>OV049925.1:35580296-36780296 GCA_920104205.1 Eupeodes latifasciatus | reverse complement strand
CACCACATATAGCTGTGAAGAAAGTAGAAGAACACATCCACCGTCTCTTTGACTTTTACCATAAATGGGGTATTAAAATCAACGCAGCAAAGTCGGAACTCATCTGCTTCAGAAGGCCGTCAACTGTCGTCCGTAGAAGATCGCAAAAAGCGACAATATGCAGAAACCTGAAGTTGAAACTCCCAGATGGATCGTCACTTTCAGCCAAGAGGACCGTCCAGTACCTGGGAATTTATTTCCACGAGCTATTAAAGTTTAACCCACACGCCCAGAAAGTTCTTAGGAAAGCCAGCTGGGCCTTTCATCGTGTCCATCCATTGATGAAGAAGAGCAATGGACTAAGTCAACAGACCAAAATCCTGATGTACAAACAACTGCTGAGACCAGTCATTGAATACAGCTTTCCCGTTTGGTATACCATCTCCAAAACGGCCATGAAGCAGCTAAAAGCTTTCGAAAGAAAGATCCTAAGAATCTGCACTGGGCTTGTCTTTGACAGGGAGCGTCAAAAATACTTTAAAAACGACAGAATTTATTCTGAAGCGAGAATAAATACATTGGACAACTACCTACTACTCTTGGCTAAAAAGTTAGTAGGTAACTCATCTAGCCACCCGAACCAACTAATAAGAAGGATGACAACCCAACAGCGACTGCCAGAGCCCATGTACCTTAGCGTCATGGACATTATGGATGATAACATAATTCAAGTCAACAACGAAGATGCCGTTGCATTCTACGCTGACCCCGAGTCAGCCCACCGACGCACGTGGCTAAACAAGCCAACAACCCTCTAACCAATCAACAAATCCAACAAATGACAACCGGGAAGGAACACCCCGAGGATAACCAAGTCAACCGACTTTTATTTTTAGAACGCCATACATATTAAACAATATTTTAATTTAAACTTAAGCCAATATATAAAGTTAGGCCCCCTATGTGCCAACAAAATATTTTATTCTAAGACAATGTATCTATTTAATCTTAAGACTATCCAATTGTATATATAAAAGTTCAATAAACAAATCTAAAATAAAAAAAAACTGAAAAGTTTTGGTACCCAAATTAAATTTACTACATAGATAACTGTCTTGTTCTGGTTTTTTTTTGTGTTTTTGTGTATTGTGATGGCTGGTAAGTTTTGTGTTCAGTATAGCAACATTCGTGGGCTTAGAAAAAATTTCAATGCTGCATACGTTCATACTGTTTTGAACAGGCCAGCTGTTTTGGCACTAAGCGAAACTCAGGTTGGTGAAACCACTGATCACTCTGACATTAACCTCTTCGGTTATAGCTTAGTGCCTTTATTCTTTTTTCACCATGGTCTAGCCGTTTTTGTACGGAATGATATTGCCTATCAACTTCTACCACAATATGGTCAGTGCACCAACACAAATTTTAATTATATGTGGTTTAAATTCACCGTCCAAAGGCGCATCATTCACACTTGTTTTATTTATCGCAGCCCAAGCCTGGATAGCAATTCGACTTCTAACGAATTCGATGCGCTGTCCGACTTTATCCAGAGAATTGTATCCCATTTTCCGCACAGTGAGATCGTTGTTACGGGCGATTTCAATGTACACAATTCTTCGTGGCTGCGCTATTCTGGTCAGACAACATCCGAAGGAAGGTATGTCGCGATTTTTGCTGAGTTAAACCACCTGACTCAGTTAGTTGACGAGCCAACTCGGATTCCTGACGTTGCAGGTCAATCCGCCTGACTCTAGACTTGTTTCTTACTTCTGATCCTAATAAATATACTGTCAGTGTATTATCGCCTCTGGGCACATCAGACCATTGTGTCATATCTGCAAATTTCTCATGCCAAAAAACGCCAGTTAAAGTTAGAACCCCTACGAGAACCGTTTGGCAATATGAGAAAGCCAATTGGGACGGTCTCAATGAATTCTTCAGGAACTTTAACTGGTCACTATGCTTCCTCGATAGTGACGTGGATTCCAGTGCAGATATGATTACAAACTTGATTCTTTGTGGAATGAGAAATTTTATCCACAATAGGGTAAAATCTATCAAACCCAAAAAGAACTCATGGTTTGATTCGAGCTGTAAAGAGGTTATTAGGACCAAAAATGTAAGTTTTCGGAATTACAAAGCCAACCCAACTGAGGAAAACCGGAATAAATTCAAACAAGCTAGAAAGACCTGTAACGGACATATACGACGCATTAAATTTGTACATGATCAGAAATTGCGGCAAAAAATACTACAAAGTCCCAATAGTAGTAAAAATTTCTGGTCATTTGTAAAAAATGTGCGCAACACTACGTCATCGTCAGTTCCTACGCTCGTTTCTAATGACACTCCCTACGTAAGCTCGATTGATAAAGCCAATTTGCTTGCAGCACAGTTTGCTGTTAATTCGATGCTGCCAATGAGTGACATGACTCCGCCTGTACTTGAAAGCGTAAACGATTCTATGGGACAAATCTTCTTTCTTACTCGTTCAGTTACTAGAGTCCTTAAAAATCTTGACATTCACAAATCCGCTGGCCCGGATAGTATCCCCGCTATTGTTCTGAAGAGGTGTTCTTCAACGCTGGCAAAACCACTGCGTAAGCTTTTCCATCTGTCCTATTCTACAGGTCTCTTTCCGAGTGGATGGAAAACTGCATTTGTCCAGCCTGTCCCTAAAAAAGGCGAATCCTCCTCTCCCTCTAACTATCGTCCAATTGCACTTACGTCCCTTCTTTCCAAGGTCATGGAAACGCTGATCAATTTTCAGCTTAAGAACTATCTTGAAGAACGGAAGCTTCTTAATGACCGGCAGTATGGCTTTCGTTGCAATAGATCCACTGGTGATCTTATGGTTTATCTCACCGAACAGTGGAACAAATCTTTACATCGTTTTGGAGAAAGTAAGATTATTGCACTTGATATTTCAAAAGCATTTTATAGAGTTTGGCACCAAGCTCTCTTATCGAAAATGCGTGCATTTGGTATTGATGAGTCCCTTCTTCGTTGGGTTAGAAATTACCTTTCGGACCGTTCAATTCAAGTAGTATTGGACGGGTTCAAATCTGATATCCACAAAATAAACGCTGGTGTGCCCCAGGGCTCCGTTTTGTCTCCGACACTTTTCCTTATTTTTATAAAAGATCTTTTGTCTGAAACTTCTAACCCACTTAATTGTTTCGCTGATGACAGTACCCTCAGCTTCTCATATTCGTTTTTAGATTCTCATCCTTGTTCTTCGGATGTGGACTACCAACGGCAGCGTATGATAAGCTCATTAAATTCTGATCTTGACAGCATTGTCCAATGGGAAATCAAAAACCGTGTAGAATTTAATGCTTCGAAAACTCAATGCTGTCTACTGTCACAAAAGCGTAACCTTCCCCCAATGCCACTATCCATGAGTGGTACTTGCATCGAGGAGACTAAACAGCTATCAGTCCTAGGTATGTGCATTACAAACCACTTGTTGTGAAGTGATCACATATTTGACATCGCCAAAAATGCTGTTAAGTGTTTAGGTTTTCTCCGAAGATGCAAGAAGTTTTTTACCCCTTCTGATCTGGCTATAATCTATAAAGCCTATATTCGTCCGAAACTCGAGTACAATTCCCATATATGGGCAGGTGCTCCTATAACCTACTTGAGTCTCCTAGACAGAATTCAAAAGAGAGCTCTAAAAATGATAAGTGATCGTTGTCTAACTGAAACTTTTGTATCTCTCGAGCACCGTCGTAAGGTTTCATGCCTGTCATTATTTTACCGCTACTTTAATAAACAATGCTCTAATGAAATAGCCAGTTGCATTCCTCCCCTCAAACAATTCAACCGTAATACCCGTTCTTCTAGGAATGCTCATCAGTTTACCCTTGAGCCCAGTTTCGGACGTACTGTAAAGTACAGAGATTCTTTCTTTAGTCGCACTACACGAATGTGGAATGCTTTACCAGACTCAATGTTTCCCACTCATTACAATGTGCAGACATTCAAAACCAATGTGCATCGGTATCTCCTTTCTAATCCTATCCTCCCTTCCTAATTGCTCGCACTGTGATTAATCATCATAAGGGTATTCATATCCCCTTGAGTGCGCGTATTATATAAAAAAAAAATAATAACCCTGCTAATAAATTGCATTCCAAAATTTCAAAATTTGAACACAGCAACATAAGTTGTAAGGAAAATATCAATTTTGTATCCAACTCAGTACGCAACATTATTAGACGATATGAATTCGATGCCCTAGTAGTACCCGTAGCGTGATGGTTAGTGCGTTGGACTGTCATGCAAGGGGTCTTGGGTTCAATCCCTGCCTGTGCCACCTAACTTTTTTCACGGGTACTGGCTTTTGCGAGGAATTGACAAATCCTCCAAGAGTAATTCTTGTTATGAAAACTGCTTTCTCACATTAGCAGTTCGGCTTCGGCATATAAATTGTGGGTCCCTTCCATCTCTGACAACATTACTCGCACAAAGGAATGGTTGAGAGTTGTAAATCACTAGGCACTGGGCACTGGTTCTTCATGGACTGTTGCGCCACCTAATTTATTTATTTTTAATTCGATACACTGTAGGGTAACAAAAATTTACAACGAAATTTTTGAAAAGTTACCTTAAAAGTTGGCGTTCTTAATAATTCTCACGGAAACAAACTTATTTGTTCTCATTTAACACGGCGATAAAATATTTTATTCTTTTTAATTCATTAAAAAAAACATTATAAACTTTATCGGAAATAAGATTAAGCTCAAAGGGGGTGAACAGTTATTTACAAATAATAACTACCAAGCTCAAAGTACCGCTGGCTTTCAAATAGTAATTTCTATTATTTTGGTTTAAGTTTAAAATAAAATTCAACTTATCACCAAAAATTACAACAATAGCTTGCATAGATTAGCTCTAAATATGTTCAAATTCTTTGTTCCAACATTGCGGTTGCAAAACTTAAGTCTTTTTAAAAAAGATCGGTTTATATGACGAGCGAATCTCCTTGAGTTGATGTCTGTAACATACTTTTTGGCAAAGCTGAAACCCTCAACCTCCTAAGAAAGATAACCAGAGGGTTTAAATCAGGTGATGAAGTATAAATTCACAAACGCATCACTGCAGAGATGATTTGCGATCATCCCTGTAGCACGTACATACACGCAAATAATTGGCATCACTGAAAATGTCAATTGTTCATTATTGCAAAGTTCGATAAACTGATGCGCAAATATAAACAAAAAAAGCATCAAGAATTTTCTTGATAAGTTGTTGATGCCGACGCAATTTGGAGCAAAAATGGCGGAAAAATTGTTTATAAATTAACTAATTTGATGAATTTCAGGGAATATTTTACCAGCGCACAAGTTAAACTATTAATAGAAACCAGGTTTAAATATGAAAGTGCATTTATTGCCGGCAGAAAATCAAAGTCCAGTATTGTGGAGAAAAGTTCTAGAGGAGATAAAATGTGTGGCTCCAGATTTTAATTACAATGAGAGTTTTTATTAGTATCACATCGTAATCAGCTGAGCAACGATCAGCACCGCAAAAAAGTTATGCCTAATCACTACCAAAAAATTTGACGTTTGTGAATTTACCCGAAATTGCATAAAATCGTCGTTCAAATTACGGATCATTCTGCACCGTTGTACAATCGTTTTTCAAAATACAACTCTTTCAAGTAATTTTTCAAGACTACTTTGCACTCGTTGAACGTGGTATGGATGTAGCTCATTTTTCTTCAAAATTTGGTGTGCTGTAATTTTGGTTATCCTGTTCTTATTTAAATTCCACTGGCCTTCATCGACCCAAGGTGAGCCAACTACAATTTCCTTTTAAAAATTCACTCCAATTTTTGTATTTAAGGGTCTTGTTGATGGTTGCGATAAGGGATTGCTTAGGTTGGGTGATATTACTCTTAATGGCTGTTAAATTGTTTTAATAATATCGGTCCTTCACGATTCCCCACAAAAATAAAGTGCAAACTGGCATAAAAAACTTGGTACACCAAATATTGATTGTGCAAGGTGCGAAAGGAAGTAAGAAAAACGTCGGTTAACATGGCTCTGTGCTTCAATTTGAAAGAAAAATCCACACTAAACTTTCAGTGTCTTTCAACAATCAGTATCAAAATAACATATGAACCACTATGGTTAGGTTAGGTTAGGTTATAGTGGCTGTCCAAGATGAAAACGGACACACTTAGGCCAGTTTAATGGCCCATTGTGATACCACATGAATCTTGAGGTTTCTTCCTAAGCTCAATGTAGCCAGTTTGAGTCTCTTACAAAACGTGAGAGGCTAATTATGCCGATATGATTTAGATCGTTAAAGAAGAATTTTCCTAGGTAATTCTTGCGTTTTCGAGCCAGAGCAGGGCATGTGCAGAGAAGATGAAGAACTGTTTCTTCCTCTTCCTCGTCCATGCAGCTTCTGCAAAAATCATTTGAGAATACGCCTAATCTCGTGGCGTGCTTTCCTATCAGACAGTGTCCGGTTATGACACCTATTATCGAGCTTATATGCGATCTGCTTAGAGAGAGCAAGCACCTTGAACGTTTTAAATCCAGTGTTGGCCAGATGTTTTTTGACTTGACACGTGGTGATGTTGTTCCACCTGGTGCCTGCCCTCCTCACAGCGTCTTGCATTAGCAAAAGTTTACAAGTAGCGATTGGTATGCCAGTACGTGCCAAACGTGGTAGGATGGGCTGTACTGTACCGTTCCTGGCGAGTTCATCTGCCTTACAGTTACCTGGAATGTCTCTATGGCCCGGCACCCAGCAAAGGTGAATATTAAACTGTTGTGCCATCTCCATTAGAGATGATCGACAGTTATGGACTGTTATAGAGTTTGTAGAGACAGAATCCAGAGATTTGATAGCGGCCTGACTATCTGAGAAAATACGGATATCAGATGTTGATATCACGTTTTCTTTAAGCCAAGACAAGACTTCTTTTATCGCCAAAAGTTCCGCCTGGAACACGCTACAATGATTTGGAAGGCGGAATGAGAGACTTAATTTCAGTCGTTCAGAGTACACACCTCCACCAACCCTTTCTTTTGTTTTTGATCCATGACCATGAACAACTATATAACCTGCTCTTTAGAAACATAGAAGAAAATAAATGCCAATGATTTTTAGTGTGGAAATACATACATGGCAACAGTACGAAAAATTTAGCATCTTATTGGAAAAAATTTAGAAAAAATCTCTATTTTACCCAAACACTATACTTGACAAACCTTGAGCTTATGTGTCATATACTAAGAATGCGGCCAATATGTTATGTGCAAGAAGTTACCCACTTCAAAATACGGTTTCTGTTAGTCCTCCAACTGCGAACTGAAGAGCTAACACACTTCAAACATCAAACGTGACTGATTTTTTCAATGTGTAGATTTAATTTATAGACTACCTACAGACTTTGCTATATTAAGTGATAGTACTGCACTTTCAATATCTGAAGAACTTATGAATGACTGACTATACCTACAAATTACAATGTGTTTAAAATCAAATCAATTCAAGAGGGTGCTTATATGATAAAAAAAAGTTAATAAACAAATATTGTTCAAGGTGCAAAATGTATCTAAGTTATTAAAAAAACTATTCAAAGCTGTCCCGCTTTTCCCGTTTTATTATAAATTTAGTATTCACGTCTCAAACTATAACTATGTACATTCTTTCTTACTTTTATTTACTCTTATGATGGGTATGTTAAAAAAAAAAATAATAAATAAATAAAAAACAATTACATATTATTGATCCTCTCTCTAATATTTAATTAACAGTTTAAGTTTAAGTTTTTCTTTTTTTATTTTGTTGTTGTTGTAATTTCGCTACGCCATCACTGTAGCGGTTAACTGCATTATCATTATGTGACTGCAAATGCATTTCAAATTTTCGCACGTCATTAGCAATGAAGCGAGCACAGAATATAATTGTTAAGTAAATATTTTGCAACGCAGATTTTACTAACTACTTACAATTTACGAGGAATTTGTTGATTGAACACTTTTTAGTTTGTTTTTTGTTAACAAGAAATATTTAGCTTTAAAGTGGAATTTTGAGAACTATTATAACAAGATCTAAAAGATTACCTTTCAAAATTCTAAGTCGAAAAAATATCAATAATTTGATACAAAAGTCGCAGTATAATTATTACGTTTGAAGCTATTTGTATAAGTTTTGATACATTGACTTTATAAAATCATTAGTGCAAGATTTTAAAAGCTTTAGTAAATTGTTTAAGCCATTTTTAGCAATTTAGTACTAAGTAAAACAATGATTTTAACGTCTTACTGTAGCTTAACTTTTTTAAATAAATAAATTGAGTGGCGCAACAGTCCATTGAGAACTAGGGCCTAGTGACTTACAACTCTCAATCATTCATGTATGCGATTACTATTGTTAGGGATAGAGGGGACCTACAGTTTTTACCCGATTCCGAACGGCTAATTTGAGAAAGTACTTTCCATGACAAGAATTACTGTTGGAGAATTTGTCAATTCCTCGCAAGAGGCAGTACCCGTGAAAAAACTTTTAGATGGCATAGGCAAGGATTGAACCCAACACCTCTGGCATGACAGTCCAACGCACTAACCATCATGCCACGGTACCTTTTTGCTAAAGTTAAAATTACGGAATGGCTACTTTCACTTTAAGCAATTTTTTAAATCCATATGACATCTTTCAATATCCTAGAATTCATTTTATGTGTTTTCTTATAATTCATACCTACATACATAAAATGTATGACGAAGATTTCGAAATATTTTAAGACTAGGCTTTCTGCAGAAAACTGCGATGTTTTAAGTCCTTAGCAGATAATTTAAATCTACATGTGTAGACTCAGGTTTGGCAAGGTAAAAGTTAAGTTTTTGGTTGAAAACAAAAACATTCAAAACCCAATTGGAAACCGTGAGTTTCTTGTTACACTGGAATTACAAATGCTTGTAACACTGCATTTTTTGGGAGAAATGTACATCAAGCTCAAAGATCTGCAAAATGGCAAAGCACCAGGGTTGGATCGCATTCCGGGGGAATTCTATAAGTTCGGCTCTGTAGAGCTCATACAAACAGTAACAAACTTAAGCAATGACATCCTTGAGAAGGGTAATATGCCTCGAGATTTCAAGAAAGCTTTGATATTCCCAATCTATAAAAAGGGCTCTAAATCCGATTCAATAAACTATAGGGGAATATCCTTTTTAAACGTATCGTACAAAATTTTTACGACTATTTTACAACGGCGCGGCGCGGCGCCTTACATCTTCGATCAACCACAACAATATGCTCAAAGAGTACCAAGCGGGATTGAGAGCGGGATACTCAACTGTCGACCACATTTTTCTACTTCACAATGTAGCTGAATCTTTTGCAGCGCAGGGAAAGAAATTATACGCGTTCTTTGTGGATTTTAAGGATGCATTCGACACAGTCGATAGAAGATCGTTGATGTACAAATTGTACTGCAAGGGAATGTCTCACAAATTTGGAAGAGTCATAGAAAATCTGCTGGAAGATACATGCTGTGTGGGATGGTGAAGTAGTATCAGAATGGTTTGAAACAAAAATTGGAGTCAGGCAAGGTTGTACTCTAAGCCCTTTGCTGTTTGCGCTATTTATCGACGATTTTATCGACATCCTGCCTGGTGGAATTGAAGTCAGCTGTACTACTATCAAAGCACTGCTGTTTGCAGATGATATAGTGATTCTAGCTCATTCCCGGAAACGCTACAACTGATGATCAACCGATTATGCGAATACTGTGCCAAATGGAACCTAGTGGTCAATCAACAGAAGTCGAAGATCATGATCTTCAATAGAGGGAGAGGCAGACTACGAACAAATGAGAAGTGGCACTACAATAACGAAAGACCTGAAGTTGTCAGCGAATACAAGCACCTTGGAGTGATCTTCACCAGCAATTTAAAAATGGAAAAGCACCTTGAAAGATAAGCTTGCAAAGGCAAAAACTGCAATAAACTCAACTTGGAAGATGTGTTTCTCCAACAAATATCTAAACCATAGCACGAAATTTAAAGTTTTTGAATCTGTTGCAGAATCAATCATGCTTTACGCAGCGCAAGTACATATGGGGAGGTCAGCAATATGATGAAGTTGAAAAACTTTTACGCTTCTACTTAAAACACATGTTCAGACTACCATCGAACACACCAAACTATGCATTGAACCTGGAAACTGGATTATCACCGTTATACATAAAAACACTAAAATTACAGTCTGATTACATTATAAAGGTCTTAAACATGGATCAAGGTCGACTTCCGAAGAAGATCATGATGATAACAGTGAGCAAAAAAGTTGGATGGTATGATGAGTGGCTGGAACATGCACGTTTGTGTAATTTCGATCTAAGACTAGACCAAGAGCCTCCCAATAACAAAGACTCTACGAGATCATTTCCAACACAGATATAAACTGCAGGAATGAGTAAGAAAGTAAAGCAAGAGGATCCCTTTACAGATCGGTGTACAGTACACTCAACTATAACCTTCAACATGCAAACTACTTCAGAGACGAACTAGGCGTAGAATCCATCTCAATGATGCTAAGGGCGAGGGTAAAACTTCTTCCACTCAATTATAGGCCACACCAAAATGACCTTCCAATATTGTGCAATATATGTAACACAGCAGAAAGAGAAGACATATTTCATTTTATGGGAAGATGTCCGACTCTTCGTGAAACAAGGCGACATTTCTTCGGTAAAGATACGCTTTCAACGGAACAAGTTCGGAATATATTGAACGAATTGTCAGAAAAGCTATTACTTTTTTGTAAAACAGCTCTAAGTTATAGAGATAGAATATTAAATGCTAGCTTCTAATATTTCAAGTAATTCATTAGTGATTCATTTTATTTTTCTTTAACAATATTTCTTATTTAAATTTAAAAATTGTTTGTTAATTTCATAAACAGTATACCAATCGGCAGACGGCAAAGCCACGCCATAAAGATTTTGTAAATGTAAATTGTTATATTCTTATGTTGTTAATAAATAAAATCATTTTAATCTAAAAAAAAATCTACATCAAGCTTGTGTTTTTGAGCAACTTTGTATTGGATCAGAAGGATACACCTGTGTACATATGTATAATAATTTATCTTATAGGATCATTGCATATAGAATTGTCCAGACTACAGTTGAGAACATAATAAAATACATTTCGAAACAAATAGCTCTGATACTTCTACTGGCCCTAATAACATCCCCACTATTGTTCTGAAGAGGTATTCTATAACGTTGGTAAAACCGTTGCGTAAGATTTGTCATCTTTCCTGCTCTTCAGGTCTCATTCCGAGTAGATGGAAAACAGGATTTGTCCAGTCCATGCCAAACAAAAGGCTTATCCTCCTTCACTTCTAATTATCGACTAATTGCACTTATGTCCCTTTTTTCCAAGATCGAAAGCTTCAAAATGGCTTAATAATAGGTCCATTTGTAATCTCATGGTTCAACTCACAGAACAGTGTAACAAATTTTTACATCATTTTGGAGATAGTAAAGTTATTGCACTTGATATTAAAAAAAGGATTTTATAGGGCTTGACATCAGCCCTCTTACCAAACATGTGTGCCTTCGGTTTAGATGAATCGCTCCGTCACTGGATTAGTAGTTACCTTGCGGATCTCTCAATTCTAATAGTATTGGATGAGTTTAAGGCTCGTTTCACACTACACGGTTTTGACCATACGGCAAAAAACCGGACGGCATAAACCGGATCAATGGCTAATTACACATTAAACGGTTTTAACCGTACGGTAAAATACGATATATGCAGGGTTCCTGTGCTTAGTATACTTTTTCACAGGTTTTGAAGTGGCTGATCGAACTCTGCCACACGAATAAAATCGTATGATGTGAAAACATGCATTTCGTCACGTACGCCACTTAGCTTATCGCGCCGCCCGTCCAGCTGCCGTATACTGTAGTGGCAGTAGACGGTTGCTACACGGCGCGGCGCCGACATTTTGCCGTAACCGCATAATATGAAAGCATATATGCTCTTCTTCGCGCCTCTAACAAAATGTCGCCGTACGGTCAAAACCGTGTAGTGTGAAACGAGCCTAAGAATAAAATCCACAATATAAATGGTGATGTGCCCTAGGGCTCTGTTTTGTCTACATCACATTTTCTCATTTTTATTAATGATCTCCTGCCTTTAACTTCTAATTTAAAACTCTGTTTCGTTGACAATAGTACTCTTAGCTTTTTATATTCATTTTCAGCCTTACACCCCTTTTCTTTGGATGTGGAAATGCAAAGACAAGTTATGCTAAACTCATTGAGTTCCATTGTTTTATGAGGAATAAGAATTCCCCACTTTTCAGTAGCCATGGGTGGCACTTGCATCAATTAAACTGAATATCTCGATTTTCTCAGTATGTGCACCAGTAACCAACTCTTGTAAAACGATCATATACGCGATGTCACCAAAAATTCCGCCAGATGTTTAGCAATTCGATGCAAGAAATTGTTCTTCCATTCTAATCTAGCTAATCTACAAGACCAATAAACCTCAAAAACTTGAGTATAACTCCAATCTATGGGCTGGTGCTCCTGCAGCTTACTTAAGCCTCTTGGACAGTGTTGAAAGAAGAGCATTTAAATTGATTTGTGATAATATCATCATTGGTTCATTTACTTAGCTTGAACATCGTTGTAAATTTCTTGCCTCACCCTTTTTTAAAGTTATTTTAAAGGTTTAAGCACTTGAGAAATAGCCAGCTGCATTCCTCCCCTTAAACAATTCAACCGTAATACTCGCGCTTCTAGGCATGCTCATCAGTATACCCTCGAGTTCTACTTCATTCGTAATACAGAAATGCGTTCTTTAGTCGTACTACGCGAATGTGAAATGAATTACCATATTCTGTCTTGTCCTGTCATTACAATTTTCAAGAATTCGAAACCGAATACCGAAACGAAATAAAAGGTTTAAAATTTTTGAGTCACTGGTAAATTGCAAAATATTTATAAAATTGTAACTAAGTAAGATATTTTTTTTTCCACGGGTACTGCCTCTTGCGAGGAATTGACAAATCCTCCAAGAGCAGTTCTTGTCATGAAAAGTGCTTTCTCAAATTAGCCGTTCGGATTCGGCTTAAAACTGTAGGTCCCTTCCATCCCTGACAACAGTACTCGCACACAGGAATGGTTGAGAGTTGTAAGTCACTAGGCACTGGGCACTGGTTCTTCATGGACTGTTGCGCCACCTAATTTATTTATCTAAGTAAGATGTTAAGCTCTTAACATTATTTTTCATCAGAAGTTCACCGTGACATTATGTTTGCATTGATTTAAAAAGGGTTGTAATGACGCATTACAAATCTACAACGAAAACACTAACAAATTACATGCGTTCTGTCACTACACCCAGCATTGAGTTCACACTCAGTTCAACTTGGCCAAAACTCGGTGACATTAATTTGTAAAGGTTATTTTGTCATTCGCAAGGATATAATTCACACTAGGTTGTTACAAAAGGTTGCCTAGTAGAACCGAACAAGACCAACAAAAAGTAAGTCTTAGCAGAAGAAGAAAAAGAAGGAAGTCTTAGCAGAAGAGGTCGAAAAAGGGTGAAAAAGAGAAAAGAGTGAACCAGACCGCAGAAACCAGTTGGACTTTAATCGCCGCTAAGCCAGGATCAGTGGTAAGTAAGTTGGATATTAACAGAGGCTTCCCCCCACCAGAGGTAAGGGGCTTCTTGTGAAATATTCAAGTTTAATTGATTTGCCAGCTTCGGCTGTGTGTTACCAGTTTCGGCTGTGTGTTACCAGTTTCGGCTGTGTGTTACCAGTTTCGGCTTTGTGTTACCGGTTTCGGCCGTGTATTACCAGTTTCGGCTGTGTGTTATCAGTTTCGGCTGTGTGTTACCGGTTTCGGCCGTGTGTTACCAGTTTCGGCTTTGTGTTACCAGTTTCGGCTCCAGCTTCGGCTGTGATTTACTAGTTACGGCAGTGTTTTACACACGATAAGAGGCGATTCACCCGCGTAACGGCGATTACCCCAGTCCGGACTGAATTGACGGAAGAGACGAACCCCGCGCCGCCTGCTGACCGACACCTATCGCGTAGACTACTTCGGACCAGTGATATAAGCCGAGATCCAGATGAGAAGAAGGATTACCACAAATCATAATTAGACAAGAAAAAGTAATGTTAACCGACTATATGAAATAAATTCAAAATAATATAAAGTTAATTAATTACAAATAAAGACAAAGACCTATTGATGTTAAATTTCGGTGTTTTATTTAACTTACCCTGGACACCGTGAGCATACCCCAGCTGAGAAAATTTAAAACACCCTCACAGGGTCTTCCAACAGGGAAGTGCAATGCATCAAATTTGTTGAAGCTATTATTTAAGCACCGTTTCCTTTTTCTCCCATTCAATGGTCATACCATAATCGTCTATTCGCTGAATGGGCTCTGGAGCTTTTGGAAATTGAGCATGATTTTCATCATTTTCAACTATATACACAATGAATGGATACATCAGCTAACATAATTTGTCGAATCTCGGACAATACCAATCTAATAAGATCCAAGTAGAGTTGGCCACGTAACAAAAAAAAGTCTCGGTCTCATCTCGTAAAATTGAGGAGTTAGATGGTCCATCAGAATCTATAATTCGGCAAACAATTAAAGCTTCATGAAAACTGTTGACAGAAACAATTATATGAATGTGAAAATATTATTTGTTGTAGATTAAACATATAAACAATATAAAAGTAGTTCCCGTGATGTGATGGTAAGTGCGTAGGACTTTCTTGCCAGAGGTCTTAGGTCCAATTCTTGCCTGTGCGACTTAAAGCTTTTTAAACGGTTGCTGCTTCTTGCGAGGAATTGACAAATACTTCAAGACTAATTATTGTCATAAAAAGTGCTTTCCCAAATTAGCCAATCGTATTTGGCATACAAATTGTAGGTCCCCTCTATTTCTGCGACATTACTTGCAAACAGGAATAGTTAAGAGTTGTAAGTCGCTAGGCCCTGGTTTTATATAAGCTATTACTCCACCTAATTTATTCATTTGTTCATATATAGAAGCAATGCGAATTTCAAAAATTTCACTGAGGTCGCATAATTAAGCCGTTCCTTGATATTGCAGCATTACTAGTTCCCAGTTTGAACCAAAATTTTTAGAAGTGCCGCCAAGACAAAACTTCTATTAATTCACTGAATGTGACCTTTCCTTTAAACAAAGCACTGAAATGATTCATCAAACCTGCACTTTTTACGCAATCCACACCACCACCGCCGCGCGCCGCGCCGCCGGTCAGAGGTAAATAGATAGGCACGAGCATATTAACGGAAAATGGTTACAAACAAACAAAAATAACCATTAATTGCAAAACCGTCATTGCAGTGTAAAATGAAAATCATTCAAAGATCACCTATCTATGCCATGTTGGGACCTAGATTTATTTTTAATCACTCACCATCGGACCTCAAACCAACCGACACAAAGCTGACAGACAGACAGAGAAACGATAATCGAAAAATAAATGAACAGAGTCCCTCATATATAAAATATACCAACTAAAGTTCCTCCAAAGAAACACACAGTAGCCGAGACCGGACGCATTGTCCGGACGCTTTATTCATGTTCGGTGCTCGGTGCAATTATGGGCAATATATACATATGTACACTACAGGCGCAGGCGCAATCTCAAGCCCATATAATAGCAGACTTAAGCGGCAAGGCGAAGGCGACCTTGTCTTCGATTCCAAACGCGTTCACGGGAGCGTAAAACCCATAAATTGTGCGGCATATTGTGTTGTGACTTGTGATCGGTTAACGTAAGGTAAGGTAAGGTATAGTAGAACTGCAGTTAGCTTGGCGTTTATGTATTGTACCTATAGTTTCCGACGCAACACGTCGCGTCGTTCACATTTCCTACCATAAAACAATTTGTCTTAAGAATGCCTTTGCTATCTGCCAGAAGCCAAAAGCCAGAAGCCCAAGTACGAGTACCTTTTTGTCTATAAAAAAAAAGTACTCAACGTTGCCGTTTTGGTTGTCGTTGTCGCTGTCGTAGACATGAAGTTCCATGCCACTTTTGCTGAATAAGACCAAGAAGTGCAACACCAGTAACAACAACAGCAACAGCAACAACAACAATGACGATAAGCACTCTATATGTATATAATAAAGGCACAGCCAACAACAACAATAAACAAAACAAGGCCTTTCACTTTAAGTCGCGTGCGACTTGCTATAGCAATTATGTCACTCTTGAGCGTTTTTTGTTTTGTGTCTCTGAAGTTTTTGTTCTTTTTGTATTGTTGTTTTGTTTAAAGTACATATTGTTGATTTTAGTATAGTCTTACAGAGCAGTATACCTACATGAACTAATTGATTACTTTAATTATGCTGACCTGGATTTTAATCGAAGTGTTTCTTAATTTATGTTTATTTTTTTTTTTTTTTTCATTCCACAGCCGGAACATGCTGGATGGAGCGCATGGATAATGGAAAGTGTGAAACCGTGTACTCGAAGAACATGACAAAGGCCCAATGCTGTGGCAAGAATCAAATGTACTCTTACACAGAAAAGAATCTATCCAATGTTGAGTACTTTTTTGCATTGGCATTAGGTGGCGGAACTGAGTGTGTACCATGCTTGGGTAAGTTAATTTTTTCGTGTGTTCATTAAAAAATTAAAAAAAAAACTTAAATTGTCAGACAGTCACATTGACTTTTTCAACATAACTGCACAAAAAACATGGAGTCTTGTTAAAATAAATAAAATTGGAATTTCTACGCTCTAAAAAGTAATGAAAGTTAGGGTCCAGCTATAGCTATTATGTATTGGTTTTCATCATTGAAACACATCATTGAAATTTTTATTAGGAGATAGTTAAAAATTTCTGACATTGGATTACTATTTTTAACTTCCCATAGGAAGTTATTCTAATCGGTCCGATTTGTCGAATTGAAAATGTTGACATTTCTCGACGTTTTAAGGTCAATAGAGTCGAAAAAAAAAAGATTTTTAGAAAGTTGTCTGTGGAAGTTATTGTAATGGGTCCGATTTGTCGAATTGAAAATTTTGACATTTCTCGACGTTTCAAGATTTTTAGAAAGTTGTCTGTGCGTGCGTGTGTACGTACGTTCGCGACGTTTTTTTCGTCGTCAAAACAGCTCAAGAACCAAAAGAGGTATCGACTTCAAATAAATTTTGTTATACAGATAATAAAGCAGAAAGATGCAGAAAGGGCTCTCAAGAAATTGTGTGGGTGGTTCTTGTGCCATAGCAGTTTTAAAAAAAAGTTGAAAATGTTGGTTAACCCTAAATATCTCACGAACTAATAACGCTAGAGACTTGAATTAAATTTTATATTATATATTGTAACATGATACCAAACAAATATATTTTTGCAAAAAAATCCAATTACCGGTTTTTTTCTAAATAAAAAAAAACTGAAAAAAAATATTATTTGCCTCAAAAAATTTACAAAAAACGATCTTATCTCCAAACAATTTTGTGCAACGAAGAATAATGTTTTTAGCATCTGGTAAAATTTTGAAAAAAATCGAATTGACAGTTTTTTTTTAATACAAAATAAAAACCTATAAAAAACATTGCTCAAAGTTGGTAAAAATTGAATTTCGACTTAAATATCTTTTCAAAAATTTAAGATTATGGCTTCCAACAAATTTTATTTTATAAGAAATATTATTTTCAACATTCGGTAAAATTTTGAGAAAAATCGAATTGGCAGTTTTTTTTACAAAAAATAAAAACCTAAAAAAAATATTAATAAAAGTTGGTAAAAATTTAGTTTCGACTCAAATATCTTTTCAAAACTTTGAGATATTGGCCTTAAACTAATTTTATATTTTAAAATATATTGTTGTCAACATTCAGTAAAGTTTTTAGAAAAATCTAATTGACAGTTTTTTTTACAAAAAATAAAACCTAAAAAAAAAAACAATACTACAATTTAGTAAAAATTTACTTTCGACTCAAATATCTTTTTAAAAATTATAAATATTGGTTTCAAACTTATTTTATCTCACAGAAAATATTGTTTTCGACGTTCAGTAAAATGGTACTAAAATTGGTAAAAATTGGTTTTCGACTGAAAATCTCGTTAACAAAAATAGATTTTGAAATCAAACTATTTCCTTATATGCAAAATACTGGGTGATTTTTTTGAGGTTAGGATTTTCATGCATTAGTATTTGACAGATCACGCGGGATTTCAGACATGGTGTCAAAGAGAAAGATGCTCAGTATGCTTTGACATTTCATCATGAATAGACTTACTAACGAGCAACGCTTGCAAATCATTGAATTTTATTACCAAAATCAGCGGTTCGAAATGTGTTTCGCGCTTTTTTATCGACAAATTTTGTTCAGCGATGAGGCTCATTTCTGGTTGAATGGCTACGTAAATAAGCAAAATTGCCGCATTTGGAGTGAAGAGCAACCAGAAGCCGTTCAAGAACTGCCCATGCATCCCGAAAAATGCACTGTTTTTTCAAAGATGCTGTTGGACGCAACGTTACGGTGAATGGCGATCGCTATCGTTCAATGCTAACAAACTTTTTGTTGCCAAAAATGGAAGAACTGAACTTGGTTGACATGTGGTTTCAACAAGATGGCGCTACATGCCACACAGCTCGCGATTCTATGACCATTTTGAGGGAAAACTTCGGAGAACAATTCATCTCAAGGAATGGACCGGTAAGTTGGCCACCAAGATCATGCGATTTGACGCCTTTAGACTATTTTTTGTGGGGCTACGTCAAGTCTAAAGTCTACACGATCGGTCCAATTTTTAAGCACATTATCAATTGTGTGCTCCTGTATTTCACCAATGGCTTCACGAATATTGTCCTTTAAAGCGTCAATTGTTTCTGGCTTGTCGGAGTAAGTCTTATCTTTTACGGCACATCCCATCGCCCCCCTCACAAATAATGGTCCAACGGTGTCAAATCGCATCTCCGAGGTGGCCAAACCACATCAGCTCTGCGGCTGATAAAGCGATCTTCAAAAACAGGGAGCAAAACATCGAGTGTAGCTTCGGCTGTGTGGCACGTAGCGCCGCGCGCCGTCCTGTTGAAACCAAATGTTGACAATATCCTCCTCTTCAATGTTTGTGAACAAAAATTTGTTCAACAAGGCCCGATAACGATCGCCATCTACTGTAACGGCCACTCTTTGCTAATTTTCGAAGAAAAATGGCCCAATTATGCCTCTGAACCAAAATCCGCACCAAACAGTGACAGCTGCCACAGCAGCAATATTCTCGGGTGGTTTATTGATGAGGATGCCAGTTTATTTCACTTTTTTCACAAGATAACGAACATACGGAGCTGACGGTGCTTCTCTTCTTCCAAAATCCATACGCAATTTTCGCACACATTCTGCAACATTACCATGATTTTCAAAGTAATGTCGCAATATTTTCCAGCGTTGTTCAAGCGTATACACAACCATATTCGTTCAGCGGAAGGATAAAACTAATCATCTGTCAAATCAGAAATGAGATAAGTGTTACCATTCACGAAATAAGCACTAGTTGAAAAAAAGGTTAGATAGCGGACCCTTTATAAACAAATACAAATTAGATGAATGAAAATACTTTAAAGACAATATCTTCTATTTTTCACGAAATATCGAGTACAGAACATAAATGCTTACCAATTTTAAGTATACTATTTTTTGAAGATTTTAATTTTTTATGAAAAAACTGACTGTTGGAATAATAAAATAAAAAAAATTACTAAATGTCGAAAACAGTATTTTCTGTGAGATAATAAAATATATGTATAATAATCTAAATATATAAAAATCAATGCCACTTTTCGTTGTAATGTTATAACTTAACAATGCCTTTACCGATACAATCGAAGACAAAAAAAGTGACGTTAGTTCTGTCAAACAAATTTAATGTCATCATGTCACTTCATTTTATCAGCGATAATTATTGCTTTGTTGTGTTTATATTTTCCAAAATATTGTTGAGTTATTGCTTTGTGTTTATATTTTCTAAAATATTGTTGAGAGAAGGTAAAATGGCACGAGCAAGACGACGAAACATAGGCCGGCGAACGCGTAATGCAAATCAAGTGGCTAATGCATCGCAGCGTGAACGTACTGCACAGAATAGATCTGTTGACCCTGTACCTGTACTTAATCACGAATACGTCGTGCTGTTTTGGATGAAGTGCTGCGTGCTGCTTTTAATTACAATAGTCAGATTGATTGTAGTATGTACGGATACATTGGAATGATGGAAGCAATATGTCCACATTGTGATGCGGCTAACTTTTCAGGTGAAACGCCCGGAATGTGTTGTGCTAATGGTAAAGTGAGATTGCCAACATTAGAAACTCCACCCGAACCATTGTATTCACTTATTTTTTGTACATATCAAAGGTCGAAGCAGTTTTTGAGTAATATTCAACAATACAATTCGGCATTTCAAATGACTTCTTTTGGTGCTACTAAAATTATTAGAGATAATTTTATGCCGACTTTTAAGGTAAATACCTATACAGGATTGTCCCATGTTTACGAGTATATAAATCTGAATCATAAAGTCTGATTCAACATCTACCTAAAATTGCATACATGTTACAGATTCAGGGCCAGATTTATCATCAAGCTGGTTCGTTATTGCCATACTCCGACGCTGATCATCAATTTTTGCAAATTTATTTTATTGGTGATGAAAATCGTGAATTGGATTAATGTTGTGCAATTGTTTCAAATACAAGACGAGAAATTATTCGTGAGCTACAAAGGTTTTTCCATCAGCATAACGCATAAGTTCAATTGTTCAAAATTGCTCTTGATCGTACGCCATCTGATAATCCCAAATTGTAATAGCACCAAATTGAATATTCAAAAAAAACATGTATATGACACAATCATGCAAGCCGTTTCCAATAATGCAGGTGGATTATATTTCTTGGATGCACCTGGTGGTACAGGCAAAACTTTCGTTGTATCATTGATTTTAGCGACTTTTCGATCAGAACCGAAAATTGCATGGACAGTTGCATCTTGGGGAATTGCTGCTACATTATTAGAAGGTGGTCGGACCGCACACTCTGCATTAAAATTGCCTTTGAATGTACAGGTGATTGAAACTCCAACTTGCAATATTTCGAGAAATTCTGCTAAGGCAAAAGTTCTGCGATTAATGTAAATTATTTTATAAGATGAGTGCACCATGGCGAATAAGAAATCAATAGAAGCATTTAATCGAACAATGCAAGATTTACGCGGTAATCAACAGCTTTTTGGTGGTGCTCTGCTATTGTTGTCAGGGGACTTTGATTCCAACTGATATGCCATTTGAATTCAAAAGATTACAATATCCTGTGCGTTTATCATTTGCGATGTCCATAAATAAGGCCCAAGGGGAAACACTTCACGTTTGTGGTGTCAATTTAGAGGAATCATGTTTTTCACATGGTCAACTTTATGTTACCTGTTCCAGAGTCGGTACCCCCAACTGTTTATTTATTAATGCTCAAAATGGAAAAACAAAAAATATTGTTTATCCAACTGATTTAGACTAACCCATATAGACCCACCATAGTAAGAGTACCCAATTCTTTTTTATTTTTTAGTTTTTACTCTTTGCTAATAAATATAATATAAACAATATGTCATTTGGGTCATTTGGACTTTTAAATAACTAGCAATTTAAAATATTTTTTTGTTTGAATAAATGAACTTAATAATCATTTTTTTTATTACTATGCCTTATACGTAGCGAAGCACGTACCGGGCCGCTAGTATATAATATAATATAAGTTTGAAGCCAATATTTTTATTTTTTGAAAAGATATTTG
Source organism: Eupeodes latifasciatus (assembly GCA_920104205.1). Taxonomy (NCBI): domain Eukaryota; kingdom Metazoa; phylum Arthropoda; class Insecta; order Diptera; family Syrphidae; genus Eupeodes; species Eupeodes latifasciatus. Next base: position 36,758,474 of record OV049925.1, on the reverse strand, counting down.
AGTCGAAAATCATTTTTTACCAACTTTTATTATTTTTTTTTAGGTTTTTATTTTTTGTAAAAAAAATGTCAATTCAATTTTTCTCAATATTTTACCAGATTTTAAGAATGTTATTCTTCGTTGCACAAAATTGTTTTGGAGATAAAATCATTTTTTGTACGTACATTTTTCAAGGTGACAAATATTAATTTTTTTCATTTTTTTTTATTTATAAAAAAAAAACGTTAAATGGATTTTTTTTTTAAAATATACTTGTTTGGTATCACGTTACAATTGTCATATAAAATTTAAATCAAGTCTCTAGCGTTATTGTTTCATGAGATATTTAGGGTTAACCAAAATGTTCACCTTTTTTTTTAATTTCTATGGTAGAAAAAACACCCTTTCTGCATCTTTCTGCATTATTATCTATATACAAAAATTTATTTGAAGTCGATATCTCTTCTGGTACTTGAGCTATGGATGACCGAAAAACGTCGCGAACGTACGGGGCGGACGTACGAACGTGCGTACACACGCACGCACAGATATCTTTCTAAAAATCTTTTATTTCGACTCTAGGGGCCTTGAAACGTCGAGAAATTTCAAAATTTTCAATTCTACAAAAAGAAAAGTTTTGATTAAAATAATTTATTTTTGTATAGTTGGAAAATCTAGAACTCCTTAATTTCATTTCGACACCAAATATAATGAATTTTACTCCCTTACTCACTTTTAAATCTCGAAACAAAATATTCAATGATGAAAACCAGTGAGGAAAAGCACGTAGCACAAAATTTGTTCGGATTCATTTTGATTTTTGGACATCCGCTTTTTCAAAAAAACTATAGTTACATTATTGTGGTTTAAGGAATTATCTTATCTTTTACTAAGATCAGCCCTGAAGTTAGGTAAGGTAAGGTTGAAGTGGCTGTGCTTTCCTATTAGGAGGGTGTCTAGTTTTGACATCAATTATAAAGGGTGATTTTTTTAAAAGCTATAGGAAAGTTTTTCAAAAAAAAACACATACAATTCAGAAAAATGCATGAAATCCTTATTTGAATCAATAGTACACTCCATATAATTTAGTGTTTGAAGATTATTTCATGCAAATGTTGACCTTGACTGCACCCCGAACGGTCCATCCGCTTAGTCCAATTTTGGCATACTCTTTCCAACATTTCGGCCGGTATCTTACGAATAAATGCTTGAATGTTTTCTTCCAATGCATCAATTGAAGCGGACTTGTCTGTGTAGACATGAGCTTTAACATAGCCCCACAAAAAATAGTCTAAAGGCGTTAAATCGCACGATCTAGGCGGCCAATTGACCGGTCCCGAACGTGAAATAAAATGTTCACCGAACTCGCCTCTCAATAAGTTCATTGCTGCGCGTGCTGTGTGGCATGTAGCACCGTCTTGTGGAAACCACATGTCATGCAAGTCAAGCTCTTGCATTTTGGACAAAAAAAAGTTGGACATCATCTCACGGTAGCGCTCATCATTCACAGATACGTTACGATTTGCATCATCTTTGAAGAAGTACGGTCCAATGATGCCACCAGCCCATAAATCGCACCAAACTGTGACTTTTTCTGGATGCATTGGTAGCTCTTGCAATGCTTCTGGCTGATATTCACTCCAAAATCGACAATTTTGCTTATTTACGTACCCATTGATATAAAATTGAGCTTCGTCACTCGCTGGAAGAAAAGCGCGATGAACTTTCTTAACAGAGCATGCATTTTGTTAATAAAATTCTATAATTTGCAAGCTTTGTTCGTTTGTAAGACGATTCATGGTTAAATTATAGGCCAAACTGAAGATGTTTGACAATGAAACAAAACACGAAACGTGCGTCGGCTGTTTAAACCAGTTTTGCCAAAAAGATAATAGCTAAAAAATCACCCTTTAGAATTATCGATCACCTTGAGCGCTTTAAATCTAAGTTGATCGACATTTATGAAATGGTGTAGACCTTGTAGAGACTTCACTCGTTTTTGATCCATCTGTAAAAGAGTGAATTGACACGTCTTCCAGGAATGCCCTATCCTCCCAGAAAGATCTAGAAGTTATAGACATCTTAAAGTTGGGGGATGGTGCGATCTGTGTGCTTTGGAACTGATTCTAATTAATTAAAAATTACGGAGTGGCCAATGCTGTTATTAGTCAACTGTGATGAAGTTCTGAGGCGAAGAGCAGAGCTTGCAGCTATTCTTTTACTGAGTACATAAGTATATAGGTCTAAAGAAGTAGAATGTTCAGTGCCGCAGATGGGATCGTACGAAGCGATCCGTTTATACATGTTCAAGTCCTGAGAGTAGTTTTTAATAATGATGGGCCAAATTTGAAACTGTCGCCGTTTTTCAATTTGTGTGTAGGCAAAAGTTGGAAACATCTTAAGGTCAAACCAAATATAGGTTATGCTTGCAAAAGAACTTCGCACAGTCCCCTGTCAAAAATACTTTAATGAGCATGTTTACGAGAATTCCGTCATACCGATAAAAATAATTGATTCGAAATTGTTCGGATTTCGGTTCTCCATTTTGTTTTTAACTGGCAAATTTATTTAGTTATTTACGCTTTATGCAAGCCCGAGGGCCCAACTATGTTAGTATTTGATGTCGTAATGATTGTTTCTTAGGGAAAAAGGACTGATATAGGAGCCAAAGATGGTATGGGCACAGTATTCTTGAGATAGGTTCAAAAAGACCTTAAATTGTATGGTAAACAGGAAGTCTCACTCGTACTGTGGCGAGAGTCCTAAAAGATCTTAACATACATAAATCCGCTGGACCGGATAGTATCTCCCCAATCGTTTTGAAGAGGTGTTCTTCAACGCTGGCACACTGCGTAAGCTTTTTCAGCTGTTCTACTCCTCAGGTCACGTTCCGAGTGAATGGAAAACCGCATTTGTCCAGCCTATTCCCAAAAAAGGCAAATCTTACTCACCCTCTAATTACCGACCGATTGCACTTACGTCCCTTCTTTCCAAGGTCATGGAAACGCTGATTAATTATCAGCTAAAGAAATATCTTGATGAACGGAAGCTTCTTAATGGCCGGCAATACGGCTTTCGTAGCAATAGGTCCACTGGTGATCTTATGGTTCATCTCACCGAACAGTGGAACAAATCTTTACATTGTTTTGGAGAAAGTAAGATTATTGCACTTGATATTTCAAAGGTATTTGATAAAGTCTGGCATCTTGCTCTTTTATCGAAAATTCGTGTTTTCGGTATCAACAAATCTCTTCTTCCTTGGATTAGAAATTTTCTTTCGAGCCGTTCAATACAAGTTGTTTTGGACGGATTCAAGTCTGAAACTCATAAAATAAATGCTGGTGTGCCCCAGGGCTCCGTTTTGTCTCCGACCCTCTTCCTCATTTTTATAAATGATCTCCTGTCTGCCACTTCTAATCCAATACATTGTTTCGCTGACGATAGCACTTAGCTTTTCATATTCGTTTCCAGACTCACAACCCTCCTCTTCGGATGTGGAACTGCAACGGCAAAATATAATAAGCTCATTAAATTCCGATCTACACAGCATTGTACAATGGGGAATAAAAAATCGTGTGGAATTTAATGCTTCAAAAACGCAATGCTGTCTTGTATCGTTAGAGCGAGATAAACCCTCTTTGCCACTATCTATGAGTGGCACTTGCATCAACGAAACGGAAAATCTCGACATCCTCGGAATGTATATCAGCAACCACCTTTTGTGGAAAGATCACATACGCGATGTCGCCAAAAATGCCGCAAGATGTCTAGGTTCTTTGAGATGTTGCAAATTTTTTTCTCCGTCTGATCTGGCTACAATCTACAAAACCTATATACGTCCGAAATTTGAATATAACTCTCATCTCTGGGCTGGTGCTCCAGTAACTTATTTAAGCCTCTGGGACAGTATTCAAAAAAGAGCTTTTAAAATGATTGGTGTAATTAACATCATCAACTCGTTTACGTCACTCGAATATCGACGCAAGGTTTCTTGTCTCACCCTTTTTTACCGTTATTTTAACGGACTATGCTTTAGTGAAATAGCCAGTTGCATTCCTCCCCTTAAACAATTTAACCGTAATACCCGCGCTTCTTCGCGCCCATCAGTTTACCCTTGAGCAGATTCATTTTTTTGCCGTACTACGCGAATGTGGAACGCCTTGCCACGCTCTACCTTTCCCTATCATTGCAATGTTCAGGAATTCAAAATCAATGTGCACCGGCACCTCCTATCTAACACTTCCCCCTTTTCCTAATGCTCACACTGTGTCTTTTGCTTATTAAAGGTATAAAAAAACCCTTTTAATGTTTGCTAATTATAAAAAAAAGTCAAAAGAGATGGCATGTGTGACATTCTGTGGATTAATAGAGATGGCAATCTTTTTAGAACAAATGACGAGCATATGGCCTCTGCTAAAAGCTAGAATAGAAAGAGAATATCACCGGCTTCGCGGGGTTTTTAAATGATTTGCAAATAAAAAAGTTTTAAACGATTTTTATAAGGTGGTAAGAATAGATTATACCCCAAAGAAGGCCGCTGATTACAAATCAAAGAATACTGCATTGTATAGATTAAAGTCTTTGACAGTGTGAGTTCTGATGGGGAGACCAGACTTGACTAGCATATTCAAGGGGATGTCCAACAAAGGCATTTGGTGACATAGGGGGTTTGAGAATTCTTTAGACCAGCGACGTTTCATGAAGTGAAAGGATTAGTTGGCCTGGCTAAAGTCGATTAGAACAGACAGAATTAATGGTAGCATTGTGTTATACTATAAGTTCGGGATAAATGATGTGATCACTTACGGGCGAATGTTATGAATTTCGCAACATTGCTAAGACATTTTTTTCTGAATCAAATGGAGTAGAAGTAGCCTTTATTATTATCATGTCATCACAATTAAAAGAGATAGTTGAATTATTAATCAATGACATTAATAACGTCGTTAATAGTTACGAAAAATATTAAAGGACCAAAGTGGATTCCTTGAGGAACTCTTTTAGTTTACAAAAATGATATCGGAGATTGAGAACCTAAGAACAATTCTAAATTGGCAATTTTATTGGTATGATCTGAGCAGAGTAGCAAATCAGGGGCTTTAAAATTAAGATAACTAATTTGGCGGAATAACGACTATTTAATTTCTCTAATTATAAAAAATTAAAAAGTACAAATAAAAGCTTAGAGATTTACACAAAAATTTAATTAGATTGGTTTAGGTAAGATCTGCTTTTTAAGAAGCTATATTGTTGTGAAGACAATGCCTTCAAAAGGCTTGAGAATTCAAGAAAGATTAGATTTAATTTAATTCATAATATCATTTGTTAATCCTTTTTTGTTAAGAGAAAAAATAAAGCAATCTTTCAAAAGCTTTCGATTAAGTTTGACTAAAACCACTTTTTCAAAATTTAAACGAAAATTAGCGTTTAAAAACAAGCCGCCAAAATATCATATCATTATCAAAGTAGTTTTCCGACTACTTTACCTTTCAAACTGTCGCCTTTCAGTTTTTATTATTTCTGAAAAAGTTTTCAACACTCGTAGGAAAAACTTTTGGTTGGTATTTTTTATTTATTGTTGGTAACACTTTTTTACACAAATGGCGTTAGAATGAAATTTTGGGTAACTAAATTTGAGTATCTTAATTCGCAATATAAGGCATAGGTCGGTCGGTGAGAACCAAGATATCTCCTAACGTCTATTTCAAACCACGACCATAGCGTCCAGACATGAGTGTCATCAAATAAAAAGGAAATCGGGTATTTCCTCTTTTAAAAATTAAAACAAATTATTTCGGAGAAAAAGAAATTGTGGGAATGCTTCCAAAAGTTAAGCACATTAATAACCTATCTCTTGACACCTCACTCACCCACTCTGGACATTGACGCTAGCAACCAAAGCCATTTCCGCGACACAACTTTAAAAATAATCAGATAATGGCTACTGCTTACAAATAAACGTAGGAGTACTATAAAGAGTAGACGCTATTAATAACCAAAATTTTAACAAAGAATGAGTTTTAAAATATAAATTTTCAAATTTGTGAAATTAATTATTCGGTTAGTTATTGGATCTTAAGAATAAGGTAGTAAATTGAAAACGTATAAATATTTAGTTGATTGAACCACAATGTTGTTAACAGCTTTTATGAATTGTTCTTATTTCGAAGCACTTAAAATGGTAAATAAAGGGATTCATTAAAATAAAAAGACAACAAACAAATGGTATCACTTCGAATTTTTTGGGTTTTGAAAAATCAAAGAATTATGATAGGTACTGTTTATTTTACGAAACTATAAAAGATGATCCGAGTATCATATGCCAATTTAATTTTGTCATAGAGTTACCAACTTTAGGTTTCGGTCTTCAAAAATAACATATCGTTGAAAAATTGACGTCTTAAACGAAAACCTTCAATTTATCTAAGATTATCTACTTTTTCTGTTTCCTTGTAAAATGTGTATTTAATACCCTTAAAGTTATTTTCATTTTTTTAAATGTTTCTTGTTTTTTTTTCCTTTTAATTTATATTTTTTCTAGAAAGCTGCAAAGACGTCCAATGTGGTCCTAACAAACGCTGTGTCAAACGCAAAGGTCGACCAAAATGCGTCTGTTCACCGCAATGTGGTTCCGGCAAAAAGCACAAACACACACACAAGCGCAAACAGCAATTACACCAACAGAACGGCTCCTTGAAGCCACCACATGTCATCGACATCAGTCGCAGCAAGGAGCACGTTTCATTAGTTAATTTTCATAGTCCAATAACCATTAGAGATATACGTAGTTTAAGTAGTGAAATTAATAATAGCAATCCGTCCTCGTCCTTCACCTCCACTGCGGCCGTAACCGCCATGGAACTGACAAGTCCAGGAGATCACATCTCTCAATTCAATAGCCGAAGAAAAAACCAAAGAATACCCATTATATCAACAAGTCCTATCACATCAACCCCAACCAAAAAGCACCAACATCGACTCCATCACCACCATCGCAAACATCATAGCGACAGGGAAGAGCAACAAAGGCAAGAGCATCACACATCAGTAAAGGTGTCCAAATCGCATTCGCATTCGCAATCCCAACGCCGTCATGCTAACGTTGCTGATCGCACCAAAGGTGATCAACTGATTATAACAGCCGATGATTTAGTCGAACGTCCCAGTACGGAGCGCGATAATGACTTGCCCGAGAGCAATTCATTAAGAATCCGAACTAGTTCCAGCATGGTCGATGGTGGACTTGGCCTGGCCTCGGACACCCATCATCAAGATGGCAGGCATCATTTCAAGAAGCATGCCAAACCAAAACGCAAAATCAGCGATCAAAATGGAGCAACGCATAACTCCTTCCACAATGGCACAGCCACGGTGACGACTATGACTACGACCGCAACAGACAGCAGGTACCGTAACGAAATGAAAATAGCTGATAGGCTTCGCCATCGTCCACCATCTTACGATGGATTCGCTGGTGCAGCATTCTCTTCATCATCAGCAGCTGGGCTGGATAAAAGATTTAAGCACAGGAAACCGATGCCTGCGCTCACGCTTCATCCATCCAATAACAATAAGAACAACAAGAACATAGATCTTCACCTCGGGCATCAGGATAACGCTGATGATCTGACATTCGATGATAAAATCCACAATGGATTCTTCAGCAATGGCTTCCCGTATCCGCATCAGGAGCTGTCGGTAAGTTCTAGATTAGAACAAGTGTAGTTGGCTTGGCACGTTAGTTATGCAATGGACGCTCGACTGTGACTCGTTATTTATGTTCAGTCCATACATCTATCTAAAACCAAAACCAAAACCATCGCACATCAAATCGCTCATGGCTTATGGCTCGTGTCGTGGTTCGTGGTTCGTGGCTTGTAGCTCGTGGTCACAGTGTGCGTCCAATGCCTAACTAGCTCATTTATCCATTTGATTAGAGACCGTATCGTCGTATGTTGCGCGTGCGCATCTAACTTGCAGGCTTTCCCTCTTTATCTAATTTGCATGTGAATCCCGAACTTCACCCGCCTTTGGATTGGAACCAATCTTCTTCGTCTTCGTCTTCTTCTTCGACTTTAACTCCAACTCCAACTTCGACTCCTGCAAACGCAACAAACGATCCATCTCTCTTGGAATTGGAATTTATGGTCATTGCAATGTGCGTTTGTTTTGGGCGGGGGGAGATTGGATAATAGACAGACGAAGGTCGTTATACTCATCCGGTATGTGGCAGCGATGGACGAACTTACAACACTGAGTGTCAGCTGAAGAAACGTGCCTGCCGGACAGATAATTCAGCTCTGGTCGTTGCCTATCGTGGACATTGCCAAAGTAAGTACCTAGAACATAGTACTTCTAAGCGTATAGTTGGTATATTATAATGGAAAAGAACTAAAATTTACATACATATTTTGACGAAAAGAACTATTGTTTATGTACATATGACCTTTTTAAGTTCAAGCATTGGTTAGGTACTTACTCACTTATTCAGTTTGTTTAATAGACTTTATGGCTATACAACTTGAAACTGAGAAATGTCATTGCCTCCTTTGGTGATGCCTTCGTTAGATAAATATTTGCTTTGAAATACGAAATGCTTCCGCTTCATGTTACGAGTATGTGACAGTGACAGAGGATCAATTATAGAAAATCTATTCATGGACACTTCTGATGTGCAAATCAGTGTCAAAGAGTTTAAGGTTGTATGCGCACGGTACATTAGATCAGTTTATACTATATTGAAAAATAATGAAAACAAAATTTTCATGTAAGTAACAATTTGTTTAAGAAGTAAAACATAATTAGTTCAAACTGTCAACTGAGTATATTTTTACTTTTTTATACCAGTGGTGAAACGAACATTAAGAATTTTCCCTCCTCAAAATAACTTCGAGAAAGGTGATGATTGAAAGCATCGATATTCAAAGTCAATAAATATTGTCAGTTTAACTTTAAGATTTATGATTTAAGTTATAAAATATTTATAAAGAACAAAATGACATTTAATTGGTATAATTTTTTTGTTGGTCGATGTGTAGGTGAACAACTTGACTTTTGAACGAATTTTTCATAATTTTATTTTATTTCGGGCTAGCCTAAACTTATGAATTTTTGAAATAAATTATAAGATATGCCACATAAAAATGCCAACAACTGATTGGTATAAATAACGACAGAAAAAATGCCAAATTAAGTTAAATAATTAATAAATTTATAAAATTACTTATTACAGATCTATATAAATTAATCAAGAAAAATAGAAGTTATTTTTATTTGCGATTTTTGGTATAAACTGGTCTAAAATTATTTAATCAGGCCATAATAGGTATATAAACAGAATTTGTTTAAAATAAACCCTTCTTCATCAGTTATACGATTTAACTAATTAAAACACAGATAATTAAATTTAATATTTAACTAGCAAACCCGGCGAACGCTCCGTTTCACCACCAGATGGCTTCGTTTTTTGTAACATTTCGTTTGGGGATTAAAAGATGAAGAAAAATTATTTTTTTTGTTCTATGTATGTATATTTGAAAAGGAAACATTTTATTTCATTTCACAACAGTAATGAATTCATTTCGATTAAAATAATGAAGTGTAATTTAGTTGAACTTCTCTAAGTAAAAAATGAAAGTGAATCCAAAGTAAATACTGAATCGAAGCGTTATACTTGGAAATTGCAATCGTTTGAAGTCAAACGGAAGATCAGTCGAAATCCTTGGTATTCGAGGAATACATACATTTTCACCTGCTTACTTTCCGTTAATAATGGTTGCCTCAATCAAATTCGGCATAAGTCTTTTCACCGCAAGTCGAGTACCGTTGCAAAGTAGCGGTGGATTCAAATTACGCAATATCATAATAACTGAACCAACTTTGAGTTGCAAGTGATGTGGTGGAAATCATGGTAACTCCAGAGAGTTCAAAAACTCCGTTGGATAATTTACTACATCATCGAGATTTGTTATGGAATCAACGGATTTGTATGTCACCAAATCGCCAGCGATTTTTCATTGAATGGTGAAATTCAGTGCGTGTACATCATTATTCTTTGCGGCGAATATTGCTCGTTGACTTAACCAAGCATAATTCTGATAATTCTCACTAATGTTTGGGAAAACATTTTCAATAAGAGCTAATTGAGAGTCTACAAATCGGCAAAAGTCGTTAGTAAGAGTAATTAATCCAGTTGTCGCATCAACTGGCACATTTGCAACAGCTAACAATTGTTTGGAAAATTGTGCAGCACTTTGATCATTTTGAAGTTGAACCCTCAATTTAGTGGTTAGCGATAATGTTTTTACGTTATTCCCAAAAAGTGATGCCTTCAGGCAAGAATTCAATTCATCTGCAGGCGTTCCACGGGGAATTACTGGCAACGTCTACCTGAAATCGCCTGCCAACAATATCATCAAGCCGTCAAAGATGTTGTTACTTCGTCGAAGATCCTTCAGTGTGAAGTTAAGTGCTTCAAGTGATTTCTTATGTGCCATTGTGCACTCATCCCAAACAATGAGCTTGCATTGCATCAACAATTTTCCCATTGCACTGGATCGGGAAATATTGCATGTTGGAGTGTCAATTGTGTTTAAATTAAGTGGCAACTTAAGCGCAGAATGTGCAGTACGACCGCCATCTAGAAGAGTTGCCGCAATTCCAGATGATGCTTACGCCAAAGCTATGTCACATCTTGATCGAATGGTGGCCAAAATCAATGAAATGACAAATGTTTTCCCTGTTCCTCCAGGTGCGTCCAGGAAGAATAGACCACCAGTATTACTGTCCACCGGTACGCATTTGATGAAACAACTGAATCCGCAAGTGTTAAATCCCAATGAGAATCGTTCTCCAGCAAACCCAATAGTTGACATGCTTCTCGATATGATATACATATATATTCTACGTGAGAAATATTTTGTTTCAGTTTTTTGATTTAAAAAAAAAAGATAACTGATTTTTTCGAATTTATACCAAATTTGTTTAGAATGTGTAATACAAAATTTTATATACATAAGTGGATTTAGGGTCAACCAAACTTTTCACTTTTTTTTTAAATTGCTCTATGATAAAAAAACACTCACTATTTTTTTTTTTAAATCGTTTTGCATTTTTTTCTTATTACCTATCTTTAAAACAAATGTTATTTGAAGTCGATATCTCTGACGTTTCTAGAGATATGGTTGACTAAAAAAGGTTCCCAAAAGTAAGCTTTGGTTTAGAATATAGGGCCCTTGAAACGTCAAAAAATTTAAAAATTTTCAATTCCACAAATCGGAACTTTTTCAATGGGAAGCTAAACGGAGCTATGGGAAGCTAAACGGAGTTCAACGCTTTTCTGTTGCAATTTTTCCTGAATTGTGTCTGCTATAAACCTCAAGGAGCCCGAGCCCTTTCCACCGAATGCAAAACCGTGGAAATTGGTTCGTGCGTGCTGGAGTTATAGCGTCAGGAAGGAAAACCCGACTTATTTTTATATATGTATATTATATAGATATAATGAATATTTAGATATTGGTTCCGGTTTTTTTTTTTTAAATGACAATAAAGTGTTATTAATTCTGATATTTTATACCAGTTGTTTGTTAAAAGTGCATTATTTGATGCATTTTTATTGTTTCTGGTTTATTTTGGGCGATCGATAGCTAAAGTATGATTTGATTACAATTTTTCTAATAATACAGCATTCGTATTCAGTGGAATTAAACGTCAAATTTCATTTATAGTATACGTTAAGGGCCCAAAACAAGATCAATTACTATTGACAGTATTGTCCACTCCTTTTTCTGTGAAGTACCATGGATGAAAATTATTCACCACACGCATCAATTAACATTGACAATGATATTGCTTTAAGCAATTGATAAATTCACTCAAAAAAAAATTGTAAATATTATAGGAAATATGACATCTTGCCTCAATTTCAAAAATGTAAACATCAACCTTGAAGTAAACATTGATGTACCCAACCCGCCACACCAACATATTTCTGTTGGGTGAAATTAAAGGAACTTTAAATTTTGTTGATTCTCATCAGTATTTCAATTTTAACTGTGGGTAAAATTGTTGGCCCTACGAACGGTCAATATTAATTGAGGTCCAGCAATAAAAACAAGACAAACGTCATCGTCAAAATGCGTACCATTGAAGATGTAGGACGAGTCTTGAAGGCTTCATTAAAATTGCGTAACACTGGTATTCATTTGCATCGAGATCTTCCAGCTTCGGTTCGTCCAAGAAGGAAAAACTTAACGATTTAAAAAACGAAATTCTACAGAAAAATAAATTTATAAAAACACAGTTTCGCGGACAAACATTAATTGTAAAAAATAAAGCCTTCTTTTTTGACAACCATAACAATTTGATGTGTGAGGGAGAATGTGGAAAATTGTTATTACGTCAAATTATAGATGTCAGCTGTAATGGGCGCATTCAAGGTGAAGGAAATATTTTGGGTGTAACTGCAAGTGGTTCTCAAACTATTGGGGATCAAAGAAATTTGTTTTAATAATAATGCCGTCTGCCATTTAAAATATTTAAAAAGTTTAAATGTTAAAAAAGTTAATGTTGCAAATAATTGTAAAATTTTTTCAAATAATTGTAAAATTTTGTCTTATAATATTTCAGGACTTAGTAATAAGAATTTATATACCAATTTTTTTGAATTTATAAATAGTTTTGACCTTATATTTTTATATGAAACATTTATGAGTGAAACAAGTCTTATAAACTATGAAAACAAATTTCAAAATTACGAGCTGAAAAAAGTTCCTGCTATAAGACAACATGCTAGAGGGAGAGCGAGTGGAGGTTGCATATTCGGAGTAAAAATGAATTAAAAAGATGCAGTTGCAGTTACGTTTTTACAACTTTAAATGATATACATACATAACCTGTTAAGATTTAAGAATGGATGGAGAACTTTTTCGTATTATACCCTTCTATATCAACTGCAACAATTGTAGATTTCAACAAGATGAAAGAAGCAATAATGTGTGGAACAGGTACAAATTTGCTTATAATAGGAGATCTGAATGCAAGAGTGGGTACAACAGATGGTGAAGAGAACGAGAGAAGAGGTCTAATTAGAAAATCTAAAGATTTGGTGAGAAATAATAAAGGTAATCAATTACTTGATCTTTATCTCTATTGATAATCTACATTGTGAGGCGTTAAGAATACACTTTACCGAACTTCTAAATCATTTACTTACCTCCACTGATATGATACAATTTGCGCAGCCAGCTTTTAGTGATGAGATCTTAGAAGGTATAATACAGAAGGAGGAAATATATGCAGCTCTCAATGGACTCAAGGATGGAAAGGCCGCTGGATCAGATAGAATACCTTCAGAATTCTATAAATTAGGAACAGAAAATATGATAAACAAAATAATGGTAATCTACAATAACATCATGGATACGGGCCTTATACCGCAAGAATTCCAAGAAGCGCTTATTTTTCCAATCCACAAAAAGAGTAATACAATGGACCCTGCAAACTATAGAGGAATTTCTTTCTTAAACACATCCTACAAAATATGTACATCAATTTTGCATAATAGACTTAAAAGGTGGATAGACGAACACAAGCTATTGAAGGAATTTCAAGCTGGCTTCAGACAAGGATATTCCACCATTGATAACATCTTTGTACTACGAAGTATCGCTGACTTCTATTTGGAAAGAAACAAAAAGCTGTATGTTTCGTCGATTTTAAGGTAGCTTTCGATACGATTGACCGCAATGCATTGATGTACAAAATGTTTGGATTAGAAATGTCATACAAGTTCGGACGGGTACTTCAGAATCTTTATCTGGAAACAAAGGCTGCAGTATGGGATGGAGAAAATATTTCGACATGGTTTGAAACGAAGACAGGGGTAGAGCAAAGTTGTATGCTGAGTCCAAGCTTATTTGCACTCTTTATTGATGATATAACGATTGTTTTCCAGGAGGAGTAGAATATGCTGGTATTCTCATCAAGGCTCTCCTTTTTGCGGATGACTTAGTGTTGTTTGCGTACTCACCAGAATCACTACAACTCATGATCAATAAACTAGGTATCTACTGTTAAACCTGGAGATTAGTGGTTAGCCTTGAGAAGTCGAAGATAATGGTTTTTCGAAAAGGTGGAGGAAGAGTAAGCAGTCATGAACGGTGGACTTAAAATAATGAAAGAATAGAGGTGGTTAAAGAATATAAATATCTTGGCATCAATATAAACAATAAAAACAGCATTGAAAAACATCTTGCCGATAAATTACAAAAAGCGAAAACAACTATGAATATTGCATGGAAAAACATCTTCAGTAATAAGCATTTAGCTCACAGCAGTAAATACAAAGTATTTGAATCGTTAGCGGAGTCAACATTAATGTATGCAGCTCAAGTGTGGGGTAGCAAAAAATATGAAACTGTTGAAAAATTGCTCCGATTTTATATAAAAAGAATATTTCGATTACCACCGAATGCACCGAACTACATGTTAATACTGGAAACAGGAATCTCTCCATATTGTTTATTAAAACACTGAAATTGAATGTGGACTACATATGTAAGGTCCTTCTGATGTCAGATGAGCGTCTCCCAAAAATAGCAGCACTGCAGGTGATGCAGAGAAAATCAGGTTGGTTCAGAGAGTGGCTAGAGTTAGCTGAAGTAGAAGACTATTTTAGGTGGAAACCCCTTCTGTGCCAATTAATTGCTGCAGTAGACGATCGATATATAGTATGAAGTACACATCCGAAGCAAAAGAATCTATCTACAGAATGTCTTACAGCAAGCTGGACTACAATCTTAATCAAAAGAATTACTTCCGAGATGACCTAACAACGGATCAAATATCTATGATATTTAGACTTAGAGGAGAACTGCTCAATCTAAATTTCATTCCCCATAGAGATGATTTACCTTTGATGTGCAAATTATGCAATATGGGTGAGAGAGAAAACATTTTTCATTTAATGGGTAGATGTCCAGTCTTCCACAATTTAATTGGTTATAAACCCAAAGAAATCTCGTATTCGCTTTTCGTGTAAAAATATGTTTGACAGCTGTCAACGTCTCTTAAAACCCTAGCTTAGATTACATATCTGCCAGATTAAAATCTATAAAATCAAGTAGATAAATTAAAATAGAAACTATTTCCTTGATTTGTTTTTGTAACCAAAAAACAACCATTAAAATATCTTTGATTCGTATGGCTGGGCTCGGGCTGTCATATTTATATCAAAATAACGGATATAATCTTTCTAACTGGCCTCCACTTCCTGTCAATTTAAATGCACTCAAGTGCATAACTACAACCGATACAACAGGTTGTGTTTTTTCTTTCTTTATTTACATCACAAACCTCTAGCTAGGGTTTATACATAGTAAATATAATGCATTAGAATAACAATTTGACATCTCTTGACTATGTGTAATGTGTATCCCACCTTCATTTTTCCATCCTGATTTAATGAATCTTTATTGCAGCTCCACCTTAATTATATGAATATGTATATGAACTGAATGTCATATAAATGACAAAATGAAGAGAAGTAAAAAGAAACAAAAAACACCATCATCATATTTTATCAATTTTGAAAATGTTAAATTTACGCATTTTGCTGGAATTTAATTTACTATGGCGCCTAAGTGTCAATATCTTTGGCGCCGCCATTACACAAATTAACACCGCATCCATTTGCAGGTATGTTCTGTCAAAATATTTTCATCAGCTTTATTATATTGGTTGTGGCATGGCGCATTAATGACTGCAAAAACCCATGTTTCAAATGAATATTGCTCTGCCTCAATAATATAACATTTTTTATTAATTTACACCTTGAACACATTGCACATGCAGCAGTGGCGCGATTCTCTGGCAGTGGCAGTGTGGGTTTCTGTCAAAACCACTAACACGTTCGATTCATTTTTTTCCAATACGACAAGTCTTGACCTAGGATTGAAGTATCTTGAAGCTTAAACATTACAGAGACGCATGGCATGGGTTGAGTTAAAGAAGAAAAACACAAAAAAAAGTGTATATGAAAAATAAGAAACTTGTTTGTTTAAACTTTTGAATTAAACACAAGAAGCCACGGAACAACACTTTGACTCTGACAGTTATCTCGTTCCCGGATCATTGAAATAATTCGCTCCCCCGAACCACCTCCAACGACACTCCCTCTCTACCGCTATCCTAACTCAAATCTGTATTTGAATCTGAAAATAGAAAACCTGATTCCAGAAAGTCGGCCTCATGTGTCGGATGGTGGTTGATGGCGGCTTCGGCGCCACTGCGGGGAAATCAAATGAATTTTGTCAGCTTTGCAATGCAAATATCAAGACTCCATTTTTATAGTCCAGTCCCCGGTGCATGTTAGACTTCATCCTACTACAGGGAACGACCATGTTTTTCCCTGTCGTAGTCGTCTCGTCTGTGCATAGATGATGGGAATTTTTGCTCATCTAACTGTTCAGCTGTTTAGCAGCAAAGTTCTAACACATTACTATCTAAGACTGCAAGTAGTGCCAACTCTTAAGATGTCACTTGCGAAAGTAGAAGTTGCATTTAATATTCCCACGCAACAATGACATATATGTATGTACTCGTAAGTGCCAAAATATCCCGGAGTCTCTTTGACACCACTATTATGCTACCTACTTCATGCTTATGATGAGGATACCGTTCTCTGAATAAATCTTCCCCCACTCATCTTTGTCTATATATGATATGTACACTATACACATTCACCACGCCCACCGCCGGCCGCCGCCACCGCCCCGTACCACACCGCCACAGGTCTATAGAATATTATAATATCATGCATATAGTCGAATCGAAGTCGAGTCGAGTCGGGAGCATGTTGGCTCACATGTTGTGGTATTTATCATGCAAATCACATCTCATTTAAATGAGGAGCAGCGTGAACATTTTCATCCTGGCAATTAATTAGCCGAGAACAAGATCACAACAAGATCCGACCGATGTTCAACACACAGCACTTGTAAGAGATCTTTCCGCTTATACGTACGTACATACTACGTACCAGTAGAAGGAGTATATCATATACATATATAGCGCAAGCTTATAGCGATTGCGTTTGGCGATGCAGGCGAATTGGCATAAAGTCTCTTAACGAATTTACAATTTCAATTATTGCAGCGAAGATCTGAAATCGTTGTTCGTTGAGCTTGTTTGTTTTTTGGTGGGTGGTGGCGCTGCGGGCGCGTGCAAGTGCAATTAATAGTCGTATATTTTATATGAAATGTTGTTTGGGGAGATGTTATATCAATTAAAGCCTACAAGGTGAAAAGTTAAAGCAATTAAGGATGAAGTTCCGCAAACTGGTCGAATGGATTGGTTTCAATTTTTGATTTTACATCATTCTACTTGAACAATTTCCAGTTCGGTATGAATTGAATATTGCGGGTGATTAGAATCACATTTTCTGATATTTTTCTTGATCGTTTTGAGTGTTTGATCGACTTGGAGAAATTATGGACCATAGATTTATCTCTGAGTGCTTAATTACTTACTTCGTCGACCTGGACAATGACTCCGTCATTTCTGCCACAAAGGGGATCCGGTGTTGGCCTAGTTCAACATGATTCTCATCTTTTCCTGGTTATTGACCGACGCCATCCAGTTGCGCACCCAAAGCTCGGACGTCTACGCTATCCTTCCACCAGAAGCATGGTCTCCCCAGTGTATTCTACTATAAATTGGACTGCAAAGGACTCCCCGGGTGGGTTCTTCGGAGCTTTATCTTAGTGACTATATCGGTTTCGTGGTACATTTTCTATAACTCATTGTTAATTCCTCCTTCGGAATTGTCCTTCCTCACAAGTGAAGCCGTAAGACTTTTCTTTCGAACGCTAAAAAGAGGTTAAGTTGTCTTAGCCCCCAAGTCTCGGATCCATAAGTGAGTACTGGTAGGTCTAGAGTCTTATACAACAGTAGTTTGGAATTCATGGAGAGATTTTTGGATTTCTTGATAAGCTATTATAGGTTCTGTTGGATTTGAGCAGACTTCCACGTATTTCTTATTCTATGTTATTATCGACCGCTACTATTGATCCAATGTAAGTTAATGATTAGACCATTTCAGCTACCGTTATCGCTGTTGACTTTGCAACGTTTCGCGCAGACGAAACCAACATTTATTTGATTTGATTTTTCCCTCGTTTAATTGCATTTCCAGAAGAGGAGGGGGCAAGTCAGCCCATCCTCTTATCACAGGCAATTGAAGATGTTGACGGGTATGGATAGCAATCCGGAAACTTTTACTTGGCTTGAAACTTTGGTCATGGTTTTCTTACATAGTCTTTCCAGTTTTTTTTTTGGGATACCGAACTCTCTCATGGCTTTATAAAGTACAGATGGTATATTGGAATCTCTGAGGGCCTTAGCCTATTAATACCAACTTTTAAGGAATTAAAAATACAAAACTGATAGGTTCTGTGTTCAAGGCAAAGCTCAGTTATTATATGAGACTAGCGGCCCGGTACGTGCTTCGCTACGTATAAGGCATAGTAATACAAAAAAATGATTTTTAAGTTCATTTATTCAAACAAAAAAATATTTTAAATTGCTAGCTATTTAAAAGTCCAAATGACCCAATTGATATATTGTTTATATTATATTTATCAGCAAAGAGTAAAAACAAAAAAATAAAAAAGAATTGGGTACCTACTCTTACTATGGTAAGTCTATATGGGTTAATCTAAAACAGTTGGATAAACAATAATGTCATTGATATGAATGTTCTTCGGTGCTAAAATGGCGCGTTCTCTCAACCAATCATGATTTCTGTAATTCTGAAGAATATTCGGAAAAAACACATTTAATCTCATTTAATCTCATCTATAGATTGCGCAATTGTACAAAAATTGTTCGGTAAAGTGATCAATCCGTTGGTAATGTCGATTGGTATTTTGCCATCACCAATTTCTAACAATTGTTCTGAAAATTCATGGGCAGTTGCATCATTATGTAGGTGAATACGCATATTAATGTTCAGTGTCAATTTTCGTACATATCTCCAAGGAACTGATGACTTCAAACTGGCGTTTATTTTATTAGCAAGAGTTGATCGAGGAATGAAAGGCAATGTTTGTCGAAAATCCCCTGACAGCAATATCAGAGCAGCACCAAAAAGCTGTTAATTACCGCGTAAATCTTCCATTCTTCGATTAAATGCTTCTATTGGTTTTTTATTCGCCATTGTGCACTCATCCCATAAAATAATTGACGTTAATCGCAGAACTTTTGCTATAGCAGAATTTCTCGAAATATTGCAAGTTGGAGTTTCAATCGCCTGTACATTCAATGGCAATTTTAATGCAGAGTGGTCAACAGATCTATTCTATGCAGTACGTTCACGCTGCGATGCATTAGCTTGTTCGCGTTCATCTGTAGTCTGAGATCGTCTTAATAATCCCACTTGATTTGCATTACGCGTTCGCCGACATTAAATTTGTTTGACAGAACTAACGTCACTTTTTTTGTCTTCGATTGTTTTGCCAAAGGTTCAAATTTTCTTTTAAGTATTAGTACAAATTGTTTGTATATGGGAGTATAGAAAGATGTTGATTTTACACTTTTTCAAGATTTTTTTTAAATTTTCTCTACGTACAAACCTTCCCTGGACTTCCACGAATAATTCAAGACCATAAATTAGCCAAATCGGTAAAGGCATTGTTGAGTTATAACATTACAACGAAAAGTGGCATTGATTTTTATATATATAGATTCGCCGAGTTGAAATTTTAAACAATGTGATGGCAGTAGACAACCAAACATTGTGAGAGTATACCAACTTTGTGGTTCGAGTAAAGCAAACATTTTGTCTCACCAACATTTAAAGCAATTTTATATTTTTTATTGTCTGAGTGCTGAAATTTGTCAATGTTTGACGCATTTGTCGAACCATGTTTTGATGTCTGTGGAGTATTTACAAGTTTATAATTACACTATTGCTTCATTTAAAGAGCCTTTACGTAGTTCGTAGCCTTTACGACCTTCAAAACAAACTGTTCACATTATAGAATTGATCCATTTTAGATGACTCATTTTAACGTCTTATTGGATATATACCTCCTGCTTAATGGTAGATTTTTAAACTATTCATCATTGCAAACTCCTTCCCACTTAATAATGGGTGATTTTTTTGAGGTTAGGATTTTCATGCATTAGTATTTGACAGATCACGCGGGATTTCAGACATGGTGAGAGAAAGATGCTCAGTATGGTTTGACATTTCATCATGAATAGACTTACTAACGAGCAACGCTTGCAAATCATTGAATTTTATTACCAAAATCAGTGTTCGGTTCGAAATGTGTTTCGCGCTTTACGTCCGATTTATGGTCTACATAATCGACCAAGTGAGCAAACAATTAATGTGATTGTGACCAAGTTTCGCACTCAGTTTACTTTATTGGACATTAAACCAACCACACGAATGCGTACAGTGCGTACAGAAGAGAATATTGCGTCTGTTTCTGAGAGTGTTGCTGAAGACCGTGAAATGTCGATTCGTCGCCGTTCGCAGCAATTGGGTTTGTGTTATTCGACCACATGGAAGATTTTACGCAAAGATCTTGGTGTAAAACCGTATAAAATACAGCTCGTGCAAGAACTGAAGCCGAACGATCTGCCACAACGTCGAATTTTCAGTGAATGGGCCCTAGAAAAGTTGGCAGAAAATCCGCTTTTTTATCGACAAATTTTGTTCAGCGATGAGGCTCATTTCTGGTTGAATGGCTACGTAAATAAGCAAAATTGCCGCATTTCGAGTGAAGAGCAACCAGAAGCCGTTCAAGAACTGCCCATGCATCCCGAAAAATGCACTGTTTGGTGTGGTTTGTACGCTGGTGGAATCATTGGACCGTATTTTTTCAAAGATGGTGTTGGACGCAACGTTACGGTGAATGGCGATCGCTATCGTTCAATGCTAACAAACTTTTTGTTGCCAAACAAAAATGGAAGAACTGAACTTGGTTGACATGTGGTTTCAACAAGATGGCGCTACATGCCACACAGCTCGCGATTCTATGGCCCTTTTGAGCGAAAACTTCGGAGAACAATTCATCTCAAGGAATGGACCGGTAAGTTGGCCACCAAGATCATGCGATTTGACGCCTTTAGACTATTTTTTGTGGGGCTACGTCAAGTCTAAAGCCTACACAAATAAGCCAGCAACTATTCCAGCTTTGGAAGACAACATTTCCGAAGAAATTCGGGCTATTCCGGCCGAAATGCTCGAAAAAGTTACCCAAAATTGGACTTTCCGAATGGACCACCTAAGACGCAGCCGCGGTCAACATTTAAATGAAATTATCTTCAAAAAGTAAATGTCATGGACCAATCTAACGTTTCAAATAAAGAATCGATGAGATTTTGCAAATTTTATGCGTTTTTTTTTTAAAAAAAGTTCTCAAGCTCTTAAAAAATCACCAGATAGTTAAAAAGAATGTGGAAAATGAGGGAAAAGATTTATAAGCTTTTGAAAAAAATAATAGAAGCGAGGTGAAATAAGGAAACATCAAAACATGTCACCTTCAAAAAATTAAAATAGAGCATCGTCTTAGCAGGCTAATAAAATAATGAAATTTTTGGGTTGGGTTCGAAAAAAAGTGCGCACTTTTTTACATTATCAAAACAATTTTTATTTGTCAGCCTATTTACAGCATGTTGAAATACAGAATTTTAAAAACAGATTACTTTTATAAGGAATACATCATAATATTTTTCATTGGCATAATGATCTAATATACTTCCTTTGAACAATAACATATGATAATTCATAAGTCTTTGAATTAATAAAAAAAAAAAAAAAAAAAAAAAAATGGTATCTTCGTCTTATTTTCTCTTCTAATTTTCTTCTCATTGATTGTTATTTCTCTCACAGTTGTATATGAATTGTTGTTACCACAATCAACAATTCCATAAACAATTACACCGAACTTATTGATCTGTCAAAACTTCCACGTGTTCGTTCATTTCGTTGATATTTAAAAGCTAATGCAAATTTAAGAATTAAGTGAAATTTGGAGTTGCAATAAATGATATAATGTACATTTAATGTACATACATACATATGTAAATCGCGTTCTCTTTTTCTCTTTTTTCTCTATAATGGAAGCTTAAGAGCGGAATTTTGCAAAAATACAGTATTTTTAGATAATGTTTTGCTCATACAGCATTTTGAGATGAAGAATTTTGAGATACAGTATTGTCAGATACAGTATTTTGACAACACAGCATTTTGAGATACAGTATATTAACCATACAGTATTATGAATATGCAGTATCATACAGTATGATACAGAATTTTAACCATACATTATTTTAAAATACAGCATTTCGAGCCGCTCGCTGCCAAAATTTTTAACTTCCCATAGGAAGTTATTGTAATGGGTCCGATTTGACAAATTGAAAATTTTGACATTTCTCGACGTTTCAAGGTCCCTAGAGTCGAAATAAAAGATTTTTAGAAAGATGTCTGTGCGTGCGTGTGTACGTACGTCCGTACGTTCGCGACGTTTTTTTCGTCGTCCATAGCTCAAGAACCAGAAGAGATATCGACTTCAAATAAATTTTGTTATACAGATAATAAGGCAGAAAGATGCAGAAAGGGCTCTCAAGAAAATTGCGTGGGTGGTTTTTTTACCATAGCAGTTTAAAAAAAAGATGAAAATTTTGGTTAACCCTAAATATCTCATGAACCAATGACGCTAGAGACTTGAATTAAATTTTATATTATATATTGTAACGTGATACAAAACAATTATATTTTTGGAAAAAAATTCAATTAACGGTTTTTTTTATAAATCAAAAAAACTGAAAAAAAAAATTTGTCACTTCGAAAATTTTACGACTAAAATATGATTTCATTTCCAAAACAATTTTGTGCAATGAAGAATAATGTTTTTGACATCTGATAAAATTTTGAGAAAAATCGAATTGACAGTTTTTTTACAAAAAATAATAACCTAAAAAAAATAAAAAAAAAAGTTGGTAAAAATTGAGTTTTGACTCAAATATCTTTTCAAGACTTTGAGATATTGGCTTTAAACTACTTTTATCTTTCAAAAAATGTTGTTTTCAACATTCAGTAAAATTTTGAAAAAAATAGAATTGACAGTTTTTTTACAAAAAATTAAAAACCGAAAAAAAAATTTAACAAAAGTTGGTAAAAATTGATTTTCGACTTAAATATCTTTTCAAAAATTTGAGATTATGGCTTCTAACTAATTTTACCTTATAAGAAATATTGTTTTCAACATTAGGAACAATTTTGAGAAAAATCGAACTGACAGTTTTTTTACAAAAAATAAAAACCTAAACAAAAAAATTAATAAAAGTTGGTAAAAATTGATTTTCGGCTCAAATAGCTTTTCAAAAATTAAAACTATTGGCTTCAAACTTATTTTATTTCACAGAAAATATTGTTTTTTATATTCAGTAATTTTTTTATAAAAATCCAACAGTCCGTTTTTTCATAAAAAAAATAAAATCTACAAAAAATAGAACGCAAATTTGGCAAGAATTGATACATTTAGACAAACTTTTAAGCAAGACAAATCGATAGACGGGATGGGAAGTTATCAGTGTGGGTCGCATCTCAGCCTCTTTTTTTTAAATGAATCTTTTATGACTTCATTCTTTTGAAGTCTATGCATTCCCTTTAATTCGTTGCATTCGTTTGAAGTATGTACTTGCATTTACTTTTTACCTTTACCTACATGAGGGAGGGAGGAAAACATATAAGCAAATTTAAAATGTGTATGATTTCAAGCAAAGACTTCAAAAGAATGCAAAGGCTTCAAAAGAATGAAAATACTTCAAGTGAATGCCAAGAATACTTGAAGTCTCAAATGATTGCCTTCAATTGACTGCATTCAAATGGTTGGTGACAAAATGATTGCAGTCTTTTTCAGGTCAAACGATTGGTGAATTCAAACTTTTAAGTCCTAATTCTTATTTGAACTCCATGAATGTAATCATGAAGTTGAATTCAATAAATGATTTATAATGATTGCATTCTTTTGCAAGATTGTCCATTTGACACAATTTACGATTCGCTTATGATGGCGGATTTTGACATTTGACGTCCGCTTAAGGCGAACTTTAAGAAGATCCCCATTTTCATGGATTGCGCATTAGAATTTTACACTTGACACTTGCGATCATGTGAAAAATGTACGCTATCTCAACAAAGAAGCGTTTGGATGAAGAAGGGGGTAAGTGACATTTGTTCGATTTTCGTTTTTTTCGAAATATGAGGATGCCTTACGAAAACTTAAATTTCTGTCCAATCTACGTTGCGCTACGATTCGTATTTTCTTACTTAGCGCTTTTATTTTTGGTATAAAAGGGTTATTAACAACTAAAAATCGTATAATATGAGTGAAAAAATGGGCTAACTTTACCTTTTTGGTAAAATAAAAAAAAACTTTAAAAAAATTTATTTTGCATGAAGGGGTTAAGTGCTTACTTACCTCCTTCTTGCAGACAAATTAAAACCCATATTTAAAGTGGTTATAGTAACGATGAAGGTTCTAAGCGAGTATACTCCAATGCATTTAGTAGGCTGTGGCAGCGAAACCGTTTTTTTTTTTTTTGATATTCCTTTTATGCTAACGCTATTTCAGCATTTCAACCGACCACACAAAATATCCGATCATGTCGTCGACTATATTTTGGAGCATATTAACAAATTTCCAGCCGAAGAATCGCACTACTCAAGGAACGAAAACCCAAATAAACTTTATCTTTTACCTTTGTTAAATATAATATCTAAATTATATAGCCTTTACATTAAAAAATGCACCGAACAAGAGAAAAATGTCCAATATTTTGTTAGCCAACATTTTTACCGACGAATTTTCAACACGAAATTCAATCTGTCTTTCCGCCTACCAAGAAGTGACACTTATAGCATTTGTGACTCTGGCAAAAACTCAGCTAAACACCAAAACAACTATAAGTCCGGATTCCAAAGTCAAAAAATTGACCGCGAAAAAGCTCGGTCCGATCCTAACGTCTTATATACTACATTTGACCTCCAGCAAACAATGCCCTTACCAAAATTAACCACATCTAAGGCATTTTACTTGAGGCAGATGTGGTTTTATAATCTAGGAATCCATGTCATTATTTCCGACGTGAAGATGTCGTATACGTTAACCTGGACCGAAGATGTTGCAGACAGAGGAAGCACCGAGGTAATGAGTGTACTCTATACATTCTTCCAAGAATGTGAAATTGCCAAAAAGAGGAAATATTTGATTGCATGGACCGATTGTTGCCCTGGACAAAACAAAAACTTCTTTTTATTGTGTCTATACCAAGTCCTTTTTTGACGGAATATTTTGATCTGATTGACCACAAATTTCCTGAAGTTGGCCATACTTATCTTGACAGTGACAGGGATTTTTGAAGAATCGAAAAAGAGTTACGAAAAAACGAAACCATTTACACTGCTGAGCAATACCGACATATAATAAAAAGTGCCAGCAAAAAAAATATCGTTATAATTGAGCCGTTTATTTTGAAAGTGGCATAAGTCACTTTTTCAAAAAAATCGAGTTAATGGCAACACTAAATACAATTGAACGGTATCTTTTCATTTTTAAAAAAATTGCACTCAATAAGTTGAGAACTATTGAGATTTCTTCAAGAGAAGTATTGGTAATTAACGGAATAACAAATATCTTAAATATCTCGACTTAAAAAAAAAGTCACTTATGCCACTTTCAAAATAAACGGCTCAATTGACATGGAGAACCACTTTCGATCATTAGAAAATCTTCCAGCTAAATTATACGTTAAAAATGTTACAAAAAACATATCGAATGAAAAAATCATTTTCCGTGATAGCGTCAAATGGCTTAGAATAAACAAATATGGATCCTATTTTTATAAGGAATGCTACGAGGAATATGCTTTATTCAATGAAGTATAGCAAAAAACATCCGAATAGTTCCAAACAAAAACCAAGACTTTTTCGTTCGAGAAAAAAAGATAAAGCAGCTTTCTGTTGAGAAAATAAAATATTTAAAGGAACAAATGATGTTCATACCAAAGGAACACCACTAGTTTTATGAAAAAGCTTTATCGGAACCATGCCAACAAAACAACTTTTCAAAATAAAAAGAACAAAAAATGAATTTTGTTACTTAACCCCATTGTATTCTTAAAAAAATACTAATAAGCTTCTTGTGCAAGAAAGAGTTAAGTGCTCTTTTTCTAAAAATGTTTGTTTTTTTTTTTTAAATATACCAAGCTACTGTAATGAAATAAAAGTAACATTGTTAAAAAGCTATTATTTTTCTTGTTTTATTAGTTTATTCAATTTTATTTAGATTGGAATACGAAAAAAGTTCTCAACAAAAAACTTATATATCCTTATATCTCGAAATGTTGCAAATGTCATTTACCCCCTTCTTCATCCAAACGCTTAATATTATTGGTACATGGAAATCAAAAAAAAAAAAAATACGGAACGCTGTTTTCTGAACTTATTCCAATTATAATAAGCGCCAAGTGCAAAAAAAAATCCTTATATTTTGAACGGGAAGTGTCATTTCAAGACATAATATGTAAATCAAAATGATGGCCATAAAACAAATACATATGATTATTCTGCCCTTGTCATTAGTTCACGTTCTATTTGACCACGAAATCTTAAAAATTTCATGACATAAATCAGTCATCATAAACCAAAGCCATCACCTCTCGTCATCAATCTCAACGTCACGGCATAAATATCATCATTTCATCATTCAGCCAATCTTATACTTAAATTCAATAAAATTTAAATTCAAAAACTTTTAGGCAATTTGCCAAAATGCAAAATAAATGTTCACAGGAAATGCGTTCTAATGGTGCAAATGAATTATAGTATTAAAATTTATTTTTATCTATACTTCATATAAAGAAACGATTAAATTTTAAAATCTTGTGTCTATTTCGTTTGCCTTTTGGGAGTATAAGAGGTTTATAAAAGCGCTAATCGTAATATTGTAACCTTCAATAATTTTAATAGATTTGCAAAATGCCAGACATTTTAATGAAAAATTCTAAATATATTTCTGTAATATTAAGCAATATAAAATGTCTTCTGCATAGAAAAAATAAAAAGTAGACATTTTATTAAGAGTGGAAGATAAACATCGATGAAAAATGCTTCAATTAGAATAAGTGTTGCTACTTCACTTTAGATTAAAAAAAAAAAAAAAAACAGAATTTAAAAGAAAAACATTAAAGAATGATAATAATTTCCACACATGACTTCCACAATAATGTTATCATTTAAGAAAAACATACATATCTCAGACAAATTCTTAAAGATGAAGAGGTTTTGGGAAACCTACACACTTCGATTTCACTATGCAAAAGTTCAACAAGATGGCGCAAAAGTTAAGATGTAATAAAACTGACATTTTACCATCACAAATGTCAGAATAAGATCTGACATTTATAAAAATTATGTTCTATTCTGATGAATCCTAAACAGAATTTAGAAGATGAAAAGGTGGGGTAAAAGTTGTAACAGAATAAAATTGACATTTTCCTATCACAAATGTAAAACAAAATTTGACATTTGCCAAAATTCTATTCTTTTCTGATATGGTCATGACTTATTTAGTTGCTTTCTTAAGGTGGCGCTACATCTTGGGACGGACCTGGGCTTTTTTTTTCAAATTATTTTTTATTAATTCATTCTTAAGACTATCTTAAAGCTAGAAACAAATTCATAAAACTAGCCTAATTATCCATAACTTACAACTAACTTACTGGTCCTATACGGACACTCTAAGTCAAACAATAATACTTAATTCTAATGCCTTTCGGCTCTTAGATCTATTTAACTTCAATTCAATTTTATTTATTTTTGTATTCATGAGAAAATTAAAAAAAAAAAATTAATATCAATACGGACCTGGGCCTCAACTATAAGATGCGTCTTCAGCCAGCTCGGTCCCTACCTAACTGTCTCCAGTTTTGCACGCCAAGTTGATTGAGGTCCTTTCCCACCTGCGTGCGCCATCTGAGTAGAGGAGGACCCTCTACTGCGCCTCGCGCCGTCCCTCGGATTGGATTTAAGACCTTCCGAACTTTAACGTTCATGTCCATTTGCTCTACATGATCCATGCTTCTAAGTCGTTGGACTTTTATTCTTCTGACTATATCAGTGTCGCTGTACAGTCGGTACATTTCGTCGATGTATCTTCTTTTCCACTCTCTATCTACATATGTATGCAGACAGGACCAAAAAATCACCCGAAGAATTTTTCTCTCCAAGCTGTCTTGTATCGTTAAAGCGAGATATACCCCCTTGCCATTATCCATAGATGGCACTTGCATCTAGGAGACTGAACATCTCGATATTTTCGGTATGTGTATCAACAACCACCTTTTGTGGAACGATCACATACGCGATGTCGCCAAAAATACCGCAAGATGTTTGGGTTTTCTAAGGCTATGCAAGAAGTTTTTCTCCCCCTCTGATCTGGCTGTTATCTACAAGACTTATATACGTCTAAAGATTGAGTATAACTCCCATATCTGGGCTGGTGCCCCTGCAACTTACTTAAGCCTATTGGACAGTATAAAACGTAGAGCATTTAGATTGATTGGTGATAATGCCATCATAAGATCATTTACGTCGCTTGAACATCGTTGAAATGTTTCTTGTCTCACCCTCTTTTACCGTTATCGGTTTATGCTCTAGTGATATATAGCCATCTGCATTCCTCCCCTTAAACAGTTCGACCGTAATACTCGCGCTTCTAGGAATGCTCATCAGTATACCCTTGAGTCCAACTTCGGTCGTACTGTCAAGTACAGAGATTTGTTCTTTAGCAGTATTACGCGAATGTGGAATACCTTGCCACACTCTGTCTTTCCCAGCCATTGCAAGATTCAGAATTGCACCGACACCTCCTTTCAACCCCTCTCTCCCTTTGCTAGTGCTCACACCATGTCTATATAATAAGGGTAGTAACGGGTGATTTTTTTGAGGTTAGGATTTTCATGCATTAGTATTTGACAGATCACGCGGGATTTCAGACATGGTGTCAAAGAGAAAGATGCTCAGTATGCTTTGACATTTCATCATGAATAGACTTACTAACGAGCAACGCTTGCAAATCACTGAATTTTATTACCAAAATCAGTGTTCGGTTCGAAATGTGTTTCGCGCTTTTTTATCGACAAATTTTGTTCAGCGATGAGGCTCATTTCTGGTTGAATGGCTACGTAAATAAGCAAAATTGCCGCATTTGGAGTGAAGAGCAACCAGAAGCCGTTCAAGAACTGCCCATGCATCTCGAAAAATGCACTGTTTGGTGTGGTTTGTACGCTGGTGGAATCATTGGACCGTATTTTTTCAAAGATGCTGTTGGACGCAACGTTACGGTGAATGGCGATCGCTATCGTTCAATGCTAACAAACTTTTTGTTGCCAAAAATGGAAGAACTGAACTTGGTTGACATGTGGTTTCAACAAGATGGCGCTACATGCCACACAGCTCGCGATTCTATGGCCATTTTGAGGGAAAAATTCGGAGAACAATTCATCTCAAGGAATGGACCGGTAAGTTGGCCACCAGCCAGCAACTATTCCAGCTTTGGAAGACAACATTTCCGAAGAAATTCGGGCTATTCCGGCCAAAATGCTCGAAAAAGTTACCCAAAATTGGACTTTCCGAATGGACCACCTAAGACGCAGCCGCGGTCAACATTTAAATGAAGTTTATCTTCAAAAAGTAAATGTCATGGACCAATCTAACGTTTCAAATAAAGAATCGATGAGATTTTGCAAATTTTATGCGTTTTTTTTTTTTTAAAAAAGTTCTCAAGCTCTTAAAAAATCACCCGATACTATCCCTTTGAGTGTGCGCATATTATAAAAAAAGCATCTTAAGGAGTTCTCATCTTACCTTGACAAGGTCCAAGCCTCAGCGCCTTTATTGCTCGAAAGAGAACTTTACTACTCAATTGCCTTTTAAGCCCAAAGAAGCAGCGATTTCTAATAGTTATTTTCCGTTTGATTTTAGCGCTGGTGTCGCTATCTGAATTTATAGCGGTGCCTAGGTAGACAAAGTCCTTAACTACCTTAAAGTTATAGCTGTCCAAGAGGTTTCGGCGATCAATGTACTTTTTTGATGACAGCATATACCTATTACTTGATCTTGCCCTAATTGACCACTTAACCTTCTCTAGATCTTCTTCGCTTCCGTCGCAATGCTCAAAAACGCTTCACTGACATGACGTTTTGATTTTCCTATTACGTCAATATCATCGGTGTTTCCGAGTGCGAGTTGGATGTGCGTCTAGTTTTGAAGGTTGAATTTTGGACAATTCCTTCCAAAGCGATGTTGAAAAAGTCACATGACAGTGCATCGCTTTGTCTAAAACCTTTTTTGACATCAAAACAATCGATGAGATGGAGCAGCGTGTATTATTTATCATCATTCTGAGCAAAAGGGCAAGTTTGACAGTGATACCAAAAGCTAGACATTGCTCTGTTAAGTTCTTCTCTGTAGATACTGTCATACGCGGGTGGTCTTAAAATCAATAAAGAGATAGCAAGTATCGATTTAAAGTTATTGGTTTCTCCAAGGTCTGCCGTAATGTGCAAATTTGGTCAATGGTGAACTTTTTGGGTCTGAAGCCATACTAATATGGACCTATCAGGTTGTTGACGAATGGCTCCAGACGTTCACATTTTATGGCAGAAAGGATCTTAAACGCGATTTTTAGAAGACTGATTCCTTTGTAGTTGGCACTAAAAAAAAACTATGCTGAGATTCCACTCATCGTGCATGCTTTCTTCCAACCATATTTTGCGAATGAATCGGGGCATACTCCTTACCAAGTCATCGCCTGCTGATTTGAATTAATAGATAGCGATACCATCAGCTGTTTAATTGTGCAAATGGATAACTGATTCGCTGCAACTTATATAATATTTGGCGCCCATATTTTTACAAACAATTTTTATACCTAGCTAGAAAATCATTATTTAAATACCTTGAAGAAAAAGCGGGCCATTTTATGTAATAAAACTTTTGCTTAAAAGGATTTCTGCGTTACTTTTTTATAGGAAGAATTTATTTTGTTTCCAAATCGAGTGAGTATTTATGTCATGGAATTTGGAATTCCATGTACTCTTTTAGTCCAACCAAAGTGAATGTTCTGTAAAATAGTAAAGAAAAACAAAAAATTACAGGTAATCAACAAAAACTTGTTGACATTTTTCTTTTGGCTAATTGCAAATTTTAATTGAAAAATCCATCGCCACACCTTCGTTTCGAATAGACAATTTACTATAACAGTCGCTATAATCCCTCTAGGCTCTTAATACATATGTATGTGTGTCCATAGAAAACAAAATGTAACAAGCTACATACAATTTGATTATTATCGTTAATCGATAAATCTGATTCTGGTACAATGTTTTATATTTTTTCTTTTTGCAATTTTTGTCTATATTTGGTAGCATTCTGACCATAAAATTATGCAAAAAAGGCTACACAAAATATTTACAGAAAGTTAGATTTTCTTTTTCAAGAAAAACAACTATGTTGGACGTTGGTATTAAAAAAAGTAAAACCAGACTAAGATTGAGACTTGGACATTATATAAAATTATATTCAATCAATGCGATTGGACTTGCAGTTGCAGACAGTGTGTTATATTATAGAACCACGTGTAAGCCCCGCAGTTAAAACTGTTGTTATATAGTTTGAATATTATAATGTACTTTTGCTAGCCACCACGGCACCTCCCCCGCCTTTATGGGGGAAAATCCAATCAACATCAATGTACTTTGATTTTCATAATTTGTTGTTTTTTATCTTTTTGGTTGACCGTCCCGTCTGATGTCTGACCGGTCGATAAATACAAGGTGTGCAGTGCACCGCAACAACAAAATTTATATGACAAATTTGCATTAGTAAACAATTTGTTGCCAGTTGCCACAATGTTTACTTATTTTTGTACTTGTGGCTTGTTGCAATTGTTTAACATTATAGATAAGTAATTGAAAGGAAAAAATAAAATCCAATTACGTTTATTTATATGTTTCACGCATTAAGCTTGTGGAGAGACGTGTAGACAAGACAAACAATATTGAAACCTTAGGGGTCTTAGAGCTTAGTCTTCAATGCACTAAGCTATGTAAAGACCTTAGAAAAGAATTTCTATGTAAGTTCAAGGACCGTCTGGAAGCCTTTCATATATTATTTTTTTTTCCAATATAAAATGTTTTATTTTAAATAGCCCGTCGGCCTTCTGATAATGAAGTGGTTTGAAGATCGACATATAAATAAGTCGTTTAAAGATTTTACCGAATCGTTAAGCGTACAAAGTGACAAATTGTAACCTTCATTTTGTATTGTAGACACAAAAATATCTCTACACAACAACGTGTTTTTGGGAGATTATTAGCGTTTAAAGCCAAGGTGGAACAGCGCATCCAGAATCTCAAAGAATTCATTCATTAATGAATATTTTGTTGATCGTTTCATGGAAATCTTAAAGGTTTGTAGAAAGTAAAATTAATACAATCGATAGCTCTATAAAAGCTTCAGGATTTCCCAAGGAATCGACAGAAATCTGAAATGAATATTAGCCTTTTCCATAATTTTGATAACAAACACCGTACTGAAATATCCGTTTATCTAAAAAGTAATCAGCAATCCCCTTCAAATTTTCTTCTAAAAACTATGGGATAAAAATCCAAAAAAGTTGGAAATAATCCCGAACAGGAATGGGATGAAAGACAAAAAGAAAATGGAAACTAGGGCAGAAAATTTCTTAAAATAGGGAATATTTAGAAAAAAAAAAGCCTATTCCTACTACTTTCTCTTATGCAGATGAAGATATTCTCGTGCAATCAGGTTCTGGTGTTAAAAACGCAGAAAGTGTACCTGACAAACAAAAAAAAAGTCTAAGAAAAGAAACCCCCCCCCCTCCATCAAAAAGAACAAATGTCAACATCACCCCAATACCTACAGATCCCTGCGGAACCCCCCATATACCTCAAATTGTTGACTCAAATTTAGCTTCCAATAGCGACTCCGTTACAGGAACTGTAATAAACAACTCCATCCCTATCAAAGCTGTCTCGAAACCAAAAATACTTTTTATATCTCGTCTGGACCCAGTTACAACGCCAGAAGATATAACTTCCCACTTAGTATCTACCAAGAGCATACCTTGCAGCTCATCCATTATAGGTGTACTAAGATCAGTAAACCAAATAGCATTGTTTCTTCTTTTAAATTAATAACAAATCCCATGTTCTTCGATTCTATTTGCAACACAAATATATGGCCCGCAGAGACTTTAGTCAAAGAATTTACACAAAGCCAAAAACAAGGTGTTTCTTTGAAAACCAAGTCAAAAAACCTAACAGACTTGCGCTCTTCTACCAAAACGTAAGGGGACTTCGTAGCAAGACTGCTGACATTTTTCTTAACTCCCAATCATTTCCACACGACCGCGACGTATTCGTTTTGACAGAAACTTGGCTTAATTCAAGCTTTTCCGACACAGAACTTTTCAGTCAAGAGTTCGAAGTTTACAGAAACGATCGTCATGTTGGTAATGCAAAGGATTTAGGTGGAGGTGTTCTCATAGCGGTAAAAAATTCATATTTCACTTCTTCTGTATCTTTTCCATTTGAATTATCAATTGAACTAGTATGTGTAAAGATAATGGTACAGACTAAGACTATTTTCATTTTAAACGTCTACATTCCTCCAAAAAGTTTGGAGTATGTTTATAACGATCTCTCCTTGGCATTAGACTTTCTTATAAATTTGTCCAGCTCTGACACCAATATTTTACTTCTAGATGATTTTAATTTACCACACATCCGAAGACGAATCCTGTCTTGAAGCCTCTCCTTCTTTTTTACAATTGGAACTATCTCTTCTCGATAAAGTCCTTCTTATTGACTTACAGCAAACAAGCTGTATTAAAAACTCAAAAAATCGAATTCTCGATTTAGTCTTTTTTTCTGACGCTATTAGTACTCTTGTTCTAGAATCTAGATCAGGAATTACTAATATTGATAAATATCACCCCCCTTTGGACTTTTTTTTTGACTTAAGTAATCACCTTTACTGAACACAGTAATTCCTTTGATTGCTTATATATAATTTTGATTTCAGAAGAGCTAATTTCCAGCTGTTGTCTGAATTGCTGATACATTAGCATTTTCTAACATTGACGAAGCAGTTTCAACTTTTTATAAGATCCTTAATTATGGTTTGAAAAAAAAATGTACCTTTAAAGAAGTCAAAAAATACAAACTTTAGCCACCCTTGGTATACGAAAGAATTGCGTTCACAGCGTAACAAAAGAAATAGATATAAGGCATGGAAAACTTATCCTAAAACTCTGTCTCCAATTAACTTCTATGTTTATGTTGAATTCTTTAATGAATTTAAGTGTCTTTCTAATTTTGTATACGCTAGTTATGTTACTGATATGGGTACCTCTTTGAAAGAGAATTCTAAAAAATTTTGGTAACTCGTAAACTTAAAGAAAAAATCAGATGGCTTTCCAGTTAACTTTACTTACAAGAACCTTTTGTTAGATAAACCTGTTGATATCTGTAACGCTTTCGCAACAAATTTCCGTGAGTCATTTGTTAATGGCCCTCAAGAAGTTGATGAAGTATATTTTCATAATCTTCACTCCTTTTCGCAAACTAGCTGTAGTCACATCCCTGTGCTACAGAGTACGGTCCTTGATCTTTTATCCGCGTTGAATGATGACTGCTCAGCCGGTATTCCCGCAATAGTATTAAAAAAGTGTAGTAATGCTTTAGTTGAACCCCTTACGTTCTTATTCAAACTTTCTCTTAAAACAGGCAAATTTCCCAGTACATGGAAGAAGTCATTTCTAACACCAATTTTCAAGAAAGGTAACAAGGCGGATATAACAAACTACAGGCCCATTGCAAAGCTTTCTTGCATTCCTAAATTGTTTGAACAAGCTGTTTGTGAAAGTGTAGCATTTTTTAGTAAAAATCTCATTTGCGAACAGCAACATGGTCCTATTGCGAAAGCATGAATGATTGAATGAATAAATTGTCGGGCCTCTAAAAATAAGTGGAAATAGGTATGTTGATGATAAATATAGAGTATATTCTCATTGCTTTCAATTTTACGGGCCCCTAGAAAATCCCGTGCCCGGGGGGGTTCCCCCCTTTCCTGGGGCTGACTGTACAATGCTGTTTAGGTCGGAATTTAATGAGCTTATCATATTTTGCCGTTGCAGTTCCACATCCGAAGAAAAGGGATGTGAATCTGAAAACGAATATGAAAAGCTAAGAGTACTATCGTCAGCGAAACAGTGTATTGGAGTAGAAGTTGCCGGCTGAAGATCATTAATTAAAATGAGAGAGTGTTGGAGATAGAACAGAGCCCTGCATTTATTTTGTGGTTTTCAACGTTAATATTTTGAAGAAACTAATTTGTTTATTTAAATGTATACATAAATGTATGTATATTCGTAGTTAGGCCATAGAAGCTATGACGCAAAACACAGACACAAACCAATATCAATATAACGAAAAATTAAATCAATTTTATAATCATGTTCCATTCTCCATGAACAAAATCAATTTTTTTAATGCAAAAATTTAAATTAAATCCAAAAGCCAAGCTTCCATGTAGTCGGTCGATGCAATTGTTCTTTTCTTCCTTTCCCTCATCTTCCGCGGTATATTTTCATATTCAAAAGAATTAATAATAATTATTATAAATTACTTTATTAATAAAACATCGATATTATTATCTTTTATAAGCCCACTTACACAAATATACTCATCGCTTTATTGTTTTATTTTTAGCGTCCTGTAAAAAGGTCAATTGCATGAATGGATTGCAATGCGTCGAAGATCATTATGCAATACCGCATTGCATTGTTTGTGCAATTGAGTGCCCAGCTGACGACAATACCAACAAAATTGACCCGACACGAGCCGTTTGCGGCGTCGATGGAAACACGTACAGGAGCACATGCGATATAAATCGCATGGTCTGCAAAATTGGACATTCGATCGCTGTTGCATACCCTGGGCCATGTCGCGGTAAGTTAACATTATTTGACTACATATGTATTACGTATACTACATATGTATTACGTATGTATACCCCAAATTGGCTATAAATGTTATTATGATTGATATTGCTTTCTGATGCATCAAGTGGAGTTCATTGGGTAGTAAATTGATCCGCGTACCATCATCGTCATCGCCATGAAGGTATTCTATATATTTTAACATCAGGATAGTGTGGGGAATGGGAAGTGGCAGAATCCATCAGAATCAGAAGCAATTCATATAGTAGATAGATAGCAAATAACCGCAGCGGTATTTCCATTGTAATCTTGTCGTCTTGATTAGCTGCCCGGGTTGTGTACAAATCAATCTTGTTAATTGAAACAAAGTTACATGCTGCATGCAACAGCAACAGACAGGCTCACTATACATACATATATGTATGTAGGTACAAGGTAGACGGTGGTGCTTGCTGGCACAGACCATCATCGTCATCATCGGAGTCGAATCGAAGCTATGAGCATTGATTGCAACTCATGCACGTAAGGAGATGAAACCGCAATTACACTGATTGATCTGCAAATTAGATCGAATTACCATGCACTCGCAAAGGGCACCCTATAGACATGGTTGAGTTGGATTTTAATATTTTATTGCAATGCAATTGACTTATAAAACTGCGTGGCAACAAATATACAAAGTCTCTCTGTCTCTAGCCGCAGCTTTTAGCTTCAGTTCGAGATTATGAGAAGACTTAATATTCCCAACCAAAGTTACAAGCATCGAGCATACATTGTTCCAAGCAAATTGTGGGGGTTTGTCTTTGTGGTTTTTGGTCTAATGTTATTGAGACCTGTAATATACCACCCCTCCCAGTTCAATTCAATTCAGTTAATATAAATATTTTTTGTAGGTATATTATTACGCGATAGTAGATAGTAGAGGTAAGGTATATTTTTATTATTAAAGTCTACAGTAAATTCAATTCCACAAGAATCCAGTTGCCAGTTGTTGTTGTTTTTGTCTGTTCTGACTGTCGGTTGATTTTGTTCATTTAAGATTGAAAATGATTTATATGTATGTCTTTGAATAATAATTTCCTGAATGCTAATTTAAGTGAAACAATCCAAGATCAGTGCAACAGTGTATTTATGCCGAAGACGAAGAAGAAGCTACTGCTTTGACTTTAGCGCAGTAAGTGAAAGAGGAATATAAATCTTTTAAGTGGTTAAAATTATTGTTCTTATGAGATTTCTATATTCAATTACGTATTTGACATTTTGTCAATGAATATGACATACAAAAGGTTTGTGGGTTTTATTTCCAGGGAATTAATTATATACACAAGTTTAAAGGGCATGCAATTATAATGTCATTCTTGAAACAAAAAGAGATACCTATAGTCATTTTTATGCCTACAGAACTTACATATAAAGGGTGTCCCAAAATTAACGCAAGATTTGAATTTGCCGCCATTTGTGCAGTGAAGTGTTGGCAACCCTGAAAAAAAAGCAATTTGACAGCTAACAGTATAGGGTTATTAAAAATGGAGCGTTACACGATAGAACAACGTGTCTTCATTATTAAAGAATATTTCAAAAATAGTGTATATTTTAATCCATCCGATTATCATATACCAACATTTTTTAACATTTACCCTACAACAGCTTCTCTGTTTAATCAATGACAACAGCAACAGCTTTTCTGTATGCTTTATTTTCAAATCACATTCAACTAATTTTCTCACAATAGTCAGCAGTTTTTTTCCTTTGCATTCATGCTCTGCACTTATGTACCTGGCTGAAATGTATTATGTTTCTTGTTTTATTTTATGTATCATATTATTTTTGTATATTTTAGGAGTTTGTAAATTTAGCTAAGTAAGCAAAATTATTGTATAAATAGTATTGTAAGCTAATAAAATTTGTCATTTACGATCAAGAGGTTGTTCTGTGTTATTCGTTATTATTGCTTCCCCCCACCAGTGGTAAGGGGCATTAATAGTTCACAACAAACAAACTTCGCACTATACTGCAACATACAATAGGTACAAGCACCTTTTTGTATATCTTCATTCTGGTCAAGGTTTATGTACCCTGTCCAGGAGTCGGAGCAAAATAGTTCCGACTTAAACATTGGTGACCCCGACGTGATATAGAACACGATCAGCCTCTTGATTGTAAGTGATATAAAGCGTTCCAAGGGCTAAAACACTTGGTGTCCCAACCAGAGATCCGAGTATCCAGAGATCCGAACCAGAGATCCAAGCATCCAGAGTTCCAGGTATCCAGTGTTCCGGTGTTCCAGAGTACAAATCTTCATAAACAATATCCAAGTATCCAGAGGTCCGAGTATCCAGAGATCCGAACCAGAGATCCAAGCATCCAGAGTTCCAGGTATCCAGTGTTCCGGTGTTCCAGAGAACAAATCTTCATAAACAGAGATCCAAGTATCCAGAGATCCGAGTATCCAGAGATCCGAACCAGAGATCCAAGCATCCAGAGTTCCAGGTATCCAGTGTTCCGGTGTTCCAGAGTACAAATCTTCCCAAACTTGCGTTCGGTATTTAGCATTGCCGAGGCCGTGCCACAGATACAAGTACCTAGAGTTCCAGTCAAAGGCAACTCTTTGTAGCTGAAATGGAGGAAACGCAAGTATTCACTATTGTGGCTAGGCAAAAAGCCATAACCGATGAGTTGCTACGGCTAAAGACCAACATTGGTAAAGACAGCCCTGACCGAAAAACAGCCGATTACAAGGCGAAAAAATTATTAGCACTAGAAGCTCTTTGGTTGGAGTTTTCAAAAAACCATGACCAGATAAAAGCATATGTAAAGGCAGACACGCCTTATATGCAAAGTAATACCGTCGAAAGGGTAAAAAAGGCGTACATTGAAATCAAACAAACTCTAGAATCCATTGTACCTATAGATGCCGACCCTATAAAGAAAACTAGTGGAGCGGCTAGTTTGAAAGAGCAAGCAAGCTCCAGAACAGATATTGGCAAAATACAACCTGTAGAAGTTATCCCAATATCAGAAATCGCTAGAATTATACGAAGACAAAAAACAGCCGCACAATCTCTACAGCGGTTGCTGTCCAGTCTTAGAACTACAGAGACTTGGAGTTCTACCTTTTGTACAATAAAGTTGAATACACTCCAAAAATACTGGATGGAGCTGGAAGAAATGCATCGCTGGATAAACGACCTTTCTGAAAATCCAGCCCAGGATGGATACGATATGAATGAGTTCTACAAGTTAGAAGATGAAGTCTCGCAAGCTATAATTGCATTGACAACCAAGCTTGAAGAAACCACCATACAAAGTTCATCATCGTTCCTCCCAGTTGGGACTCCTAGTCCCAGGCAAGCTATGAAACTTCCAAAGATAACCTTACCCAAATTTGACGGAAGCTACATCAAATGGAAACAATACAGCTCAGTGAGCTTGTTGACAAACAAGACATAGCGAACTGTCAGAAGCTTTTTTATTTAAAAACAACGTTAACGGGTGAAGCCGAGAACCTGATAAGGCACTTTTCAACATCCGATAGCAACTATAGTGCAGCGTGGCAGGTGATTAAAGATCGGTATGACAACCCTCGTCTGCTTGTAACTGCGCATGTACAACGATTGCTGGCGCAACCTGCAATCCAAAATGAAAGCTCGAAAGCAATTAAGGAGTTGCATGACACCACACAAGAGTGCATGCTTAGTTTAAAGGGTCTCAACATCGACACTACAAATTGGGATCCCCTCCTTATGAGCGTTCTGTTAAAGAAACTGGACAGAAATACGCTCACACTTTGGGAGCAATCACTCAAGCAACCAAAGGCATTGCCATCCTTGAATGAGTTCATGTCGTTCTTGGAGATGCGATTTCAATCCCTAGAGGCACTAGGGCCAAACCAAAGAAGAGGTTCAGAAGAGCAACGCCAAGGTCCAAAAATTCGAAAATGTCAGCATCACCAGGCAGCACAATTCCCACCGCGGACTCAGCAAGTCTTTGCACTTCCGCAGCGGGCACCAATCCCAATATCATAAACAAACAACACAAATCATCAAGCGTGATACTAGGCACAGCAATTGTCCATCTTAAGTGCCAAAGTGGAAAACAAATATCATGCCGAGCGTTGCTAGATTCTGGATCACAGGTCAATCTAATAACAGATAAACTAGCAAAATCATTAGGTCTGCGGGAGGCTTATGAGACGTTATGTGTTGAAGGCATCGGTCAAAACAAGCAGGCGTCTCATCGAAGAATTAACGTTGAAATAAGCTCAAAAATCAACGGATTCTCTACCCGAATGGAAGCACACATTCTTCCAAAAATTATTTCAACACAGCCATCACGGCCCATCAATACATCAACCTGGAATATTCCAAATAACCTTGTTTTGGCTGACTCACAATTCAATCAGCCAGGACCTATAGACTTGCTCATCGGTGCTGAAATCTTCTATTCGACTTTGGTTGTTGGGCAAATAAGCCTAGGAGATGATCTTCCAACCCTGCAAAATACCGTATTTGGATGGATAGCAGTAGGCAAGGTATCAACTAACGCATACAACCCTATGATGGCATCTTGCGGAATTTGCACCGCAGATGAAGCTCTTGATCAACAGATTGAAAGATTTTGGCGATTAGAAGAAACAACTGCAGCTACAGACAATAATTTCACTCAAGCCGAGAAACGATGCGAGACTCACTTCATCCAAACAACATCTAGAGACTCCACTGGTCGATTTGTGGTTCGGTTGCCCTTCAAAGAGGCACCTACTTGCTTGGGAGAATCAAAGGATATTGCGTTTCGAAGATTTATTGCTCTTGAACGAAGACTTGCGAATTCACCAGACTTAAAAAGGCTATACAAACAATTTATGGAAGAATATCTGCAATTGGGTCATATGCAAGAAATATCCCTTCCTCAAATTGCCAAACCATATTATTTTTTGCCCCATCACTGCATTCAAAAGCCAGACAGCAGCACTACTAAGCTAAGAGTAGTATTTGATGCCTCCGCAAAAACATCCACGAACCTGTCCCTTAATGATATTCTCTCCACTGGTCCAACCATTCAAGATGATGTCTTTTCAATGCTGCTACGATTCCGCATGCCAAGATATGTGTTTACCGCAGATATTGAGAAGATGTACCGGCAGGTACTCATTAACGAAGATGATCAGAAGTTCCAGTTGATTTGGTGGAGAAGCAGTCCAAATGATGCCTTGAAATGTTTTAAGCTTCAGACAGTTACCTACGGCACCACCTCAGCATCATACCTAGCCACAAAGTGCCTTCAAGCATTGGCCCAAGATAACAAGGAACAATTTCCATTGGGATCAACGGCTCTGTTACGAGACTTTTATGTAGATGACGTATTAACTGGCTCGGACAAAATTGCCGAGTTGATGACAACCCAATCGGAATTGCAAACAATTTTGCAAAAAGGTGGTTTTAAGTTAAGAAAGTGGTGCGCTAATCATGCATCTCTTCTGAAGGGCATTCCGCTCGAGGACAGAGAAACGGAGCTTGACTTCAGCAGCAATGTTGATGAACACATCAAGACAGTAGGACTTACGTGGATGCCAAAATCTGATCAACTCTGTGTCAAGACTTCCTGGATTGACAAGGTTCGAGTTACCAAACGATCTGCATATTCCGACATCGCATATCTATTTGATCCATTGGGGATTATGGCTCCGGTGGTCGTCGTCGCAAAAATATTTCTCCAGAAACTGTGGGAATTGAAGCTTGACTGGGACGCAGCATTACCTCAAGAAATGCAGACGACATGGCTCAAGTATCGTGAAGGCCTACAATCACTGAACAACATCAAAATTGATAGACACATATTTTCTCATAGAAACCCAAAAAACATACAATATCACATTTTTGCTGACGCTTCGGAGAAGGCCTATGGAGCAGCAGTATACGTCCGATCTATTAGCAGTGACAACAGTATCACAGTACGACTATTATGTTCTAAATCAAGAGTAGCACCATCAAAACAAACAAAATTAGCACAGCAAGCAACTATTCCCCGACTAGAGTTATGTGCCGCTTGCCTTGCCACTGAGCTCCTGCTTCGTTTACAGAAGGACCTTAAGATTCATAATGAAGCAACATTTTTGTGGACAGACTCAGAAATAGTTCTTGCTTGGATCAATTCGTCATCATCGACCTCACTCCCTGTTTTTGTTGCTAATCGGGTATCGCGTATTCAACAAAATACAATACTTCAGCAATGGCATCATGTCCCGTCAAAGGAAAATCCGGCTGATGTGCTTTCACGTGGGATAGCACCGGAACGGCTTCAAGATTGCAACATTTGGTTCTACGGACCAAAGTTTCTCCATGGAGCTACTTCAATTTGGCCACCTAAATACAAACCGATTGACGAGAATCTATCCGTTGGAGCCACTGTTCACAAGTCATCCACGGATGGAGAAGGATTTTTAACTACACTCAAACATAAAAATTCCTTTAAATTTGCAGAAAGAATAGTCGCTTTTATACTAAGGTACCTTCACAACCTGAGAAAAAAGGCAATGATAACCAAAATCATGACAAATGAA
This sequence comes from Eupeodes latifasciatus, assembly GCA_920104205.1. NCBI lineage: Eukaryota > Metazoa > Arthropoda > Insecta > Diptera > Syrphidae > Eupeodes > Eupeodes latifasciatus. The sequence continues at coordinate 36,715,832 of OV049925.1, read as the reverse complement.
AAAGAATTTTCAGCTGAAGAAACTGAATTGAGGCTGGCAGACATCAAGCTGAAAAATGGTCCCCTATCAATCGCGGAACTAAGTCAAGCAAAAAAGAACATCTTCAAGCATATGCAGCAAGACCAATTTAAGGATGAAATTGGACATCTGAGGGACGAGAGTGAAGTACCAAATAAGAACCCATACAAGAGTCTGACACCCTTTTTAGATGAAGAAGGACTGATTCGTGTGGGAGGGCGTTTAGAAGCATCGTCGTTGCCATACGACGCTAAGCATCCCATTTTGATACCATATAATCATCCTTTCACCAAAATGCTATTTGTTGAAATTCACGAGGACAACAATCATGTTGGGCCACAAACCATGCTTTCGATTGCTAGGCAGAGCATTTGGGCTGTAAAAGGAAAGACGATTGCCCGATCAGTGCTACACAAGTGTGTCAAATGCGCTCGTGCCACACCTAAGCTTTTGTCACAACAAATGGGAAATCTGCCTGCAGATAGAATTGAACCAGCAAGGCCATTCATCAATACAGGCGTTGACTTTTGTGGTCCGATATCAACACACTACAAGATAAGAGGCAAACGGCCTCAAAAATCGTATATTTCAATCTTCTGCTGCTTTTCCACTAAGGCTTGCCATTTGGAGCTGGTAACCGATTTAACGGCTCAAGGTTTCATAGGTGCACTTAAACGATTCATGGCCAGGAGGGGCCATTGCAAAAACATATACTGCGATAACGCAACAAACTTTGTGGGTGCCAAAAACCATCTATCAGAACTAATGTCTTTCATGGAATCCAATACAGAAAGGGAGAAAATAACATCTTCATGCGCTACAAGGGGATGTGACTTCCATTTCATTCCCCCTCGTTCACCACATTTTGGTGGTCTATGGGAGGCTGCGGTCAAATCATCGAAGCATCTGCTACAGCACACTCTGGCAGGAGCATCATTGACGTACGAGGAGCTTGAAACAGCTGCAACTCAAGTTGAAGCTATTTTAAACTCAAGGCCCTTAACTCCATTGTCCGATTCACCGAATGATCTAACCGCTCTTACGCCTGGCCATTTTCTAATCGGAGAACCTCTCATTAGCAATGTAGATCCCACAGCCGCAGCAAATGACTCAGGGGTACTTACTCGTTGGAATCTCGTAAATCATCTCAAAAATGAGTTCTGGCGGCGATGGTCACGTGATTACCTGAATCAGCTACAGCACAGATATAAATGGAAGGAGAGTTCTCATAACGCAGAACCAGGGATGATGGTCATAATCAAGGAAGACAACACACCAAGCTTGCGATGGCCGCTTGGACGTATCACTAACGTAATAACTGGAGACGACGGGCTGGTTCGAGTGGCAGATGTGCGAACAGCTACTGGGATATTCCGTCGTGCTATACACAGATTGGCTCCACTTCCAGTTCCAATCCAAGATGATGATGGCTATCCAAAAGAAAAGACAGATCACCTTTCAAGTCATTACTCATCAACATCGATACATTCGCGCCAGAAGTCTGATGATGGTCCAGTACCAAAAAAGAAGTTCAAAACTTCACTTAGCTCAGCAACCCTTGCTTTACTCCTGGTATTTCTATTAGTCCCCATGGTAGCATGTGCTCCAGTTAAGATTCAACCATTTCTGTCACAGCCAGGGATATACTTTGAAAACTTCGGAACCTCAGCCATAACCTCAAGTAGTTGGAACATAATTGCGTATTATGACATGGACCCTTATTGGACCGAATACGATTCCATTATAACTTATAGTAGGAAGCTAGCAGAAATTTGCCTACTGTTGCCAAATAAAAACGAGACTTGCAAGGAGACAGTCCTCCAATTTGACCGGATAACCGCAGACATCGAAAAGGATAATGATCTCTTATCCGTAACATCAATCAGAGTTCGTCGTGGTGCTCTAAATTTCATAGGCAATGTGGCAAATGCCTTATTTGGGGTTCTTGATGATGAATACGCCAACCACATGTCGGCTACAATAAACGCAATAAAGCAAGATGAAGGCCACATAGTCAGCCTTATTCAAAATCAGACTTCAGTAATTGATGCAACCATAAATATTATAAAACAAAATGAGCAAGAGATAAGTTCCCATTTTGAAGAGATAGACGAAACCCTCAAACAGTTCACAGCTGTTATTAATGATATAAGACAACAATATCACCAGGAAAGACTGCGTCAGCTTTTCAATTCAATCGCATTGCAGCTTGTGATAGTATCTTCACAATTTCAAAAGACCCAAGCCTCGATAATAGACGTAATGATCGATACTCATAATGGAAAAATTAATCCTCAGCTTATTTCAACGTCTCAGTTAAAACAAGAGTTCACAAAGATAAAAGCTAACCTACCTTCCTCAGTCAGACTTCCAGTAGCTTCAGACGAAATTCCGAAGCTTTATCATCTTATGAGTATTCATGGCAAGGCTCTTAAAAACCACATAGTCTTTAAAATTGAATTACCACTCCTAAGTCTTGACGAATTCGAGCTCTTCAAAGTTACTCCCGTTCCAGTTCTTGTCGGAGAGTCATTTTTTACCATACAACCATCAACCGACTACATAATGATTAACCTGCATCGTGACCAGTACTACCCTCTATCAACACTAGAATTTCAAGGATGTTTTTCCCTTACTGAAGAAAGACATCTATGCCATCTGCAGCATCCGATTTACAGACGTGGATCTGAAGTAAGCTCCTGCGAAATCAACTTCTTAAACCATGGTCAACAAACTCCTGCATGCAAAGTTGTAAACGCCAACGATGGCCCTTATTGGGTCCAGCTGCACAAGCTAAATGAATGGATTTACGTTTTAAAGGTTAAAACCACTCTCAATGTTGTTTGCAATGACACCGTGACACAAACCGTTTTGGAAGGTTCTGGAATTCTGCAAATTCCACCCGGCTGCATTATTAAAAATGACTTCATAACCTTGCGTGGCCATTTTATACAAAGATCGGTCTCTAGGATGTCACTCCTTCCAGCTGGAAATCTAACCAAGTATGCCTTGCCAGACAATTTTACATCAACCTCTTACGAAATCTTGCCGTACAAAAAACATTTAGAGGAATTGGATGCACTCAAGCGAGAACTCTTAAATCTTACCAAAGCGTTGCCTTCCATAACATATCAAAATGATGTGCACCAATTTACAGTGAGCTACCTCGCATTAATCATATCCATCATAATCCTTATCTGCTTATTACGATGGTCATACTGCTATTACTGCAAAAACAGAACGGTAATCTCCAAAGAAGAAAGAAAGCCTAGCAGAACCTCGGCAGATAGCCAGGCTAACTTCGACTGCAAAAAAGAAGACCTCCACGACAAAAATCCCAACAACATAACCTTCGAAATGGTACTATAATTTCGAACATAGTTCAACGGGCGGAGAATGTATATTTTAATCCATCCGATTATCATATACCAACATTTTTTAACATTTACCCTACAACAGCTTCTCTGTTTAATCAATGACAACAGCAACAGCTTTTCTGTATGCTTTATTTTCAAATCACATTCAACTAATTTTCTCACAATAGTCAGCAGTTTTTTTCCTTTGCATTCATGCTCTGCACTTATGTACCTGGCTGAAATGTATTATGTTTCTTGTTTTATTTTATGTATCATATTATTTTTGTATATTTTAGGAGTTTGTAAATTTAGCTAAGTAAGCAAAATTATTGTATAAATAGTATTGTAAGCTAATAAAATTTGTCATTTACGATCAAGAGGTTGTTCTGTGTTATTCGTTATTATTGCTTCCCCCCACCAGTGGTAAGGGGCATTAATAGTTCACAACAAACAAACTTCGCACTATACTGCAACATACAATAGGTACAAGCACCTTTTTGTATATCTTCATTCTGGTCAAGGTTTATGTACCCTGTCCAGGAGTCGGAGCAAAATAGTTCCGACTTAAACAAATAGTGAAAGCTTGGCGGCTGATTTTTCGAGCAAAATCATCCTAAGCGATGAAGCACATTTTCATCTTGATGGCTTTGTCAATCGCCAAAATTGCCGCATTTGGGGTTCGGAGAACCCACATGTGATTGTCGAAAAACAAATGCACCACAACGCGTGACTGTATGGTGTGGATTTTGGGCTGGAGGCATAATTGGGCCATATTTTTTTGAAAATGATGCTGCTCAAGCAGTGACTGTTACTGGTGCTCGATATCGCGACATGATTACACAGTTCTTTCTGCCAAAATTGGATGATATTGATGTGTCCAATATGTGGTTTCAACAAGACGGTGCCACATGTCATACAGCCCGTGAAACAATTCAATTACTGCATGAGACATTTCCAGGTCGTGTACTCTCTCGTTTCGGTGATCAAAATTGGCCTCCTAGATCGTGTGATTTAACACCATTAGACTTCTTTTTATGGGGTTATTTGAAATCACAAGTCTATGTCAACAAGCCCACAACCACCCGTGCATTAAAGGAGGAGATTCAACGCTGCATCAACGAAATTCAGCCACATTTATGCAGAATGGTCATGGAAAATTTCAACAAAAGAGTGCGCATGTGCATGCAAAGCCGTGGAGGCCATTTGTCCGATGTGTTATTCCATACATAACCCTATCCTATGTACTTTACGAGTCAATAAAAATATAACTATCAAAAGACTAAAAACGGCGTTTTCTATTTAATTCAAATCTTGCGTTAATTTTGGGACACCCTTTATAAGTCTAGCTATAAAATTCATTGATTTGTCTGTCACTATTATTTTTATTTCCATAGGCGTACCCTAGAATAATATGTTTTTATAGTACCAGACATTCGAGTGTGAAAATAAAAGGTTTCCCCATGGGGACGGGTTGATTTTGACAGCTCGTGTGACTATACTGTTTCTTTTACTTTCTGTCAAAATGTCTTCTTTTTTTTAACGATGCGCGCTGTACTCTTTGTATGAGGTGAATTTGGAAAAATTATCGGATTTGGGACTACACTAATCCATGCGTGATTTACGAGGTGCCAGGGCATCCAAATAAAGTTACTGTTTGGCTTAGATTTTGGGCTGGAGGCGTCATCGGTCCGTACTTCTTCAAAAATACTGTGGAGGCAATCACCGTCAACGGGGATCACTATAGGTCGATGATCACCAACTTCTTGGGGCCTGAATTGGATGATATGAACACCGAAAATATATGCTTGAAACAGAATGGTGCTACGTGGCACACAGCTCAAGACACAGCCGATATTCTGCGCTATCGGTTTCATGCAACAGTTATCTCGTACCGACGACGCTACGCGAACTGACCACCAAGGTCGTGTGATTTTAAACATTTAAACTTTTTCTTGTGAGGGTTCGTTAACCTTTAAGCGGGCGTGCGGTCATTTGCAACGGGAGCGGGCGCGGGGGAGAGTACGATAACTCAGGCGACAAAGTTTAATGACGGATTTGTATAGAACAGTTAAAACCAACCATTTTTTACTATGGGAGGGGGGTCTATTTCCCCCTATTTAAGCAGTAGGGGCAATTTAAGAAAATATGTACGTAAATGGAAAACAAATAATTAAAAAATATTGGTAATACTTACGACTAAGTTTTATACATTTTTTTAAAGCCAACATTTTTGTCTATTAGCTTGTTTTTGAATCAAGTCAAAACTATGCATACTTTTTGAAAAAAATTGTGCAAAAAAAAAGTTAAAAAAAAAGGTTTAAAGTGTAATATTTCAAAACTTTCAGATTATCTACTATTTTTTTTTTTAAATTCATTGCTCTTATTTGTTTTTGATCAAAAACTGAAAACTAGATGATTTTATGTCTTCCAGTTCTTGAGAAAATCGAAAACCCAGCGAAGCCACGGCGCGGCCATTTAAATGATGTTACATTTCACACAATGTCACTAACAGGTGACAGGGCTCTCAAAAAAAGATATAACCTTATTGATATGGTGGAGTGCCATAACCCCCGCGGCATTAACCCCCACGGGGGTTAGTTCCCATTCAATTGGGAATTAACCCCCGCGGGGGTTAATTCCTTTTTCAAATGGCATTAATCCCCGCGGGGGTTAATTCCCTTTTTATGTGGGGGTTAATGCCCAATTATAACTGGAAATAAGCCCCACGTTAATAAAAAAAACAACAAACATAAAGGAACAAAATTATTTCTTCATTTATTTTTCAAAATAAAACAAAAATTTAAAAAATAAAATAACAACTTCAACAATAAAAAAATGTATCTTAATCATTTTGAATTGATAGCACGGCGGCGGCGGCGTACTAACAGCTTGGTATGTAAGGGGGGGCAGCATGCAACCCCCCTGCTTGCGATCACTATAGGATTTGGGGTGGGCGCGAGTTTGGGTATATACAAAAAACTCTTGCATTTGAGCACTAAAATCAAAGAAATTCCCAACAAAAAAAAAGCAAGTATGGCTCACAGTTATGAAAGAATCACAACGCATTCGTGTTCTTTGCATATACCCAAACTCGCACTCACCCCAAATCCTATAGTGATCCCAAGCAGGGGGGTTGCAGGGGGGCAGCATGCCCCCCCTTACATACCAAGCTGTTAGTACGCCGCCGTGCTATCAATTCAAAAAAACTTTTTAGCAAAAGTATCTATTCTAGACAATAAATCAACCATTTTTGCGTGTTTTGTATGTAAAAAAGTGAACTTTAAATTTTTTTTTATTAAAGTTTACGAATTTTAAAATATTCGGCGTTGTTTCCTTTATTTTTTGGCCTTATTTCTTTTTATAAATCGAAATAAAACCAAATTGGTTTTATTTCGTTTTGAACAACGAAATAAGGCCAAATTTGAAATTTGGTGTTATTTCATTTGGTACTATTTCACGTCACCCGTATTTTTTGTTTATTTGTTATAGGAAGGTATGTCATAGCTTTCTCAATTCCATTTTGAAAACTCACCATTTCTAAAAAGAATAGATATGTACTTTATTTCTGTTTAAGTTAAAGGTTTAAGTACATTTAAAAATGCGTAAAACAAAATAAAAATTATTTTCCAAAAATATTTAAATACATTATTTTAAACTTCAACTCAAGGAACAAGATCGCAACTTTGTTGTGCATTTTATACCTATATAATTATTTATTTTTCCTTTATTTGTTTACTATTGTACAGCAAAGCTAAAACAAAAGAAAAAATGGGGGTTAAAGCCATTTCTGAATGGGAATTAATACCCGCGGGGGTTATTTCCTTTTTCTTGTGGGGATTAATGCCACTTGAAAAAGGAATTAACCCCCGCGGGTGTTAATTCCCATTCATTTGGGAATTAACCCCCGCGGGGGTTAATGCCGCGGGGGTTATGGCACTCCACCTATTGATATCTCATATAAAACTTGTTTTATGAACTTCCCATAAGAAGTTATTGTAATTGGTCCAAATTGTCGAAATGAAAATTTCGACATTTTTCAATTAATTAAGTGATTTTAAAAATTTCGACATTTTTTAACGTTTTAAGGTTGCTAGAATCTAAATAAATGATTTTTAGCGAGATGTTTGTGCGTGCGTATGTACGTGTGTTAGTATGTATACGTCCGTTCGGGAAGCATTTTTGGTCGTCCATATTTCAAGAATCAGTAGAGATATAGACTTCAAATAAATTTTGTTATACAAATAATAACACAGAAAGATGCAGAAAGTAGTGAGTGGGTACTTTTAGTTAACCCAAAATATCTCACAAAAAAATAACGCTAGCATTACTAAAAGTTTGCAAAAATTGATTTCGACTTCAATATCTTTCTAAAAATTATAGACATTGTCTTCAAACTCATTTCATCTTATAGAAAATATTGTTTTCGACATTCAGTAATTTTTTTTATAAAAATCCGACAATCATTTTTTCATAAAAAATAAAATCTATAAAAAGTAGTACGCAAAATTGGTAAAAATTGATGTTCGGTTCTTGATATCTCGTAAATAAATGCAAATATTGACTTGAAAATGATTTCATTCTGTGCTAAATTTTATTAGAAAAATTTAATCTGGTTTTGTTTATAAATAAAATGTAAGCTTTCAAGAAATGCTACTAAAATTGATAAAAATTGGTTTCGACTAAAAATCTCGTTGGCAAAAGTAGAAATCAAAGTATTTCATCATACATATGGAAAATATTGTTGGTAACTTTTAAATTTTTTAGAATAATTCAACTGAGAACTTTCTTAAAAAAACACGAAAACATAAAAATCTTCTAAGCAAGACAAATCGATAGACGGGATGGGAAGTTATCAGTGTGGGTCGCATCCCAGCCTCTTTTTCAATTTTAAAATCAATCCGCCTTTAATGGAAAATTATAATAATATAAGAATAAATAAAGATTTATGCCTCTCCTCTTCAAATGGGGGGATTTTGGGCGCACGCTACTCAAGAATTAACCGTTTTGTCGCATTTCATTCACATAAATTAATGAATATTTATACACTTTAACCTCAAAACCCTATCTTACCAGAATTAGGTATTTTTTTTTTTAAATTGGCAAAACTGCCAGAAATACACAAAATAAAACTACTTACTCTGTTGAATAAATTATAATTTTCAAATTAGGTATACCGCCAAACAACTGACATCAAAAATTCACTTCTTTACCAACACAACGGATATCGACCGCGAGACTCGATGCAATAATTGTCTGAAACAAATTTAATAAAACTCAAATTTTAAAAACTAAATCACTATTAACATAAGACCTTTAACTTTAATGCACATTCATTATTTTAATCTACTTTTTTACTGCACAATTAAAATATACGCGTTGAAATAGATTTTCTATTTTGTCGACACGAATCAATCACTAAAGAGACCAATTTCAAATTTTAAAATTTAACCGCCATTCTACCAACCAATACTACAAAACAGACCACTTGAGAAACACAACCGACCGAGCGTGAACGAACGTGATTAAGGAAATAGAAGCAATTTATTAGGATTCACATTTTACGAAAGAAAACACTTAACTTGGAAATTAACTGATATTTTTTTACATAAACTTAAACTTTATTATTTAGTTAACATTTTATTTTTATTTTCTACCACCGCACATTGAAATTAAGTATTTTAATATATTTTTTTGATTTTTAATTCGAGACGATCGGAATTGGAAGCACAAGAATTTCATTAACTGCTACTGTTTAACTGTTCTGCCCATTACCATACATAGAACAAGAACAAAAAGAAGGCGGACTTTCTGAATGAAAATTAAATGATGTCATGGCAATGGCATGCATTTGATGCATTGTACCAGAGATTGTGCATTTTATGGATGGTTAACTATGAAATGACAGGGATTTTTGGGTTTAAATGCATGGATTAAGACTTTTCGATTGAATGTGAACTTTTACCCTTATTACAAGAGTGGATTAAGAAATCGAAAGATTGAATTAAAATAACGACATTGTTTTTACAAAATATTTTATAAAAATGATGATTTAATACGACCCAAACCTATATTTTTATAATAATGCCTTTTGATTTGTTTAATATTGTTTTGCAATAAGCCAAATTGTTTTTTATTTAACTTCGAAAATTATGCAATAAATAACTAAAGAAGTTTTTCAGGACAATAGAAACGTCAAACCAATTAAGTGTCTTATGTTTTTTTTTATTTTTTACAAAATAAGCCTTCAGTTGGATTATTCCATAACTTTACCCAAGTAAAAAGAATTTTTAACATAAAATAAGTCTTAAAGGCGATTGATTTTCTTAAGATATTTAAATCACAAATCAATTTTTACCAATTTTATGAAAAGTTTTTTTTTAATGTTATAGGCATTTTTTTCAAGAAAAATCTAATCAATACTATTCTTACAAAAATTACTAGATGTCAAAAACGTTATTTACTTTCCAGAATGTGTCAGTAACTGTCAAATTACGGTCAGTAACTGTCTTTTGCGAAGAAATAGCAAATCCTCTATGACTCATTCTTGTCATGCTTTTCAAATTAACCATTCAAATTCGGCATACAAATTGTAGTCCCCTCCATTCCTGACGTTCCTAGCACATAGGGATAATAGTTGAGAGTTCTTAGTCTCTAGGCCCTGGTTTTCCAAGAGTTGTTGCATCTCAAAACACCCTTACAAAACTTAATCTAGTGTTTTTTTCTTAAACAGTGCATCAGGAATATGAACAAATTTAAAAGTTATAACTAAGTTTTTCTTTAAATAAAAACTTCGCAAATGTAAGGAAAAGACACAGTTTATTTTTATTGTTCGTAAAATACAGGGTTGTCTATTTTGCGGTTTCAAAAGTAAACGTAAATAAAACATATAAAATATTTTTGTTCACGGTATTTCTTTTTTATTATAAAGTTTGAACGTTGGCATTATGTCTGAAAAACTACATCATTTAAATAACCACCACGCCAATTGTTGCAAGCATTGATTCTCTTAAGGTAATTTTTGACACTTATTGGGCGGTATCGCAGCCACAACTTGACGAATGTTAGTTTTTAAGTGCTCAAGAGTTAAAGGTTTATCTGCATAAAAACGGTCTTTCACGTAGCCTATAACAAAAAAAAGTCCAGCGATGTGAAATTGCATGATCTTGGCGGCCAGTTGATATCAACACGACAAGAAATTATATACGCGGACTGGAAATGTCTCTTACAATAAAGCCATATTCGCTCGAGTTGTTCTGCATGTGGCACAGTCTTGTTGAAACCACACTTTCTCCAAGTCGTATTCTTCAATACCAGGCAAAAAAAGTCGGTTATCTTATGAACATAACGCTCCGAATTGACGGTGACAGTCGTTCCATCGTCGTTTTCGAAGAAGTAAGGTCTAATTACACCTCCGGACCAAAGAGCGCACCAAACAGTGACTTTTTGTAAATGTAATGCCCCATTCCCAGAACCCCAAATAGCACAATTTTGTTTATTAACATACCCACCGAATGAGAAATGTGCTTCGTCGCTGAAGAAAATTTTGTTCGAAAAATCGCCGTCCACCACCTGCTGTTCAAACACCCATTCGACGTTTCTACGACGACGCACGTTGAGAATGTTCAGCTGGCCTCAGTTGTTGTGTGAGCTGGTCTTTATATGGGTGTAGGTGTAGATGCAAAATACGCCATAATGTGCCGTAAGACATTCCTAAATCCTGAGAACGACGAGGAATCGACATGGGAAGTTGTCAATAACTTACTAGGAAAACAGCCAAAAAGCAATGAAATTAACAATGTTTTAATAAACAACAACATAGTTAATGATAACAGCGAAATAGCTAATAGTTTTAACGATTTTTTTGTTAATATTTCGGATAGCTTAAAACCATCTTTTCCAATAAACAACAGTTGCAATTGTAATATTTTATCAAACTTAAAAGAAGATAGAATGCAAGTAAATAGCTTCTTTTTCCAAGCTATAACGCCAGCAGAGGTTTTTAAAATGATAATTCGCCTGAAAAATACAAATTCTTGCACCAGTGATGGTTTTTCTGGAAAATTTTTAAAAGAAATTGCATGGGGAATTGTTGATATTTTGAGTTTTTCTTTTAATATTAGCGTTGAGAGTGGTATATTTCCGAAGTTGTGCTGAAGTAATTCCACTATTTAAAAAAGGTAATAGAAAAAATATTAGTGACTACAGACCAATCTCGTTACTTCCTACCTTTTCAAAGCTTTTTGAAAAATTAATAAAAGTGCGAATGCTTTTATTTTTAGAAAAAAATTCCATTTATCATCCGACCAGTTTGGATTTAGATCCGGTAAATCCACTGAAGATGCTATTCTAAAAGTATGCTGTAACTTATTCAATGGTGTTGAACAAAATCAATCAAATATGGCACTTTTCATTGATATGACCAAAACGTTCGACATGGTAGACCAGGATTTGCTATTAGTCAAACTTTATAATGCGGGGTTTAGGGGTTCCACTTATGAGTGGTTTAAATCTTATTTGGTAGGCAGAGAGCAAAAGGTTCGTGTAAATGGAGTTTTTAGTACATCGGTTCTTATAAAGAATGGAGTTCCACAGGGATCTGTTCTTGGGCCATTATTATTTCTTATTTATATGAACTCCCTATTTCAACAAAGGTTTAATGGTAATCCAAAGCTTTTGCTGATGATATCGCTTTCACTTATGCGGAAAAACCACCTTTCGAATGTATAGTTAGGATGAATGAGGACCTTCAAATGCTCAGAATCTGGTTTGCAGCTCACAAACTAATAATGAGTGAAAAAACTAAAATGATGCATTTTGAGACATCAGGATACACTTTTGATGACTACGAAGTTTCCTATCATTCATACGATTGTAAAAAATTTAGTTTACCGCTACATATTTGTGGAAGAGACAATTTCAAAGGTTATAATCTTTGCTCGAAATCAAATTCTGTTGATTCATTTAAATATTTAGGGGTACACATGGACAAAAAACTGAACTGGAAGTGTCATATTGAAACAGTAAGAACCTACTTGACTTTAGTAAATCGAAAGATGTATCTTTTAAAACCTTACTGTTCACGTAGTGTTTTGTCAATGATTTATTACGGACTTGTTAACTCAAAACTGCAATACGGTATAGTTAATTGGGGAGGCGTTTACATGAACACTTTTGAGTCCCTCTTGGTTGCTCAAAAACATATCGTACGAATCATATGCGATAGAAATCGATTCACACATAGCTGGCCTCTTTTTTGTGATCTGCGCATCCTGCCTCTTAGACATCTTTATGTTTTCAAAGTTTTGAGAGAATTCTTTATACAAAGCGGCAATGTACCAACTAGAAATTCGTCCGTATATAACTTACGAGTAAATAATTTAGCACTCTTCAATGGTCCGTTTGCACGTAGATCACTTTTCATAAACTTTTATCTAACCACCTCCGCCAGAGTTACTTCCTAGAACTTAATAATATACATATACTTAAACTTATGAAAAGCTGATAGTACCCCATGTCAGTTATTCTCAGTTAAAAATTATATGTTAGATCAATCAACAATAACTTTATAGTTATAGATTGATTTTATTGTATTCTGTTTCCATCATTTAATTATATAATTTTATATTTGTTAATTAGATATAAGTGAAATGAATGCAAAATAAATTGAATTGAATTGAAAAAAAAATTCTAAAAATAAATAATAACTTTTTTTTAAATATTTTACCCAAACCAATACGTATTCTTAATCCTTCCTTCCATTCAAATTTATTGTAAATATGTAATAAGAAATAATCTTAATTATTGTTTTGCGATTTCATAGACATGTCCCCTCACATTAATCACTATAGATCGACAATTAAATTGTAATTATAAGGTGAAACATGAGAACCAGTTCTATAAGCTGTAAGAAGAAAAAAAAACAGGTGGGAGACAAATAGGGCAATTATTCCAGACAACACGAAATGCAAAATAATAACTGACACCGCACACCAGTTCGTTGTTATTATTGCCTGTCAGTTAAAGTCAGAGTTAGCAGCGCCACCGGGTGGTGGTGGCGGTGCGGTAGTGGTCGTGCTGGTGTAGAGAAATCTTGTTACAACAACGATTTTTCAGATTTTACATAGTTTTTAAGTGCAATGACGGGAGACGGAGGGTGGAGACATGGAGATATAGACGCATTAGATTTTGTTGGAAATATCTGAGTGCTAGCATTTTTTTACTATAGCCATAAAAATGTAAACATAACATAGTCATATGAGTTCCTTAAGAGCAGATGTCCACCAAAGTCCATTTATAGAGGTTGGGTGGTGTGCATATAATTAATAATGACATTTGCATTCTAGGTATGTTGGCAAATAATTAAGAAGAAAAAAAAAATGAACGCATTCAGCACGTGACAAGTCGATCAATATAAGTTAGGAGTGATTGAATTTTGAAAAGTCATTGCAATAATTGGAAAAAGTATTTATCTGATACGAGTATGTGTCTTACACAGTGATTAAAAATACCTTCTTAATTAAAAAGTATTATAAAATAACAGTAATAAGAAAATAAGTCTCACTTATGTACGTGTTGCACGTTCTCAATCGAATTGATTTAAGGTTTTAAGAATTTGGTTTATTTCGTATAAAGGGTATTTTTTTAGAGGTAAATAACTTTGTAATGATATAAAACAAGAATGATTTTTTAAAATTGATATGAAATTTACTTTTTTCGAAAGATTTTCTGGCGTTATAATTTAAATATCCCACAACTGGATCGGACGAAGTCTCATGTGGAGGTAAATTTTATGATGACTTTTTCCGAAATTCGTGGCCGTTTATCGGCAATGACGCGACGATTATTTTCCTCCAAATGTTCAATCGTTTCAGTCTAGCGACTTTACATATCCCCATAAAAAATAGTTAAGAGGCTAGACTAGACGTTTCCTTCAATAAAACCATGTTTGCCGCCTCTGTAACAATACTCACCCTATTGACATCACGCTGAGCTCTTCCATTTATGTCAATGTCATCAGCATACGCCAGTTATTGGACAGACTTTTGAAAGATATTGACTCTAGTGTTGACGTAGGAGCTCTTAACTATTACTATGTTAAAGAAATCAAAGCGCATAACCATGTTTAAAGTCTTTTTTGACATCAAAAGGTTCGGGAAAGTTGTTTTTACCCTTTAATGAGCAGCTCGAAATCTTCATAAGATAAGTTCAGCGGGGATGTCAAAATTAGACATTGCCTTGAAATCGATTACAAGATGGTTAATGTGAATACTGGATCGACTAGTGACTTTCATGGTCTAAATTCACACTGATATTTTATCAGGTTGTTGACGATGGGCTTTAGACTTTCACATATTTCGGCAGTTAAGGCGATTAATTTCTCTACAGCTGGTGCAGTTAAGAAGGTCTCCTTTTTTCAGAATCGTTCATACAATACTAAGGTTCCATTTTTTGGGCATACTTTCTTCCGAATATATTCTACAAATAAGTTGGTGCATGCTCCTAATCATTTAAGCCATCTGCTTTGTTAGACTTTAACTTAGATATGGCAACCTTTATTTTTTGTATCTAAGTCGCGAAGACGGGATCGTTGGCTTTCGTCGTCTATATTGATTGGATCATCCTGCCTGACAGCGGAATTCGGTTCGTTGTCGGCGTTATACATTCCGCAGAAGTGATCCTTCCATAGCCTCAGCATTAACTGCGGTTCAGCTATGCTGTTTCCACTTTCATCTTAGCAACCTTCGGTTTGAGGTTATGCACTTGTGAATTTCGAACTTTATTTCCGCTTCTGAACCTCTCAACATCTTCGATCGCACACTTAACATGCTCTTTTTTTTTCCTTCTGAGAAGGTGGTGTAAGCAGCTCACGTACTTCTATTTAGCACCAATTTGCGTGCTCGTTGTTTGGCTGCATTTGCCTGCTGACATTTCTCAACAAACCAGTTTTTTTTCAATCGGTCACCATTGACTCTAACGTTGTGACTACAATCGTTTTGGTGGAACCAATTATTCCACCAAACTAGGTATAAAGCACACCAAACCCGACAATTTTTGTGGATGTAATGGGGTCACAACATACATACACTTGAGGATAACGTCAGTTTTGTTTATTGACGTATCCATTCAACCGAAAATCCGCGCCATACGTATTTCAAACAGAACCATAATTTTCAAAATAAATTTTGTACAATTTGGAAGCATTCCTCAGGCGTCAGTCTATTTATGTTGAAATCAAAAATACTCCATTTACCAAGATCGGAATCTCAGACTGACATTTTAGTTTGCCTACAAGCTACTGAGGACTAAATGTAAGAAAGTGTGCGTGAAATGATGCAAAAAACCAAACACATTCTCACATTTAGTCCTCAGGCCCATCAAAATGCTTCATTTTAGTCGTCAGCCCCATCTAAATGCTTCATTTTGAATGTTTCATGGCTTCGTTCATAAACTAAACAATCCTAACCAACAAAATCTGAAGTGCTGACATGGTCTTAAATTGGAAGATTAGATTTGTATAGCTTTTTAATTTCAATCCAAATAAAAAGTTGTAAATGTATATTAAATAAAATAAAATTGACCAAATACATATTTAATGATTTATTAGTGCTGTATTTTGTTTACTTAAATTATTTGCGAACGCAACATGCGCTGCAACTGGTTAAGTATAATTGGAAATGGACAAAAGTGTAACTCAATACTTTGTAAACAATTGGCGGGTGTCTAAGTATTTTTTTTGTACAGACAATGCTACTAGAAACATACTTGTGAAGTTCCATTGCCAACTTTAGCTAGTTCAGATTCCTCAATTAGATTAGTATTTTCATCATTTGAGCAGTTCGATGATTGCAAGACCAAATTTTAGTTTTGTTTGCTGCAGAACTATTCCTGAAAATTTCTTTTTGAGAGCCTATGTTAGAGTTAGAACTTTGTTTGTAGTTAGATTTTGGAATACAAATTTGAGGGAACCATGTTTTAAAAATAAGCTGCTTTGTGTAAAGCATCTTTAAGGAATAGAAATAGGCAATATGGTTACACACCAGTGGCGATGGCACCATATAAGTCTATTCCGTTAAATTTTTTAAATTTAATATTTATTAAATTTAATATTTATTAATCAAAATGGAATTGAAAAATAGTTAGAAACTTAAATCATTAAAAACAAACTATAAATATACTTTTATTAATTAAATTGATACAGATTTTAATTACTTGCAAAAAATAAATTGCGCTCGCACCCTTAACTTGATGATTCTTCGAACGCATCTTTGATACAATAATCCGAGGTAAATTATGAAATTTAAGGAATTTCGTAGTGATTACTCTAAATTAGTGAATTAATTATAATAAACTGATGTTGAACATGCTTTTTTCAAGACAAAAATGTTCATTGGTTCGCTATCAACAAAATGACTGAAAAATTAAAGCTTAAAACTGAGTTTTTTTATCGAAAAAAGTAAAAAGAAAAACCTGAAAAAAAAAACTTATTAAACTCCCCATTTTGTTTTTGCTTTGCAAAGTGCCGCTAGCCCACGGCATCGTTTTTTTTTTTGTTTGTTTTCACATCTATTCATGGATTAATTGTCAAAATTACAATTACAACAATGTAAACAAACGTGTTTTGGAGAGTGAAACGTACGAAAGATTCCGATCTTGGTAAATGCAGTATTTTGGTTGAAATATCAAACCAAACTTAAAATAAATCACATGACAGCTGACAAAATGGATGTCAGCTAAAATAGTGTTGCCAACTTAAGGTTCTAAGCCTATACAAATCAGACACCCGGTTGCGTGATGAACACCAATAGAACGCAGAGAACTCAATTGTTATTTCTACGTTTATTTCAATTTTAGCTCTAACTATATTCTCATACAACTTTATTATTAACTTTTCTTGTGAGTTTTGATTAATCACACCCCACTGCCGCACTGCAACTTGACCTTTTCATATACAAAACATCTGCTCATATTTCACTTTATCAAACGTTTATTGTGTTCGTGAGTGTCCTACTTATAAATAGTAGCGAGATGCTAAAGATCACACCTTTTTACTATTCCCACGACGGACGACGCCATTATGCACATTCCAAGGTAAAGCTTCGCGAAATCAACGTCAAGTCGAGACTTCATCATTTTCAACTTAAGTGAATTGTATATGACATTTCTGCCATAATAACATTATCACGACTGACATTTCCTTACCGAATTAATATAACACCATATATATTGCGTATTGCATTTTGCATATTCTAATATGTAATATCCATGATACAAGTCATAGGTCAAGTCGAATGATATAAGTTTTGCATGATAAAAACCATTCTTTAAGACCAAAAGTCATTTAACTTCGTCGAGTCGAATTGCGTCGTCGCTTGCGTCGCAGCTCGAGAAACGATATAAAAATGCAAGTATTTTATTATGTCTGTTCCGTCTAGTAATTTATACATATACTGACGCCACCATAACCACAAGACAAGGCATCTTGTCTTAATCTAGTGATAATTACAATGTAATCGGGGTTCATGAGACATCCAATAACAATAGACAACAACAACAACTTAACACAGACCAGACAGCAACTCCAAAAGATTGGGTTAAATTGGGTTAAATAGCTAAGCTACAAGTTGCGTAATCGAGATGAAACCTAGCAAAATAGGCAGACCGAAACGAATGACACCGCAATGTACGTTTGTATGTTTTGTAGTCTGTAAAAAGCTAGACTTACTTATGAGTCTACAAAAATGTTATTGAGACTAAAAAAGTGTCATGCTGATGATGTTAAAGTTGTAGATATATGTATGTGTCAGCTTTTGTTAGGGAATCACCATCATTACCGTCATCAGTTTTCAACTAGTTGTTTGTGTCTAAATGTGGCTTTGTCAAGGAAATCTCAAGAATGATCACATTTATTCTTATTTATATCTTGTCCATACATACTTTAAGAGAGGAGTTCGAGTACGAGTACGAGTACTCATATGCACTTACATTATATTGATTTCCACCACACAATTTGATTGGTATAATATTCCTTGTTAGTCGTCATGTAGTGTGGTATGTAATGTTACTTTTTATTATTTTTGTCTATCTAACAAAAGGATTAAATTACGTTTGGTATTTTTAAATCTATTTTGATATTGATGACTTTTGAATTGTACATTTTATTCGTACATATTTACAATCAGAAAGAAAAATGTTTTTGTGGTGAGTTCTACTACACACTTCACACACTACATTTCATATGTTTGTAAACCAACTTTCCGATCATAGATACATCCAATTCAAACTCTTATTGAAGAATCCCCAAAACTGATCCAATTCCGGAATTATAGGAAAACAGTTTGGCCAAAATATAGGGCGACTCTGAAAAGTCTGATTAAACCAGAACTTTCTGATCCTCCCTTGTGCGCTCTTGAACTCGATCAAAAAGTCGATGAGCTTACAGCAGCCCTCAATAAAGCTATGTTAACTGCCTGCCCCCTTACTACAGTGCGGGGAAAGAAGAAACCATATTGGTGGGCTTCTGAACTAGAAATACTCAGGAAAGGTTGTAGAAGGCTTTTCAATCGTGCAGAAAAGTCTAGACACTCCCAAGATTAGGATTCCTATAAGGAACTCCTTAAAAAAGTATAAACAAGAATTGAGAATAGCCAAAAGATCCTCATGATGGAGATACTTCTGTAGCTCAATAGAAGAATCCTCGGAGGCATCAAGGATAAGGAAGATTCTCTCGACAAATCCAACCATGCCTAGTTGTCTTAAAAACTTAGATGGTACATGGACTAACTTTTGCGAAGAAATGCTAAACCTGCTATTAGACACCCACTTCCCAGATAGCTCCAAATCCGTTAATACAACAAATCGTCCTGGGACGGGTATTAACTTAACTTTTCCTCAAGGTCTTGTTACAAAAGAAAAATCGACATGGGCTCTGAATAGTTTCGAACCGTATAAATCTCCAGGTCCAGAAACAGCCTTGCACACTCTGGTAAGAACTAT
Source organism: Eupeodes latifasciatus (assembly GCA_920104205.1). Classification (NCBI taxonomy): domain Eukaryota; kingdom Metazoa; phylum Arthropoda; class Insecta; order Diptera; family Syrphidae; genus Eupeodes; species Eupeodes latifasciatus. The sequence continues at coordinate 36,696,465 of OV049925.1, read as the reverse complement.
CGAATACTCCCTAGAGCAAAAGGAATATACTATGGTGGCCTTCCTGAATATTGAGGGCGCTTTCAACAATGTTGACACATCCGCTATCACTTCTGCTATGACGACCCTAAACGTCGAATACTCACTCTGTGAGTTGATTAATCTAATGCTAAAAAGCAGGATCATCAACTCAAAGATGGGGGATTTTTGTACGAAAAGGTCTGTAGGTAGAGTTGCGGAGTGCCTCTGTCCCCTCTCCTGTGGAACATAGTGGTTAACGAACTGCTAATATATCCCTTGAGAGGGAAGGCTACAGAGTGATTGCGTATGCCGATGATGTTGCTATCGCCGTCACAGAGGAACATCCTAATACACTGACAGACCTCCTCCAAAACTCACTTAATATGCTCACTAGATGGGCTGATCACTGCGGGCTTAGTATTAATCCTCAAAAAACAGACCTCGTCCTTTTTACACGGAAATACAAGATCCCAGTAATTGTACCGCCTTCAATAAAAGGTGTACTACTAATTTTTACCAATGAAGCCAAAGATCTTGGTCTGATATTAGACAAAAAATTAAGTTGGAAACCTAGAGCAGGAAAGAGTTAAAAAAGCTACAGTAGCTCTTTTCCTTTGCAAGAAAGCCATAGGAAGCAAATGGGGTTTTCAACCTCGCATAACCTATTGGCTATACACATCGGTCATCCGACCAATACTTATGTACGGGGTTACAGTATGGTGGACTGCACTGGAGAAAGTCACATACTACGACAAACTCAGCAGAGTCCAACGCACTGCATGTCTCTGCATAAGCGGGGCATTGAGAACCACACCCTCAGCAGCGTTAGACACTCTCCTCCATCTGACACCCCTCGATATCTTCAGCAAACAAGTGGCAGCGAGTACAGCTATAAGACTCAACGCCTCATCTCAATGGACCAACAACAATGTGGGGCACTCCATCATTTTGAACCTCTTTGGTTCTATAACAAAGTACATGGACTACACTATTCCTAAACCCTAATTTGGAAAAAAACTTCCAGGTATCCATTCCATCCAGAGATGAATGGGAAGACAAAAAACTCCTAGATGACAAAAGCATTCATTTTTATACAGATGGATCCAAGACAAATGAGGGAGTTGGTAGTGGTGTGTACTCAGAAAAGCTTAATCTAAGCATCTCATTCCGCCTTCCTAATCACTGTAGCGTCTTCCAAGCGGAAATTTTAGCGATCAAAGAGGTTCTCTCCTGGCTAAGAGAAAACGTGATATCAACTTCTGATATCCGCATCTTCTCTGACAGTCAGGCTGCTATTAAATCTCTTGATGGTGTCTCAACCAAATCTCAAACGGCCCTCGATTGTCGCCATTTAACAATTTAACATTCACCTATGTTGGGTGCCGGGCCACAGAGACATCACGGGAAATTGTAGAGCTGATTAACTCGCTAAAAATGGAACCGTCATGCCTATTTCACCTGAAAGGGAGGAGATAGGTATACCGATAGCTGCATGTAAACTTCTGCTAAAAGAAACAGCTTTTGCAATAGCAAACTCTAGGTGGCACAATTTACCAACATGCGCAGCCACAAAACTCATATGGCCTTCACTAGACCTAAAGCGCTCTAAAGAATTGTTATCTCAAAGCAGACTTCATATTAGCTCCCTAATAGGTGTCCTTACGGGACACTGTCTTATAGGCAGACACGCAATACGACTTGGTGTAGCCTCAAATGACTTCTGCAAGAGCTGTATGGACGAGGAAGAAGAGGAAACAATCACTCACCTTCTCTACACTTGCCCTGCTCTTTCACTAAGACGCAAACTTCATCTGGGAGACTACTCACTTGATAATCCCAGTGAACTAGCTAAAAAGGATATCAAATATCTTCTTCGCTTTATAAAAAGCTCAAAATGATTCGACTAGTAAGAAGTAATTCTCTAGATTCATGTGGTGACACAATGGGCCTTTTCTTTTGGCCTAAGTGTGTGGATTATGAATCCGCAGCCACTTTAACCTAACCTAACCTATAACCTAAACCAACTTAGAAGTTAGAACCAAAATCGATATCGTTGTTGAGGGAGAAGAACTTAAGATGTACCTAATTATTTGGAACCTTTAAAAGTTTAATAAAAAATAGTCGCAATTAATAATCATTTAAAAAGAGATGCCCCAGTATTGGACTTTTGTACCCAAAAATGGATGGGTTGTTTTTAATAACTTGTGGCTGCAGGCTGCCATATTGTTTCTTTAATTTTTGTCAAAATATTTTCTTTTAATCAGGCACTACAGACAAATCATCATGTCGAATTACATCTTCGAACAACATGTGCAAATGGTAAAACTTTATTATCGAAATGGCTTTTGCGCCCTTTTTAATTGGTACATGGCCATCCTTCAAAGTTGACTATTCAATGTTTTGTTGCCAAAGTAGAATACACCAGCTCACTGAATAATCAGCCAATACCAGTGCGTCAACTTGACTTGGACTTGGCCTGGGTCCTGAAATTCTTGAAATATCAAAGCAGATCTTAATATTCCAATTTATAAATTCATGGGATGTCTTGGAATTCAAAGGGTAGTCTGGAAATTCCAAGGGAGATCTGGAGATTTCATGGGAGGTCTGGCGAGTACAAGTGAGGCTTTAAAATATGAAGGGGGTCTTGAAATATCAAGTGAGACTTTGAAATATCAAGGGAGGTGGGATATTTTAAAAGAAACTCAGGTTTTCTAAGGCGGTCTTGAAATATCAAGGGAGGTCTTGAAATATCAAGGGAGGTCTGGATATATGAAAGGGAGATTCAAAAGAGGTCTTAAAATATCAATTTAATTCTAGGAGGTTTTGAAATATCAAGGGAGGTCGTGAAATATCAAGAGAAGTCTTGAAATAGATTCTAAGGGAGGTTCTAAAATTCAAAGACAGGTCTGGAGATTCCAATTTAGAATCTGAAATTCCAAGGGAGGTCCTCAAACATCAAGAATGGTCCTGAAATTTCAAAATAGGTCTGGGAACTTCATAGTAGGTCTGGATATTCCAAGAAAAGTCAAACATTCAAAAGTCGTACAAATTCAAAGTAAGGTCTGGAGATTTTAAGGTAGGTTTTGAAATATCAAGGAAGGTCTCGAAATATCGATGCAGGTCTAGAGATTCCAAAGGAGGTCCTAAAATTCCAAGGAGGTGTGGGGATATTCAATGAGGTCTGGAGATTTTAAATAAGATTTGGAGATTTTAAGGAACGTTTTGCAATATCAAGGGCAATACCAAGACAATTCTGGATATTTCAAGGTAGATATTTAAATTCCAAGGAGATTTCAAAGCAAATTTTGAAATATCAAGACAAGACGTTTGAAATATCAAAAGATTTCTTGAAATATCAAGACGTTATATAAGCGTGTATTGTTCCATTTGTTTAAATATGGAGTGGTTTTTGTTTGCAAATGTCAAAGATCACGTTTCAAAAGTGGCAACTTCCAAAATAAAAGGCTATTCAAAATTAAACCTGTTTCTAGAAAACCCATTACAATATCTAATTCACATTTTTGCTTTCTTTTTATTAAAGGTTTGTGTTCCAATTCTAATTCATTGTTAAAAAAAGAAGTTTCCTAGATTGTTATGAAAACTTTTTCAGTGCAGAAATATTTTCCGAGCAAAGCTTAATGGGAAATCCGGTCATATAATTATTTTTAATTTTTCTTGAGTGAAATGAATATTTCATACCGGGACTGAAAAGTCTCCAGATATGACCCCGAATCTGTAAATATGGTGATTCGAAAAATAATCGGCTTTGACATGTTGCTCTAAAAGATTTTGAACAGCTCTTCAAATTATCATATTTTGTTAAAATCAATAGAGGCGTCCATTTGACTGAAGCCGAACTGAAAAACTTGTCCGTTTTTTTTTTTTTTTAATTTCATTTAAAAGTTTAGAAAATAACCTGATATTAGAATAGATGAGTCTAATGCTGACTTCGAAAACTTCGTTTTAATGTAACGTATGTATAACCCATAATTTTCTTTGATACAAGATATCCAATAATTTCATACAATTACCACGCATCACATCGGTAAAGCTTCTTTCTAGAGTTATCTGCTACGAGTATTTAATTCATAAGTAAGTCCATCGGATATCTTAATGATCAGTTTCGGAGCAATTGCCATTGCATATCGTCCATCCTCTAGATAAATTGCCCCAAAATTACCATTTTCATATATCATTCAATCCATTCACATTCGTATGTAATGATAAACTACAAATTAATCTATATATAGCCAAAAGCCAATTCAGTCCAATATTTTTTTCCGAAGAACTCATTTGCCAAGAGATCAACGAAAACGATGATCCGCTAGGAACTGAGAAACTCCTCCAGGTTGGGCTATAAATGTAGATATATGTTATAGTAGATAAGCTCTTGCTGCAGGTTGCACTTTAGATATGATACCAGTACACACTCCACCAGTCCAAGACCAAGAGCTATAGCCTAACATCCGAGTAGTGTCTATTTAAAATTTATCGATTTGCAGTGCAGACGGACTTCTGCATTCGTAATAAGTACGTTTGTCTGGAGCGTGTATTTGCTTTTGAATTTTCCAGCCGCAGTAGCAGAAGCAGAAGCCAGCGTTAACTTTATGGGCAGTAAGTTGTTTTTTGTTTTCTTTTTTTTTTTGTAGAAAATTGTGCTACCGTAGCTTTGCTGAGCGCGCGATTATTAACGCTAAATTAATGCGTTATGGCAGTAATAGGATATCAGTTTATGACCAGCAATAAACTAAAGTGCTTCCACAGATCGTGTATATTTATGCCCTGCACTATGATTAATTACAAGCGGTTGGAGTGGTATTAATTGCAGGGGCACATATTGGCGCAATCTGCATCTTGATAATAATATATTGCTTCGGATGCATCTTTCAAGCGGAAATATAATTTTTATATGATTGTTCTGATTTATGTAATCGCTAAAGATGAAGAAAAACAAAGTAAAGAACTATTATATTGGACTGCATTTTTACAGTTGCATTTAGGTATTTGCTTTATGTTTGGAAATTAGCAGTTTTTGCAACTATACTTATTTTAAACCAGCGACGCATAAAACTATAATTATTATTTATTAAGTGCAAGCATCTATGGGAACAAACAAAAATTTAAAGGCTAAAACTTGCCTTAGGAAGTTTTTGTAATCGGTCCGATTTGTCGAATTGAAAATTTTGACATTTCTCGACGTTTCAAGGTCCCTAGAGTCGAAATAAAAGATTTTTAGAGAGATGTCTGTGCGTGCATGTGTACGTACGTTCGCGACTTTTTTTTCGTCATCCATAGCTCAAGAACCAGTATATATATCGATTTCAAATACATTTTTTTATACAGATAATAATGCAGAAAGATGCAGAAAGGACTCTCAAAAAAATTGAGTAGGATATTATTTTACCATAGCAATTTAAAAAAAAAAGGAGAAAATAAAGGTTAACCCTAAATACCTCACGAACCAAGAACGCTAGAGACTTGAATTAAATTTTAAATAAATTATATAACGGGATACCAATCAAGTATATTTTTGGAAAAAAAATCCAGTTAACGGTTTTTTTATAAAGCAAAAGAACTGAAAAAAAAATAATTGTCACCTCGAAAATTTTATGAAAAAAAATGATTTTATCACCAAAACAATTTAGTGCAACGAAGAATAACGTTTTTAACATCTGGTAAAATTTTGAGAAAAACCGAATTGACAGTTTTCTTACAAAAAATAAAAACCTAAACAAAAAATTAATATAAGTTGGTAAAAATTGATTTTCGACTTTCTATCTTTTCAAAACTTTCAGACATTGGCTTTAAACTATTTTTTTCTTTTAAAAAATATTATTATCAACATTAAGTAACATTATTTGAAAAAAATAAAAGTGACATTTTTTTTACGAAAAATAAAATAAAATAAAAATAAAAAAAATAAATAAATTGATTTTCGTCTTAAATTTCTTTTAAAACTTTGAGATATTGGCTTTAAACTAATTTTATCTTTTAAAAAATATTGTTGTCAACATTCAGTAAAATTTTGAAAAATCGAATTGATAGGTTTTTTACAAAAAATAAAAACCTAAAAAAAATAAACAAAAGTTGGTAAAAATTGATTTTCGTCTTAAATTTCTCTTAAAACTTTGAGATATTGGCTTTAAACTAATTTTATCTTTTAAAAAATATTGTTGTCAACATTCAGTAAAATTTTGAAAAATCGAATTGACAGGTTTTTTACAAAAAATAAAAACCTAAAAAAGTATTACTAAAAGTTGGTAAATATTAATTTTCGACCCAAATATCTTTTCAAAAATTAAAAATGTTGGCTTCAAACTTATTTTATCTCACAGAAAATATTGTTTATAAAAATCCAAAAGTCCGTTTATTTTTATAAAAAAAAAATAAAATCTACAAAAAATAGTACGCAAATTTGGTTAAAAATTGATGTTCGGTTCTCGATATTGACTTCCGTAGGCACAATGATACTTTCTAAGAATTTGAAAATTTACCAAATAAGTTAATTAAAAAAATGTTCCACGTACGTCACAGTGCACCATTAAAAAGTTTTATTTGACACAATTTTTTTTATAAATTTACTTCGGTATTTCTCCCTTTAAGAAACAAAAATACTGTACGTGGAGTGATGATTTGTGCGTAGGACTGTCATATAGGAGGTCTTGAGTTCAATCCCTACCTGTACCATCCAAAGTCTTTTTTTCACGGGTACTTCCTCTTGCGAGGAATTGAAATTTGAAATATCGTAGAAATTAAACTTCTCAATATCATAAGAAAATTGAAATTTCGAATAAGGTTATCAAAGAAAAAAATCGAAAAATCATGATTTTGAACTTAGGAGGCGTATAATACGCCCACTAATTTTGAATTGATATATAATATAAAAATAGACTAAATTGAGACTTGCAAAGTGGAATGAAAATCATCTAAAAAAACGAATGGAATACTAAGTCTATTTACTCGAAGAAGTTCGGTTGCATAAATGGTGAACATAAGTGGCACTAAATTAGATCCTTGTGCAACTCCATGTCCATACTCAACAATCTTTGCTTCATTGTTAAAGCACTTGTCTTGTAGTTTTGTTCTTTTGAAGCCCGTACTTTCTTTTGTTCCTAAGTAAGTTTGAGTTTTTCAATGAAACTGTGCAATCTTTTGACAACAATTCCTTTCGATCGGTCTATAACTGGTCAATTCATTCTTAAATCCACTTTTGTAAATTGGTTTTACAGCTGCAGTTTTGAATTCTTCTAGTATTGTTGCTTTAGTTAGGCAAATTAATTATTTTGCACAACATAGAAGCAAATAAATCTGCACTCTTTTTTGTGTCGACCCAACTGATCCCATCTTTTAAACCTTTTTCATAAATAGTGTTTTCTGTATAGATATTTATTTTTAGGAATGTTTTCAAATCACATTAATGCTGACCCTAATCGACTCAAACAAAGATTTTATGAAATTTTTCTAAATTGTATGTTTTTTTTTGTTTAATTCCGATAACTCTTAAAAACTCACTTGTTTCTAGCAAACAAAATTTTAAGGTTGAATATTTGTAAACTATGCAAAGCAAGTCCTAATCAAAGATTGTGGTATTGGAATGCAATTTTTCATAACAATGTTGAATTGCTTGACTTTGTTATGACCTAGCTTTAAACATTTTTATAAAGAATAAACAACATCAGACTCAGACGTAGTTATAACGAATACCATATCATCAGTTCTTCGTCACGCTCTGCACAGTGCTCAGCTCATGTGCAGCAGACATCAGACTTCTCCTTTTTCTTTTTTGTTTGTTTTTTTCTAGACACAACAATGAGTTATTTCCACTGCATTTTAATTTTTAACCTTTCCGTCTACCGTCTAGCTTTAGGGTATGAAACAATCACACTAACTTATACACATACATCCACATGAAACTTTGATAATCGACAACACCAGACCAGATTCGTATACCATAGTACCTAACATAGATTCCATGATGTTATCTGACACAACGATCATCGAATCCAGATTCAAGCCACTGAACAGTAGCTTCGACGAATCCGACTAGGTATGCTGATGGCGATACATTGTTATTGTTATTCTTCCGTCTGTGAACTGTGATGATGGTGGCAGGAAAAAAAATACCATTCACTCCTTACGGAACTCCCCTAGGACTCTCAAGACTCCCAAGAGCCCAAGAGAGCGACAGACTTTGGCGAGCGAGCGACGCGACGACCGACGATGAACGTAACAAAATCCCAACGATTGATGAAGGCGACTACGACGACGAAGACTATACTAGTGATGATGATGAGCAAGTGTTTCAGAAAGATCAGTGGAGGCACAAGAACATAGCAGGGACCCCGGACCAGCGAATAAGAAAAACAACAAAAAGTGGGCGCGCAATAATTCTGAATGAATAAATCGTCCGCCACGCAAATCACTTTGCAACATAAACAAAGTTTTTTTTGTTTTTTCCCTCTTTTTCTTTTTGGGATTCCTCTGCTTTGTCTGCGAGGCGATCTCCAAGGCAGACACCTTGATACGAGTACTCTAGCAACTTTTGTTTTTGTGTGCAAAGTCAGAACGGCTTCTGTGCTGCACCAGCAGATGACATGCCGACGATGACGATCCCGATGATGGGTTGCGACTTGCGAATCATTATCGCCAGAGAATTCATGTTGAATTCCTGCAACTCACGACCGATGATGAAGACCAAAAAGAAGACGAAAACGACTACGACTGCGACCGATGCTATGGCGATGGCGCGGCATGGAAGCTGCGTTCGCGCAGATGGATAACAAACATGTTATCGTCTAGTGAGCTGCAATCTTACGGCCACAAATCGCTGGAGACAACAATTTATTATGATAACGAACATCGAAATGGCATGCATATGGAGATGGCCATAACCATACGAAACGATAGCAAAAGGGTCTGGCTGGGTTCTGAGATGGATATGGATGGAACTCACGCGCACATGACGATGTACGATGATGATGGGCTCATTTTAGTGTTGTTTTTGTCATCCATCCAACAGCAATTATATTGTTGCTGGCTGCTGTCGCATACAATCATTTATAATAATAAAAATTTAATTGATTGCAAAAGATCTTGGATTGGGCGTCAAAGAGCAGATGAAAATGAATTCGTGTACCTAATAGAGAAGAAATCCTTATTGATTATAGAGTGCAAATTTAATTGGAGACAATAAAATCGTCATCAAATAAGGAATAACATTTCCGGGGTCTCTATATAACGAGCCATGTCTTTGTTAAACATTTTAAATTGAAGAAAAATCAAAAGAAGAGACTACAGAAAAATTCCTTTGAATTTTGTTGACAAACTTTGACAATTTTGGAAAAAATCGGTTTTTAATGTTTAACTTCTCATAGTAAGCTAGTGTAATGTCGTATTCAATAATCTTGTTCTCCGGTACATTTTTTGGCTTACACAGATATGATAGAATTTCTAATTTCTCAAAGTATGTTCTTAATATGAGCCTTGAAAATTGTTTTAAGTTTCGTGCCCTTTCTATGCTCAAAAACATTCTCTTGACCAATCAACCCCAATACCCTAAAAATGCATCTAATAAGTACTGCCTCATCCCTTAGAACTCGAATTCTGATACAACCACGATATGCATCCGAGCGTCAGTTCTTTGTATATTCATATTCTACACGTCTATGGAACTCCTTATATCGTAGAAATAAATAATGCTACAAGACTAAAGAAAAACATTTTAAATCATTAGCATTACTGTATGCTTTGAAAGTACAATCTCTCTTTCAAATACACATAAGAGGAAAGAGGAAACCACAATGGTGGCCCTCAGAGCTTGACTCGCTCAGGAAAGAATGCAGGAAACTCTTCAACCGAGCCAAAGCCGCAAGACTAGCCTCTCATTGGGATTCTTACAAAGAATCCCCAAGAATTTATAAGAAGGCACTAAGGAAATCTTCTAAGGAGATCTTCCTGGCGATCCTTCTGTAGCACGATAGAAGAAACTTCTGAAGCTACGGAAAATTTTTTCAACTAATCCAGCGATGCCAAGCTGCTTGAAAAATGCAGACGGCTCCTGGACAAATTCAAGTAATGAATCGCTGAACTTACTACTGGATACTCATTTTCCTGCTAGTTCTCTTACCGAAGCTTGCAACAGTTACATATATGCGTTCAAGTCCCAATACAACATATCCACAAGGTCTGATCACAAGGGACAAGCTACAATGAGCTGTCAACAGCTTCAAACTGTTTAAATCTGCAGGATCAGATGGAATAATACCAGCCGAGCTACAAAAGACTTCTGACATAATTGCACCAATCCTTGAGGCAATTTTTACCAGCTGTCTTTACCTGGTCCATGTTCCCTCGGCATGGAGAGAAGTTAAAGTTGTTTTTATACCCAAAGCAGGTAAATGCTAGCAAGTCAATCCTAAAGATCTACGAGCTACGACCTATAAGTCTATCATCATTCCTTCTTAAAACCTTGGAAAGATTGATTGATATCCATTTAAGGGCAAGTATTGATACAAGACTTCTGTCTTCGTCTCAACACGCCTATTGTAAAGGTAAATCGGTGGAAACAGCGCTACATACCTTAGTACGCACCGTCGAATATTCCCTCCATCATAAAGAGTTCACTATGGTTGCTTTCCTTGGCATCGAAGGTGCCTTTAACAACGTGGATACATCTGCAATCACATCTGCACTAATATCTCTAAATGTAGAGAGTTCGCTTCGGGAGTTAATTCATTTAATGCTGACTAGCAGAATAATTAACTCAAAACTGGGCAACTCTTCTGGCAGACGATTCGTTAGTAGAGGGACACCGCAAGGTGGTTTTCTATCCCCTCTCCTCTGGAACCTACATAGTTCTGAATGAAATCCTTACTAGTCTGGATGCGGAGGGTTTCAGAGTGATAGCCTATGCGGACGACGACGTTGCTATAGCAGTTTTAGGAAAGCATCTTAACACCCTAAAAGAACTCTTACAAAATGCCTTAGACAGACTAATACTTTGGGCTGATCGGTGTGGACTGGGTATTAACCCACACAAAACCGATTTGGTCGTATTTTCGAGGAGATATAAAATTCCATTTGTCAACCCTCCCTATATTAAAGGAATACAATTAAAATTCTCAGACGAGGCTAAATACCTGGGTCTTGTCTTAGATAAAAAACTAAATTGGAAACACAACGTACAGGAAAGAGTCAAAAAAGCTACTGTAGCTCTCTTTTCATGCGAAAAAAGCTATTGGTAATAAATGGGGCTTACAACCCAGAATCACGCATTGACTATACACATCGCAGTGGACTAACAACAGGCACACCAGGTGAAACAACATCACCACGTGTCAAGTCACAAAAAACATCTGGCCAACACTGGATTTAAAACGTTCAAGGTGCTCGCTACATATCTCTAAGCAGATAAGCTCGATAATAGGTGTCATAACCGGACACTGTCTAATAGGAAAGCACGCCACGCGACTAGGCGTATTCTCAAATGACTTGCAGAAGCTGTATGGACGAGGAAGAGGAGGAAACAATTCTTCATGTTCTCTGTACATGCCCTGCTCTGGCTCGAAAACGCAAGAATTACTTAGGAGAATTCTTCTTTAACGATCTAAACGATCTAATCATATCAGCATAATCAGCCTCTCACGTTTCGTAAGGGACTCAAACTGGTTCCATTGAGCTTAGGAGGAAGCCTCAAGATTTATATGGTATCACAATGGGCCATTAAACTGGCCTAAGTGTGTCCGTTTCCATCTTGGACAGCCACTTTAACCTAACCTAACCTTCAAATACTGTTGTACTTGTTAAGTTTAATTTATCATTCTCCTTTCTTTATTTCTTAATTGTTTTCATTATAATATTCTTTTCTTATTATAAAGGTATTTTATAATTTCTAAAGTCGTAAATTATTTAATTTGAATATCATCGTAATAATGTTAAAAATGTTAGCTTTTAAAGCTTGTACATTTTTAAAATTATAAGACAGTATGTCTTAATATGTACTATGTATGTATAAGCACTTCACGAATAAAATAAATTGAAAAATTGAAATCAATCGGATTGAAAATGTTGACTTTCAGAATACCTTTTTTCGTAGGCCATTTTGCTAACTTTGTGTACGAGAGTTTACATAAGGACATAATGTACTTGTCATGATTATGGATTTCAGAAAGGCTTTCGATACACTCAACCATTAAAAACTTTTGGAAGTGTTAGAAAGAATAGGGCTACGTGGTATGATGATTGTTGACTATTTTCAAAACCATTTTGCATCAAGATAAAATAGGTTAACACAAGGGCGGATCCAGACTTTTAATCAGGGGGGGTCACACACTTAGATGAGTTTTTACTCACCGCTTTAAAATGTTCTTTAATGTTTTGTAAAGGAGGCTAACAAACTTTAAATAACATAATGTGTAGTGTATCTTAACCTTACATTTACAGATTTTAATAGCTAAAGTGGCAACTTTAGTTAACAAATTAGTTTAGAACACTGTTGTCCAGCAAGGTATGGTCTAACTATTTAATTCAGACGACTCCCTACATATGAAAGCATTCCAAGATTCCAACACTTTTCAAAATATGCCATATTTAAGAGCTAAAACACAATAGTTTAGAGGGTTTTTGGTGTATTTCACGCAGAAATGTTAGAAATTGTTTTGAAACGTAGCTTTTTTTCGAAAAATAAAATATACTTTTCTTGTTTCCATTTCTATTTACAAAAATTCAAGAGAGACGATCTGATATAAAGAACTGTCGGGCTTTTTTTGACGTAGTTTTTTCGGACTCAATTTTCGGGAGTCTATTATTACTATCGCTATCAGTCTGCTTACTCGTATTTTGACCTTAAAGGAGTCAACAAAACTTAAAAATTGTAGAGAGAAAAATGCTTGGTTCTTGAATTTGAGGATATAGGTGCATTTAAGTACATAATTTTTCTAAGAAATTAAATTAAAACATATTAAGGTAAACAAATAAGTTGGCAAGAAACGTTTGTGTGGCACTCACAAATTACACGTTTCAGAATCTCTTTTCACTTCAAATCTCAAAAGATTCAAAGCTTTTATATCAATAAATATGAAACATTTATTAACTTCCCTTCCCATAGGAAGTTATTGTAATGGGTCCGATTTGTCAAATTGAAAATTTTGACATTTCTCGACGACACGTCCCTAGAGTCGAAATAAAAGATTTTTAGAAAGATGTCTGTACGTGCGTGTGTACGTAAGTTCGTACGTCCGTACGTCTGTACGTCCGCGACGTTTAATTCGTCGTCTATAGCTCAAGAACCAGAAGAGCCATTGACTTTAAATAAATTTTGTTATACAGATAATATAATAATGCAAAAAGATTCAGCAAAGGCTCTCAAAAAAATTGAGTGGGCTGTTTTTAACCATAGCAGTTTAAAAAAAGGGTGAAGATTTTGGTAAATCCTAAATATCTCATGAACTAATGACGCTGGAGACTTGAATTAAATTTTATATAATATATTGTAACGTGATACAAAACATATGTATTTTTGGAAAAAATCCAATTAACATTTTTTTTATAAATCAAAAAAAACTGAAAAAAAAAATTTGTCACCTCGAAAATTTTACGACTAAAATATGATTTCATCTCCAAAACAATTTTGTGCAACGAAGAATAATGTTTTTGACATGTGGTAAAATTTTTAAAAAAATCTAATTGACAGTTTTTTTTATCAAAAATAAAAACCTAAAAAAAAAAACATTACTCAAATTTGGTAAAAATTGAATTTCGACTCAAATATCTTTTCAAAAACTTGATATTAAGGCTTCAAACTAATTTTATCTTATAAGAAATACTGTTTTCAACATTCTGAAAAATGTTGAGAAAAATCGAATTGACAGTTTTTTTACAAAAAAAAAACTACAAAAAAACAATACTAAAACTTGGTAAAAATTTACTTTCGACTCAAAAAGCTTTTCAAAAGTTAAAAATGTTGGCTTCAAACTTGTTTATTTCACAGAAAATATTGTTTTCGTTATTCAGTAATTTGTTTATAAAAATCCAACAATCCGTTTTTTCATAAAAAAATAAAATCTACAAAAAATAGTATGCAAATTTGGTAAAAATTGATAGACATATAGACAAACTTTTAAGCAAGACAAATCGACAGACGGGATGGGAAGTTATCAGTGTGGGTCGCATCCCAGCCACTTTTTATGTTTTTCAATTAGCCATTAGTTTAACATAAGTGTTACTTTTGCTGTTTTTGGGACATTTATATTATTGAAATTTGTGTTTAAATCTCAGTTCTAAAGCATTCAAAGCAAATTCACTTCAAAAGTAGATTTATTTAATTTTTTAAGATCTTTTAAGATGTTTTGTATTCAACAGAAAATCAATTTTGAAGGAAATAAAATGCACGACTGGGTCGCTAGAACTTGCTTATGTCTTCCAAAAAGTCTGTTTAAAAATATTTTCTATATTTTAAGATTTAAAAATGTAGCTTATTTTTTTCGAAAATCATTTTAAATTTTGTCTTAAAAATACTTTTTGGTAAATAAAGTGCTTATAAATATACGAGTACATTTTACATTTAAATTTCGTTATCGAGTTTTGTAAACAAAATAAATATTTTTTTAAAAATCAAAAAAAAAAACAAATGACATTTTTGATAATCAAAAATCATCATCAATTTGATCATTTGATCATCTAGAAGAGCTTGCACAGAAAAAGAAGGTTATTAAAATGGGTCCATTAGTTCTTGAGAAACCTTAAAAAAAAATTAAGGTTTTATGAGGGGTACCCTTCTGGAGCAATACCAAAATATGTTTTTCTTGTAGAAATAAGCCAAATTAAGAATACAAAATTTAGAGAAAGTTTTAAAAAAAATCACATGTTTATTGACGATTTCATTTTCAAGGTTTCTTCTTTAGAACCTGAATATTTGCTCTTTTTCTTAGAAATAAATTTTATGAAAATAATTTAAAGCATGATCAAAGTTTTTTCAAATTCTAAATTGATTGAAAACAACCCCTACGACCCCCGCCCTGAATCCGCCATTGGGTTAACAGTGAAGCACAGAATGTTGAATATGGAGTTCCACAAGGATCTTATTTGGGACCACTTATGTATGTATGTTCTTCCTATATGCGAACGAACTTCTTCCAGTTTTAAGGCTTGGTATCCCATTTCCTTTTGCTGATGACAATGAAATTGTTGACAATGATAATGCAAAAGGAATTCGATAGTGTCACTAAAACGGATTGGAAATAAACAATTCTTAGACTAAACTCATGCACTTACACAAAAAAAAAAAAAACATAAGAACCTTCACAACTAAAGAATCATGCTACTTAGGATTTTTCTGAGACAAGTCTATTATATGCTTTAGTGAAGTCAAAGCTGAATTGTGGTATTCTTGCTTGGGCAAACGCAGCACCAAAACACATCAACAAGTTTCAAAAGCACTGGCCAAAATAGCTGCGATATTTTGATCAGTTGGCACCCTACTTAAGCGTGTTGATGGTTTAATGTCCAACAATGTAAATTTGGTGAGAAATTTAGTCTGAATAGCCCGAATAGCCACCTCAGTGGGTCCATTAATCTGACCATAAAATAGAAGAAGCTCGCGATGAACTTTTTTAACAGAGCACGTATTTTGATAATAAAATTCAAAAAATAATAATCTATATATATAAAAATGAATTGCTGTTCGTTAGTCTCACTAAAACTCTAGAACAGCTGAACGGATTTATCTTATCTTAGTCTTGAAATATTCGTGGAGGTCTAGGGAAGGTTTAAAAGGTGAGAAAAAATCGAATAATTTCTGGGAAAACCCTAAAAACAGCCTTTTTCTATTTCGCATACAAACGTTTTCTAGAGTCAATTTGAACTTTATTGCTATTCAATAAAGTTCATATTAAATTATAATCACTCACTGTTGTCTAAGCAATTTAGGTGTGTTCCTAACGTCAAAGAGTCAATTTGCAATTTATTACCGCTGCATAAAGTCAAGTTCAAAATCAATCATATCTATGAAAATAGTCTTCGCGAGCGCTTTGGAGGATCTAATGTCGCGTTCCGAAAATAAACAAAAGTGAATCGCGAACCCGACAAAAAACGTAATAAACTATTAGTAGTACTGATTTCCAATTAATTTGGTCGGCTTCGCGAAACTTAATTTTAGCTAACTTCAGTTGTAACTGTATCAGATTATTTTTTTAAGTTTGATAAATCTTATGTTTTGTCACAAACAAAAAAATAAATAAAAAAATCAGAACACGGAAAAAAGTATTACGATTGACGATATTGTGTTACGATCATGGTTACGATATCTATGAGTTCATCCTTCTATCTTTGTGAGTGACGATTACCGCTACGAGCGCGAGACCTTTCTTTACTTTTGTGATTCTTTGTGATAGTGACATTCCAAGTAGTGTGCTCTTTTTTGTTAATATTTTGTGATAGTGACACTTTACTGCTAAGTTACTGTTAAGTGAAACTACCATTGAACATGCAAATCACCGAAACACCAATTTGCAACATCGCCAAAAATAGCGCATTGGCCAAGATCCTACAGGTATGCAAATTAATTGTTTGGGATGAATGCACAATGGCCCATAAGAGGTCACTGGAGGCGCTGGACAGAACATTGAAAGATCTTCGTGACAACCTAAATATTTTTGGTGGGGCCATGATTCTGTTGTCAGGTGATTTTCGTCAGACTCTTCCAGTTATTCCCCGATCAACTGTTGCTGATGAACTAAATGCATGCCTAAAATCATCGAATTTGTGACAGTACGTAAAGACACTCCAATTAACAACTAACATGCGAGTATTTTTGCAACATGATGAAACTGCAAATGTGTTTGCCAAGCAGTTGTTAGATATTGGAAATAATAAAGCAATGGACACCTCGACCAGATTCATCACATTACCCACAGATTTCTTTCACATCACAGATTCAAAAGAGGAGCTTATTCAGCGTGTTTTCCCAGATACTCGTATAGCGCAAAAGTTCAATAACCATAATTGGCTGGGTGAACGAGCAATATTGGCAGCGAAAAATAAAGATGTCGAGGATCTCAATGCGACTATTCAGAAATTTCTTCCAGGACAGTTGGCAAATCAGTCGACACCGTTATGAACCAGGATGAGGTAGTCAACTATCCCACGGAGTTTTTAAATTCACTGGAATTGCCTGGATTACCACCTCACAATTTGCAGTTAAAAGTAGGATTAGTTGTCATCATGCTGCGTAACATTAATCGACCTCGACTATGCAATGGAACAAGACTGGCTGTGAAAAAGCTGATGAATAACTTCATTGAGGCAACAATCATAAAAGGAAAATACAAAGGAGAGGATGTCTTGATCCCGCGAATACCAATAATTCCAACGGATTTACCATTCGGTTTTAAACCCTTACAATTTCCAGTACGTCTGGCCTTTGCGATGACAATAAATAAATCGCAAGGACAGTCTTTAGAAGTTTGCGGAATCAACTTGGAGTTTCCCTGTTTCGCGCATGGACAATTATACGTCACGTGTTCGCGCGTCGGAAAACCGTCTTCTTTGTTAATTTACGCACCACAAAACAAAACAAAAAATATAGTTTATGAGAAAGCTTTAAATTGATTAACAAACTGTATCATGACAATGAGTGTCTGTTAATAAAAATTGAAACCTTATAAATAGCCAGTATTTCAGGAATACTCTGTTTTTTTAAGTACATGTTGCTTACTTAAAAAAACAGAGTTTTGTGTCAAAAATAATAATAAAACTTCATGCTTCATTAAAAAAAATGCTTTTTTATTCAATACGTTTTGTTTGTTTTGAAATTAATTTATACAAAAGTTTATGTCTTTTATTTATCGATTGAGACACTACGACGTCTGCCGGGTCAGCTAGTAAAATAATATAAATTTAAAAGCGTTGTTTGTTTGAAAGATGCATGGTTAAATCATAGATCAAACTGAAGATTTTTGACAGTAACACAAAACGTGGGTGAACTGTCAAAAATAGTGTCGTCAAAAAGAAAATCGCAACCCATTAGAAATCAAAAAGACTTCCTACTTCCAGAACGGAACAATTTTGACGGGTATCCGTTTAAATTTGAAATTATTCTAATTGGATTTCTCATAAGTCAAATAAAACAATTCAAATCTGTCAAAACCACGGTTTTTCTCATTTTGCCATCTTGTTGGTTTTATATCATTGAAGTTTGTATCATATGAACACATGTCCCTTAAAATATGTTGTAAGATTTGTGAAAATTTTGTTAAACATATTTTGGAAATTATTCTATCTCAAAGCCTAAGGTTAAATTGGACTCTTTTGGCGTGCCATCATTATTAAATATTGTTTATTGTTTAGATAAACTAAGGAAGTGAGACAGGTATGTAGATATTTAATAAAAATGAATGAAATGTCAAAATTAAAGGAGAATTAGTTCACAATGGAGATGTCAGATTACAAAAATTTTCTTATGAAACAATTTTTTTGAACATATCCACACCTTATATTTTTTGTTTTGATAAAAAAAAAACTTTATTTCAATTCATACAACTTTTTTTGGAATTGGCAGCAACTTACAAATTTTTGAAATCTTTCCCCTTGCTTTGTCAATCTTAACACTCGTCATTTTTTACATTCTAACTGAGAAATGTGATTTTATTTTAACAATTTACGTCAGAGTAGACATGTATTGTATATATGTACATAGTTCGGAATCTCAAATCCGATAGACGTTCCGAATAAAACATAACATAATAGCTGATCAAAAACAGCTGAGATGTCAAAAAAGGAATCCAAAGGTATCCAAGAATTTCTCGGGTATGTACATAGTTCGGAATCTCAAATCCGATAGACGTTCCGAATAAAACATAACATAATAGCTGATCAAAAACAGCTGAGATGTCAAAAAAGGAATCCAAAGGTATCCAAGAATTTCTCGGGTATGTATATGTAGGTATCTGACAGAACACCTGATTCAACACATGGTTGAATTTCAAGAAACTTGAAAATTGATTTCAGCTTTTTGTATTTGTTAGTAAACAAAAAGATACAAAATGTTAGTTGAAGTTGTATTTGAGGATGTTCTGTACATAATAGACGATGAAGAAGCTATTTGCCTCCGAATTTTAGAAGGTAATTATGATCTATTTTTTTAAAACTTCAAAATTAAACGTAAACGTAAATCGTTTAAAACCGGAGATTTCGCAAGTAAATTATTAATCGTATAGAATTTCAATTGAGCTAAGAAGAAATTTAACATAGATTACAGATTAAAGTTATCGCTTATTTATTAAATTGTTACGCACCTATCAATTCATCATCGTCCGACGAATCAGTTGAATTATCCATTAAATGTTTTGTTTTACAACAATTTTGACTTCGAAGCTTAAATGTTTCTCTGCTTTTTGTGAACAGCTGAAAGATGTTTTTATTTTTTGACAGCTATCTCAATACAGCTATCCA
Organism: Eupeodes latifasciatus; assembly: GCA_920104205.1. Lineage (NCBI taxonomy): Eukaryota > Metazoa > Arthropoda > Insecta > Diptera > Syrphidae > Eupeodes > Eupeodes latifasciatus. The sequence continues at coordinate 36,677,019 of OV049925.1, read as the reverse complement.
ACTCGTTCAACAAGGTATCTAAAATCCACCTATTCAAGATACCCTATCCAACACGAGATTGATTTAGGATTGTATTCCATTGGCACCCGAAAAATATCAATTCTCTAATCTTTCAATAGTAGAATAGTTTAAAAAAACTACTTATAAAGTATGTAGTTCCGGAACCGTAATGAACTTTTATAACTTTTCTTCTGGTTATCATTATTCTTGTATTTCAAAACTTCCACAGACTGAGGTCGGCCCAAAACTTCACATATCGAATTTAAGTGTTTTTTTTTTTATTAAGTTTACAAATCTATAGTAAAGTTCCTTTTTATTGTTTTGTTTTACAATTACAAAAAAGGATCAATGGCATCACTCATTAAGTGTGTGGACTATGCCTCCTTTATAATAGCTTCATTAAATACTAAGACCTCCGAAAATAAGAGTGATTAAATCTCATTTAATTTCCTTGCTTCTTCTGCATCATGGCTACAATACATTAGTCTTACAAAAAAAAAACTAAAAGAACAAGTGAAAAATAATGATATTTCATTTCCCACTTAAACATCTTTTCCTTCTACTATATACGTACTCAGCTTGAAATCATGTTCCACAAAAAAATATAAAAATAAACTTTAAAAAAAGAACCTTCCAGACAACCGTCTAAAAGATCCAGAATAAATGATCCATTCAATTGGCAAACAGAAAACCATTTCTCTTCGAGTGGAAAACAAATTATCATGGTCCCTATCACGGAAAGCAATCATCACTACCTGAAGTGGAAGTATAGTTATACTTTGAGAGAGCTCTTCTCCCCATCAGTCCTCTAGACCCAAACCCAGACCCAGACCCAAACCCAGACGATCATGGCATTTCCCCCAGTTAACTGTGAAATATACTTTACCAATGCAAAAGCGAAAAAAGCAGCCCTGCCAAGCCCCAAATAAATTCAATTTAATTCAAGAATCGTGTTTTGCATTCCGGTAAAAGCCCAAGAAACTTGCCCAGCAGTCCTGTCCAGCATCAGCACACGAAAGGGAACCATCATCATGCACGGAAACAGCACCACTGCCGACACCGCCGCGCCGCACCACCAGTCGCCGCTGCCGTTCGTCGCTGTCTTCATTATTGCACTTCTACAACATCATGCAATGCTGCACCAAAAGCATCTTCCTAAGCTACCATTCGAAACGCAGAAAACAGCGAGCAAGCGAGCTTCGGATTTTGGAGACGAGAATCCAAAATTTGTTTCCATGTTTATGTAATACATTATCTGCTTTCCATACAATGTTGCAAAAAAGAGAGATGCCAGGTGCATTTGTTTTTGTTGGCATGTTCTTTTCGGGAATATTTTCACAACTCAGCTTAGAATGTAGGGTCCCTGGCAACAATGCAAGGTGAGACAGTCAAAAGAAAAAACTAAAACTAAAAACTCACAGGTAATAACCATCAACCTGGATAACCAGACTCTACTCCAGTGTCGTCTTTCGTCTGATCAAACCGGACGCGGACGTGGACGACTGGATGACTGGACGACTGGACGTGAACGGAAAGAGAACGGGTTGTGGCCCAATATGATGCGCCCTACAATGCAATGCTGCCTGCAAAAATAAAACAAGTTCAATCCTCGTGAACTGAGTGCCAACAATGCCGATGCTAAAGCTAAAGCTGAAGCGGACTGTCGCTGCTATCCATGCCGTGCCTTGAACATGTTGTGTGTGCTCCTTTTTGGAATTTTATTGCACATATTAATCCAATTGAACAGGAGACGACACCTCATTGTGGAGTATAATTGTGATTGCAACATCGACCCCGTTGTCGTGTACACGAAGAAGGGCATCGTATGTTACACATAAGAGCAGCGCAGCGCTGGCCAAGACAGTAGCAGTTGCCCTCTACTCCAATGGCTTTCACGCGTCCAGAGTGCACCTTGCCGCATCGCACCCCGCAACTTCCATGACGAGGACGACCCAACGACGACGACGACGATGTTGTAGTTGATGTCGTTGTCGTTGCAGCCTGCAGCCTGCAGCCAGCATCCAGCAGCCATCAACCATTCCGGAGAGCTAAAGGATGCTTTTGGATTTTATTTTATTATTTTTATCGTCTGAAGTCGACGTCACCTCTTAACACCAGTAGCTACTACCACTGCCAATGGAATTTCGTTTAAGTCAACTTTTCGTTTTGCAAGGTGCCTCGCTGCTGCTGCTGCTCGCTATATATACTACCTCTTCAGACTTTTTGATAGCTATAGGTATAAACATTGTAGGTTAGGTAGGTGCACACGAGTCGAGGAGCTTATATCGAGGTTCGAGGAGGATAGGAAGCAGCAAATAAAACTGCAAATGAAATAAAATATATAATCACTTAGCGATGGCGATGGAAGCTTGAAAGACGTGAAAATGAGAAGAGTCACAAAAAAAAAATGACGAAGTTTGTCGAAATACTGCTTCCGCAGACATCTGGTGGAACGTTTTTTTTTTAATGAGCCAAAGAACATTTATTACTTTTCAAAATGCAGTGGCAAAGTCAAATTGAAGCGAGGATGATGTTTAATTTTTCGAGAAGAGAACGTTAATGGCAAAAACATAAATCTTTAAGAAAAAAAATGAATGGATTGCTCCTCTGCGTCAGATGATGATGCTCTCGATTGGTTTCGCCAGGCCAGGTAACATAACAACTACCAACTATACACGTGCAGTCGTGTATTAATTTTCGTTACAAAAACAAATTCAAAGATTAATAACGGTTTTAGCTCGGGTTTACATTTCAACTCTTTCTGGAAAGTGGAGTTTCTAGCCCACTATTTTTATATTTCTATAATGTAAATGTAAACTAAACCAACACAACGTGTCAATTCGACTTGAAATTCCTTAAAAAATTCTTCAAAATTTTGACAGTATCGTTCAGATTAAAGTAAAGATAATGTTCTTGAATTTTTTTAATGTTGAAGTATCGAATGAGAATTTGATTGGTACATAATCACAATCAGTCTTATTTAAAAACGCTGTATAGAGCCTACATAAAGTTATGTAATCTCTATAATGCCTCTAAACGCAAAAATGCTATTTATAAAACTTATGCAAGGTTGTATAGTCTCATAATAAGCTAAACGCGTTTTGAGGTTGAATAGAGCCTACATAAGGAAATTATTGTTATTAGATATTATTTCGTAAATGTCATTTTGATTTCTCTCCATTTTTGAAATTAAAATAAAAACAATAATGCCTCTCCAGTTTAGCTCCTTTATTAATGATTGAAAGAATTTAAATCGCGTTTTACCGACTCCAAGAAGGCGGAAAGTTTATAAAAAAAGGTTCAACCCAATGAGCCTATAAGAAACGAAGAATTTAAAAAAAAAATATAGATTTTCGAAAGAGAATATCATACAAATAATTGGAATTATTTTTGTATATTTTATTTATTATGACAACAAGCTGATTTCATAGACAGATAAATGGAATAGATTGCTCCATTTTGGTACTTTTTTTGATATAAGCATTAGGCAGGTTCAGACAACATAAGGGACTTCATTTGCAGTCAACTTCATTCTTTGAACGTAAATTTTGACCAAGGCAACCAGTTAGTTTTTCAAGTGTCATGAATTTAAAATTCAGAACTTTACTTCACAAACCTCTACTTCAAGTTCATAGTACAAAAACTATCAAAAGCATTATTTTCTACAAAACACTCCTCAGGCAAGCTACAAGTCCATCACGATTTGTATTTTGTATTTTAAAGAAATATTACTTATTTCTTTTCCAAATTTACAAGGAACCTTTTTACAGAAAGCATTAAATGAAGTTGTGCAGAAAATAAATAAATCATTGAGTAATAAAGTTCAGCTTTTAGTTGAATTAAAAAACATGATCAATTGTCATTTTGACATAAGTTAACTTGACTTGATAGTAAAGCAGATTTTTCTTGACTAACTTTCCAGTCAACTTTCCAATAAAGTTGCCTTAATTGGAAGGCAATTTTTTGGCAGCTGGCCAATCAGATGCTAGAAACTTGCCTTACTTTCAAGTCCCTTATGTCGGCTGAACCTGCCCATTGTATAACTAAAATTTATAGCAGAATTTTGTATAAATAGGAATTTTCGAAACGTTACATAGAGGGGTGTCGTATTGAATCCCTAAAAAAAAGAATCCCCACGGGATAATATCCCCAAACAAATTTAATCCATTTTGATAATATCCCCAGAGACATAAGGCAAATGGACAAAATCCCCAACTAAATAATTTATTTTGCCAAAATTCCCACGGAATCTCCAAATCCCCAGTATCCGTGCATATCTTCATTTATGCATGCAGTTTTTAGAAAAACTCTTATGAAATTCTCTTGTTGTGATATTTATAAATGATAATGATAAACAGTTTCTAAACAAAAAATCACTATGAAGGCATGTATGTACTTCTCAGTCTGACTTTAGTATTGATAGAGAATCATTGTATTCGTAGTGCTTGTTTAGTGCTGTCTAAGTGTTGTTTTGTAGTGTCGAGTATTTCTTTAATTTTTGAATAAAAATTGAAATGGATGATGTTATTGTTTCCAAATCTTTTGCTTGCATTTCATGCAATATAAATGAAATTTAATATATTCAAAACAATTATGTTCAAGTAGTGAATCATGCGATTAAATTGCGCGCGCGATTTAATCGCATGATTCACTACTTGAACATAATTGTTTTGGGGATATTCACTTGGGGATTTTTGCCCTGGGTATTTTCTCTTTGGGAATTTTGCTGCTGGGGATTTCGTTTTGGGGATTATGGATTTGGGGATTTTCCTTTGGGGATTATATCTTGGGGGATATTATCACCAACCCTACATGGAGCCTACATATGTAAATCCTTATGCACTGTATAACTATTCATCTGTTTAGCGAATTCTATTAAAAATAAGACTGAATATGTTTAACTATTTTCTAAATGACACACAGTTTTTTTTTTAAATAAATGTCTGTATTTTCAAAAAAAAATTGAAACTTTTTGCCAATTCCCAACTTTTAAGACAAAATAACAGATGTTTGTAGAGAGGTATAGAACTTTATGTTGGCAACGCTATTTTAACGGTGCATAATATCACACAGCTCGTGTCACAAATCACAATTGATTTATTGAAGGAATTGCTTTGTAACCGCATTGCCAATATACGATATGTTAAAAAACTTACTTCGTTAAGGTGGCGCTACAACCCTGTGTGAACTAAGGCCCTACCCAATAAACTCCTCCATCTAGCTCGGTCGTAGTTTGATGAGGTCATTTTCCACTTGTGCGCGCCACCTGATCCGTGGCCTTCCTCTATCTGCTTTTTTTCGGGCCGGAGCATTAGTTTCCATGCGCTCTACGTGACCTAGCCATCTTAAGAGTTGGACTTCTATCCTCTTAACTAAGTATAAGTCGCTGCTCAGCCAGTATAGCTTGTCCTTTCATCTTCTCCCCCATTCACCAAGGTGATTTATTCCGCTTTTGTCATAGTCCATAGCCCAGTTACTCAAAAGAGGGCAGCGCGAGTTCTCGATTTCCATTTAAATAGGTGAAAAATGGAATAACAAAAATGTGTCTTTGAACAAAAAGAGTTCTTAAGCTAAGTACAGAAGATAACCTCAGAACAGTAAGTGTTATGCCAATTAACTAAAAATAGCTGCTTTCAATGTCTTGTTGAGTAATTTATCTGGATAGTTGAGTTTTTAGATACCTTGAGTGAGACAACTTCTATAATTCGAGCGAACAAATTTTCTTCATTGTTTTGTATTCTCTTTAAAATAAAGGGTTATCCATTCTGCGGTTTCAAAAGCATAGGTCTGGAATTCGACATCTTAAACTAAGTTGTCCAACCAATTTTTTTGTTCGTCAGTTCAAAGTCTGACATTTACGAAAATGAATCGCACTACAAAAATGGTGATTCTGCCAAAGTCAAATATTGTGCTTTATGAGAAGATTATGGTTTACATAACTGTCCAACTAGGTACGCAAGCAAGTGGCAAAATTTGTGAAGAAATTTGAAGAGACTAGATTGGTTACCTACAGATATTGTAAGACCTGTGCATCAGCGTTTCGCTCGTTCCACTAAAAATATCGCTTCAGTAAATGAAAGTGTTGCCGAAGACCTGAATGTTTCGACTTCTTGTCGTTGTCTTTCTCAGGAATTAGGACTGTCTAACGACACATTATGGCGTATTTTGCATTTGGATATTCACCCACTTCCATATAAAGTCCAGCTCACACAAAAACTGAAGCCAGCTGACCATTCACAACTTCGTCGTAGGTACGTCGAATGGGTGCTTGAACAGCAGGTGCTTCAGCGACGAAGTAATTGAAGAGAGGCCATTACATCCACAAAAAGTCACTGTTTGGTGCGCTCTTTAGTCCGGAGGTGTAATTGGGCCTTACTTCTTCGAAAACGACGAAGGAACGACTATCACCGTCAATTCGGACCGTTATGGTCATATGATAACCGACTTTTTGTTGCCTGCTATTGAAGAATACGACTTGAAGAATGCCACACAACTCGAGTGAATATGGCTTTATTACAAGAGACATTTCCTGGCCGCGTAATTTCTCGTCTTGGCGATATCAACTGGCTAGCAAAATCATGCGATTTGACACCGCTGGACTTTTTTTTTGTGAGGCTACGTGAAAGACCGTATTTATGCAGATAAACCTGTAACTCTTAAAAACATAAAAACCAACATTCGTCAAGTTATGGCTGAGATACCGCTCAATATGTGTCAAAAAGTGGTCGAAAATTACCTCAAAAGAATCGATGCTTGCAACAATTCGCGTGGTGGTCATTTAAATGATGAAGTGTTTCACACATAATGGGCAGGTTCAGCCGACGACGTAAGGGACTTGAAAGTAAGGCAAGTTTCTTGCATCTGATTGGCCAGCTGCCAAAAAATTGCCTTCCAATTAAGGCAACTTTATTGGAAAGTTGACTGGAAAGTTAGGCAAGAAAAATCTCCCTTACTATCAAGTCAAGTCAACTTATGTCAAAATGACAATTGATCCTATTTTTTAATTCAACTAAAAGCTGAACTTTATTACTCAATGATTTATTTATTTTCTGCACAACTTCATTTAATGCTTTCTGTAAAAAGGTTCCTTGTAAATTTGGAAAAGAAATAAGTAATATTTCTTTAAAATACAAAATACAAATCATGATGGACTTGTAGCTTGTCTGAGGAGTGTTTTGTAGACAATAATGATTTTGGTAGTTTTTGTACATACCTACTATGAACTTGAAGTAGAGGTTTGTGAAGTTAAGTTCTGAATTTGAAACTTTTGAAACCGCAAAATAGATAACCCTGTAGTTGTCCGACTTTTGTGGCAGACGGACCTTTTTTACATTTATAATCACTTACCATCCAAGTAGTACCTAGACCTACCTATCTTCAACCATCTGTAAAAAATTAACTCTATAATAACACTTCTATAAAAAATTATCACGAAGTATCTACTAAGAATCTTATGGAAAAGTTCCTTGCCATAAGAAAAGATTCAAAATCAGTATAAATTGGTACCTACATACATACATATGTACATATGTACTACTTACTTTTATGGTTTTATCTTCATGGTTAAAGGTGAGATTTAAAATAACTCCTACCTTTTATGGCCATCAAAAAAAAAAACTCAAACACGAATTCAAGACCATGTGACCCGACAAATATTTGAGTCCAAGTGTGTATTATACTTGCATGATGGTTTCACTTTTATTTTTAACCATTCATCTGCTCACAAATTGTAACATTTGAAAGAACATCCTGTTGCACCTGCTTAAATTCTCACGCAAATCCTATATCTACTTACCTACCAAAAAAAAGAACAACCATCCAACCAAACACATCATCCTGCGTTCTGCTACAATTGCTGCATCCGCCTCAACTCGCGTCGCGTAGCCGCATCGCACCACACCGCACCGGCTGGCCAGGATGTTGTTTGGTTTTTGGGATTTTTCAAGACATGCCATCATCTATACCATCAACCATCACTAACATCGCCACCACCGCCATTTACTCCCAAAAATGCAGGTGCATTAATGTTAAACAGGACTCATTTGGAAGGTAGATAACTAGTATATAAAAATATACATTTGGGAATAAAATGAAGCCTTTATGCAGCCTCTTCACTATATACCTACGACTTATTATTTTACAGTCTTTTAATTTATCTTATATGAACCACAATTTTGTATCAAAGGTGTACCTGTCTACTTGCAGTACTTCCAAAAAGGATAAAGGAGAAGTTATTAGTTCTAGAAGTAGCAATGCCAGATCTAAGCCGAATCCGAACGGCTAATTTGAGAAAGCACTTTTCATGACAAGAAACTTTAGATGGCACAGGCAGGGATAGAATCCAAGACCTCTGGCATGACAGTCCAACGCACTAACCATCATGCCACGGGTACTACAATGTCAGCTTTAGCTTCTCCAAAAATGTCCACTTAATGAGATCACACCAAATTGCATTTACGTATTAAAATGTTGACCCTTATTTATTATTAAGCCTGCACAATTTATTTAATTTCAGGCCAATTTTTTTGAAGAGTTTCAAATCATGTCAACAACTTAAAGTTACAATTTAAACTGCATTCAGATGATTAAGAACTATGCCAGAGCCATTGTTTAAATGTAATTTTCAAATCTGTTAAAACATTTAACCAAATCGTAGACCTACATCCCGTTTTAATAATTTTTTTATTTGATTTATATAGTTTAATATGGTAACACTCATAACGAGAAGAAGAACTCCTTAAAAATGCATTTGATTTTTTGATTTTACCTTGAGATGGTTGACCATCAAATCATGTACCTTCATAAAGTTACCTACATATACATATATGTATCTTCAAGATACAAATACAATTCGCTAAAAATAAAGCAACAACACAAAAACCCAAAAAGATAAAAAAAATTAGAAAGGCATCCACAAAACGTGTGCAACGTGTGTTCAAATTTAACAGATCAAGGCTCAAATATGCATTCAACGGGCCCGACCAGGCCAGAATCGACGCAACGCAGCAGTTGCATTCAAATACGAATACGAACACATTGACGAAAGGACGAAACAAATAACTTTGATGGCAAGACAAAAATGCATAGTTCCCACTTTAAGCCCCGACCCGTCTTGCCTTAACTATATACTATCAGGCTCAATAGCATCCTGTTAGCCCCGTGCTCCACCAAGCTCTTCTGTCTGCTGCACAATCACGTCATCGTCTTCGTTCTCGTGGTCGTTGTTATTTTCGTCTTCCTATTAACGAAAGTAATCGAAAACAATAAAATTAGAGGGAAGAAGAAGAGAATTGGTGAAGCTGAAGCTGCAGGAATGGCAACTTTATCCCTACGACGCGACGTGTTGGTCGCGTCCTGCTAATACCTTGTCTGTCGTCTCATCAATGTTTCTTCCTATATACATATGTACCTATATTATATATTGTTGCTGCCAATGCAGGTTCTTCTCTGTAAAAATGCATTTTTTCTTATCTGCGTCTGCGGTTAGTTTTTTGGTAGATGACGATGACGAGCGAGCGAGTGCATAACAAACAACAACATCCCAATCCCTAACTAAATTCTCAGTTCTCAGATGATTCCCTGATGCTGAGATGCCTGTACTCTTGTAGTAGTAAACTTAAGGTCTTGAAGTTTTCGAATAAGTTTCCTGTGTTTGGGGTGTTTTTTTTTTTTTTTTTTTAAATTTTAATATGGTCCTTGCTTGTTCTTGTTATTGTTCTTTTGGGCTTCGTTATATTCTTTGCAGCCCGTTGCGCAATTTTGCATCCATCCATCCGCTGTTGGAGTCGTTTTTTTTTTTAATTTTTAAAAGGGAGAATGCATTTTTATTCTGAACCTAACTCCACTTGTTTGAAGAGTGGTGCATTCTTGTTTTGGATGCAATTTTTCACATTGACCTAAACTTTTCAACTTAACTTTATCTTTAAACATTTTTAAATTTTATTATTTTTTGTTCTTACAGAAGAACGGTCGAGTTGTAATGAGATAAGCTGTGGACCCAAAATGACATGTCTAGCAGATCTGTTAACCCATCGACCAAGATGCGTTTCATGCAAATTCAAGTGCTCGAGGAAGCGTCGACCGGCGGTAAGATCCTTAAACAATTTTTTTTGGGAATAAAATCGAGGTTTATTTAACCAATTCCTGAATTGACAATGTTCATCTTCACTGACTGCAAATTTTATTTTTGAATTTGAGCCTATTTTGTTTTTCTATTTACTTTCAGAACATTCGCTATGAAGAAGGAAAGCTCTGCGGTAATAACAACCGAACATACAACTCATGGTGTGAAATGAAAAAGGATTCATGTCAAACTGGACTTTTTATCGATATAAAGTCAATTGGTGAATGTAAACCATGAAAAATTAAAAAAATTTAAAAAAACACACACTCTTTATGCCAAGTGAAGTCTCCTTAATTTAACATAATCATAACAATAAATAAACAAATATGTATGTATTTATATACCTCCTATACTTATTATATTATTTTAATTTATTTTAATTATTTTTACAATTATTGTTCCTTTATTGATCGCATATTTAAAAAAATTAAAAATTAAAAATTTAAAACCCAAAATGATACATTTTTTTTTGTAAATTATAAAAATTGTTATTTATTTAAATTTGTAAGTCTTTAATAAGTTTGTAATTATTGAAAAGAAACAAAAAAAAATATTTATTTGACTAGAGGCTTATCCTTAATTAATAACAAATCCCCTCCATTGGAATAAATTTCAAAATAAATGTACTTAAAATAATAATAATTTTATTGGTTAAGTTACTTAATTTTATTTAATTAACTTTTTTTTTTATTTATTGTTTTTTTTTTCGTCTTCACATAATTTAAGAGCTTCTAAACTTAATAATGGCACCAAATTTACTTAAAATGTTCAAGTAAACAATTTTAAAAAAGTATTACACTAGAATTTGTTTTTCAAATAAGAAAAATCACATATCTAATAAATAAATTATTATAAAAGCGATGTAATTTAGGGAGTAGTTTTTTGTCTTAAATAAAAATTGTCGTGTCCAATTCTTGCTCGAATAAAAACTTAAAAAAAATATAGGTACATAAATATAAATAATTCTTTTTTAAACACTGTATTGCCGTTTAATAGTAAACATATTTGTATTTAATCTAAAAACTTAGCTAATCAGACAGAAACAAAATTGGTGATAAAAATAAAATAAATCTCTATTATTATTATTATAATTATTATTATCATTTGGATCTAATTATAATATTGTTAAAAAAATGTAATTAATTTATGTATACATCTTCATATTAATAGTGTTTTATTGACTGATAGATTAACAACTTAGTAAACTCTGTTATTCGTATTTAAATAGAATTGATTTTGAATGAAAATTATTATAAATAAATTATAAAGGAAAATAATACAATACCAATATTATTGTGTAGTGACACAAATTAATTATGCAAATAAAAAAAAACAAAGTTAATGCATTATAGATGGAATTGATTGTTTTTTTTTTCGTTCGGAAAAGGCTTCGGTTTTCAGTATTTTATTTTTCTTTCTGATTAAATTTGCATAAGGGTAGATTAAATTTATTTTTCAATCGTCATTATGTTTCCAAATATGACATGAGGTCACTTGGTCCTGTATAAATTTCTTGCCCGCTCTTTTCTAGGGAAATTTAAAAAGCAAAACTTCATTCATTTTCATTATCATTATTTATTCATTATCATTCATTATTCACTACAAAATAAATAAATAAATAAATTAACTTAGTAAGTCATCATCATCACTACTACTAAACACTTTAATCTCCGATACTTTATTGTAACGTTCTTGGGCCTTTTGCCAAGTTTCCATTTTCTTCTTATTTAATTTTGTCGAAATTAAACTTGGAACATAATCATCGCACCCCAAACCTTTGTGTCCTTCATTGGAACTCACAGAGATCTAGAAACAAACAAAATTATTATATTCTAAACTATTAGTTAATTTCAATGAAATTTATTACCGGTTCTAAAAGACCACCAGATTCAGCTTTGCCTAAAGCATTACCTTTGCTCCAGCCAAGTTTAGAAAGCATCTTAAAGCCTTTATTTTGACTTGAAATTTCACTAAAACAAAACAAATGTACATATATACAAATATTGAAAGTATAAAAATAAAGTCTGTCTTTACGTGTCAACAGAAGCCATTTCAGTCTTTTCCTTGTCATTTGAACTACCAACTTTTATTCGTCTTGTTGCTGCTCGATCATTATAACCTGCTGTTTTTCGGTTCTCCACAAATTCTTTTAGAAAAAATGAAAATAAATAAAAATTCACTAAAATAGACAAAATTAAACACTCTTTAGACCCACTTTCATTTTCTAGACCATATTTCTGTTGCAGCTTCTTGAGTTGTTGTTTATGGGATAATGTTACAGTTTTTGAAGATTCTTCTTTGGAATCCATTAGCAAACCGGGTTCACATTGACCACAAGTGCTGTTTCCAGGATGGACATGACATAAAAGTTTGGTCTGCGACAATTGTACTACACTGCCATGAACCAAGTCTATTGGATCGCTTTCCTGCTTCGAGCTTGACATTCGTTTTCCATTAAGAATGGTGCCATTTCTCGATCCGAGATCAACGCAGGTGTAAACTTCCCTTTTTTCATCGTAAGTGAATTTCAGGTGAAACTGAAAATAAAATAGGATGATGGATTCTATAGGTATCAAGAAGTATAAGATTTGAATTTTTACCTTCGAGACATTAAGATCGGGAATAATAACATCATGATCACCTTCTCTACCAAGAGTTCCACCTTTAAATGTAATAAGCCTTAGAGTTCCTTCTTGAAGTTTTTCTAGATTGGTTTCTTGGACAATTATCCTCAGAGATGGTGGATACTTTCGTGCAATATCTTAAAAGAAGTACAGAGAAGTTATGTAATATAAAAAAAAATGAGTCTCCTTGAATCTAAAAACGCGGATTTCTTTTTCAATCAACGCTTTAGAGGAATAAAAATACCTTGGTATTGTCCGTTTTCTTTAAGCTCTTCCACAGAATCATCACTGCTACTTGCACTGGAATTCAATTCACCATCTTCGAGCTCCGTGCAGTCTTTAGTAGATTTTTCTTCCAAATTCTTCTTTCTTTCCTCTCTCTCAAGACGTCTTCTCTTTTTTGCTTTTCTCTTTGATTCCCTTTGTAAATTATAATCCTCATTTTTATCATCAGCCTGTAACGTAAAAAAAGAAATCCGCGTTTTCATCCTTAATTCTGGTCAGAGTTCTTACCTGATGCGACTGAACGCATCTGGTTATGGTTAATTTTTAGATTTGAGAAATTATCTAAGAGTTTACTAATTACGTATTTGTCATAAACCTAGAAAAAAGAAAGATAAATCATAAATAAAATTCAAAATGATTAATGATATTTGCTTGAATTTGTTAATTCATGAGAGAACGACAGATTCGTTCTTTGGTTAAGTTTGCATGTGTTACCTCCTCATTAGCTTCTTCGGTTGGTTGGACTTCGACTTGTGAATGGAATTCAAATGTATTATTTTCTTGATCGTATTTGTAGTAGCATCCAGTGCTGTCATCGAAATAGAGGCCATATTCCTAGCAAAACAAAACAATAATTATTTAAATGAATTTTATTATTTTATAAAAATTATTTATTGATTAAACATACTGCATTGTAATAGTAGCCTGTTCGTTGATCGTAATAGAGGCCTGATGTTGGTTCGTATACAAAGCCGGTATCATTTTGAGCAGCTTCTGCAGCTTCACGAATTTCATCTACTAAGCTTAAAGGTGGTTTTGGTTCTAGAAATAAAGAAAAAAAAAAACATTTGGGTTGAATACATATTTTAAAAATAAAAGTTGAGATTGGTTAGAAAGGAGGTGTCGGTGTACATTGTTTTTGAATGCTTGAACATTGCAATTACAAGGAAAGATAGAGCGGGTAAGACATTCCACATTCGCTTAGAAAGGCTAAAGAATGAATCTCTGTACTTCACAGTTCGGTCGAAGTTGGGCTCGAGGGCAGTGATGGTACACGTAGGGAAAAATCCCTACACGTAGGGATTTTTGTCTTGAAAAAGACACCGTAGGGGAAAAAGGACAGATTTTTGATATATCATAATTTTCTATGAAAGCGTAGGGATTTTTACAATTTTATTATAAACCATTTTTTTTTCTTTTTCAATCTTAACATGTATTGAAAGAATTTTGGATAATTGGAGTGTGCTTGTGGAATATTTCAAACACGCAGTTACTTCAGACAAATTAAAGTCAGCAGAACTTATTTTAAATGAGTTCACAAACGAATGTAACAAAGCATATTTACTTTTTCTTAAATATGTACTTGGTTATTTCAACACTTTGAACGCTCTTTTTCAATCGAAAAAACCTCTTATACATGAGTTAAATAAAGAATCAATCAAATTTTTTTTTTCAATTGGGACAAAATTTTATTAAAAGGCCTGAACTCAAAGTCAACTGTAATGTAAGATCACCTCATGTTACATTACAAATAAAAGAAATATATTTAGGCCCAGATTGTGACCAGATTCTAAAAACTATTCCAAAAGTTGCTGTTAACCAAATAAGGATTGACTGCTTAAGTTTTTATATAACAGCCTTAGAAGAGATCCAACAACGATTACCCATTAAAAATTCTAATATTTTCAAAGAGTTTGGGTTTTTGAATCCTAGATCCCGATCTGAGTTCCGTTTTGAGCTTCTGTCCCAAAAACTTTCCTTAGATATCAATGCGCCTTTGCAAGAGTGGATGACAATCGAATTCAACTTTTTCGAAAAAAAAAGAAGCAACTTAACAGGTTTAGAAGTTGTGCAATTTTGGAATAAAATTAATAACATACAAAATTTTAATGAAGAAACTATGTTTCCGATTTTGTCCAATCTTGCTAAATATGTCCTAGCAGAGAGGATTTTCTCGATCGTTACTGATGTTCGCACAAAAAAAGAAACAAATTGAGACACGAAAATCTTAACTCAATTTGTATAATAAGATCATCATTGCAAGATGAAAACTTAAGTTGTGTATCATTTGAAACTAAAGACAATCACATTAAAAAAATGTCCGCAACCAATTTATATGATCACCATGTGTAAATATTTTGTATCAGCTTTTATGTATGTATATAATTAATTTTTTGAAGTTTTCCTTTATTTATTTTATTTATTATTATAAACTGCTATAATCATTAAAAAAAAATGGTTGCCTGTAAAGTCGGCTTTACGGGCGAAGATTTTACGTGACAACGTCTTTTTCTCGGTAGAATATTTATTGATATGAATATAATTAAATTACACAATAGGAACAAGGAATTGAATGAAAATAAGAATTGCACAAATTTTTTAAACTAATAATTTACTTAACACTATCAACATTTATCAATAGTATGACATAACCTATAAACTCAGTTTCTCAACTTTTGTGTCAATCTAACAATTAATCAATCAATCATAATGGGTGATTTTTTAAGAGCTTGAGAACTTTTTTTAAAAAAAAACGCATAAAATTTGCAAAATCTCATCGATTCTTTATTTGAAACGTTAGATTGGTCCATGACATTTACTTTTTGAAGATAATTTCATTTAAATGTTGACCGCGGCTGCGTCTTAGGTGGTCCATTCGGAAAGTCCAATTTTGGGTAACTTTTTCGAGCATTTCGGCCGGAATAGCCCGAATTTCTTCGGAAATGTTGTCTTCCAAAGCTGGAATAGTTGCTGGCTTATTTGTGTAGACTTTAGACTTGACGTAGCCCCACAAAAAATAGTCTAAAGGCGTCAAATCGCATGATCTTGGTGGCCAACTTACCGGTCCATTCCTTGAGATGAATTGTTCTCCGAAGTTTTCCCTCAAAATGGCCATAGAATCGCGAGCTGTGTGGTGTGTAGCGCCATCTTGTTGAAACCACATGTCAACCAAGTTCAGTTCTTCGATTTTTGGCAACAAAAAGTTTGTTAGCATTGAACGATAGCGATCGCCATTCACCGTAACGTTGCGTCCAACAGCATCTTTGAAAAAATACGGTCCAATGATTCCACCAGCGTACAAACCACACCAAACAGTGCATTTTTCGGGATGCATGGGCAATTCTTGAACGGCTTCTGGTTGCTCTTCACTCCAAATGCGGCAATTTTGCTTATTAACGTAGCCATTCAACCAGAAATGAGCCTCATCGCTGAACAAAATTTGTCGATAAAAAAGCGGATTTTCTGCCAACTTTTCTAGGGCCCATTCACTGAAAATTCGACGTTGTGGCAGATCGTTCGGCTTCAGTTCTTGCACGAGCTGTATTTTATACGGTTTTACACCAAGATCTTTGCGTAAAATCTTCCATGTGGTCGAATAACACAAACCCAATTGCTGCGAACGGCGACGAATCGACATTTCACGGTCTTCAGCAACACTCTCAGAAACAGACGCAATATTCTCTTCTGTACGCACTGTACGCATTCGTGTGGTTGGTTTAATGTCCAATAAAGTAAACTGAGTGCGAAACTTGGTCACAATCGCATTAATTGTTTGCTCACTTGGTCGATTATGTAGACCATAAATCGGACGTAAAGCGCGAAACACATTTCGAATCGAACACTGATTTTGGTAATAAAATTCAATGAATTGCAAGCGTTGCTCGTTAGTAAGTCTATTCATGATGAAATGTCAAAGCATACTGAGCATCTTTCTCTTTGACACCATGTCTGAAATCCCGCGTGATCTGTCAAATACTAATGCATGAACATCCTAACCTCAAAAAAATCACCCGATAGTTTACGATAATGAAATATCAGTGTACAATTATTTACCTTTATTGTTGTAGTTGTTGTAAATGACGAATCTAAGCACTCCACATTTTCACTACAGACACAGCTGACGATACTTTAACCACACGTGTGAACTTGTATTATGACGCTTTCTTGTTTTTCCAACGCCAAGAACGTTCGAGAAAGACAGAGACACAAGCATGCGCCGATTCAATGCGCCTGATTCTCTAGTGCTGCGCGCGCGGCAGACCGATCATAGTTGAGTGGGAGAGAGACGCAAGGCATTCGGCGGGCCTCTCTCTCGTTCGGTGACTCATCGTAACGTTACCGGGCGTTACACTTTTTCATAAGTGACTCCCAGCCGCAACCTAATTTAAGACGTTGTCACGTCAAAAGTTAAATAAAATCATAAACCAATATCTTATTTTTCTTTCCTTAAGTGTGTTATTTTTTGGATTTTATAGGTGTAGAGATAAAGTTCATAAAGTAGGGATTTTTTGTGGATACCGTAGAGATTTATTTTTTTTTTCATGTACCATCACTGCTCGAGGGTAAACTGATGGCCATTTCTAGAAGCGCGACTTTTATGGCTGAACTTTTTGAGAGGAGGAGTGTAACTGACTATTTCACTAGAGCATAGTCTGTTAAAATAACGGTAAAATTGTGTTAATGATGTTATTGTCGCCAGTCAATAGCTCTTCGTTGAATACTGCCCACAGGTTTAAGTAAGTTTTTGAAGCACCAGCGTATTTGAGTGTTTCCCGAGAGGTGGTTGCTAATGCATATAGCGAGAATATGGATGGATAATTGCAAGTGGGATGTTTTGCAAATATATTTGAAAAGGTTTTTGGAAATTTGAAAAATTCAAGGCAAAATTATTTTCCATTGCATCTTTGGCAAAACTTGTCATATTTATATATAGTTTTCTTTTAATTTAAGCAACTTATTTAAATTGGTAAGACTTTCGTATATTTCAAGCTTTCGACTAGAATATTAATTTTACCTTATTTTTTTGTTTTGTTTAACATGTTAAAGTTATTATTTTAACAATGAATGAAATTATCTAAGAATTTGATATCAGTACTACGACTTTTTTTTTAAATTATTTTCTCCTTTGGACTTCCGCTATAAATTTTATGAACAATTATTCTTAATTGATAAACTTGATAAAATTATTTATAATTGAAATTTATTGTATGATGGTATGTACGTAGAAGTGCATATATGGAGTGTATTTAAAAAAAAAATCTTATCTTTAGTATGACGCATGTGTCTATTATCACTTTAATATGAACCCCAAATAAATACAATACTTAACACACCTACTTTTGACACACCTACAAGCTACAAGATAGATACAAAAAATCATAATACAATATTCAGCTTGTCGATTAGGTATATCAAGTTCACGTCATTAAATCTATAAGTTGATTTTTGTTTGTTATTTTGATAAACATAATTTTTGATGTGATAAGACATCACTTAAATTATTAATACAACGAATTTCGTTTCCACTTTATCTTAACTGTTATTTATAATTGATTTTATAAATTATTCATAGAATATTTTGCAAGATTAAAATAAAAACTTAGAAATCTCCAGATATGTACGAGTAGCTTGATGTGGATTTATTACATTAGTTACACTTTCTGAAAGGCTGCGTGTTATTCTTTCTTATTATAGGGAATTCCCTTACTCAAAGTAAAATAGAAGGGGGAGGCTCAGGCTACATAAGGGATTTGAAAGTAGTATCTGATTAACCAGCTGCCAAAAAATTGCCTTCCAATTAAGGCAACTTTATTGGAAAGTTGATTGAAAAGTTAGTCAAGAAAAATCTCTCTAACTATCAAGTCAATTCAACTTATGTCAAAATGACAATTGATCATGTTTTTTTTCATTCAACTGAAAGCTCAATTTTATTACTCTATGATTTATTTATTTTCTGCACAATTCCGTTTATTGTTTTGTGTAAAAGTGTTCCTTGTCAAATTGGAAACGAATAAGTAATATTCCTCTACAATACAAAATGCAAATCGTGGTGGACTTGTTGCTTTCCTGAGGAGTTTTTTGTAGACAATAATATTTTTGATAGTTTTTGAACAATGAACTGAAGATAGAGGTTAGTACAGTAAAGTTCGAACTTTGAAATTATCACACTTGTAAAACTAACTAGATGTCTTGGTCAAAATGTCCGTTCATGGAATGCAGTTGAAGTCCCTTATGTTGTCTGAACTTGCTCAAGGTCATCAATTTCAAGTTGGAAGCAGTGGCATGAAATAACCCATGTCAAACTCAGTTGTCATTTGAAGTGTCATACTATTGATTGAATGTTTGTCATTTACGATTATGGATTACTTATCAATAAAAAAAAAAAAAACGATCAAATTATTAAAACTTACTATAAACGACTACGCCAATTATAAAAAATAAAATTGTGAAGAAATCTGAAGAGAGTGGAAGCCTCACTAACTTTAAAATGATTTTTTTTTATCCGGCGGCGGCGATTGAAGATCATGAAAATAGAAGAAATGTGGCTTACAAAAGACGGGATAACAGGTCACAAAGCACAAAAAGTTATGTTCTATTACGTCTGAAGTTTTTTGAACACGTTTTTCAAGTTTTGACGACGCACAGTGGCCCGTTTTGACTTTTTTGGTTGCCAAAATCATATCTCCTAAACGAATAAAGATATTGCTTTAATTTTTTTTTTATCTTGAAGGAAATTTCCAACGCTATAAAAATTGTGACTTTCAAAAAAAAACTGTTTACAGGGTGTTTCAGAAATTTGTGTTAAAATAAGAAGTTTTAACAAAGGTGATAAACATAGCGGTATTTTAATATGCAATCGTCAAAATCAATTTTTTAAGTAATCTAAGTGAATTGAAACAGTAGAGCAAAAAGAAAAAGGATCAATTCGAGTGAAAAAGTGGGAAGAAAAGTATTTTTTTTAATTTTAAGGAATTTTTTTTTATTTTTCAGTATTCAAGAATACATAATGTATTTTGGTGATATATCAAAAGTCAAACAGTGTAAAGAGAAATAAAGACAAAACAAATTAATATATAAACACTAAATTTCGTGAAAACTATCATCTAAGTCCGGGGAAATGTGTAATAAACTCATCATTTCTGGAGAGTATCGTTCTTTCAGATCTTTTTGGCTTCTCACATGCCTTAAGGAAGAAATAAGTGGATCCGAAGAGGTTGCAAGCATGTTAAATAGGTCCTCACTCTGCCGAATCCTTGAAACTTTACACGTATTCTGATATCGATATTTCTTGTAGTCTTTATTTTTGCATTCCTGGCTTCTTCTGACAGTTCTCCAAGTGGTAGTGATTGATATTCAATGATATTTTGACTATGAACCAATATTTTGTGTAGAGTAGGTGTGAGTAGTTTTTCAGGATACTTTTGTTTTAAAAGCTCTGCCGTTTTCTTAGTATACTCCCCAGATTTAACTGCATTCACTACTTCTCTGCAATTCAAAACGTTCAATATTACTTTGAGCCTCATTACAACTTCTCCATTGACTCTAGTTATTCGAGCGGTTGCATCTGAATGTTCAAAAAATCTTCTTGCAGTGTTTCCGTCATTAGTGTTTCCAAACCCTTGCTTTGGTTTATCCACATCAAGGCCAAGCTCATCGCGAAAACGCCTTTTGATCTTTTGATCTCTTGCTTTCTTCTTTTTTCCGCCTCCTTGGTCCCAATCCCAATCGATTCGTCAGTACCTTCTCCTTCTTGTCGAAGAGTATACGCAAGCTTCAAAATAAATTCCATGCATCTGATTCTGGCGTGCAGTGGAGAGATTCTATATTCGTAATTATGTTCGTTCTCAATTGATTCATCTTTATTGAAGTTCTTTTGTGTCCTTTTCCATATCGGACATGACCGCGTACACTTTGTTTCCGTTAATTCTGTTAATACTCTTCCGTCTATCATAGTTAAAAAGAACTCGTGATTCACAGTTATTGTTGGTTGAATATCTGCTATTTGACTTTTAATATTATTAACTGTGGTATTTATGATGTCACAAGTCTCTTTAACATATTGGAACATAATGGGCCGACAGAAATGAACTGATGATGGACGAGGGTTCCTCCAATTTTCCCCATTTGTACTATTGAGTCGAAGTGGGACAACTGATGCCATGAACATTTGTGCGTCTGTTTCACCATCTGTTGTATTTATGTTTTGCTTGTAGGCACTTTGTCCAGATGATCCATCGCAGCCCCATTTACTCTGTAACGTTAGACTTATTGGAAGTGCTATTATTTGATCCTCCGTTTTGCTTTCTATTAGCCGCATTTTCTTTTTTTCGCAACCATAATCATATTGTAGGATGGCAAGACATCTATGTTGTGATGTCTTAACGAAGTTCTCAGGATTTTATATTTTTCTTTTGAGAGTCCCAAATCCATAAACAAAGCAAATGCGTTCTTACTGGTGTATTTTATGGGATTGTGTTGGGGAGTGTGAATGATTTCCTTGACTCTTTTGACACGAAGATATTGCCTGAATTATATCACTCTTCCCCTTTGCATGGTCCTTATTATATCTTATACTCAAAGCTTCAGAGAGATGTTCTGTACATATCTCCTTTGTAGCTTTGATTAGTTTTTGTTTTTTAGTAAATGTTGCGCACTCATTGACTGGCTTCCTTGGTCTTCCTCTTGATGTAGTTGGGAGATCACCCGCTTCTTCTGTTTGTCCGGTATTGATATGCAGAGATAAGGAAAGCCATTCTGCATTCAATAAAACCACCTGTCTTTCTATCTTTATACTAACATATTCCAAAATTGTTTTATCCTTAAATCTTATCAATAAATTCTTAATCCTTATCAATAAAAGTACCTGATCATAATTCAATCGTATCCGAAAACAAATGCATTATTTAAAATTTTATTACAGGATTTAAAAAATTAGCTCTAAAACTCTTGAAAATCTTAGGTAATAAACAAAAAATAAAAATGATTTTTTTTTTAAATAAAATCATCTTTTTAAATCCACCACACACAAAACAAATAAATCCATAGAAAAGAATTTTCCATAAAAAAAAGAGGGGAAAAAAATGACTGACTTTATCAATTCAAATCTCCCTAGCTCAGTTCGATGCAAAATGACGCAGTTGAATCTTTTTTTTCTATACAATTTGAAGTCGAAAAAATGTGCAAAAAGTAGTGTTTCCAAAAACATTAAATTAAACAATTAAAAACTATTTTTTTTTTAATTATCGATCTAAATAATGGCAATGCATATTATGAAAACAAAAACGAAAAGCGTTTCGAAGCCCCTTTTCTTTCAAAGTTAAGAAAAAATATAAAAAAATAAAAAAAAATTATCATCATAAAAAATCTTCAACTTTCGCCTGCTCTATAAGGCACACCAATAACCCAAATTGAATAATTTTTTCGATTACTGGAGCTTCAAATATTTGTGAATCCAGTGAACTTAAAAGTTTTGCATTATAGACCCACTCGAAAAATGAATATTGCAAGCAGTTTTTCATAAACGGGCCACTGTGCGACGTCAGTTGGCCACCTCAGTGGGGCTACGCCAAATTTGAACGGCTAATTTGAGGAATCACTTTTTATGGCAAGAATTTTTCTTGAAAGATTTGCCAATTCCTCACAAAAGACAGTACTCGTGAAAAAAAAACTTTTAGGTGGCACACGGGTTCCACTCATGTTATGGTGGAAATTACTTCAAAGAAACCGCCTCCTTCGAATATTCGCCAGCCATTCATATGAACGATATTGTTTTCACATTTAAATACCAGACTTTATAATGTGTGTTTTTTCATATTTACTCTCTTTACTGGAAAATTAATGACTGTATATTAAATATACTGCGCAGACGTAAAATCGAATCAACTAATCATCTGAAGCCGAAAGGAGATTTTTTGGGCCGTGTGCGTGCATGGCGGGTAAAATTATGCCCCTCGTACATACATATATGGCTCAAAATCACCAAGGTGCAGAATTGGCTTTGCTAGCAATTTAATGTGTTAAATCTGGACTTAATTGAGAAAAAAAAATAATAAAATACTAAAACTAACCTGTTTTGTTTGTCCATCAAACAATATAATTTATTAATAAAGTTAATTTTAAGTGAACGCAGCCATTCGGTGTCAAACGTCAATTGAAGAAGACAACAATAACAAAGCCGGCTGTCAGAGTATTTATCGTAAAATAAATTACATATATCTAAATGGTAAATACCTATTCGTAGAGCTTACATCAATAGTCCGTCATTCCGTGAACGTATTTATTACATTCAATTATTGATGAAATTCTTTTTTACGACACGAAATAACAAAGTAACCTCAAATATTTTCCTATTGACAAAGTCAGATCGCATTTAAGATAGCCGCCGCCGTATAATCAAAGGGCGCTCTTATTTGAAATCGTCATTTCGTGAACGGTCATTTCGGGAACGTTCCCGGACATCATTTGACGTATTTTCCTTGTAGATGATTTTGTATGTATTGTTTTCATTATTGCTTATTTGATATAGATACATAATATACCCATGTTATTAAACAAAGATTAAATTATGTGCTTTGTTTTGTTCTTGTTGATTTTATCAAACTTTTTTTTTTTCTTCAATTCAATTCAATTTTATTTGTATTTCAAAGCTTTTACATTATTTTGGTATCTGCAAAGCCTTATGGGCTTGTCTGCAGAAGACTGTGTACAAAAGTTTATAGGTTTTGTTTTGAGTTCTTACTAAAATTAAGTCCTATCATTTTTTTTTCTTTAAGTTTGACTGAAATAAAAAAATTTAACTTTTTTCAGCAATAGCTTTTTTGACAAAGTCCGAAATTCTATTGCTTTTGGTTTCTTCTTCTGGTGTTGAAAATTTGCTGGGTAGCAGGTTTGTATGTGTTATCGTCATGAAAATTAGATATCACTTCTAGTTTGTACATCTGCAGTATACTTAGCAATTTGACATCATTATCGATTGGCCGCCTGTTATATTGTTGTCCTAATGTAGCCCGATATATAATTTTTTGTAATTTTAGGTGTACATTTTCGAGGCAGGTAAGTTGAGGCGCCCTTCCCCACGCAAGTATACCATATCTAAGGTGAGATTCAACTAATCCAAAGTAGCTTTGCCGCAAGACCTCTGGTGGGCAATGATAACTAAGATGGAAAAGACCGTATGCACTTTGCTGTAGTTTCTTAGTTAACGCCCTGATGTGGTAACTCCATTTAAGATTGTAGTCGACTATAACTCCAAGGTATTTATAAGTTGAAACATTTTCTCTCAAAGCCAGGCAGCTATCTTCTTTTTGTAGATTAAGGTGATTAATTGTTCTATGCAAACACTGAACTTCGTGTACTTTTATTTTTATTTTATGTTTTAAAATGTGTGGTGGATGAATATGCATGACTTTAGTTTTTTGTGCATTAATTATCAGCCCATGATCATGGCACCATGTAGTCACAGCATCAAATTCCTTTTGCATTATTTTCTCTGCTATTTCAACGTTTCGGTGGCTCACTACAATCGCAGTATCATCGGCGTATGCATTGCATATCCCGTACCATGTGTTAAAACTGAGAGCAAGTCATTTACGTATGTTATAAATAGCAGTGGCCCTAACTTTGATCCTTGTGGGACTCCATACGCAATTTCTTCTTCTGTGCTATATTTTCCCATGATTTTAACTTTGAACTTTCTTTCTTCAAGATAGTTTTCAAACCAATTCAGCAAGGAACCTCGTACGAGTCGTACTCCAACTTTTTCCAACTGCCTTAAGATATTTTTGTGACTTAGGGTATCGAAAGCTTTTTTAAAGTCAATAAATACCACTATTGAGTTCTGGTTTTTATCCAGACTTGTATATAAATTATTTGTAAAGTCTCCAAGCAGTCTGTTGTTACTCTTGTTTTTTTCGGAATCCAAACTGGTTCTTTTCTAGAAGCTTATACTTCTCTAAATAGTTGTATAATCTTTTCGAAACCACTTCTTCAAGAACCTTATCTATCGATGAAAGAATGGATATTGGCCTATAATTACTTATTTCACTTTTTTTGTCGCTTTTATGTATAGGTCTTACTATTGATGTTTTAAGCAGGTTTGGAACTGTCGATTGGTGGAGGCTCATGTTGACTATTTTGGTTATTGGTGGAGCTAGTGATTTAGCATTGTTTTTTTAAATCCTTTGGCCTGATTCCATCGATTCCTGGTGATTTACGTTCATTCATTGATCTAAGGATATTTTCTATCTCTCTTATAGTAGCTTCCTCAAAATATACTATTGAGCGTTGTGTTCTGTTTGAAGGGCCTTGAAAGGTTTTCTGGTTACATTCATGTATTGTGTTGGCTACTTCTAAGGATATTTTTTTTGCAAACAGATTTGCGAGGTCTTCAAAGTTTTCTGTGTTAACAAAATTTTTGGATATAACTTCGTCTAAATTATTTGATTTTTTTCCTAATATTGTATTTACTAGTTTTCAGGTTTCTTTGGGGTTCGATTTTGCTTCATAACATTTTTCTTTATAATACCCTGATTTTGTTTGGTTGATCCGTTCTGTTTAATTCGTTTCGGAATTTTTTGAATTCCTTTTCGTATTCTTGGTTTCTCCTATTATTTTTAAATTTGCTGTATAGTCTATCCCTTTCAATACATGCGTTTCTTATATCGTTAGTAATCCATTCATGTTCTGTATTTCTTTTTGTTTTCTTCACTGATATTGTAGACAATTCAATCATTTCATTGTATGTTTGCTTAAAGGTCTCATATATTTCATTAACATCTGTCAAATAATCATGAGACTCCCAGTTGAAATTTTCAATCTGTTGTGATAGACTGCGACTTGAGATTTGTTTTTGCTTTTCGTTTTGTGAAAGATCTTCATTGTCATTGACAGCAAGTGAACTATATATTGCATAGTCCGGTATTACACAGCGCATGTTTTTCCTTGCATCAATGAAGTGCGAAAGAGAAAGGAATAAATAAAAAATGAAATAGAAATAAATCTGTCTCGGCATGCACGTACAAGCAATTCCTTGCATGTTTTTGATATTTGTCTTTCCTTTTCTTCGTATTTTTTCGCATTTGCTTCACTTCGTGTTCGTTTTTAGTAGAGCTAATACCTCAATAAGGGGCACGAATGTGAATTTAAGTGGACGATAGGTATATCCACGGTTGCTACTACTGGAAAAAAAAGTTTGTGTCCAAATTTGAAAATAAACATGACCACTTGTAGGTACAAATTGCCAACATAATTCAAGTCCGAAAAATTTGTAAACACAGATTAATGAATTCATCACATTTTGTTTAATATATTTTCCATATTATGCAGATGAGATTTATGTTTTAACTACGTACAAATAAACTCACAAAATCCCTAACAAACTTAATTAAATTAAATAAACTTAAATAAAGATGACGAAATATAAAAACAAAGCGTTTTAACATGAAGTTCTTACAATAATTTTATTAAAAGTAGTAAGGTTCGATTTTGAGAATTTTTACGGCTTGTGTAATGCGTAGATAATTCTCTGTTCCCTAAGTCCAATTCAGATCAAGTGTTTATATATATTTTTAATAAAGTTATTATTTACACAAAGTTGCTTAAATGAGTTTATCCGTTGTTTCTGTTTAGCCAAGTGAGTATGTTAAAAGAACGTTTTCCTTACTCAAATTGTCGAACATATTTTTTCGTTTCCGAAAAATATGACCAAATGGAATTAAAAATTAAATTTGGTCATAAATGACCAATGTGGCAAGCGTGAGTTGGGTACACCGAGCGAGCAACGAAAGTAGAAATAAAAAATATCTGTGAAAAGAATGCACAGACTTAAAAATCCGAAAAGTCTTCGTGTAATAACGCGCGCATCACCGAATGACACTTCAAAACAAAATAGCCGATTAATGCGCATTAAATACATGCTCTGTGTAATACCGGACTATAGTGATCAGATATTTTGACTTTAATGACTGCTGATATAATATCATTGTTCTGTACACGAACTAAACAGTGATCTATCAATGTTTGAGTTGTTCTGGTTACACTTGTATATGACATTATTGTGTTTTTAAGTCCTCTTGAGGATATCATTGAAAGATAATTGCTTACACCAGAGTCGTTTGGGTTTTTTGTATTGATATTCATATCTCCTATGATTATTAAATTCCTTTTTTATCAATTTTATCAATGTTATCACCTAATTCTTGGGTAAATTGGTTCACTCGTAAGCTGGGTGGTTTATACACAGACATTAAAGTTCTTAGAAAAACGTTCCCGAATTGATTTCTGTAAAATATTTAATACTAAAAAATATTACTAAAAAAGTATAGAATTCTGTGCGCTGCCCTGTCAAAGTTTAATAATATACTAATTTTAAAACAGTATAAGCTAAAAGTCATCATTATAGCTTGCAATTTTTTTTGTCATAAAAGCAATTTTGAAATTTGCAACCTTGGTGATTTTGAGCCATATTATCGGGTCTTTTAGCACAATAAAACATTTTTTGAAAAATTGGGTATACAATAAATGAATGACGTAATAATTTATATAAAATAAAAGGAAATAAATTAAGTTTAAAATTGGTCAAGTTTAGACAACATGAGTAACTTTCTGGAGCAATACAAAAATGTATTTATAATTTTATTGAAAGAAGCCAAGTTAAAAAAAAATTTAGAGAAAATTTAATAAAAGTCTATTGGTTCGTTTTTGAGAAAATTCGACTTTTCTATTTTTGACCAAAAAATTTTGTATGGGATCTACTGTTATATTTGATCTTAAACAAATGAAGAAAACGCCTAACGCGAATCTGCTTAAAATCTTAATTTCGCTGTAGGAGCGAGGAAAGACGGACGAAATCGGAGTTCCAAATTTTTTCAACTTCTCTACCATCGTATTGTTACTTACTTACTTACTTAAGGTGGCGCTACAGTCCGGGGCGGACCTGGGCCTCAACCAACATGCGTCTCCAGCCAGCTCGGTCCCTAGCTATAGCTGTTTCCAGTTTCGCACGCCAAGTTGGTTGAGGTCTTCACCTACCTGCGTGCGCCACCTGAGTCGCGGTCTTCCTCTACTGCGCCGCCATCCCTCGGGATTGGATACGAAGACCTTCCGGGCTGGAGCGTTGATGTCCATTCGCTCTACATGACCCAGCCATCTAAGCCGCTGGACTTTTATTCTGCTAACTAGGTCAGTGTCGCTGTACAGCCCGTACAGTTCGTCGTTATATCTTCTCATCTCCCCCATTCTCCATCTATGGGTACGGGACCAAAAATCACCCAAAGAATTTTTCTCTCGAAGCATCCTAAGACGCTCTCATCTTTCTTTGACAGGGTCCAGGCCTCAGCGCCATAAATGAGAACCGGGATGATGAGGGTCTTATAGATGGTGATTTTAGATGCTCGAGAGAGGACTTTACTACTCAATTGCCTTCTAAGTCCAAAGAAGCAGCGATTTGCAAGAGTTATTCTTCGTTTGATTTCAGCGCTGGTGTCGTTGTCTGTGTTAATAGCGGTGCCTAGGTAGACAAAGTCCTTAACTACCTCAAAGTTATAGCTGTCCATGGTGACGTTTTGTCCAAGGCGTCGTTGTTCAACGCCTTTTTCGATGACAGCATATACTTGGTCTTGCCCTCATTGACCACTAACCCCATCTTCTTCGATTCCATCGCAATACTTAAAAACGCTCCACTGACATCACGCTTTGATCTTCCAATTACGAGAATGTCAATATCATCTGCGTATCCGAGTAATTGGATGAACCTTTGGAAGATTGTGCCTCTAGTGTTGACGGTTGAGTTTTGCACAATTCTTTCCAGAAGGATATTGAAGAAGTCGCATGACAGTGCATCGCCTTGTCTAAAATCTTTTTTGACATCAATTGCATCGGTAAGATCTTTTCCGACCTTGATAGAGCAGCGTGCATTCTCCATCGTAATTCTGCACAAACCGATAAATTTGACAGGGATGCCAAAACTAGATCTTGCTCTGTAGAGCTCTTCCCTATAGATGATGTCATACGCGGCTTTAAAATCGATAAAGAGATGGTGGGTATCGATTTGAAGTTCCTGGATTTTTTTCTAAGATCTGCCGTAGTGTGAATATTTGGTCGATAGTGGACGTTCCTGGTCTGAAGCCACACTGATAAGGACCTATCAGATTGTTGACGAACGGCTTCAGACCTTCACATAATACGGCAGAGAGGATCTTATATGCAATGTTAAGGAGACTGATGCCTCTGTAGTTGGCACAATTTAGAGGGTCTCCTTTCTTATGTATCGGGCACACTATGTTGAGATTCCACTCATCGGGCATGTTTTCTTCCGACCATATTTTGCAGATGAGTTGGTTCATGCTCCCTACCAAGTCATCGCCTGCTGCTTTGAAAAGTTCGGCAGCGATGCCGTCAGCCCCAGCAGCTTTGTTTGACTTCAGTTTAGATATAGCTATCTTCAATTCGTCGAGGTCGGGTAGGCGGAATTGTTGATCTGCGTCGCCTACATAGGTTGAGTGGTTCTATCTCCTTTACAGCGGAATTCGGTTCGTCATCGCCGTTATATAATTTGGAGAAGTTGTCTTTCCATATTCTAAACATAGACTGCGGTTCTACTTAGATGTTCCCCTGATCGTCCTTACAGGCTTCGGTTCGTGGCTGGTACCCTTACCATTGTATTGTTATGTTTGATTAAATCTAAAGTTCGAAATTGTTTACGAATGCAGAACTTGCCATATATGTACATAGTTCATATATGTATGTACAATGTACAATGTACATATGTCGCAAGTAAAAAGTCCTCATTCCTTTTAAAACATGACAAGGAAAACAATTACACAAAACTTTAAATAAAATAGTGCAATAAATAAATTAATCACAGAGTTAGGAAGTTCTGCTTTCAGTTGAATGAAAAAACATGATCAACTGAGGTTTTGTCTACATAAGAAGACTTGACTTGAGATAGTAGGGAAGATTTTTCTTGACTAACTTTCTTATCAACTTTCAATAAAGTTGCTTTGATTGCACTTAGTTTTTAGCAGCTGGCAAACTAGATACTAAGAATTTGTCTTGTTTTTATGTCCTTTACGTTGTCTGAACCTACCCATTATCTTAAGTAACATAGGTTGTAGTCAACCAATTATGAAATACTTTCAAGGTGAAACTGTCTTTTGTGTATACAAAAATATACATATGTATATGATTTGTTTTGTTCGGCTTTATCAAACACCCTATAAAGATATTAAATGAGAGATATAAAATGTTTAAATAACAATTTTACTGCAATTTTCTGTTGCCACTTGAGTTGCATTATTTTATTTAACTATTACATAATGCAGCTAATCCCAAAACCTAAGTAAAGTTAACGTAGCTATATCTTATCCCTTACATGTACTTTTGTGTGGTTTCTTGCTTATTACATATAATAATATTAATACAACATTATTTAAAATTATACAAATATTTGTGTTTGCTTACACGAATTATAAATTATAAAACCAGAAAGATAACAATTTGAGAAATTTTTAATAAATCCTATAGATATAAAGGGTGTCCCAAAATTAACGCAAGATTTGAATTAAATAGAAAACGCCGTTTTTAGTCTTTTGATAGTTATATTTTTATTGACTCGTAAAGTACATAGGATAGGGGTATGTATGTAATAACATATCGGACAAATGGCCTCCACGGCTTTGCATGCACATGCGCACTCTTTTGTTGAAATTTTCCATGACCATTCTGCATAAATGTGGCTGAATTTCGTTGATGCAGCGTTGAATCTCCTCCTTTAATGCACGGGTGGTTGTGGGCTTGTTGACATAGACTTGTGATTTCAAATAACCCCATAAAAAGAAGTCTAATGGTGTTAAATCACACGATCTAGGAGGCCAATTTTGATCACCGAAACGAGAGAGTACACGACCTGGAAATGTCTCATGCAGTAATTGAATTGTTTCACGGGCTGTATGACATGTGGCACCGTCTTGTTGAAACCACATATTGGACACATCAATATCATCCAATTTTGGCAGAAAGAACTGTGTAATCATGTCGCGATATCGAGCACCAGTAACAGTCACTGCTTGACCAGCATCATTTTCAAAAAAATATCGCCCAATTATGCCTCCAGCCCAAAATCCACACCATACAGTCACGCGTTGTGGATGCATTTGTTTTTCGACAATCACATGTGGGTTCTCCGAACCCCAAATGCAGCAATTTTGGCGATTGACAAAGCCATCAAGATGAAAATGTGCTTCATCGCTTAGGATGACTTTGCTCGAAAAATCAGGGTCCATTTGAGGTTCTTGAAATTTGCAATTCTTGTCCACGACGTCGAATTGAGGTTCCTGGATTGTCAGCAACACTCTCACGCACTGCTTCGACATTCACATTTGAACGGCTTGTTTTTGGACGACCAGTGTGTTTGGCGTCTCCAACGGATCCAGTCTCCATGAATTTTTCAATTAATCTCTTCACAGTTGACGAAGTTAAAACACTATTCCGACCATATTTTGTATGAAATTTTCGAACTGCAGCCGCCAAGCTTTCACTATTTTTGAAATATTCTTTAATAATGAAGACACGTTGTTCTCTCGTGTAACGCTCCATTTTTAATAACCCTATACTGTTAGCTGTCAAATTGCTTTTTTTTCAGGGTTGCCAACACTTCACTGCACAAATGGCGGCAAATTCAAATTTTGGGACAACCTTTAGAAATAGTATCGTGTATAAGAAGCAAAATCTACAAACATTTTTAAAATGACAATAATTATAAACTACCATAATATAATTTCATACAGTGATTAGATTTGTTTTTAATTAAAAACAATATGAAACAAAAATCAACTTCGCTTAGGTATCCGTTTTTATAATGATTTGATTTGTTTTTTTTTTATGTTGGTGGGCTTACAAGCAGGTTTATATGTAAATCGGATGATAACTGTCCTTTAGAATATGTTTTTGTCAGTATTATATGTAACTACATCAGCACCATATCTTTAATAACAACTTTGGAGTCTTTTTCTTGTTTGTTTTCCTATACTATTATATGTGGTGATTTTAATTGTAACCTGTTGAATTTTCGTTTAGCTGAAAACTTTCTTAGTGGATTTAGGGCACTCAATTTGAGTCCTGTTAACCATTCCACCACTACCCACTTTACTAAAGAATCTAGTACATTACTAGATCTTTGTCTTGCTAGTGACGTTGGTAAGGTAATTTTCTACACCCAACTTTTGGCACCTGGCTTCTCCAACCACGATTTGATTTTCGTGTGTTTGGATGTAGCGTGTGAAGTTGAACAACAAAGGTTGCAATATCGAAACTACAAAAATATTAACGCAGCTCCATTGGTGCATGACTTTGAGTGCATAGACTGGGACTCCTTGTACGTCATGCAAAACCAAATAGGTTTTTTACAACATAATGTGAATCAACTTTTCGATCAGCATGTTCCTTTAAAGACCCGTGTAGTTAAACATGGAGCTCCACCTTGGCTGATGGTGACATCACTGCTGCGATGGCACGTCGGGATGCCACCTACAGTCAATGGAGGCGATACAAGCTGGAGGAATTCCACAAATCTTATTGCAGATTTCGCAATCAAGTCATCGTAATAATAAGAACGGCAAAAAGGATTCACTACGAACACAAACTTGGAAATTTTACATCTGGCAAAAAGTTATGGAAAAACTTGCGGGAAATCGGCATAGGGAAACCATGTAAGAGGTTAGCTGACGACATCGATTGTAATGCTCTTAATACGAAATTCACCACCTCACCTCCATCCCTGGATGGAATAACTTCAGCTATTGATTCTCCTATTGAAGAGGAATTAACGGGTATAAACAGATACTTCAACTTTATTGGAATACAAGAGGTAGATATTGTCGAGGCAATAATAGCCATCAAATCAAACGCTACAGGCCTTGATTTAATCGAACCAAAGTTCGTTAAACTGTTGCTACCATATTTACTACGCTATATTACTCATTTATTTAATACTATTCTTACCACATCCAAGTTTCCCTTAGAATGGAAGAAGGCCAAAATTATTCCTGTCCCTAAAAATCAAACAGTCACTGCTACAGAATATCGGCCCATTGCTATTCTTCCGTTTCTTTCAAAGGCGTTTGAAAAGACTATTTTAAAGCAGATACAAAAGTACCTAACAATCAACAACCTGTTAAGTTCCTGTCAATCTGGTTTTCGTCCAAAGCGCAGCTGCAAATCAGCCTTACTTTTCGTGACTGATGAAATAAGAATCGCAATGGACAATGATTATATGACACTGCTAACGCTTCTAGACTTTTCAAAGGCCTTTGACACTGTTAGCCATCCAATTCTGTGTAAAAAGCTGCGGACAAGTTTTGGTTTTTCCTTAGAATCCTGTAAGCTTGTTCATTCGTATCTTAGCGGAAGACAACAATGCGTGGTGACAAGCGAACGTTCTTCTTCCTTTCTCAATGTCTTAGCTGGAGTGCCTCACGGATCTATTCTCGGACCAATCCTCTTCTCACTATATGTAAACTAGCTTCCACATGTTGTTCAAAATTGTCTGTATTGGTTTTGGCAAACCTATGTATCAGAATATTCAGATTTTACGCGATTCATCTTTATGTTGATGATGTACTTGTACAGCTCCTTATAAGTCGACCCTTTGTAGCAAAAAATGATGCCGTAGATTTAATGAATGAGGACCTGCTCCTCATTCTACAGTGGTCCAAAAAGAACCATCTTTGCTTAAATCCTCTCAAATCAACAGCTCTTTCGATCTATCGCAAAACCTTTGATTTTTCGGTCCTAAACCCCTTAAAGCTTGAAGGCGAAGTCATTGACTATGTCAGTACTGCCAGAAATTTAGGGTTATTTTCCATCGTAACCTTACATGGAACGACCACCTTAATAGTGCCATTGGAAAAGTCTATGGTAGTCTTCGTGCTCTTCAGTTCACTCAAAGTTTCATCCCTACAAAAACTAAATTGCTACTTGCCAAAACTCTTTCACTACCTTTGATGTTATATGAATGTGAAGTTTTCTGCAACTTGGACTCTGCCACTAGCCGCAAATTAAATGTTGCATATAATAACATTACCCGCTACGTCTATAATCTGCGACGGTATGACCACATATCGAACTTTGCACGTATATATTAACGTATATCTGGCTGTAGTCTTGACAATTTACTAAACTTCCGATCGGTGAGCTATCTGCATGAAATCATTCAAACTCAACAACCGGATTATCTGCAAAACAGGCTGAACTTCCCTAGTTCATCAAGGTCTTTTGTCCTTATACAACCTCGATTTAAATATCTCATTACTGAACGTCAATTTTTTGTCCATGTTACACGCCTTTGGAACTCCCTGCCCACCGCGATGAGAAGTATAAGAAGCGTGAATAGGTTTAAATCTTTAGTTTTTAATTATTTGGCAAATCGTTGATAATATTTATTAGGTAAGTCATCTCATCTTTCTCATTTTTCTTTTTATTATATATTTGTAAATAGAACCTCTCTTTTTCTTTTTTATTTAAAATTCAAATTCCTAAATTAATTTAAAGGCTGCAAAACTTTATAAGACTCATGTCCTACTTTGTAAGCGATTTTGAAATAAATAAATACAAATACAAATACAAATGTTATGGAAAAATGTTAAAATATTTAAAGTCAAATATTTATATTTAAATATCGTTTTAAGGAAATATTAATTTACAAGCATCGTGTGCAATTTTTAAAAAAATAGTACATTCAAATTTTTGGTTTATCTTGGCAAATATTTTTGGTAAACTGCCATAAAAACTGACAAATATTATTTTAAATCTATCTTATGGTTATGGTATATTTCTGTTTACACTTCCTTATAATACATAAATATACACTTCGTGTCATATGAATAGGGTCAACCTTTTTTCGTTTTTTATTTGACAAAATTTTTTCAAACCCCTAGGTTTTTGGGAAAAACTCAAGAATCAATGAGGTATGTATTAAGTTTATATTTTTTGGAATAAGTTGAATAAGTTTTTTCCAAGGAAGGTCATAAAAAGTAGCTGTTTTTTGTGTTACATAAATACAGACAAGATCTTAATTTACCTATTAGCGTGTTTTAAATCAGATAAAAGGATACTATGATTGTTAAGAAGCTTAGTACCAGTATTAATTTGATATAATCAAGAAGAATGGGTAGAGATAAGGGTCTAACCAAGGAGGAAATGGGCCAAATTCGAGCTTACCGAGATCTCCGCTTATCTCCCACTTATTTTTAGGGGCCCGAAAATTTAAAATCATTCATGCTTTCGCAATCGGGCCCCTGTTTGCATGTTATCTACCAATCTTTCAGTCACAAGCTTGCCGATCTGGGCCCCTGATTATTATTGGCTTATACATTTTTGTTTATATTTAATGAAAAATTGGGCAACTCTGAACTATTGAAAGAAAGTTGTAATAAATAGTTTCGCTTTTCTTACTTAATTTAACGTAAATTTCAAATTTATTTTGTTTTTAAAATTTTTAAAATCAAAATAAGGGACCCGGCAACTTAAAACAAAACACAAATATTTATTTCGGTTTCTGTTTTTATAAAGTTTCTTTTCTTCTATTTTTGTTTCTTCTGGGAACGAAATTTTTGATTCGGTTTCCGGGGACCGGAAAATCCCACGCAAACGTTTTTCAATTGTGGTTTCCGTAATATTAATTAATTAATATTTTGAATAAATTGTTTACTGAAGATTTGAAGGATATCAAGTCACTTCAAAGTGTGTATATTAAACCAGCCATAGGTACGGTACAAAAATAGCAATGAATTCTATATAGAATATTGGACACCATTTTTTTCCATGGCGAAAGGGGACTAGGACTACGAGGCGATAGCAATCTTATTGGAGAGCCAAATAATGGACATTTTTTGGGCATTGTTGAATTAATTAGTTATTTTGACCCCTTACTTCAGGAGCACTTGGAAAAAATAAGAATTTCACAACAAGAGTACAAACGTTTCCAAGTCCACTACCTTTCCGTTGAGATTCAAAATGAGTTCATTAAAATTTGTGTCCAACATGTGAATTCAGCTATTTTGAAGGAGAGAGAAAACGCCAAATACTTTGCTATAATTGTCGATGCAACAACCGATTCAAGTGATGTGGAACAAAACACATTTATTTTGCAATATCTATCTGCGCTTTGAAGAAAATGTGTTCACCATCCAAGAACGGTTTTTGGAATTTGTCGATTGCAACAAAAAAACAGGCACCGCAATAGCTAATTTGATCTGCGAAACATTGGCAAAGAACGGAATCCCTTTAGAAGACTGTTGTGCACAAGGCTATGATAATGGAAGCAATATGAAAGGACAGTATAATAATGCACAAAGTCATATTTTAAACAAAACTCCGAATGCCGTGTATTCACCATGGGCAGCTCACAGCCTTAACTTGCGTGTAGTCGATTAAGCGAAATGTTGTACTGCCGCAATCACATTTTTTGGATTTATTCAAAAGTGTTTCAACTTATTTAGCAGCAGTGCCCAGCGTTGGGAAATTCTTAAGAAAAATGTGCCCGGATCCCTTCACAAACTTTCCGATACAAGATGGTCAGTTAGAATTGAGGCAGTGAAATCATCTGAAAAACCTTAGAACATCATTAGAAGCCTTAAGTGATATTAATTTAACTGCTGAAGCTCGAAGAGATGTAAATGGGGTTTTAAATTAATATATGCACAAATTTGAATGCGTCCTGATGTCTTCGATTTGGTGCAAGGTTCTTAGCGCTATAAATGAAAGAAGTATCATTCTTCAAGCCAGAAACATGACTATTGACGTTGAAATTCGAAATTTTGACAACTTGATCTCCGATTTGAACTTTATTGGAAACGGATGAGATCAAATTTATCTGAATGCAAATCAGTTGCTACTGGATTGGGGGATTTTCCAGAATCGTTCCCATCGAACCGAAAAAGGCAATTAAAGAGACATTTTGGAGAAAATCGAGGAGCCGGAGAGCAAATTGAAACAGACGAAGAAATAAATTTCAAGAAAAACACCTTTTACGTCATAGTTGATTCAATTATATCTAGAATTTCTCGTCGGTTCGATACGATGAAGAATTTGAATGATACATTTTCATTTTTATGGCAATTTTCAACAATGGACGAAATTGAGATTAAAAACTCTGCTACAAAGTTCATCCAAAAGTATAACTCGCATATGTCTCAAGAGTTGAAAGAAGAAATAATTCATCTGAAACACATTGAGTTTGTTCAATTTTATTTATTCCCAGAACTTGGAGACGATTTTCTCCAACATTTGTGTTGCTCTCCGTGTGTTTTCCACAATACCTGTAACCGTAGCAAGTGCCGAACGTTCATTTAGATTCCTTGCCAGAACAAAGAAGTTTCATCGTTCGTGCTCATCACAAGATCGTGTTTCTGGACTTGCTACACTATGTATCAAAGCACCTTTGGCAATGAAATTAAATTTCGATGTAATTATAAGTTGCTTTGCTGCTCAGAAAGCTAGGAAAGCTCGTTTGCAAAGAGAAAATATTTCATTGAATGCAAACTAACTCTAATGAAAACATTGTGATAATATTTTAATAGGCACGAGTACGATAACTTTGGCGCCAAGATATAATAACGGTTTTTGGTAGAGGGGCTTAATACAAGCATTTTTTACTATGGGAGGGGGGTCTATCTCCCCCCGTTCAGGCGGTAGGGGCAATTTAAAAAATTATTATTTAAAATGGAAAAAAATAATTAAAAATTACAATTAAGTTTTATACTTTTTTTTAAGCCAACATTCTGTTTTATTAGCCAGTTTTTAATTCAAGTCAAAACTATGCGTAGTTTTTGAAAAATTTAATTTTAAACTCAATATTTGAGTAAAAAAAGTTAAAAAAAAGGTTTAAAGTGTAATTTTTCAATACTTCAAGATTATCTACCAATGTTTTTATTTCAGAATTTATTGCTCTTATTTGTTTTTGATCAAAAACTGAAAACTAGATGATTTTATGTCTTTTAGTTTTTGAGAACATTAAAAATAACCACAACTACTATTTTAATTTAATTCTTTTTTTTTGCTTGAGTGGTCTTATTTTGATAGTAACAATGGTAGGTGCGAATTTGGGTGTATGCAACATTGGGATCTGCAACCCCCCTGCTTGGGAACACTATAGGATTTGGGGTGGGTGCAAGTTGGAGTGCGTGCAAGGGGGGTAGGGGGCACGGTTCGGTGGGTGCAAGATGGGGTGCATGCAAAGTTTCTTTTGCATTTAAATAAGCTGGATTTAAGAAAAATTAATTTACCCGAAGTGTATCTTAATCCATATTCGATTATTACTATCAAAAGAAGACTACGTTAATACTTAAGCAAGGAAAAAGTAATTTAATTAAATTTTTTTTTGGTAATTTTCAATTTTCTCAAGAACTAGAAGACATAAAGTCATCTAGTTTTCAGTTTTTGATCAAAAACAAATAAGAGCAATGAATTCTAAAAAAAAAAAACACTAAATAATTTGAAAGTTTTGAAAAACTACACTTTAAACCTTTTTTTTAATTTTTGTTTGCATACATTTTTAGTTTAAAACAATTTTTTTCAAAAACTTTGCATAGTTTTGACTTGATTTAAAAACAAGCTAATAGACCAAAATGTTGGCTTTAAAAAAGGTATAATACTTAATTGTAAGTATTACCGTTATTTTTTAATTATTTTTTTTCCATTTAATGTACATATTTTTTTTAAATTGCCCCTACCGCCTAAACGGGGGGAGATAGACCCCCCTTCCCATAGTAAAAAATGCTTGTTTTTAGCTGTTCTATACAAATCCGTCATTAAACTTTGTCGCCAAAGTTATCGTACTCTCCCCTTTTAATATAAAGAAAAACAATAAAGAGTATTTGATGTAAACCTTTTAAAATACATAGTTTTTTTTAAAGGCAAATTTCAAATACTTTTACTTCGCTCTATTTTATTTTCATAGTAGGTAATAGATCTTCATGATAATTTTTTTTTTAATAGTTAATCAACCAACCAACATGTCGTTGGCAATATCGAATTGAATGTATGATTCTGTTCGGAATCTGATCTAATCGCATGTAGAATTATTTTCTATCCATCCTCCATTTCAACTAAACTGGACGATACCCGTAAGATTGATTTGATGATTACTATTACTTTTAATGAAAAATTCTAAATAAAAAAATTAGTATGTCAAACTAAAATTGTTTACACTTTTTTCGGTTCATTTTGCAAACAAAAAATGATAATTTTCGTTAATTCCAACCAATTTCATGCTATTCGTAATTGAAATTAGAACGTACCATATCAGTAGGCATGAACTTTAAAAAATATGGTAAATATGGGATTTTATATGAGATTTTTCCGTCCCGGGCCCGGAATTCCTCTCGACGGCCTGGCTGCTATTTCCATGATTTAAGAAAGGATGAAATCTATATTGAAAAACGGCACAGCGAAGGAGGCGGCGTAATAGTACGGGGAGCAATCACTTATTACAGGACCATGGAACTGGATTTTCAAAGCTCTAAAATGACGGAATTCACTTACAAATCGATTCTGGAACGAGTTTTTCCTCAGTTTTCCAACCTATTACCATGGTTCCCATGTTCTCCTGACCTAAACATCCTGCAAAACGTGTGGGGATGTCTTTCAAGAAAAGTCTACGAAGGAGGACAGCAATACCAACAAACCAAAAAGATTATTCAAGCCCCAAAAACGGCATTGGACTTTCGTTCAATTATCTGACAGAACTTTATGAATCCATACACCACAGGTTTACTTCAAGTAATTCAGAAACCAGGAGGCAGCACACATAACTAAAATATATTTTAATCCATTCAATACAACCAATATTTACCTAAACCATAAGATTTTTTGTTATTTTATTTTATTTATTTATTTATTTATTTATTTATTCATCAAGCAGAGACATAGCTCTTAAAGACTACTTAAAAATATTTAACAATATAAGTAAAAATATAACAAAATAAGTACATAAATACCAACCACCGAGATTGAGACTTAGTAACAACCTTTTTTTAAAACAATCTCTTCTCATATATAAATTAAAATCAATGACATTACATAAAGAGTAAGCTTGTCTTAAACAGCGAGTTAAGGGTTCATTGGTTCCATAGTTAACCCTATGAAAAGGAACATAAAATAAACGATTATTTCGTAAGGCACGAATTGAAACGTGAAAACCCACTAACGAAAGTAAATCAGGGCAATTGATTTTATAATTAATTAAATCGCTTACAAACATGACATCAAAATATTTACGGCCGGCGTGTTTCCAAGGATTGAATGCCTAATAACAGACACCTCGTTTTATATGATGGCATGTCGACATTCCATCGTAAAATCCGGATTGCTGTTCTAGTGAAGCGTTTCTGTATTCTTTCAATTCTAATAGCATAAGCAGCATACAAAGGACTCCATACATATATGTATGTAGGAGAGCAGTATTCTCATATTGATCGTACATAACAAAAATATAGAGATCTTAAAGTAAAAGGATCTGAGAAGTCTTTAGCATTCCTTGAAATAAAACCGAGCATTGAACTGGCCCTAGAAATGATGTAGCCGATATGGTTGCAAAACGTGAGTTTTAAATCAAAGATCACACCCAAATCTTTTTTTTTCTGAAACCTTGGACAGAACAAATCAATTTATTTCGTAGGAAACAATATTGGAGACATACCACGGTAAAACATCATACTATGACATTTAGAAACGTTCAAATGTATGTAGATCGTTATTGGTACACCAAGCAACTAAATTATTAAGATCGTTTTGAAGTTGTATACAATCCGCTATAGATTTAACACGTAAGAACAGCTTAAGGTCGTCTGCGTATATTTACTCAAAACATTTGGAATATCATTTATAAATAAGAGAAAGAGAAAAGGTCCTAAAAGACTGCCTTGGGAAACACCGGAAGTTACAACAATCGGGTTCGAGGTGACGTTGTTAATGCGAACTTATTGAACTCTACCAGTAAGATATGAATCGAACCAATTTAATAAGTTAGAGCGAAAACCTAA
The DNA here is from genome assembly GCA_920104205.1 of Eupeodes latifasciatus. Classification (NCBI taxonomy): domain Eukaryota; kingdom Metazoa; phylum Arthropoda; class Insecta; order Diptera; family Syrphidae; genus Eupeodes; species Eupeodes latifasciatus. The sequence continues at coordinate 36,636,232 of OV049925.1, read as the reverse complement.
CTTATGAAGTTTAGCAATTAATATTGAGTGATCGACCCTGTCAAACACTTTTAAGAAATCAGTGATATCACATTGATATCCCTGTTCAAGAACACTCAATACATAATTATTAAAAATCGTGAGATTAGTGGAGGTAGATCTTCCACCAATGAAACCATGTTGCAGAGGCGAGATTATTTCTTTCAATGAAAAAATAAGCTTATTGTAAACATTTTTTCAAATACTTTTGGGATAACAGATAACTTACAGATAGGACGATAATTAATGACTTCATTTTTTGATCCAGATTTAAATATAGGGTAGACGTAAGAGCTTTTCCATTGTTTTAAGAAGAAACCTTCATGGAGAGAGCGGTTAAAGATAATTTCGAGTGGGGTTGTCAAAGATAAAGCACAATTTTTTATAATTATTGGTGCAATACCATCAAATCCCGATTGCTTTTCATCTTTAAATTTCAATAGTTTATTGAGTATATCATTTTCCTCTACATATAATTGACTAACATTGAAAGAATCAGAAGAACACATAAACAGATGTCTTGTTTGCTGGCATGTTGGTTTAAAGACAGAACGAAAAAAGTCAGCAAAGAAATTCTGACAAGTCACTAGATGTTTGTCCCATATATCGGACTGAATTTGGAATTCCAGTGGAACTTTTTTTGTTATTAATAAATTTCCAAAAAGATTTGCTATTTTTTTTTAATTTACTTTCCATACTTAATAAATAATTTGTATAAAGGAATTTATTAAGAAAATTAAATTCACAGTTAATTCGAAAGTAATTCATATATAAAGCATTATTATCCCTGGAATCACGGTAGAGTTTAAAAGCTTTGTTTTTTCGATTATTTAGATTAATTAGCTTTTTATTAAACCAGCAAGGTTTGGATTGAGATTTCTTTTGAATTTTTTATTTTCTTTACTTTAAAGAGTCTTACAGGTTAATTAAGATCTTGTCCCTATTCATGACACAAAAAAAGCAGGTACTTTTTATGACCATCTTCGGAAAGACAGCCATAAAACCGGTATTTATCAACTTAATACAACAATTTTGTTTGCAATATAAACTTAATAGGGTCAAGGGGGTAATTGTGAACAGGGGTAATTGTAAACATACTTAATTTTCTCAAAACCGTTTATAATTTGAAGCATGCCCTGAAATTATTTGAAAAGACATTATATTTAAATCATATTGACGCGTGGAAGGCCTTATCTGTCAAAGGGTTATTTGTGTTTTGTTCGTTTCCATGAGTGGTTCGTTTTTCTGCGTTTTTAAGTTTTTCAGTGCTAATTAAAATTGTTGCAAAACAAACAAAGGCGATCGAAGTAAGTTAAATTTTATCTTTAAGAAAGTGAAATATGAGTATAAATGCATGCTATATGTTTTTATTTGTCTGTATAACAAAATTTAAAAGTTATTGGCTGTTTACAATTACCCCATTATGTTCCTATCATGGGTAAATGTAAACACCGAAATGGGGTTGTTCACTTTAACCCCATTTCGGTGTTTACATTTGGGGTATTTGTAAACATTCATTTTCAATGGCTTTGGTGTTGATCTAACAATATTTTGTATCGAAAAGATGCCACGTACATATCAACCAAAAACCACAGCTCCATCATACACGTCAGTGGATCGGTGAAGGGTGTCATTATATCTAGAGGCAGAAAAACAGCACTTTCGTCAGACGAGGAGGACACTATAGCAAGGTGCCTTATTTTTAGAAGGTACCTACATACATATATACCCCAATTTTCTTGTTTACTTAAAAAACTATAGGGGGGTAAATGTAAACATCAAATTTTAAGAAAACTAATAAACAAACGCCATTAAGATTACTACTCTTTGATAGATAATACCATCCAAACTTAAGTAGCATAAACAAAAATGTTCGACATTGCATGGTTAAGCTGTTACAAACATTACAAGTGAACAAAAATAAAAAAATGCAAAATCGTTTACAATTACCCCCTTTGACCCTACACACCTCCTTCATTCCAAATTTGGGTTTTTCCCAAAAACCTAAAGGTTTGGAAAATATTCTCAAATAAAAAAAGCTTGTAGGTACCTTTTCATGTGATACGAAGTGTACAAGACTGTCTTTTATTAACTCCAACATTTAAAATTTTTAAACTATATACAAGTAATTGACGAAAATGAAAAGACGTTATAAATGAGCTTCATAAGAGTATTTAATTCAGCAGAATGTTTCATAAACCCAGGGTTACTCACATTTCCACTTAAAATTTATTACTAATTAATAACAATTCAGCTTAACTTTATACATTAAAGCTTTAAAAGCTTGAGTATTTTAATGCTATATTCAATTGAACATGGAAAATTTAATTTAAATTCAAAACTTCGATGGGGAATTACAAAAGGTTTGTGTCAACTAATTACCTAATAAAAAATAAAAATTACCCATATCACAATACTTGCGATATCTTAAGGTAAATACATATTATTTTATTTTATCTTAAAATGGCTTGACTTTGGAATTTCTTGAAATTTTCTATACAAATCTAGTTCTAAACTAGCGCCTATCGAATACTAGTTCTATAGAACCTGTCATCCAGCGATACCCAAGCTAAGGCAGCACAGCAAATATAAATAAATAATCAAAGCCCCTTAGCGAAATCTAATAAATCTATAAAATACAGAAAATACAACAAACACAAAAGACAAATAAAGCAAACGTTTTGTTATCTAGATCGTTTTGCGGGAATAATTATATTGTTTTAAGCATTCCCATCAGTGATTCCTTCCTAGAGAGTGAACGACAGTTGTCTTTTTGTATTTCACACATCAACATGTCTACCAAAACGCCTAGAGTTCGTAGCTTGATGGAGGAGTTTACGCTGAGTAATTCTCAGCTTGCTGAGGTTAGCCGTAGGTTTCTGAACGAAGTGAATCGTGGTTTGTGTGGACAGACTCATGATAATGCAGATGTTAAGTGCTTCGTAACGTATGTTCAGGATCTACCAACGGGAGAGGAAGTCGGCAGATACTTGGCTTTGGACCTGGGCGGTACAAACTTCAGAGTACTGATGGTCACTTTGAAGGGACACCATGAAGCCGATATGGATTCGAAGATCTATGCCATTCCCAAGGAGATCATGACGGGACCTGGAGTTCAGCTCTTCGATCACATTGCTGAATGTCTAGACACATTCATGAGGGAGCATAATTTGCAAAACGAGCATCTTCATTTAGGGTTCACATTCTCGTTTCCGTGTCAGCAACTCGGTTTGACCAGAGGAATCCTGGTTCGCTGGACAAAGGGTTTCAATTGTGCGGGCGTGGAAAATGAGGATGTGGTGCAATTGTTGAAGGGCGCCCTCAAACGTCGTCAGGTTGAAATATCAGTTGTAGCCATACTCAACGACACCACAGGAACTCTTATGTCATGTGCCCACAGAAACAAACATTGCAAGGTCGGAGTGATCATTGGCACCGGATGCAATGCCTGCTACCTCGAACGTGTGGAAAACGTTGATCTTTACGATGGTCCTTCGAATAAGTCTCATGTCATCATCAATACCGAATTTGGGGCATTCGGAGAGAGTGGAATGTTGGACTTCGTCCGCTCGGAATACGATCGATTTGTTGACCAGGGTTCGATGAATCCTGGAAGGCAAATCTACGAAAAAATGATCTCAGGCATGTATATGGGCGAGATTGTGCGATTGGTGATATTGAAGGCGATCGACAGGAAGCTTTTATTTACTGATTCGGGACGAAAGCCTCAACGTCTTCAGATTGTGGGAAGTTTTGAGACTAAATTCGTATCGGATATTGAATCGGACTCTGAGGGAGATTACACCAATTGCAGAGCGATTTTAGCTGGGCTGGGTATTCGAAATGCTACCGACGACGACTGTGCAGATGTGAAGTACATTTGCGAATGTGTTTCAAAGCGAGCTGCACATCTGGTAGCATGTGGACTATCTATGTTGATCAATAAAATTGATGAGCCGTTCGTGACGGTGGGCGTGGATGGGACAGTGTACAGGTTACATCCCAAATTCAAAGGTTACATGTTTGAGAAGATGAGGCAGTTAGTTAAGCCACACATAGAATTCGATTTGATGTTATCCGAGGATGGTTCGGGACGTGGAGCTGCGCTGGTCGCAGCTACAGTTGATGATTAAAATTAAAATGCATAATTCTTCTTGTTATTCCTACTAGTTAAGATCTCGTTGTTATTGTTAATATTGTTGTTTGAAAAATAAAAAAAGAAAACATTACTTAAAACCAATCCTTTGTTAAACGAATGGACAATGCAGGTGTGGTAGCCTTAAAAATGTCAGGAACAAATCCACGTCCTTGAAACTTGATGAAATAGAAATGTTAAAAGCCTAGATGCCTGAAGACCTTAAATAAATATCTAACCTAATAAAAACCTAACGTTTGATTGATATTTTATCTATTTCTAAACTTTTATTGAGACTTTCTTTTGACTCGAGACGTTTTGATTACATATCGAATAAAAATGATCATAAAAGTAAAATATTTGAACTTTTTATTACTTCTTCCCAAAAAAAAAAACCGTTATCAATGAAATTAAACTGGACAAAAGCGCTTATTTTTAGTTAACAACTTTTCGTGATCATTTCTTATCAAATTCTAAGGAATTTTTTCGACAACGGAAGTTATTTTTGAATGAATTGTATTTCTTAATGTTTTTTTAAGCGTATCTAAGAATGATTAAGATAAAAAAGAACACTTTAAATTAGATTCATATTTTCTGACATTCTGAGAAGGAAAAGTGAATGAGAAGAAAGGTAAAAACTGAGCAAACTCCCAACAATTTGGAAGCGGGTCACAATTTCGGTTTCAGTAGGAAAATTCATTCCCATTTAGGATCTACGAAAATAAATGTATTTTTAAAAGGATAGAAACATTATTGTTCGTCGCCCAATGGGCCTTAGCGTTTCAGCTCGCGTTAAAACATGGAGGTGATATCATCACCCTTAAAAGTTCCTTCTTTTAGTGGGTCGTTTTGTTGTAAAAGATGGAATATTGAGGAAAAATTCGTAAGTAGACATATAAACAAATGTTATGCACCTAAGATAAATATGCATTTCAGATGGCGTTTTTAGCAGCATAACGACCCCGAATTTTGGGTGTTCTTTTAAATCAATGGTCTAGTATTTTTAAGTGAGAATTCCTTTTTTGTTGGCCAGCCCGTTATAAAACCTGCAGCAAATCAATTCTTAAACTTTGCTGTTCAGTATTGAATTTTAAAAACTAAAAAAAATTTAGGCTCAAAATTCTTATTGCATTTTTGAGAATTTTTTAAATTTTCGTATAAAATGCACAAAATCCAGGAATTGAACATTTTATTTCTTCCTTAATTATACATTTATTTCTATTGCTGAAAATGTTTCTACTGAGGTATTTAGGAACAGAAATGACTGTTTGTTCATTCAAGGTTTAACTAATGATAGTGTTTATACAGAAAGTCTTTTTTATGCTCCTATTTTGCCTGGTGAATTACTATTTTTATCATTAAAAAGTTAAAAAAAATCAAGTTCTGTGACCAACGATAACTGTTCCAGCTTTATCTTTAAACATATTGCTTACAATATTTTGGATGTACTTTCACATATTTTTAATAAAAGTGTGTTGTGTACGGTGGTGTTTTTCCAAGCGCTCCACAGTGTGACAATTCGCAAATCTAGCGGGATTAAATTAATAGCGGTTACGAGTTTTTCTTTTGATAATTCTTTTTTTGCAGGAATAAATATAAATATGTGAATAATGAAATTTAACAACAATTATTAAAATATTTTGTTAATTTTTTTTTTTTACAGAGCTTTAAAAGTACTCGTTTTTTGCAGTTTGATAGACTCTTCTTAGCAAATGAATTTCGTTCAGAAAAAAAGCTTATGCTTGATTTTTTTGGTCATATTTATAACTAATAGATACCAATATGAAATTAAAATAGAATTTTATATATAATTGGCCAAATTTTTAATGAACGGAGTTCTGAAACTACGTGTTTTATGCACTTAGGTAAGCACATCAGGAACAATTAAATTACGCCGAAAAAAACGTTTGTTCCTTTTTACTTATATTTATTAATAAAAAACATAAAAAACATAAATTAAAATAAACATTATTTATATTTTTTTACAAAAAAGACCGTAAAAACAAGGTTTTTATATTATTTAGTTGCATTTAAAAAGTCTAAGACTTCATGCTCGATATAGCACTTTTTTTCCTTTTCGGAATGCACCTTATTCTGGCTATAAAAGGGTCCGATGTTATCAATAGCCTATTTAAAAGATCCGTTATTTGTGTCCAACAGCGAAGTTTTTCTCGTAAATAGCTCACGATATTTGCTATTTTCTTTGTTCCTAGCTTCTTGCGCTTCCTCCGAAAGTTGGCCAATCGGCAAAATCGGTGGATTAAACTAATAATAATTTAATTGATTTTAACTATTAAAGCTTGAGCTCCAAAAATCGAAAATTATACTCACACTAAACTCCCCTACACATACGCAAAAAAAAATCTTATCAATGTAGCACTTCATGGTAATATAAGTAAAAAAACTATTATTTTGACATTCATTTTTTGCTGAAGGCCAGTTCGAAAATGAAAAAAAAATGTATGGGCGTCGCACCTATGCGCAGCAACTTAAAGCGGTTAATTATAGCAGACATATCAGGCTTTAAAATGCATATAGTCTTGCATCTCTAATGAATGTACAAATTGTATAAAATTACGCTTTTTTTGTAACCTATCCTCCAACAAATATATTCAAACACCATATAAATTAAAATTTTACTTTCTCTTCAATTTTCCGATATCCTGTTAATAAAATAAAAGCAAAACTTTCAATAAAAACTAAACCACGCACTCATAAAAAAATAAAGACCTAAACCACCTTCACTGGCCAATTGCCACCAAAAAAATGACTAATTGCAACTTTGAAATCAATTATCTTCGTTGTACATCACTCCTGCATAACAATTCTTTCTAAATCGGCTAGTAGAAGGTTTAGGCTCCAAGTAAATCCAACTTTTAAATCAGTTTGTGCATATCATTTTTTTAATTAAATCCCGCTAGATTTGCGAATTGTCACACTGTGCGCTCTCAAGATTGCGGAAGTCATTCCTCTATACAAAAAACCAAACCCTTGCATTATGAATAATTATTTCACTGTTAGCTGTTTGTTCTAAAATTATTGAAAAAGTAATCAAGAAAAGAATTTTTAAGTTTCTTACTTACTTAGGTACTTACTTACTTAAGGTGGCGCTACTGTCCTGTGTGAACTAGGGCCTCACGCAACAAACTTCTCCATCTAGCTCGGTTCCTAGCTAGATGTCTCCAGTTTCGAGCTCCAATTTGGGTGAGGTCACTTTCCACTTGTGCGCGCGACCTTATCCGCGGCCTTTCTCTATTGCGCTGTCCTCTGGGTGTGGATTCGAAGACTTTCCTGGCCGGAGCATTGATTTACATGCGCTCTACGTGACCCAGCCATCTTAGTCGTTGGACTTTTACCCTTCTGGCTAAGTCTACGTCGCTGTACAGCCCGTACAGCTCGTCGTTCCATTTTCTCCTCCACTCCCCTTCGATACATACGGGACCGTAGATCACACGAAGAATTTTTCTCTCGAAACGACCCAAGGTGCTTTTATTCGCTTTTGTCGTCCATGCTTCTGCACCATATAGCAGGACGGGGATGATAAGGGTCTTATATAGCGACACTTTGGTCCTTCGAGAGAGGACTTTTCCACTCAATTGCTTTCTTAGCCCAAAGAAACAGCGGTTAGCAAGAGTTATTCTTCGTTTGATCTCAGAGCTGCTGTTATTTACTGCGTTTACAGCGGAGCCTAGGTAGACGAAGTCCTTGACTACCTCAAAGTTACGTCTGTCTATGGTGACGTTTCGACCAAGACGTCGGTGTTGTAGGTCCTTTCTTGACGACAGCATGTACTTTGTTTAACCGTTAAACCCATTTTTGCCGCCTCTGCCTCAATACTCACAAAAGCCCCATTGACATCACGCTGAGTTCTTCCGATTATGTCAATGTCATCAGCATATGCTAGTAATTGGACAGACTTTTGAAAGATAGTGCCCCTAGTGTTGACGTGTGAGCTTTGCACTATTCTTTCAAGTACGATGTTAAAAAATCACATGTCTTAAAACCTTTTTTGACATCGAAAGGTTCTGCTAAGCTGTTTTCAACCTTTATGGGGCAGCGTGAATTCTCCATGGTCATCCTGCACAAAACGGACGAGTTTGGCAGGGATGCCAAAATTAGACATGTCTCTATACACCTCGTCCCTTTAGATGCTGTCATATGCGGCCTTGAAATCGATGAAAAGATGGTGGGTGTCGATTTGGTGTTCTTGGGTTTTTTCCAGGATCTGCCGTAATGTGAATATTTGATCGACTGTGGACTTTCCTGGTCTAAAACCACACTTATAAGGACCTATCAGGTTGTTGACGATGGGCTTTATATGTTCACATATTACGGCAGAGAAGATTTTGTAGGCGATGTTAAGTAGACTGATTCCTCTATAGTTGGTGCAGTTTAGAGGGTCTCCTTTTTTCAGGATCGGGCAAACAATACTGAGGTTCCATTCATCGGGCATGCTTTCTTCCGACCATAGCTTACAGATAAGTTGGTGCATGCTCCTAACCAACTCATCTCCAGCTGCTTTAAAGAGCTCGGCATTCAAGCCATCCGTTCCAGCGGCTTTGTTAGACTTCAGCTTAGATATGGCAATCTTTACTTCGTCTAAGTCGGGAGGACGGGATTGTTGGCTTTCGTCGTCTATGTTGAATGGATCATCCCGCCTGACAGCGGAATTCGGTTCGTCGTCAGAAGTGGTCCTTCCATATCCTCAGCATTGACTGCGGTTCCACTATGATGTTTCCACTTTCGTCTTTGCAGCCTTCGGTTCTAGGTTTATGTACCTGTGAATTTCGTTTCACCTGTTCATAAAACTTTCCAACTTCATTCCTGCTTTTGAACCTCTCAACATCTTCAACCGCACGCTTCTCATGCCCTCTCTTTTTCTTTCTGAGAAGTCGGTGTTCCTCTCGCCTCTTCTGCTCGTAGAGCTCATGAGCAGCTCTCGTCTTTTTATGCAGCGCCGCCGCCGCTTTGCGTGCATGTTGTTTGGCTGCATTTGACTGCCGACATTTCTCATCAAACCATGGGTTCCTCGTTTATGGTTGCTTGAAACCCAGCACGTCAGAGGCGGCTTCTCTGATGGCATCTTGGCAATGTTGCCACTGGTTTTCGATAAAAAGAAAATTGTGTGCAAGAATTTAAGTAATGATTGATATTGCGATTATTTAGCATTCATTGCCATTGAAATATTACTCAAAAGTTATTGTGTGAATTGTTATATTTTTTAGCATACCAAATTTAAAAGATAACAAATCAGAAAAGCATAAATATAACTTTACTCTTCCTTCACGTCTTATCTCATATTTATAATCATTCTTTTTCCAAATTAAAATTTTTAAAAAATATGAACTATGTACGAGTATGTATTTTTGAATAAATTCAAATCGCATTTTAAAAAACTACCATCAGCTTATTTATTATTATCATAGGTCTTAAGATTCAACATTCTTATCAGTAATAATTATTAATTCCGTAATAAAAATATTTTGTCTCAATTTTATACCTTAGCATTCTTTACTCTATTCTATGTGTTTATGTGTATACTTTTTGTAGACATTATCAAATTACACGTTTAATACATTCCCTCGTGATTTGTGAATTTAAAAAAAAAAAAAAAATGTATAGTTTATAACGCTTATTTATAAAATTGCATTATGACGTTATTGATAAAATGAAATGGAAATGTCTCTTTCATATTCTCTCATTCGAAAAATTTAAAATAATAATAATGTGTATTGCAATTCATTTAAATAATAATTAAAAAAAAAATTATGATTGTATACCTTTAATGCAACTTGAATAATAATCTGAAAGTAAAATAATAAAACTAATCCATTGAGTAAAAGAAAAACCTTGAAAATGCCCTTTTTATTGATTTCCTACTAAAAGTACTACTTTTACAATTTAAAACAAGTGTTAGCAATTTATTTTCATAAAATTGATAAGCCTAGTAATTTATTGTTATGCAATCATCTACACAGATTCACTTTGGGATCATCACTTAACCTTAACTCCTTATCAACAATACAATTTTTTCTTATCAATTGAATTCTTTGAGTAAAACACAAACAAACCTGACGTACCTCACTTTGCATTTTAGAACAAACACGAATTTAAAAAACATATAGAAACGGAAATAGAAATTATTAAAAACTAAAGTTACTTTTTTATTTTCAAATATTTTGTTCTTCCTCTGATAGCAGATTTAATTTGCTTAAGATTGAAAAACAAGTTGTTGCCCTTTTTTAACCACTCCACTAACTCTTTGAAATATCCTTCGTAGAGGATCATTAATTATTTTATGAAATAAAACAAATAAACATTTTTAACTAACTTTATGTATTTGTTAAAAAAAAACGAACATTAAAACGAACAAAATTAAACTACGCACTTTTTCATCATTTTGATGCATCCACCTCAATCGGTGACAGTGGCAGCGACTAGAGCAGCACCACGTCCAGATCCATCCTCGGAGAGCATCAAATCAAAACTAATATTCGGATTAACCAATTCCTTCATCTTTTCCTCCATGTATTCATTGAATTTTGGATGAAGTCTATACACTGTTCCATCGACGCCCACAGTCGAGTGCCCTTCATTGATTTTGTTTATCATTGTAGCCTGACTGCATGCTACTAGATGGGCTGCTCTTCGCGATACACACTCGCAAATGTATCTCACTTCGGCGCACTCGTCGTTGGTGGGTTGCTTTGATAAGCCCAAATCGGTGAGAATTCTCTTACAATTAATCCAATCGCCTTCTTTGTCTTCTTCAATTTCCGAAACAAATCTTGTCTCAAAGCTGTCAGCCATGGAAAGCCTCTGTAAATGTTGCTTTCCACAATTGGGGAAGAGCAGTTTCTTGTCGATGGCCTTCAGAAGAACCAATCGAACGATTTCACCCATGTACATGCCCGAAATCATTTTCTCGTAGATCTGCTTGCCAGGATTCATTGACGCTCTGTCAATGATTTTATCTTCCTCCGTTCGGATAAAGTCCAACGAACCACTTTCTCCGAATGCACCCATTTCCGCATTGACAATGACGTAAGGCTTGCCCGGCTGCCCGTCGTAGAGTTCAACATTCTCCACTCGCTCGAGATAGCATGCATTGCAACCGGTGCCGATGATCACCCCAATGTGGCAATTCTTATTTCTGTGCGCGCACGACATCAAGGTGCCTGTTGTGTCGTTAAGAATCGCAACAACTGATATGGAAATGTCACCACGTCGATTAATAGCATCCTTCAGCAACTCAACAACATCTTCATTCTCGACTCCGGGACAATTGAATCCTTTAGTCCAACGGATCAAGTATCCCTTTGTGAGTCCAACTTGCTTGCAGGGAAACGAAAATGTGAAACCCAAATGAAGATGATCCTCCAACAGATCCTGTTCCTTCATAAACGTAGCCAAACATTCGGCTATGTGATCGAAAAGCTGCACTCCTGGACCGGTCATAATCTGCTGGGATATAGCATAGGTTTTTGACTTAATATCTGCCTCGTGATGTGCCTTCAAGGTCACTAGCAGCACCCGGAAATTAGTACCACCCAAGTCCAAGGCCATGTAGCGACCAATTTCTTCACCCGTAGGCAAATCCTGCACGTATGTTACGAAACACTTTACATCTGCTTGGTCGTGTGTCCGTTTACATAATCCGCGATTCAATTCGTTCAGAAATCTCCGATTAATCTCAAGCAACTGACTATTGTCGAGTATGAACTCCTCCATAAGATTGCGACATTTGCGCGTTGTTTTAGTAGTAGACATGTTGGCTTGTCTGATTCTTAAAATCAACTGTCGTTTTATTAGAATCACCCAAAGCAGCTAAGCACTCTAAGCACTCTAAGCAGCACCAATTATTATGAAACTATCTTATAGACAAGACTTAGTATAATCTAAAACTTAGCCGCCGTTTGATAATCGAATTTGGTCTTAGTTTTAGAGAGCTGAGAAAATGGCGTAACATTTTTTTTTTTATGAAATGTTATTTTATTTTTTTGAAGTGTGTTTTAGCGTTAGCCTGGACATCAATAATAAGGCTATATAATAAACTGATAAGGGCAGAGTCGTATCTCTGCATTTATGATGCGTTACGTAGGTGTAGAAAAACTTACATACTTTACATACATAGTTGGTTTTGGTTATATTGATATCGATATTGATGGTCATGGTATTGTTATTGAAATAAAAACAAATTCTAAAACTTTGTCAACTTAAGGATTAGAGTTGAAGGTTAAAGAGATTACTGGTAAAGTGAATATATTTTAGTTATGCCCGGGTTATCGATCATAACATAAGATAACATCGAAAGTTAACAAAAAAAAAAAGAAAAAAAAAAATGTATTGTGTTTTTGTTTTATAGTTCATATGAATAACTTTTCCCGTGTGGTGCGTCTCGATTTTTTTTTAGTTTGATTGGACATATTTTAGGTCTCTTTAGTTAGATCTTTTGGAATTTGAGTTTATTGTGCGTCTTAGTTGAAAGGGGAATTTGTGTACAAAAATAAGTTTGTTTTGAACTAAACTAATTCAATTGTGATTTTGTTTTAGGGTTCGACGGTTAAATATACAAGAATAGATACAATAAGCAGTTAACTGGTAGAACATCCTTATGAATAAAGGATAAGTATAATCATTTGTAAACAGGCAATTTATGTAGGTTGTCAGATACACTGTTAGAGCTTTTGAAGAACTCTGCATGCACCTGTACCTTAAACCAGATATATTGTGGGTAAAAGAAATAACCTCAGTAGACTCCAGCAAATAGTTTACCTAGTGCGCATGAACGAAGAGGAAACAGTTAAAGTACTCTATTATAACATATTTACCAATTAACAACAACGAGAACGCGAATCATGTTAACGTTGGGTAAATTGTGTAGATTGAAGATCAATGTCCGAAGGCTTGAGGAGCACGCAATCGAGATTCAAAATTTTAAACTCATGCTGCTCTTTTATTTACGGCCAAAGTGTTCTAGGCGCTTTTTGATATTTTTGCTGTCAATTTTAAGAGTCGCTTTTTGCTTTTGTTTGTTTTGGTATTTGAGCGCGATTTATTTTGTTTACAGCAAGTTGTAAGTTTTGTTTTCATAAACAAACAGAATTGAACAGAGTTAATTTTTGTGAAATGATTTTTTTACAGAATTCAAAGCCAAGGATGCCTTGACCAGCTTAAATTCATGATCTGTGTTAAAGCCTCGTCTTTTTTTTTATTATTTTACATAATTAGTTCACTAGTGTCAAGATTCGCGAATATCGTCAAAAATCAGTTGTTATAATAGAAACATTGGATGCAGGGTCCGAACATGTGTAATAATACCATGAGTTAATACCAACCTCAATATTATGAATCTATGCAAGGAGCCGGAAACTAGACGCGATCAACTAAGTGTTTCGGGATAAACAATTTTTCACGAAAGTTGTTCTAGCTTGAAGCACTTCTAAACAAACGATGTTTTTTCTCCTGTTTCCGAACATATCAAGCTTTTTATGCTAAATTATCATAAGCGACAAAATAAATCGTAATGTGAATGACAAATCAAAAGCTTACTGCTGGTCTATGAAGCCACTTATGCCTTAAGTCTGTACTGGAAATATTTAATTGTGCTTAAGCTAAGACATGAAAATAGCCATAAAGTCTTCATGTATTACATTTTTTAATAATTTAGTTTTCTTTTTTATTGGAAATGTCGGTTACGATTAAATGGCGACTAAATCAATTGAGAATTCTGCAGAAAATAGGAAAAACAAGTATCAGGCGCCGAATTATTCATCTTGAAGCCACAAGACTCTCTAATCAATTGAAACATCTAATTTTTTGAAAACAACAAACATTGAATTGAAGGGTTATTTACCATACAGCTTTGATTTGACATCCAACGACTGTTTTTTGTGTCTAAAAATCAAAAATAAATTTATGTTTTAGAGGTTCCTCACTATTCCAATATTTCTGGCTTATTTCTCACAACAATTCATATTTTTTTTTCAAAAAAAAAAGAAAATAGCTGCCATAATGTAATGTGATTTTTTGGGATCAGTTTTAAAAACTAAAATGCCTTAAGTTTATAATGTGACAAGTTTTTTGATTAGAGCTTGGCCAAATAACACTATTGTTTATATTGTAGCTTCTTAAGCTGAGATCACACGATTGGTCAAATGTACCGATTTCGGCCGAAATTTTTCTGTACACATTTGGTGACAGAAATTTTGTGTACCGAAAATATTTTTAGGTGTTCACACGATTGGTGTATTTTAGCCAAATATTGTCTGCGCTTATTTGTGGACTGCAAGAATATGACCGATATCTGTACAACCCTGTCACACGACCTGGCATTATTTTCAACAGCAAAAATAAACAGCTGATTAATTGTTTATATGTTTGATAATATATAATAATTGAATTTAATTAAAAAACTACAAAATAAAATAAAAATAAAATGATGTCCATACGGAAAAAAAAGAAAATAGCTGCCATAATGTGCATTTGTGTATATTTAATTGAAAAACAAAAAAAAAAAGAAGAAAGGCACGGAAGCGAAGTGTTTGGGTGCGGGATAGGCTCCTGAGAAGGAGTACTGATGGCGCTTGTGGAAAAACTTTGGCGAAGTTCAGAGAAATTGAAAATCAGATATTTTTATTTAAAAACTTCTAGCGAATGAATGAAGCTACTTTTAATGATCTGCTTAAATTAGTTTCTCCACAAATAAAAAAAAAAAAATAACACCAACATGCTCCAAGCTGTCTCAGCAAATGAAAAATGGACAGTCACGCTACGTTTTTTAGCTTCTGGAAACAGCTTCAAAAGCTTATCGGTTTTATAACTAATGGTCCGGTAAAATAAGGCAAATAAACAAGTAAATGTTTGTCTCAATATTTTTCATGCACTTAACCGTTTCAGCTCAGTAATATTTTTTGAAATTAAATTAATAGCCAAAAAAATCAAGTTAGTACAAAAAACGTGCTTTTTCTTTAAAATGTGTAAGCTTAACTACTTATCGAATATAAAAATAGTAAGGAGATGATTTAGACCTCAAGTAATGGTTTTAGTTGCTCAAATGTGGATTTCTGGAACGGATTACAAAAATGGTATCTGGATGAATTACTTAAAATGATGTTTTGTAGAAAAAAGGGGTTGCAATGGAAATTAGGTATTGATGAACTCATTTTGGAGCATACCGCCCTCGTTCCTGCGATTCTAAATAATGTCCTAACTATTCTTGTTTTTGAAAATAGAAACGGTAAGTATGCTGATGGGATGCTGATCGGTGGAAGATTAGACAAATAGTATAAAAAAAAAAGTTTACATTTTAAAGACATTTTTTTCATAATCTTTTACGAACAATTTGATTTAAAAAAAGTTTTTAGCATTGCTCTGTTTTTGGCATCTTTAGAAAAGGTTGAGCGTAAGAAAAAATTATTCATCTATCCTAACAGAAAACAAATTAAGAAAGAAGCTATAATAGTTGATGCTAAAAGGCATGTAAGTTCTATGAAGTTAAACACAAATTTTATGTGGGTTTTCTTTTTATCTGAAACCCTCTTAAAATGTTATTTTTTAATGACAATTAATTAAGGTAAAATATATATGTCCGAAATTTAAACGTAGGTTTGCAGACCCATGTTCAGAGAGCAGTTTGTAATTTTATAATTCCCAAATTAACGTCCATATTCTTCTTACTAAGAGGAAAACGCAATTTTGATCAAAAAATACCTACAGCTTATTTGATACAGCTAACTTAGTTAACCTACGTTCTAAATTATCACGCAATAGGTTGTTATTTATTTTTATTTTCTCACACTAGGTTAGTTCGCGATCAATTTTTAATAATAAATATATAATTTCGTAAGCCAAAATAACAAATCAAGTCTTTATTTCAAAATGGGTCATCGCACAAAAATTGAAGTTCGCGAATTGGTAATTCACCACCATAAAAATGGACAGTCTATTCGGCAAATTGCATAATGTGTAAGTTTGAGTGCCTCAACAGTGCAGCATATAATAGAGAGAATTTATTCATGAAACCCGTATTAAAGACAAGGGAAGAAACGCATCGAACAAAATTTTCAACGCGTCTGATGAAAAATACAGTGTTCGAAAAATCAAAAATAATCCAAAGTTATCAGCCCTCAAAATTGCTTATGAGATACAACAAGAACTAGGGAAGACATACTGTACTGAAACTATTCGCTGTGTGCTTCGCGAGCATGATTTCAATGGGCGAGTCGCTCGTAAAAAGCCTATGATCAGTAAGAAAAATCAGAGAAGCCGCCTTGCCTTTTGATTTTTGCAGACGAATCTAAATTCAAAATTTTTGGGTCCGACGGGTTGTCCTACGTCTGGCGAAAGCAAAATACGGAACTCAAAACGGAGAACCTGAAAGCTTAAGTGAAGCATGGTGGAGAAAGCGTGATGGTATGGGCTTGTATGTATGTCTGCAGCAGGGGTTGGAAATTTGGAATTCATTGAAGGGACGATGAACAAAAATATGTACCTAAATATATTAAATAATTTGATGCAAAGTGCAAAAAAGTTGGGTATTCGTAAAAATTTCCGATTTTATCAAGATAATAACCCGAAGCATAAGTCAGGAATTCTCCAAAAATGGCTCATCTAGAATTGTCCTCACTTGATGACACCCCCGGCACAGTCCCCAGATATGAACGTGATAGAAAATTTGTGGGCTTTGTTGGACATTAATATACGAAGACATACAATTTCTAACAAAAATGATCTGAAAAAGGCTCTTCTAGAAGAATGACAGAAATTTACACCGGAAATAACAAAGGAGCTTATTCATTCCATGCCAAAAAGATTAGAAGCTCTTGAAAAGGCAAAAGGGTACCACACTAAGTACTGAAATGTTAAAGATTCTTAAAACTCGCAAGTTTTTTTATAATACAAATGATCTTACATATATCAAATAAGCTGTGGCGTGAAATTTATTGCTTTTTTAAGTTTTTTAGTTGTTATGTTCTTAAATACCAATATTTTTAAATAATCTCTTGTTCATTGTTGAAGTATATTTAATTTTCTTTGAAATAAAATTGAATTTTTGTAGATAGTCTTTCTTGTTTGCATGCTATGGGAATTTAAATTATAAATCTAGCACCGTAAATTTTTCAATTTTATATTCCTCATTATGAAATGCAAATCTAACATTCTGCTATAAAATTTAAAGAAGTCTAATATAAGATTAAGAAAGGCGAACTGCTACGTTTAAATACAATAATATTTCTTTTACCAAACTTTTTTCTTTGAAGTTTAAATAAAATTTGCAATTTGTGAGATTAGTGATTTCCTTAATGTTCGCCTCTGAGGCATAATAAAGTCATATATTTTCATATTAAACAAATCTATATTTAGGTGAAGCCTACTTATCTGATATAAACTTTTAAAACTTACCTGAAACCTCTTTTTCAGTGGTTGTTTCAATTCCTGTCGCTTGGATATCATTTACACTTTCGTCTTTAGGAGAATCTTTCTTTTTCTCGATTTTCAAAATGCTTAGTTTTTTGGTCTGAAAAGGAAAACACCAAATTTGTATGAGTATTAATTTAAAATTGTTTTTCTATTTTAATAAAATACCAATTTTTTAATTTTTTCTTTATATTTTTTAAGCTTTTTCTGTTGTTTCTTCAACTGGTCATGCAAACCATCAATATAGGAATAAACTTCACCATGAGTGCAATTATTTCGCAGAAATTTCACAGTTCTCAAAACGAATTTTGATGATTTCTTCGATTTATGCTTTGGTGGTGATTTGGTTGATTTATCTTCAGCAGTTTCACCCGACATTTTAAAGGAATTTTTAATTAAAAATGTTGATTTAATAAAGAAGATTTAATTCATGGAAAAGAATAGATTTCTTTTTCAGTTGTTTTACTTGTTTTTATATTTTTGGAGGCAATGACAAATGACAGCGAGAAATGTCAAATTCATTGGAAAGCAAAATACAAAACTTCCTTCCAAGAGGGATAGCTTGAGATGGATAAGGTCGAACACACATGACATTTGGACGCGTTCAAATTCATCGTTACGAATAAAGTGTGAAATTTATATTTCATAGTGGATTTTCTTGAGGACATTTTATTGTGAGGTATCATCATTTAATTTTGTTTGTAAATTATGTTTAAATAGAGAAAAAGAAATGAGCAAATCAATTTTTTGAAAAACTAATGAAATCAAGGTAAAATTATTAAGGGGCGACTTTACATTACCGCAGCACGAATTTCCTCCTGATTTTTTTACAGTTAGGTAGGGGTCTCAATAGAACATGTTTTAAATATTAAGGCGAGGAAAGACCTTTAAGTCATAAAAAAAATATTTTCTTTTTTCAGATTAACCCTACTTTTTTTATATTTTGTTTTTTGAGCCTAAAACAAGTTCTTTTGACTTGATAGTACGGCGTACTAACAGCTAGGTATGTAGGGGGGCATGCTGCCCCCTTCAACCCCCCTGCTTGGATCACTATAGGATTTGGGGTGGGTGCGAGTTTGGGTATATGCAAAGCACTTTTTGCATTTGAGCACTAAAATCAAAGAAATCCCCAACAAACAAAAATCAAGTATGGCAACACTGAACAAAAAACAAGGAAGAAATGTCAAAATCAACTATTTTTGCGTGTTTGTATGTAAAAAAGTGAACTTTGAAAATTAATTTAAAATAGAAAGAAATGTTTCCTCGCTCTAAAATAGCTATAATTATTATTTATTTGCACATATCTATCAAATAAAAAAAAAACCTCGTGTCGAAATTCGTGCTGCGGTAATGGAAAGTTGAGCCATTATTAAACGTCAAATCGAAAAAGGGAATAATTTGAAAACTTGCAAATATGGCTACAATTTTTGAACTATTCAAACAAACATTTTTTATTTTAATTTGTTTTAAAAGCAAATGGTAGTTTTTTTTTAATTATGGCAAACTATTTGGGTAACTGTCATATTTTAACATTTGAAAAGTAAAATGATTAAAAACTTAACAAAATACGCTTTAAAAAGCATCTACAATGGTTATGGTCTTTGGAATGTATAAAAATGATCGGTATTTTCTTCAATTTCAAACGTTACTTAGCTGAATTTTCATATTTGAGGGTTGGAAAAATAAAAGAATGATTGTTTAAAATCCTCAAAATGTCAGAAATCAGCGCGGTTTTTAGACTATCTATGTGATTTGACCTTATTTATTCAAAAATTAAACTTTCACAACAGTTACAGTGAAAGCTTTTTTAGGGCCGTAATTCTAAGTGTTTGACGTTTGTTTTCACTCAAACCGAACTCTTTTCAATAAAATTTGATACGCCCCTTTTGGCAGACATTGTTTTATTTTATTCTGAATGCCATATTTTAACCTTGAATTTACCTTTTTTTGGGACCCACCAATCTTTTTGCATAACGTTTTGAATGCAGAAAAATGTTATGGCTGATATATTTTATTTTTATTTTTTAGATCTGCCAAACACACATTCCATAGGAAAAAATAAATTGATTTATTTTTGATTTAAGATTTTTTGGCAGATTTACCCCTCATTGCACTAATGCTAATAGAATTATTAAAAATGTTTATCTGGAAATTTGACAACTCTCTTGTTAACACGTACACGAAGCTAAACTTATACAATGACAATAAAAAACAGTTCCAATTGTTTTCCATGTGTCACGAAAAGAACTTGTTGATGAAAATCTAAATTTACCAATGGAAAACCCCACTTATTTTGATCATTAAATACAACTTTTAGTGTCAGATTCTTTGATAGCCATCACTAGCGTCAATTTTAAAAATAATAATTTATGTAGTTTCGCTTTTAGTATGTTGCTTTTCAAAATTGCCCATCTATATGTCTATTTACTGACCTTCCAGTCAATCCACCAACTTGACAGTACAAAATATTCAAATAAACGCTTGTTTTCCTGCAGCTGTTTTCAAAAAATTGTCATTTTATTTGGCATTCGCATTTTGCTTTTGCACATTGTACAATTTGTGTGTTCTTAGCTAATGCATAGTTAAGAAAAAGTTCGCGCCATGGATAAATTTAAAATATTTATATTCGTTTTCTGCATATTAAATATAACATCAACCATTGAGACAACCAAATTAAATTACCCACGTGTTCTTTTACCAATATTTGACAAGATTTCTATAAATTTCACATTAGAAGTTATTGAAAAAGGCTGTTTTAAATGGTAAGTAAAACCGCGAATTCTAACCTCATTTTTACCGGGATTTCTCTATTGAATAAAAATAAATTATTCAAAATCGAAAAATTGTTTTATAGGATGTCGTCACGACAAGATCTCATTCTTATAACACCACAATATGATGACTTTGAGAGTGAATGTTCGTCCAAGGCTGTGGTCACAGTGCTGTCGCGGGAACGACGTCGAAATACTGCAATTGTGTTGGCGGAAGATACCGCCACTACGGAAGTTCTGCGTTGTGACGTGATTCTGGACGTAATTGATCAGTTGCGGGTGTTGACTACAACCAGAGAATTGTATTTGGAGGAAGCCCCTGAGACTTTTGAACTATGGGCTCAGGATTCACAAGGCAATGCCTTTACCACACTCGAAGGGGTCGAGTTCGATTGGAAGATATCGCCGGTTGGACAGGACGCCATCGTGAGCAACGAATGGCAAGCGGCACTGCGATTTCTAACATTTACCGAGAGCAGCTATCACGAAGTGCCAAAGTCGCTGGAGAAGTTCGAAGCGCTCCATATGAAAGGCTACATGGTTCTTTTGGAAGGTATCAATACTGGAACAGCAAAGGTAATGATGCTTTTTATCTTTCTTTTTATTGGTCAAAATTTCCATCGCCTCTAATTGTTACTTTAGGTGACTGTTCGGATTCCATATCCAGAATACTCGGCAGTGCCAATCAATGAAGTCTACATTAATGTTTTGGCCAATATCATTCTTGATCCGTCGGATGTGCACATCCTCGCGGGAGATACTGTGAAATTCCGAATTCTTCAATTGAAACAAGGAAAACTCCAAGAAGTATCATTGAGTAACCAATATTTCCTGCAAATCGAAGACACTAGTGTTGCTACAATTAGCGGAAGCAAGGCTACTGGCACAAAATTGGGTAGGACATTTGTTGTGCTTCGAGATAGAAATGTCCCATCTGAAGGCAGCTATATGGCCGATAGTAATGCTCCAAAGTCACCTGTTCCGAGGGCAACTCTAACAGTAAGCGATCCCAAGAAATTGACTGTGAATTTGCTACCACACTACAATTGGATGACTGTTGAAGGAGAGAAACATGAAATTGCTGTGGACGTGTATGCCAAGTAAGTAGTTTTGTTTAAGTGTTTTTTTTTTTTTTTTAAAAGATGCCTTAAAAACGTCTTGGCTACTAAAAACCTTTAAAGACTTCAACAAGGAAAGAAATGCTTTCTATAGTACGTTTTAATTGGTTCTTTTTTTTTTAGTAGGAGGTAAATGAACAATCGTTGTCTAGGGTATTATTTACAGATTTTCCAATAAGAAGTATTAATTTGAAAAGAAATGAGTTGTGTTGTGAAAGAAATTAATGGATATTTATTTGCCATAAACAAAGGGGAACTATTTTAGCCAAATGGACTCCACGTCTGTGATTGCTGCACAATATCCTTTTCCATGACCAATTCACAGATTTATGGCTGTATGTCCTCGGTCACGGAAACGTTGCGTCGGTCGTCTTGTTTAAAATAAACGTCGCCCACATCAATAACTTCCAGTTTCGGTAATAAAAAAACATTCATCATAACTCGGTTTTGGAATGTATTAACCGTAAAAGTGAAAAATTGAAAGTTTGACTTATTTACAGGGATACAAGTATTTTAATTAAATAGATCGTTGCTTAGTTTAACCAACTTTACCCTTAGCTAGTCAATGATTCCACTCGAAGATCGGACGTTAATGGTCGAGCAGAAAACCGTCTTGACTTGTTCCTTACTTCTGACCCTTATAAGTAAACTATTAGTGTTATATATCCTTTTAGTACATTTGACCCTTTAAAAAGATAATTGTTTGGTAATAAGAAAAAGCCAACTGGCACGGTATCAATAATTATTTCAGGTTCTTTAACTAGTCACTTTGCTTACTCGATAGTGACGTTAACTCCAGTGCTGATATGATCGCAAGTTAATATTTTTGGGAACGGGAAGTTTTATCCCGAACGGAGTTAAAAACATCACCATCATCATCATTAGCTCTTGAGAGAAAGCTAATCTCCTTGCTAGACAGATCGCCACCAATTCTTCGCTGCCAGTGGGTGTTATGAACAAGTCTGTACTTGAGTGTGTTAACGATTTTATGAGACCAATGTTTTTTCGCACCCACCCGTGCAGTAGTCAGAGTCCTAAAAGACTCGGGATGTATCCCTGCTATTGTACTGAAGAGGTGTTCTAGAACGTTGTTCACTGCGTAAGCTTTTTCATCTATCCTACTCTTCAGTAACAATAGGTCCACTGGTGGTCATGGTTCATCTCACCGAACAGTGCATTAGTTATTAACTTTCAGATCGTTCAATACAAATAGTATTGGATCGGTTGAAGTCTTGAAAACCACAGAATAAATTCTCACCACCAATCACATCTTGTGGCATTTTTGGCGGATATGATCGCGATGTCTTCATGATGCAAGAAATTTGTCTTTCCTTCTAATCAGGCTGTTATCAACAAGACTTATATACGTCCAATGCTTAAGTATAACTAAAATCTTTTAGCTTGTAGAGCATTTAAATTTGTTGGTGATAATAACATCATTTGTTCATTTACGTCGCTTGAACATCGTCGTAAAGTTTCTTACCTCACAATATTTTGCCGTTATTTAAATGGCCTATGCTTTAGTGACATAGCCAATTGCACTCCTTCCCTTAAACAGCTTCTAGGAATGCCCACCAGTTTACCCTTGAGTCCAACTTCGGCCGTGCTGTGAAGTACAGAGATTCGTTTGTTAGCCGTACTACGCGAATGTGGAATGCCTTACTACTCGTTTTTAATGTTTTTCAATAAATTAAAATTAATGTACACCGAAACCTCCTTTCTAACCCCTTCTTCTTTTTCTGATGATCACGTTGTGTTTCTAGCATATCAGTTATTTAAAACCCTTTGGGTGTAACTAAGGGGTTCTGTCTGCAATGATGTCTTCTGTCGTTAATGCCTTACGCACTCCAATGCTGTTTTCCACAAATAGCCCTTCCATAGATGAAACTAAGCAGCTTTCATCTATTACAGATCATCTCTTATGAAATTACCACAAATTCGACGTGATCAAAAATACTGCTCTGGGTTTAAGATTTCTCCGATGCAAGAAATTATTCAGCATTTCATTTGTCTTAAACTTAAGGACAATTCTCTTTTAGACTGAAAAAGACAATGTTTCATGCCTTTCGTTGTTTTATCGATATTTTCATAAGCAAAGTTCTATCGAAATAGAAAGTTGTGTTCTGTTCCTACAATTTTGGCGTAATATTTGAGCTTCCAGAAATTAAACCTATCAGTTTACTATTGAACTGAACTTCAGATGTACTGTCAAGTATAGAAATTCTTTTCTCAGCCGCACATTAAGAATGTTAAATGCTTTCCTGAACTCTGTTGTTTGCCCTCCTATTATTTTTCATTCCTAAAAAAATGTTCATATCTATTATTTGGACACTCATAGTTTTTTCAAAATTGCATGACTTCTTTTGAAAACTTAACCCCGTTTCAATTTATTTCAGTGATAACCAAAAAATTACTCTGGGACCCAAGTATGCTGTCAGTTCTCAACTAGACGAATCACTCTTCTACGTATTGAAGAAATCCCAAAATGGTAGCAGAATTTACGGAGAAGCTGTTAAAGAAGGAACAAGTGCAGTTCACGCTGCCTTCAAAGACGTAAATATACTTTTTTCTCATTGAATCAATTTATCAATTCTTAATTTTTGTTTGTTTGTTTATCTCTTCAACAGCTAACTGCCAAAGCCGAATTGCAAATTTTCAAAGAACTCCTCCTGGCTCCCTCGAAAGTAATTGTTCCCTTCGATCCCAATGCTCCGAAAACACAAAAATTACAATTCAGAGCCACCGGTGGAGATGGTTCTTACATTTGGACATCACAACATCCTTCTCTCTTGCAAATTTCTCAAACTGGTTTGGCAACAACCCGCATTGATAGTGATCTGAAATTACCATCGGATACTTTCGATGAACGGAGCAAAGCAATTCTAACCAATCACGCCAATGTGCGAGTTGCTTTGGCAAGAAATATCAAAATCTCACGCACTGCCGAAGTGTATTTCCTTCCCCCTGTGAAACTAGAAATTGTCCAATACAACTTTGAGACTGCTTTGCGAGATTATGTGAAAATTCACTTGGCTGTTTATACCTTCGTGAATAACTCATACGTTCCATTCACGAAATGTGAGAATCTCAACTTCAATATTGAATTTACCAATCAAATCTTCCAAATCGACTCCATGCGAGAGGAGTTGGATGTCCTGGCCCCGAGTGCTTGTCATATAATTCATCTGCGTAGTACCAGCATTGGAACCACACATCTAAGTGTCTCGTATAAATTCATGGACAAACTCCTAAAAGATGAGGCGACATTGATGGTTTTTGAAAAGCTTGATATTCTAAATCCAGTTGAGAATGAGATTATTCTTCCAATTGGTTCGTCGAGGAACCTTTTATACGCAAATGGACCGCAGAAGATCTTTACTCTAGCCGCAGAACTGACAAAGCATCTGCAATACGACAAGGAAATAGCTTCGGTGTCAAGCATTGAATTTGACTCGCCCAAAGCGATAACTGCTTTCACCGTACTCTGTCGCAAAGTCGGACAGACAACTTTGAAATTTGACGTTTTCAATCAAATGCAGGCAAAGAACTTCCAGCCCTATGTCTCCAACTACATGACCACCATCTATTGTGTCAAACCAAGATTCCTCAATCTCTATGCCACCGAAAAGCTCAGACAAAGTTGCCCCATGGAAATGAAGAACTCCCTGATGCACTTGAAAGACAAAGAAGATAAATTCGAGATTGAAATCGAGATTCAAGACGCCAAAAATAGAAAACTTATGAATATTTCGTCTTTGTTGATTGAATGGCAATTCGCTCAGGAGGGGGAGAACTATCACAAGGATATATTCTATTTCCGTGAAAGTGATGAGGAAATTGTCGAAGGAGTTCGTTTGCCAGGAAAGGATGTACTCATAAGTACAATCAAGGAAGTTACAAGTAATTTCAAGGTCAAGGGAATTGTGACGAATTATGATGCCAAAGTATTGGCTAAACATGGAATCACACCAGAAAGTCCAGCTTTCGGTATTAAAAAGGTTTCTTAATAGACTTTTAGTTGTTAAGTTTTATAGATTTTAATGCGAGTCTTCTTTTTTTGTTTCAAGGCAAAATCGGAGAAACTCACAACACCAATAATTGAAAATGAAATTAAATTTATGGCAGTGAATAGTACAATGTTCCCATCAGAACATATTTCAATCTTTATATCAAAGAATAGGCCTCATAAAGTGCCAATTCAACAAGGAAGTGGTTATTATGATTTTCAAGTCTCTGAAAATGGAGTTATTTCAATTGATTTCGATGCCAAACTAAGGGAATTGATTATAACACCACATCGTATCGGACATGTAAGTGAAACCTTTCTTCCTTTTGGCCAATGGCCAATCCTTTAAACTGTAACTTGAACTTAAGTTTAATTTTATTGTTTTAGGTTCGCATCGAACTAACAGATCTCTGCTTGATGACCGAACCAGCTCACTTATCGGTTTCTGTTGTATCAATTGGATCGATTAAAGTCGAAGTACCTGATAGAGTTGAAAGAACAAAATCCATTGATGCCATTGTAAAGCTTTACGATTCGAATGAAAATCTTCTTCTCATCGATCCATATAATTTACAAATCTATGAGCTAACTGAAGATATTTTCAATCCAAATATTTTGAATGTCAAGCTTGGTGATCAAATGGATCTTGAATTGGGAGAAATAAGGTAATACAATAGTTTATAAGAGTATATTTTTTTAAAGTAAGGAATGTCATTGTTTTCTATTTTGCTTAAGATATACGGTAACAGGAAGTTCATTAGGTGAATCAAAAATAGTCTTCAATAGCGGACATGGTGAATTATTGGTATCAAGTATTCCTGTTAATATTCAGGTGAGTCATATGAAAAAACATAAAATAATTCATTGATTGATATTGAGAAATTTGTTTAAAGGTTTTCCCACCATTGCGTTTATATCCAAGAAATTCAACACTCGTTGTTGGTTCCAGCGTTCAGATTTATTATCTTGGAGGACCACAACCGGATGTTAATATTGTTTATTCTGTGCACGATCAGAATCTAATAAGTAAGTTTAACTTAATCTCGATTTAATAAATGTTGAAAAATTTAAAATTATTTGATAAGTTTAAATTTCAAATATTCCGGAGTAGGAGAATTATAGCTAAAGCACAACCACGCGTTCGGTCGTGCTGACTTTGAATAGAAACAATGGACCCTTATGGGGCCATCTGAAATGTTCCCCAAGCTTTGTGCTCGATTTCCGCCTTCCCAATCATTGTAGCGTGTTCCAGGCGGAACTTTTGGCGATAAAAGAAGTCTTGTCCTGACTTAAAGAAAACGTGATATCAACATCTGATATCCGTATTTTCTCAGATAGTCAGGCCGCTATCAAATCTCTGGATTTTGTCTCTACAAACTCTATAACAGTCCATAACTGTCGATCATCTCTAATGGAGATGGCACAACAGTTTAATATTCACCTTTGCTGGGTGCCGGGCCATAGAGACATTCCAGGTAACTGTAAGGCAGATGAACTCACCAGGAACGGCAAAGTACAGCCCATCCTACCACGTTTGGCACGTACTGGCATACCAATCGCTACTTGTAAACTTTTGCTAATGCAAGACGCTGTGAGGAGGGCAGGCACCAGGTGGAACAACATCACCACGTGTCAAGTCACAAAAAACATCTGGCCAACACTGGATTTAAAACGTTCAAGGTGCTTGCTCTCTCTAAGCAGATCGCATATAAGCTCGATAATAGGTGTCATAACCGGACACTGTCTAATAGGAAAGCACGCCACGAGATTAGGCGTATTCTCAAATGATTTCTGCAGAAGCTGTATGGACGAGGAAGAGGAAGAAACAATTCTTCATCTTCTCTGCAAATGCCCTGCTCTGGCTCGAAAGCGCAAGAATTACCTAGGAGAATTCTTCTTCAACGATCTAAACGATCTAAATCATATCGGCATAATCAGCCTCTCACGTTTCGTAAGAGACTCAAACTGGTTCCATTGAGCTTAGGAAGTAACCTCAAGATTCATGTGGTATCACAATGGGCCATTAAACTGGCCTAAGTGTGTCCGTTTCCATCTTGGACAGCCACTATAACCTAACCTAACCTAACCTTTGTGCTCGATAAAGATCGTTAATATCGTAAGTTCGAGTTCAACGCCCGAATACATTTATTTTCTATTTTGTCGCGCTTTGTAAAAAAGTGTAAGTAAATAAAGGTAAACTTTGTTCCCAACGCCCGAGGTTTAAAGCTACATTACGTTTTGCAAATTCTTAGGTCGCATTTTATGACACATGATACGAGTATCGTTAAACATCGGAAATTTAATTTAAATCTTTGAGAATGGTGCCAATGGACAAACAGTAACAGTTCGGATTAATTAGCGTAGCATCTTTGGACGATTTTTTTTTTCGAAAAAAGAGACACCGTTTCGCTTTACAGATTCATTTTAACCGATTTTTGTTTTACCAAAACTAGACATGGATTTGGATGACCTATGATTAATGAAAGATGGCGCGATTTGTTACGCACCAAATTCCTAAATTATGTTATCAGCCGTCTTGGTGATGTCAGTTAGCCTTTTCGGATCTGCAATTTGGCCCCTTTGGACATTTTTGAAAGACTAATGTGATGCGACAATCCGGAAATCAAGTCTTTGAGGAAAATATCATGCAAGCAATCCGTTAGCTACGGCTACAATCAACAAGGTTTTGGAAAATTAGAGAACGCGCTATTGAGTAACCAGCCGAGGCAACTAAAGGGTTTTCCAATAAGGACCTGACATCATTCTGTTTAAATAAACCGCAAAACATTTGACATATTTCAAAAAACTCTATTAACGGCTTGAAGTATAATTAAAACAATTATAAATAAAAACCGACTTCGTTCAAATGCCCAGAGATATCACGTTTGCAGGGTTCGATTTGTTGAACCTAATTTTCTATGACCCGGCCACACATTGCGGCCGATATGTCTAATGTTTCGCGTTCAATACTGGCTCTGAGCTCTTCCAACGTCGCGTCGTCGGTTTGTTGGCATAAACCAATGACCAATGAAAATAGTCTATAGGCGTTAAATCTAAAGAACGAGCCGACCAATCAATTGTCCTCTTTCTTGGGGTAACACGCTCATCAAATATACAAATATACTCTTTAATAAACCGATTGCAACGCGTGCTGCGTGGCTTGTAGCACCATCCTGTCGTTCAAATCCATACCTTCTGATTCGGCCCAATAATAATCAGTAACGTGACAATCGTTATCGCGGACGAAAAAATATGACGAAATAACGTCGCCAACATGCAAACCGCACCAAAGAGATATCTTTTGTGGATGAAATGTTGATTCATGAAGAAAATGTGGATTTAAATCTGACCAATAACTATTTATATTTTGCTTACCGGAGAACGTACTTCGTCGCTTAAAGTGGTCCACCTTCTTCAATTCTTGAACCTTTAGTCATGAACCTTTGATATTGTATGGGTGTAAACCAAGATCCTTAAGAAAAATACTCCATAATGTGCTCTGAGCAATACTCATTTCTTGAGAACGCAATGGAATTTACTGATTTCGATCGTTTGTTACGGACGATTGAACGACAGCGATATTTTCTACAATTTGGCAAACCCGTTGTCTCACAAAATTAATTTTGTTCTTTTTATTGAATTTTTTTTAAATGACACTTAGCTGTCCATGGTAGCAGAACGGCTTTTCTAGGTTCAACCCCGTTACTTTTAGTGTTTGCCAATATGTTTGAATTTATTTTCAAAAACACATTCTTGGTGCTAGAATCACCCTTTGACAGAAAGATTGATCGTCATGTATGTTATTTTTTAAATCAAGGTAAAAACTTGCAATATGTTCAAAATTACTCTGTGCTATATTACAAAAATCTTCCGTTAATGTTCCATATTCTATTTTTAATAGTGTTTGAGCATAGTTTCGTGTGTTAATATCTTTATAAGAAACGCCGAATGATAGAGTCAAAGATAATGGGTCCAAAAACAGGAAGCACCTTATGATATGATACTTATTAGTGTTTTAAGAAAAGTATGTATTGAATATCTTTTAATTCAGCGGATCTGCTCGAAAATACTTGGTAATGTGTGAAAAGTAGCTTGAAATACTCTCCAGCCTCGTAACTACCTTCACACAAAAAATCATGTGAAAATATTGCTCTGTTTCGACGTGAAGAACGGACAAACAAACAAGAAAACTGACTTTCTCATTTATAATTTTTCTATGGGATTCATTTTAAGACTTTCAGACTTCCTATCTCTCTTTTTGTCGTGCCAAAAATTCTGTTATAATGTGTTTTTTTTTTTTTTTAAATAGCTATGGAATCAGCTTTGGTTATAGCTAGAAAACTTGGTCATACCAAAATCACAGGAAAATGTATTAGTCAAAATCCAAGCAATGGCAAGGATGTTATAATATCAGAAGACACAGTTGATATACACGTTGTGCCTTTATTGAATATTCAAATTAAAACACCTCTTGTTCGAATTAAGAGTGGTGCAGTTATGCCTGCTTTTATTTGGGGTAAGTCACAATTCGTCTGTTTTTTTTTTATTCATTTCTACAACCAAATAATAATTTTTTTTAAAGGTCTTCATGATTTATCTCCGATGGTTCTTGGAACACTTGAAAATATGCGTGTTATTTGGTCCAGTAATCAACCTGATGTAATTGATATTTACAACGTCTTTTCTGAAGCTGGTAAGTATTGAAATTCAAATTAAAATTAAAATTCCACGTGGCTATTCGATACAGATTGTACGTACAAATCCACGTACAAGCTCACAAATATCCACAGAACAAATCAGTTCTCCGATGATCTTGAATAGTTGAGCTTCGTTTCAAGAACAGATACGGAACTAACAGTATCTATATAAAAAAAAAAAAAAACAAAATTGTTTGTCAAATAGTTTAATTAATTTTTCTCTTCTCCATCGCGTCGTCGTCTTTGTTGTACATAGGAATCGAATACTCCGACAAAGATTTAATATCGGTACGCATCAAAGCCCTTAACCCGGGTAAAGCTAAAGTGCAAGCAACAGTCATTCTTCCATCTGGACAAAAACTTACTGCTAGCGTTGAAGTTGTGGGTAAGTTTCTCATCTGATTCAAAAATAATAATACTTACCAAAAGAAAAGAAAGAATGATGTTTAACGTTCCTTACCCCTCTTATTTTTCATTGATTCATTTCTATTAAAAAGTTTTCAAAATGCTTGAACTGGATTCACCCAAACGGATAAAAATGGACTCGATCCTCATTGCGCCACGTAGCACAATACAATTGAAGGCTAATCTCGATGACGTTGTCTACAAGCCGGATTCGGATGCTGCCAATGGAATTGTCCGAGTATCATCGGATGGCATTGTCCGTAGTGGTGATACCCTAGGACGAGATTTGATAATTGTATGTTATTCACTCATTCACTCACTCCGATTGTCTGTCTATATCTCTGTCTGTCTGTGCATTGTGCTGTGCATCCCATTTATCTCTAGAGAAACATCTTTCTATTACTTCAGAGCAAAGCACAGTGCAGCACACAGCAAAATTACTTTTAAATTTTCGTTTTTTTTTATTTTTTTTTTATTTTCTGTTTTCTTAATCGGATGGTGTTTTTTTTCTCTTCTCTTTCCATTTCTCTTCTTTTTCTATTCTTCTTTTGTCTCTCAGGCCCGCACCTACGAACAAACTTTACCAATTGGCATCGAAGTGAAAAACGTTCAATACATTCTAGCCTCATTGCAATATCCTTCGATTAAATTGAAACAAACGGAAGAGAAAATCCCCCGTGGAATGAATTTTGTGCTGAAGGTTTCGCTTCACGATAATCTGGGCAATGAATTCTCTCACAATATCGAAGATGTCAATGGAATTAAATACGATTTGTCGCACAAGGATATTGTTGATGTACAGATTGGAAATAATTTGACAGTTGCGGTAAGTGTGTTGTTTGTTATTGAGGAGGTTCTTCTAGAAAATACTAACAATTTTATCTTATATTTTATTTTTATTTACTCTTTATCTATGTATATGTATGTATATATTTTTTAAATAAGCAGGCACATATTTCTAAGACATGATTAATTCATTTAAACATGAGAAAAATGACACAATTCTAGGAAAATTCTTTGTATGAGTTTAAGCGTTAGACACAACTTAAAAAGCTTTTAAGGTCAGTAGTGAAGGGGAAGATTGTATTTCCCTTGTCATTGATATATACAACTTTATGGCTTTTGTGGTCGCTTATCTTCAATTTCCATCAATTCTGAAGTTGTATATTTGAAAGGGTTATATTGTGTTGAAAAAAGGCTTAAATTCAATTAATACGTTGATTTATAAAGTCGATGAAGAAATTTGTTTGGTATCAAATGTTAAATAGAAATGAAAAATCAAATTTAAATTCCTGCAGAAAGCTTAAAAAATTCGTCAACTTTTATAAAGATAAATAAGATTTTAGGCAGAGAAGAAAATTCCCTACATTTTTATCAACTTCGAGTAAGAAAATCATATTATAAAGCTAAAGACAATTCATTTTCTCGGCCTTATTACGAATTCCATTGTAAACGGCCAAATAGGTGGTCATTAATTTTTCGGTCTCGAAAGTGAAGCTAAATTAAACATTATAAAACTTGCTGCAACGAACGGGAAGATTCGCAGCATCCGATTTTTTTTTAAGTAATTTAATGTCTTTTTCGAAGATTTTGAGCGATATCTCCCCCAGAAAAAAAAATAATCGTTGTCAAATCGCATGATCTTAGTGGCCAATTAAGTCATCTCCTGGCTTAAAGAAAACGTGATATCAACATCTGATATCCGTATTTTCTCAGATAGTCATTCGCTTCTTCTAAACTGTTGCTAATGCAAGACGCTGTGAGGAGGGCAGGCACCAGGTGGAACAACATCACCACGTGTCAAGTCACAAAAAAACATCTGGCCAACACTGGATCTAAAACGTTCAAGGTGCTTGCTATCTCTAGGCAGATCGCATATAAGCTCGATAATAGGTGTCATAACCGGACACTGTCTAATAGGAAAGCACGCCACGCGACTAGGCGTATTCTCAAATGACTTGCAGAAGCTGTATGGACGAGGAAGAGGAAGAAACAATTCTTCATCTTCTCTGTACATGCCCCGCTCTGGCTCGAAAACGCAAGAATTACCTAGGAGAATTCTTCTTTAACGATCTAAATCATATCAGCATAATCAGCCTCTCACGTTTCGTAAGGGACTCAAACTGGTTCCATTGAGCTTAGGAGGAAGCCTCAAGATTCATGTGGTATCACAATGGGCCATTAAACTGGCCTAAGTGTGTCCGTTTCCATCTTCGACAGCCACTTTAGCCTAACCTAACCTAACCTAGTGGCCAATCGGTGTCGCAAAAGGGTAAAATTATGCAACTTCGAAACTTCTTAAACAATAAACCCCTGTTTGGTTGTGTTGTTTGGCTTTTTGCCCATATTGAGGAACTACATTATGGTCTAAGTCATGATTTTCAATCACCATTCAAAAAGGTGTTGCATGAAAAATTTAATTTTGTTGGTAACAAAATTAAAATTAAAGTAAAACCCACTTAAATGCTTACCCACTTACCTCCCAACTACCCGAGACTAGTTTTAAAGCCAATATTGTGTTCTTTATTTTGTTTGTTGATTCAAGTTGATTCATTAAATAGTTTCTGAGAATGTTAAAGTTTAGAAATTTTTTTTTTAATTTTTTGTATTAAATGTTGTAATATAAAAGACATTTTTTTAAATATTCAATGACCTGATAAATTTTTATTTAAATACTAGAACCACAGCCCAAAAATATATCATAGTTTCTAAGAAATTAGAAAAAGCTGAAAGATAATTTTTTCTCATAAAACCCCTTTTTGTGTTATTTTATGAGCGGTTTTACAACAGCAAATTTTCTTAATGCAAGTAACCGACCTAAAATACATGTGACCCTCTTTATCCAAAATTTAAAAAAATTGCGATGTGGTTAAGTTGTATATTTTATGGATACAGGTCAATTACTCAATAAACAGAGTAATCTCTTTCATGTTACCTTCCGCAACTTTTTTCCGCAGCTTCTTTCACTTTGGCTACATCAATATTTCCCGCCGTTTTTTAATTTATCTGTGACGTGCGTGCGTATGTCAGTTCATCAACAAAAACATTTTTCTGACTGTTTTTCGACGTTTTATACCGTCACTTGATTTACTTGCTTGGGCGAACTTTAGACCTTCCGGAAAGTATGCCAATAAGCAGGGGTGAAATCTCGTAAGGTGATTGTTGATTGTTGACCATCAAAAAGGTTGATTTTGCTCCACGTAAGATGATTACTATCACTTTTTTGCTATGGTTTGTTAGTGACAGCTATTTAGGTGTCACTTTCATATATTTTGATTAATTTATTTGTGAGAAAGATAATTTGTGTGAACTTCAGCTCCACTATAAATTTAAAATTTAGTGAAAAAAGTGAAAAGACATCAAAGGCTTCATGTACCTGCAGCTGGAGATAACTCTTGTAGTACAGCAGCAATACCGTGATGGAATTAGGGATGATTTGTATGCGAACAATTAGTTCAATACGAATTTTGCTAAGCTAAATAAATAAAAAAAAAAACAATGTCAAGAAAATATTTGTTTTCAATAACTTTTTATTAAAGAAACAAACAATGGGGCGACTTTCCATTACCGCAACACGAATTTCCTTCTGATTTTGTTTTACAGTTAGGTAGGGTGGTTTCACACACTTAGATGAGTTTTTACTCACCGCTTAAAAATGTTCTTTAATGTTTTGTAAAGAAGGCTAACAAAATTTAAATAACATAGTGTGTATCTTAACATTACATTTACAGATTTCAATAGCTAAAGTAGCAACTTTAGTTATCAAATTATTTTAGAACACTGTTGTCCAGCAAGGTATGGTCTAACTATTTAATTTAGATGACTCCCTACATATGAAAGCATTCCAAGATTCCAACAGTTTTCTAAATATGCCATATTTGAGACCTAAAACACAATAGTTTAGAGGGTTTTTGGTGCATTTCACGCAGAAATGTTAGAAATTGTTTTGAAACGTAGCTTTTTTTCGAAAAATAAAACATACTTTTCTTGTTTCCATTACTATTAATGCGAAGAACGCTTCAAAAATTCAAGAGAGATGATCTGATATTACTATCGCTATAAGTCTGCTTACTCGTATTTTGATCTTAAAGGAGTCAGCAAAACTTAAAAATTGTAGAAAAAAAATGTTTGGTTCTTGAATTTGAGGATATACATAGGTGCATTTAAGTACATAATTTTTCTAAGAAATTAAATTAAAACATGTTAAGGTAAACAAATAAGTTGGGAAGAACCGTTTGTGTGGCGCTCATAAATTACACGTTTCAGAATCTCTTTTCACTTCAAATCTCAAGAGATTTATTATTGATTTTCAAAGCTTTCATATCAATAAATATGATACGTTTATTATGTTTTTCAATTAGCCATTAGTTTAACAAAAGTGTCACTTTTGCTGTTTTTGGGACATTTACATATATTATTATTATTATTATTTACGTATATTATTGAAATTCGTGTTTAAATCTCAGTTCTAGAGCATCCAAAGCAAATTCACTTCAAAAGTAGATTTATTTAATTTTTCAAGATCTTTTCAGGGGGGTCATTCCGTAAAACGATTATCGTCAGACGATATCGTTTCGACGATAGTCTCACTTCACGTAAGACGATAATCGTCAAAGTGATATCGTCAAAACGATAGCGTTTTCACGATAGCTAAGTAGGTACCGTCTGCTATTAATTTCCATTGACAACCAAAACAATTTGAAGCAAAAATGTTTCGGCTAAGTTTAGTTTTGTTACAAAATGAAAATAAAAACTCAAAAAAATACAAATAATACGGTTACGAAGAAAATTAAGACATTCTATCTATTCTAACCCATATGTAAGCATTTTATTTATATACAAAACATAAAAATGTACATAAGTAATCTTTCTTAATTGTTGTTAAATATATAAAACAATTGTAGTTTTGTTCAGTCTTGGAATTGCAAAAGAGGATAATGATGATAATAGCCGCGTTTTATTATCACCATGATCTGATCCGGATCAGATCATGATAATAAAACAGCATTGGATCATCATATTTTTTATTATTTAAAGTTTGGTAGCAGTGTCAAATTCGTTCTTTCAAAAGTGAAATTTCAAAGCAAAAAAAAAAAACAAACATACCAAAAATGGAAGCTCCACAACTTTTGAAAATGTTTCTGCAAATCACTATTGCACTCTCAAACTCAAAGCATCCAGGAACGCTTTGGTCTCACATGTAGTCCAGATTCTTTTTGACCTTTTAATAAATGTGACACTTAAATAATTTAATTTAGAGATTACTTACAATTTATTTGAACATCTTTTCTCCCATTTGTGCTACAGCTTTCTCGATTTTATATATATTTTGGAAAATAATACCCATAAATTATGTCATATATACATTTTTTTGGACTTAATTATTTTAATTTCACCAATTAATATCTAGTTTTGTTAAAATATCTAATTATTTCATGGATACCAAATAAATAAATATAAAGCTTCTCGCTTGCTATTTAAAAAATATTTTATTTCAGTCAAATGGAAATGTTTATATGGCAATACAGGTTTTATTTAATTTGTTTGCAATGATACCAACATTTACATGTGAAATTATAATGATAAAGCGCTCCTTGTTGTGAAAAAAAGAATTAAATTTTGGATCTCAAATTGAGATCCATACACAAAGCAGGATCTTGTGTTTGTTGTTGTAATGCATGTAAATTCAAGATCCGGATCAGATCATGGTGATAATAAAACGCGGCTAGTATTTAAAGTATACTGAACGATCTACTACTAAAAACGATTGACGAGACGGTAGCTATAAAGTTACGTGAAGCAAATTATTGACGATATCGTTAATGATAATCGTTTTGACGATTGTCGTTTTGATAATTACGGAATGACTCCCCAGATCTTTTGTATTCAACAGAAAATCAATTTTGAAAGAAATAAAATGCACGACTGGGGGGCTAGAACTTGTTTATGTCATCCAAAAAGTCTGTTTAAAAATATTTCCTATATTTTAAGATTTAAAAATGTAACTTATTTTTTTTTCGAAAATCATTTTAAATTTGAAATTTAGTCTTAAAAATGCTTTTTGGTAAGCACAAAATTAAGTGCTTATAGATATACATTTTACATTTAATTTTCGTTATCGAGTTTTGTAAACAAAATTAATATTTCTTTTTAAAAATCAAAAAAAAAATGTTATTTTTGATAATTAAAAATCATCATCAATTTGATCATCTACAAGAGGTCCATTAGTTCTTGAGAAACCTTAAATAAAATTAAGGTTTTATGAGGGGTACCCTTCTGGAGCAATACCAAAATATATTTTTCTTGTAGAAATAAGCCAAATTAAGAATACAAAATTTAGAGAAAGGTTTTAAAAAAAAATCACATGTTTTTAAATTGACGATTTCATTTTCAAGGTTTCTTCTTTAGAACCTGAATATTTACTCTTTTTCTTAGAAACAAATTTTATGAAAATATAATTTAAAGCATGGCTAAATTTTTTTCAAATTCTAAATTGATTGAAAAATTTGAGTTGTTTTCGACAGCTTTTTGGTGAATGTCGTTAAATTACTTAAAAATCTTTAGAAGAAATCTTTACTTATACAACTTGACTGTATAAACTTTATGGCTCATATGATCCCCTCCCCTGGATCGTCCATTGGTCAAAAGTTGATGAATTTGTGCTGTGTTTTTGGAATAGAGCCGAATATCCGATTCATATTATGTTCTTGGTCCAGTCTTCAGTTAAAAGTAGTACTTTTAGCAAATTCAAAATTTTAAAACCAATGTGCACCGGTATCTCCTCTTAAATCCTTTCCTATTTTCCTAATACTCGCACTGTGTTTAACCGTAAACGTGTTAAGGGTATTAATATCCCCTTGAGTGCCTGTACTTTATAAAAAAAAAAGTACTTTTAGCAACAAGGTTTAAGGAAGTAAAATACCAATTTTGTTTTCATATACAAAAAATTAATAATTTAAAATATTATGGGGGTCATGTCCATTAACGCAATACGATTAGTTTTGAATTAAAGGGAATTCCTTCGAAAAAAAAACAAACAAATTATCTCCCAGGGGGGGCATGACCCCTACGACACCCCCCCCCCCCTGGATCCGCCATTGAAGAAAGAGTTGGTTGGTGAAACTGTAAAGGACACTAAAATCAAATATGTGCTATCAATTAGTGCACTGATAGGAACATCTGAGGACACTAATGCCGGAGTCTTCGGACCTAGAAGAAAACTCAATACCGATGGGGTCAGTCAAGGTGAAAGCTAACTACATAGAAAAATGCGTTGAATGTCATTTTGAAAGACACTGAAGAAACAAAAAATATTGTCATCATGGTAAATAGTCAAGTGGGATTAAATGCACTAAGCTCCTATTTCATCAGCTTAAAATGGTATCAAAATTTGTTTGGAGACTAAATGAGATAGACAAGTACAACAAAGTCATCCTTTATTGGATACCAGGGTATGTTGGAGTTTAGGAAAATAAAGTACATATATAAAAGATTTCTTTAAAAGAAAGAAGCAAAGGTTAGAGCTCTATGTTGGTTTTAGAGAAAGTGTGAATCTATAATTTAGAACATCAAAATGGGAGGGAAAAACAGTAGAATATAGGAGGACACAATCGATCTCTTGGTTGCAGTCCATCACCCCTAATCTATTAATCATTAATTCATAACAAATCACTTCAGCCAGAAATTTGGTTCAATTTTTAGTGAACGCTCTAAGTATATTTAATTCAAAAGAACAGATAGCTAAAAATGTTTATCTCTTGCGAATGATGCTAAAGAATTATTCCAAAGAAATCATTCCAGATTTTGGTATTGACAATAAGGCGCATGAGAAGCTATGAATATTTTATGTATACATTCAATTACTTCATACTCGTATTTGGTACTAAATTATCAAATATCTAATGTAACAGCCTTATACCCGTAAACGTAACTCTTGTTCTAGTCCTACGACAAATCACTAAAATCCAGGTGGTGAGATTAGTACAACACAACACTAACACTTTCTGACCCCGTGTCGTGCAATGTTGCACGGTGTCACATCATCGTCACCTCGACACATGTTATCGTTAAGAGAAAGAGCTATTTTAAAAAATTACCACTTAAAGGTGTACCCAACTTGATAACGGATGATGTCAATTTCAACACGTCCGCCGCGTCCTCGACGAACATAATTCGTCCTAGATTAATATTCCGTGGTGTTTTATCTCGTTTCTCTAGGGCATTCCAGTTCAGAAAACGTAGAAGAAGAAGAAGAAAAAGTAGTTAAAAAAAAGGAAAAAACAAAAATAAGATTCTTTTTCCAATTACTTTGCAGCAAGTTGCACCTTAGTTCTCGGTCACTACCACCAATGCCGCCGCTGCTGCTGTACATGTAATCTGCTTAGTGTGTACCAGAAACGCCAATGTCCGCCCTCAGTGTGAACTAATCTCCAACCTTACGTGTTTTGAGTATAGTTTGTTAGTGTTTTTTTTTTTTAGTTTTTATTTATTCGCCAAAAGAAATCTAAGTTACTGTGAAAAGTCCTTCCCTAAGCGGATATACGTCCGCTATGAACTCGGAATGTATATTGCACTTCTTATTTTTAGTTGGCTTTAAAAAATTGTTTGAAAGTGCTTATTTTTTTGTTTTTGTTTTTCTTATTCTTGTTATTTTTATTTCACATTTTTTTGATTTTACTTTCCGTAGATAAATCTTCCAAGGGAAACAAGCAACATGATTGCCATTAGTCTGAAGGACACAACCGGGGTTAAGCATGCTGAGGATTACATCAAACTGTCGGTTTTGGAATCGGGAAACATCTTCCCAACTAAGGTAACCAAACTTTTCTTTACATACATACATACATATGTACATACATACATATGTATGTATATTGCCAAACAGACTTAAGTAGGTTAGATATAGGGAGAGATGCATGTATCTTGTATCTCTTTGAAAACAGCAGCAAAAGAAAATATAAAAATAAAGAAGAAAAATCAGAATCTTGAATCCTTTTTATATCTATATACATATGTATGTATGTACATACATATTTACTGTGTATATTTTTAGTTTTAATTTTGTTCTCTTCGTTTTTGTGTATTCTAAAGGAAAAGTTCTGGAAATTCTGATAGTGTCAAATAAAGGTGTAATTTTATTTTATTTTTTTTTTACTACACCTCTTTTTTATTAGCTTATGGTTCTCATTTGGTGTAGTTTTTGTATTCTTCTTCTTTTTATTTTGTTTAATGCTGTTCAATGAGATAGAACGCGAACTACAAACATAACAAGTTTTCATTTTTAATTTTTTTTTTTTTCTAACTTTATTTACTGTTGCTGGTACTGCTGCTGTTGTTGTCATCAACATCATCACGGTTGCTGTGTCCTATTTCATCTGGAATAGACAATCTTCTCAGTTGGGGACATTATCTGCTTCGATTCACCTCTAACTGTATCTTCGCATTGGTCGAGTTCTGATGAACGAATCGTTTCAATTGACAGGAACACTGGTAAGTTGAATGTTTTCTATTTCTCTAATTTATTTTGCTACTTCCGCTGTTTGTGACGGAAATATTTTTCAAACTGTTGTCGATTTAGCGGAAATCAAATTGTCTTCCAAATAAAATACAGGGTGATTAAAAAACATTAATATTATTTTTTTTTATAATACGTATACAAATTAAATATAAAATGATAAGTCGCTTCCATTAAAAAAAATTTTAAGGACATTCTCTTCTATCTCTTGTGAACTATCATCATCATTTTTTTAACAATTGTTTGTGTTTTTTTAAACTTAAACTAAAACCTTTTGAGTGAATGCCCAAAAAGGGTGATAAATACACTTTCATTTTCATGGGTATTGAATCCTTAGAATAAAGACACTGAACACGACCAGGAATCTTTTCATATTCT
Source organism: Eupeodes latifasciatus (assembly GCA_920104205.1). Taxonomy (NCBI): domain Eukaryota; kingdom Metazoa; phylum Arthropoda; class Insecta; order Diptera; family Syrphidae; genus Eupeodes; species Eupeodes latifasciatus. The sequence continues at coordinate 36,595,771 of OV049925.1, read as the reverse complement.
CTTAAAATGACTCATACAAATTCCACCAACGATGGTTGCTTGGCGATTTAATCGAAGTTTGGAAATTTATAAATTGTTAAAAATTTGTATTAAAAAGTTTTACAAGGCGGGAGAAATAAAAGGATTTCCAATATGAGATGTCATTTTGAATAACCCGCCATTTGGGCAGCTGTCACATTAGAATTAAATTATTAAATTATTAAAATTATTAAAATTATTAAATTATAAAAAATTAAAATGGAACGATACATGTTTCAAAAAAGGTGAACATTTTGCAAAATTTTAAGCATTTTGGTTCGTACCTTGTCGTCGGGTATATTTGTTGGGAAGGATCTCCATCCTTCACGTGTCACTTCTTGGTGCGGTTTTTGGCTTAGCGATGTGATTGGACTTTACTTATTCGACAGTGAGGTTGGTACAAATGTTACGGTCGATGAAGCTGTAACTAATAAGTGCGTTTTTTCGTATTCCATATATAGTACAGTGAGAAATTACCAAAAAAACGATCCGCAGTACTCCGGTTTTTATATTTGAAAGTTGATACAACTGAATATTTGCCAGAATAATTTATCAAAAATTAAAAAAAAAAAATAGCGAAATTCAGACCAGGGATGAAATCGTGTAAGCTGATTTTTGATAGTTGACTATCAAAATCAAGAAAATACGTCTTATGTGTAATGTGATAGTAGATTTTAAAGTTTTAACCAAACAATTTGACATGAAATAAAAAATTCAAGAAGGGGGTTTGTTCGTAGACTACTACATTAACATGTGGTGTTGAAGCGAGCTTGAAGCTCGTCTAAATTCTTTATATACCTGAATCGAGTTGAAATGAGCTTGATTCGCCTCGATTCCGGTCCAGGATCGGAGTCGAGTCAAAATTTGTGAAGGAAAACCTGTGTGGAGGAGTTGATTTTACAGATAATGCGTTATGGTCTGTTTATTTGCATGTTTGTGTACAAAAAATATAGTTTTGTTTTAATCAAATTAAAAAAAAAAATTGCACATGGAGTAGGTAGCATATTCTTATATGGTGCTGAACTATTCAGTTTTTCATTGTTTAACACGAATCAAACTATCTCACTTGCACTTCATAAGAAACATCGAAACACCATTTGCATTTTAGAAAGTGCTGTCAAACTTAATCATTTTTAAACCTTCTTCTGCGGTGGAAACACCAAAAAAATCTAAACTGAGATAAACCTTTGGTGGAAACATAGCAAAACTTAATTATCTTTTCTATTGTTTTCTCTTGCAAAATAAGCCCAGTTGGCACGAGTACGATAACTTTGGCGCCGAGATATAATAACGGTTTTTGGTAGAGGGTCTTAATACAAGCATTTTTTACTATGGGAGGGGGGGTCTATCTCCCCCCGTTTAGGCGGGAGGGGCAATTTAAAAAAGTCATTATTTAAAATGGAAAAAAATAATTAAAAAATAACGGTGATACTTACAATTAAGTTGTATACATTTTTTTAAAGCCAACACTCTGTTCTATTAGCCAGTTTTTAAATCAAGTCAAAACTATGCGTAGTTTTTGAAAAATTTAATTTTAAACTCAAAATTTGAGTAAAAAAAGTTAAAAAAAGGTTTAAAGTGTAACTTTTTCAATACTTCAAGATTATCTACCATTGTTTTTATTTCAGAACTTATTGCTCTTATTTGTTTTTGATCAAAAACTGAAAACTAGATGATTTTATGTCTTTTAGTTTTTGAGAAAATTGAAAATAAAAATTTAATTTTAAACTCAAAATTTGAGTAAAAAAAGTTAAAAAAGGTTTAAAGTGTGACTTTTTCAATACTTCAAGATTATCTACCATTGTTTTTATTTCAGAACTTATTGCTCTTATTTGTTTTTGATCAAAAACTGAAAACTAGATGATTTTATGTCTTTTAGTTTTTGAGAAAATTGAAAATAAAAATTTAATTTTAAACTCAAAATTTGAGTAAAAAAAGTTAAAAAAAGGTTTAAAGTGTAACTTTTTCAATACTTCAAGATTATCTACCATTGTTTTTATTTCAGAATTTATTGCTCTTATTTGTTTTTGATCAAAAACTGAAAACTAGATGATTTTATATCTTTTAGTTTTTGAGAAAATTGAAAATAACCACAACTACTATTTTAATTTTTTTTGCTTGAGTGGTCTTATTTTGATAGTAATAATGGTATTTGCGTATGCGTAATGCGTGTTTGGGTGTATGCAACAGTAAGGTGTGCGCGAGTTTGGGTGTATGCAACAGTGGCATCTGTAAGGGGGGGCATGCTGCCCCCCTGCAACCCCCCTGCTTGGGCACACTATAGGATTTGGGATGGGTGCAAGTTGGTGTGTGTGCAAGGTGAGGAGGGTGCAAGGTGTGGTGGGTGCAAGATGGGGTGCATGCAAAGTTTCTTTTGCATTTAAATAAGCTGGATTTAAGAAAAATTAATTTACCCTAGGTGTATCTTAATCCATATTCGATTATTACTATCAAAATAAGACTACGTTAGCAAGGAAAAAGTAATTTAATTAAAATATTTTTTTGGTAACTTTCAATTTTCTCAAGAACTAGAAGACATAAAGTCATCTAGTTTTCAGTTTTCGATCAAAAATAAATAAGAGCAATGTATTCTAAAAAAAAAATTGTAGATAATCTAAAAGTTTTGAAATATTACACTCTAAACCATATTTTTAACTTTTTTTTTGACCAAATTTTAAGTTTAAAACAGTTTTTTTCGAAAACTATGCATAGTTTTGACTTGATTTAAAAACAAGCTACTAGACACAAGTGTTGGCTTTAAAAAAAGGTATAATACTTAATTGTAAGTATTACCGTTATTTTTTAATTATTTTTTTTCCATTTAAAGTACATGTTTTTTTAAATTGCCCCTACCGCCTAAACGGGGGGAGATAGACCCCCCCTCCCATAGTAAAAAATGCTTGTATTAAGCCCCTCTACCAAAAACCGTTATTATATCTCGGCGCCAAAGTTATCGTACTCTCCCCGCCCAGTTAGTCAATTTTCACTAACAAAACTAAATATCAACAGTAATAGATTGATTTTTTCCCCAATAGAAAACACACATGATTCCAAATGTACAACTACTCAACGAACACAGCCATCGAGATACAAATGCAATATCAATCGTACCAACATTTGAGAACGAAATCACATAAGATCCATTCGAGACTCGTATAAATGTCAAAAACCCATCCATAGTAAGATTCTTATCTAACTTTTATCGGTGTTATTCATACTATGGATATTGTTTTTGTTATTCGTGCAAAATCCTACTATACTATGGATAGATTTTCCAACTATGCTATGCTGGTACAGGGTTATCCATTTTGCGGTTTTAAAAGTAAACGTACATAAAACACATACAACATTTTTTTTCATGATATTTCTTTTGTATTATAAAGTTTGAACGTTGATATTATGTGCGAAATGAAATGACCACCACGCGAATTGTTGCAAGCGTCGATTCTTTTGAGGTAATTTTCGACCACTTTTTGACATATATTGAACGGTATCTCAGCCATAATTTGACGAATGTTGGTTTTAAAGTGCTCAACACTTAAAGATTTATCTCCATAAAGACGGTCTTTCGCATAGCCCCACAAAAAAAGTCCAGCGGTGTCAAATCGCATGATCTTGGTGGTCCGTTGATATCGCCACGACGAGAAATTACGCGGCCAGTAAATGTCTCTTGCAATAAACCCATACTCGCTCGAGCTGTGTGGCATGTGGCACTGTCTTGTTTTTGAAACCACATATTCTCCAAGTCTTATTCTTCAATAGCAGGCAAAAAAAGTCGGTTGTGTCATATGACCATAACGCTCCGAATTGACGGTGACAGTTGTTCCATCTTCGTTTTCGAAAAAGTAAGGTCCAATCACACCTCCGCTCCGGACCAAAGATCGCACCAAACAGTGACTTTTTGTGGATGTAATGGCCTCTCTTAAATAACTTGAGGATTCTCAAAACCCCAAATACTACAATTTTGTTTATTAACATACCCACCGAGAGAGAAATGTGCTTCATCGCAGAAGAACATTTTGTTAGAAAAATCGCCGTCCACTGCCTGTTGTTCAAGCACCCGTTTGACGTATCTACGACCGACGTGGTGAATGGTCATCTGGCTTCAGTTGTTGTGTGAGGTGGACTTTATATGGATGTAGGTGTAGATCCAAATGCATAATACGCCATAATGTGCCGTAAGACAGTCCTAATTTCTGAGAACGACTCGACGAGGAATCGACACATTCGGGTCTTCGGCAACACTTTCACTTACAGCAGCGATATTTTCAGTCGTACGAGCGAAACGATGATGCACAAGCCTTACCAACCAATTCAGTCTTTTCAAATTTCTTCACAATTGCTTGCGTAGTTGGACGATTATGTAAACCATAATCTCCTCTTAAAGCACGATAAGTGGCTGTGGCAGAATGACCATTTTTGTAAGTAGGTTTTAACAATTTCTATCCGTTGTGCGATAGTTAAGCGATCCATTTTCGTAAATGTCAGACTTTCACTGACAAAAAAATATTAGTTTAACAACTTAGTTTGACAAATGTCGAATTCCAGCCCCGTACTTTTGAAACAGCAAAATGGATAACCCTTATCTCAAAAGAGTATGAAACCTTTATGATTTGGCTTCTTTAACCACATGGCTAGCAATTTCCCTTAACCCACTCTATTCTCTCTATTTTCCTGATCCTTTAATACAAATGAAGCGGAGCAAATTACAGAAATATATGTAAATCGAAGGGAATTTATATTGAAATGCACGTAAAATGAAAGAAGTTATTTTTACAGAGAAAAGAAAACCTTCCTTGCAATTTTGAATTTTCTGAATTACCCTGTATTTAACCAAGCCAAAACTTCTATTGCCGCCTGTCCTATTCGTAGACCAAAAAAATATCTTCTGTTACGACGTATTTTATGTAATTGCTTGAAGTTGAATTTAAGTGTCCATTGATGTGGGTGATTCTTTTTTTGTTGTTTGCTGTGTCAATTTGATTTGGAATTTACTTGTCTATTGATGTGAATGAAATTCGATGAAATTCCGCATTTATTCATGAATGACAAAGTGTCCAGTTTATACGAATATACGAGGTGTGTTCAAAAAGTACCCGGAATTTTCGTTTTTTAAAAAAAATATTTATTTATTCGTTTACATCAATGTGGTCCCTCTTCAAAGTAGAATCCCCCCCCCAGATATACTCCTAATACACTTATGCCAGCGTTTTTTCCAATCTTCGAAGGACTCTTGATATTCACTTTTTGATATGTCCTTGAGCATTCTCAGCGATTCGGCCTTTATTTCTTCAATCGAGGAAAAACGCAGTCCTTTTATGGGTCTCTTCAACTTTGGAAACAGGAAAAAGTCACACGGAGCCATATCTGGTGAATATGAAGGTTGGGGCATGACTACAGTATTGTTTTTGGCCAAAAAATTACGAACAAGCAACGACGAGTGAGCAGGTGCGTTATCGTGGTGCAAAAGCCATGAATTGTTTTTCCATAAATCTGAGCGTTTTTTTCGGATTGCTTCACGCAAACGTCGCATAACTTCAAGGCAATACTCCTTATTAACCGTACGATCTTATGGTAAGAATTTTTGATGTACTATGCCATTATAATCGCAGAAAACAGTAAGCAAAACCTTCACATTTGATCGAACTTGACGTGCTTTTTTCGCTCTTGAGGTTGGATGCTTCCAGGTGGACGATTGTGCTTTAGTTTCTACATCATAACCGTACACCCATGTGCTCATGCTCTTGAGCGATGTTCATGCGATTGTTTTTTTGGTCAAAATTCAGCAGTTTCAGCAAAAATCGCCGAGCTCATAAAAACACGTCGAACCTTAGCAACTACCACAGACAAAGTAAATATTGAATATAGCTGAAAATTGCATCATACTTTAGGGGCATGTATACCAACACAATAAACAAACAAATTTGACCTTCGGACTCTCCAGACCCGCGAAATTTTAAAATTCCGGTTACTTTTTGAACACACCTCGTATACTATATGTATGTAATGTACCTATGCTTTCGATGGTTTTAACTTAACCTACAGGTTAATGTCTACTTATTTTATTATAAATATTTTATAAGCCAATATAAGGCACATACATTTATTCCGTTTGTTGTACAAGGTACAAAAGGAAAAAAGAGTTTTTCGTATGACAAAAAGAAATATGTATATTTATGCTAAATTTTACATATGAATGAACATATTTAAGGGTGTAGGATGCTATTCTGAAGATTTTATTTTGAATTTCAAGTGAGAGTGTTAAGTGCCACAAATATTTAATTTAAGTGATGGATCATGTGTTTTTGAGGCACTTCGATGTGTGTTTTCTTTTTTAAATTTTGTCACTGGAATTTCCTTATTTCTTCTACCTACAAACATATTTTCTTTGTTGAATTCCAATCTGAAAGAGGATGTCTTTTCGTCTGTAGCTACATAAAACAATTTGAATTATGAAATGTAGATTATGCTTGGTATGGGATACTTGCAATTTATATTGATGTCTTTTTTCTTTGTTAGGGGAAAATTTATGGTTTAGTAAAAGAAGTAAAATATCATCAATAACAATAAGGGAGTTATAATTCAGTTGAAATTGGCAAAGTTGGGTATGCAGTTATGTGTGTATGTCTTTCGAATTCTGCAGCATATTTTAGTGACACACAATAAAAGTCCTTGAAGTTAGACTTTGAGACATAATTTTAAATTAAGATAACTTAATAAATTATGATTTAAATTATATAAAATATGTCTTCTGTCTGTGTCACTAACATAAATTCACATTGAGACTTTGTTTAATAACAAAAAATTTCTATTTTTGACAATTAGTCTTACACAGATTTATCAACTCAAGATGGAACTATTTCTGAGATTAAGCTATATACAGTTGAAACTCGATTAACCGGTATGGTTGGAGCCGAGCCCATCACGGATAATCGAAAATCCCGGATAATAGAATTTTATTTTTTCTCAAATAAAATAAAACACAAATTGATATTTAATTTTATTATTTTTATTTAAAAAAAAAGAAAACAAACATAAAATTAATTCATAAAACTTATAACAATTGATTCAGTACATATTTTTGTTTGTACATACATTACAAAATCATAAGATTGATTATTAGGAACTTCAAGAAAAACTTTTTTAAAAAAGTTAAAAAAATTGTTGTATTGTTGTTTGCCGTTGTGATTTTACTCGTTGTTTTTGTTTAAGTAAATTAACTTTAATGCGGTGAACTCGCATTATATCCTGTTGTGTTATTCCAGACAATTCGATTCTTCTAAAAAACTCAAAAGTGTAGAACTTGCCAACCATTGTAATTTTTGAATTTTCTACATCATCAGATTCATCAGAAAGGACTTTCGGCTCGTTGTCAGGAGGGTTATTTATCATCTCCATAATTTCGTTCTCTGATAAAACAGCAAATGGTGAAGCATTCGCATCTGAGTCTATCCAGTTTCTTATTGCATTGACATCAAAATCCTCTGCGACTTCCATAATTGTTGAAATCTCGTCAATAGCATCTTGTTCTGAGGAAGTTTAGAAATGATGATGTAAAAACTAATTTTTTTGATTTCACCTTCTTCCTCATTTTCGGGACAGAGTAGATTGTGCCAAACATTTTTCAGAACATCGGTGGTTACGAAATTCCAGGACTTAGAAACACCCCATAAAGCATTCTTGATGTTAAATGACTTTAAAAATGTATCCTGTTTTCTGAGCTTACTAGCTTTCGAATAATCTTTTAGTATACATATTTGCGGCTTTAAAATCATTAACTTTTGGATGGGCTGGACAGTTATTCAAGAGCAATAAAACTTTGGAGTTCTTGCTATTTAATTTCTGGGACAAAGATTTTATTAAACCAATCAAAGAACAATATTTGGGTTACCCAGCCTGCTTGTTGGCTTTGTAGATAACTGAAAGCTCTCCCGCATTTTTTAAAGCTCTTGGACGATCGATTTTGCCAATAACCATCATCTTGCATTTATGAGTTCCTGAAGCATTAGAACAAACCAGTACAGTGTGGCGTTCCTTCGATTCCTTATGTCTTTCAGCTGAACGCTCGTCGTTGCATGCCAAAGTGTTTTGGGACAAACATTTCCAAAAAGGCTGGTGCTTAAATTCTCTGTTTGAATGAGTTCAGACAATTCCTCTACAAAAAGCGTACCATCTTCATAGTCAGCAGATTCTTTTTTCCCTGAAATTGGAACTCCTCGAAATCGTTCCTGTCGAAAACATTCATACGTTGCTCCGTCCACTTTGGAATTTTCAGCTTTTTTGAGAGTTTTGCGCCTCTCCAATCCTTTTATAGTGAAGCTGTCTGCGAAAAATTTGAATATCTTGTCTTTATTTTGTAGAATATCATAAACTGTTTGGGTGCCGATTTTATATCTTTTAGCTAACATTTTCACAGGCATTTTACGATGTTCATTAATCAAATCAACTTTTTCCTAAATGGACAAAACTTTACGCGATCTTTTAAATGCAATACAACAGATACAAAATTCCGTTGGTTTTTAGATGTGAAAAAACTTATTACGGATAATAGAGTTTAAACAAAATAAATGTCTTTATTGTCGATAAAGAAAATGTTTTTGTTTCTTTTACTGATAATAGAGTTTTTTACGGATATAAGAGTTTTTTATGTTAAATATTTTGATCACGGTTAATAGAGCGTCTCAGTTAATCGAATCCCGGATAATCGAGTTTCAACTGTATTAAGAAGAAATAACAAAATGTGTTTCTCGGGACCTTATGCTCAAACAATCAAATAAAAAAATATAAATTCGTTTTCGTACTTTAGATTTAGAGGCAGTGTTTATAAAGGGTTTTTCATTAAAGGCGGGTCGATTTTGAAATTCAATAAAACGAGTTTTGTATATACATATAAAGTTTTATCTTTATTTAAGAGCCGTATTTATGACATTATGTGTGAAATATAACATCGGTTGGATGTCCGCCGGGCTTCAGTGGGTGGCGCGCATTCGAAAGGTTCAGTTTTTGATGACTTTGGAGCATAAATCAGTTTGACTCTGACCGATGGCATCGATTGTATTGTTTTCGAGACCCGCGTCGAAAGAGGTCAAATCACAAGACGCCATATAATTCAATTCAGTCTACAAGAACGTGATCTTCGACCTATAGTGACCTATAATAATCGCTGCCTGCATCATTTTCGAAGAAGTACGGAACGATGACGTCTCTAGCCCAAAATCCACACCAAACTCAATTACTCAAGTAAATCTCGAGTGGATTGGTGTCGTCCCAAATTCGGCAATTCATCCATGATGATTTTTTTTTAGTGACTGATTAAGAAAAGATATTTGATAGAAAGTAAAAGAAACAATATGGACTCCTAGAGCTGTCAAAATCAACCCGTTCCTATTGGAAAATCTTTTCTATAGGAGTTTCCAATAAGAGGTTTTATTTTGAATAGCCCTCTATTTGGGCATTTGAAGCCATCATCTTTTGACATTTAAAAAGAAAAAAGTATGCCATTACAAAAAATGGAATAATGTACGCTTTAACAACTCACTGAAATTGTTAGAATTGTTAAAATTCAATTAAAAAAAAAATCTTTTTTTTTTAATAACAAAAATTGAATTGAAGAACCTGAATAAAGTAATTTTGCAGGAATGTGAATTGACTCGTCTTGAAGTAACACATCTGAAATTGCCTTATTGTGAGTCATTTCGGTGTATTCTATATATAATCAGTCACGATGATCCTCCATCCTCTGCGATCCCGAGCATGTGGCTTTTAGTCATTCCGACAAAACACTCTGGCATCTGCGATATGGCTGGAACTGGAAGATGAGGTCGAACACTATTCATATCTTTGTACAGATCAGTTCTCTTGCACGCAGGACCGAATTCCCACTAAGGTGTCATTCGTGGAGGTAATGTTATTCTAAGTTAGATGAATTCCTTAACTTATTCGAAGATATTTTATCTTATCCTTCAAAACCAACTAGTTTTGTCTTCTTTAATCAATCGATATCTATGTCCTCTTAACGTCTGACCTACGCAATCTATCCTAGATATTGATATAGCAGATGTCACATGAGTATTTTTACATGACTTAGGATCGCCTTTTTTTTAAGGGTTTCAAATGTAGCTGTTAGTCTAATATTCAGGTATGCTTTCCTCTACCATATCATACTTTATTGACGATATGATACATGTTTTCCATAGACACAACTCTTCCGCCGCCGTTCTAAAAGAGTTAGTTCCACTAGTAATTCCTCAGAACCGACCTTGTTGTTCTGTAGCTTTTTAATAGGGAGATATATCTCTTCTATACTAGGTGAAGGGTCTGAGTTTATGTTGGCTACCCTTCGTCTAACTAATATAAAGTCCCTACTGGAAAAAATCGGTTTCCAATTACATATTTCCAGTATTAAAAATCCAAAACTGACCGTAAGTTCTTTTTTACTTATTCAAGAAAATTTAATCTTTCAACTTATGCATACATTTTAAAAGTGTTATTAATTGATTCTTATACAACTTCATTTACAATCAAAAGCCGGCTATTAATTCAAATATCGATTTTAATCCAATAACAAGGTCAAAAGTTCATTTTTGTTCGACTTTCTTAATCCCTTTTTCTTTTCCAATTCCTCAAAATCAAATCCATTTTTATTGACAAAATTATAACATCAATATTTCATTCCTTGATGAATGTCACATAATCCTCTGCTGTGCATATACATTAAACAAAATGAAAAAAAAAAAAACAAATTGCAATACGAACAAAATACTACGAAACGCAAAAACCCATCACTTAACTTAACCGTAAAAGCCACACTGCTCTCGTTCTCGATCTCGATGGTTTGAATCGAGAACTACGCCCGGCAGCAGCAGTAGAAGCAGAAGCAGGAGTAGCAGCAAAATGAAATGACTCAAAGGATAATAATACTAATCGATTTTTATGATGGTGTTATTACACAACAAACGCACATACACAGCCACACAAATACATCAATACACAAGCAAACCACTCAAACAACAACAACGATTCCAGTATTTATGGGTGCGGATTTAATGCAATGAATTATGTGCCCCTGATTTGCCATTCTATTTATTTTGCATAAATCTCTTTCCATCGTTCCCACAAACCCAACTACCCTCTAACGCCCCCCCCCTTACTTCCGTATAGATAATACATAATGTATAGTGCACGCTTGTTGTTCACTTTATGCCATGTGCAAGAGAGTAAAGTGCTTTCTAAATCTAAACCTTTATTTTGAGCTACTATGTGACTTTACTTTATTATATTTATTTTATTTTTACTAAATTTCCTTTCTAACGAATTTAATTTATCTCTTGCTCAGGAATCGGCAAAGTCTTGGGAAATCGATTCAAGTTGGGCGAAAAGGTTGTCGTCACCAATGGCGATAAAACTGGTAGTTTCCTGAAATACGATGTTGAAGTTCGTGATGCCGATAAGGTAAGAGAGAAGGAAGAAGTGTGTGTTTTAAAATACAAAAAAAAAAAAAACAATAGAGAAATAAATAAATAGATAAATCACTTTCTAACAACTTATTCCACAGATTGAGTTCTTCAAGTCTTACGATATATTTAGTGGCACTTCGTACCGAGGACATCTAATCGTACGCAATCATCTTCAAGTGGATAAGTTCGCCAATTTGGTAAGTTTCAACTAAAATTGATTTAAATCTTTTTTTTTTAAACCTTTTGAAAAAAAAACGATGACATTGACAACAACAACTAACAAATTCTCTCTGTCTGTCATTTTTCATCTTCTACACAACATAGATTGCCAAGAATATATCCAAATGTTCAAACTTAATTGATAAAGTTCCCATAAAGTTCTTCACGTGTCATCTAACATCGAAGCAACAACCATTGGGTGCATTGTTGTTGGACCATTACAAGGTAATGCCCTATTTCGATGCCGAACTGGGAACATATGCATGCCAAATCGACTTGACGACAACTTTTAATGATGTTCTCAACATTGTTAAAACGAATGAAGTTAACTTTGAGCTTGAGGTAAGTTACATAAGATAGAAGATACAGTACAGATACAGATATCTAGTCTTTCATGCATAATACCTACACAGATAGAAAGTCTCCTCTTTTATAACTGCAACCATTTGTATTTTAATGCTTTTTCAGGCTCGCTTGCCGAACGGCCTGACAGATGTGATAACGCTGAAGTTTGTTCCTGGTATTCGAGTGACTCCAGAACAAATGTACGTTGCTGATATTGGCCAACAAGACATTATAATCACAGGACTGGATAAAGTTCTGCAAAAGATTGAGGTAAGAACTGAAAGTTATTTTCTAGTAGTATTGCAATGCAATAGAAATACTCATACTGTAAGGAGGGAAGGGAAGAAGGGATTGACGAATAAGAGTAATGTAGGAAATAGGAAGTGTAAGTGGAAATTTTCTAATTACAACAATTCGTCGTTGTCGTCTTCTCTGATACGACTACGATAGACAGATAGATTCCTTTACTATTTGTCTTTTGACTCAATGACGGACGACATGACGCATTCGTTTTGTTTGTGTGAATGACATAGAGAGTACGATATGTATGCGAGTAGATAGATATACATTTAGTATAGATGCCATGTAAGAAATTGATTTAACTATCAGTTTAAATTGAATAGGGATGGATATGGGGACATGGACAACGACGAACGACGACGACTACGACTACGACGACGACGATGACGAGGACGACGACAAATGTTGAAAACATGATTCTCTTTTATGTTTTTCTTAGACATTCGAATAGATTTCCATTGAAATAGCAGTCGAATTGAAGAATTCTCCTTAGTCTCTGTTTGAATTAAATAGAAACGTTTATCATTTCCTAAAAAGAAGGATCTACGAGTATAAGAACTATCGCAAAGGACGAAGAGGAATTTTAATTTTAGTTTTTTTTTTTCGAGTGACGATAAGGATGACAATGACGATATGGTTTGATTCCTTTCTTTTTTCAAATTTGTTTTTGTGTGTGTTTACTCCTCTTAAAGTTTAGACTTTAAAGAGAGGAACAAAGTTAGTGAATATATGCTTATTTCTCCTGCAATTCAATGACTTTTTTCCTTTCTCTATTTCTAGTGTGACAAAATAATGAATAATTCATAGATATGTGGCCCAGCATTGAGAGATCTTTAATGATGGATGTTTTTTTATGTGATTTTGATTATTTTTTTGCTTTAAGCAGAAGTCTTTTCTTTATGATTACGGAACTCTTCCTGCTTAAATATATGTTTGGTTTTCGTTTTTTTTAATGTTATAAGCACGCATGTAAATTTAATACCAGTTTTAATAAGGTTTCAATTCCGGCATTGTCTCTGAAGGCTTTTTCGTTCAAAATTTATTTACTCTTAATGTGCTCAAAAATAGTGCATCACTACTCAACTTTAACACTGCTACTTAAAAATCCAAGTATGTTGTGTATAAAAAAGGTCCAGATTGAAAGTTTGGCAATAAGACCTAAGGACACTAATTTAAAAAGTTTTGAAAATTAAATTTCTTATTATTTATTTTAGAAGCTTTAAAAGAAGGAAGGCATTAGTTTTCTCTTTTGGATAAACTTTTTATAATAGCACTCGAAATAACTTAACACTCCTATTTACGAATCCAAAACTTTATTCAGTACGCATATCAATCGCAGTAAGCTTTAGGTCTTTAGCTTATAAGCATTTTAAAACTTTTGTCCAATGTCTTATGTTTCTTTATTTCAAAAATTTGACTTCAAAAGTGCTATGGTCTTAAATTTAATTGAATGCATGAAGATCATTTCCCTAACCAACCATACGTTAAACCAATATTCAATTATGATGTTATCAGTTCTTTGTTTTGAAAAAAGACAATAGATACTTTGGGACTATATATAATGCAATTATTCGGTATTCCATTCTTACTACTCGTAACTCTTAGTACGAGTATGCCACCAAAATTTACAAAATTCTAACTAATCACTCAGAAACTAAAACCCTATTCAAAGAATATAGCCAATTGTATTCGAAAAGCCACCACACTACCCGTACGGTCGTATGCGTCCATTATATTCGATTTATCGTCCGTCCGACACTCTCAACTATCCCCAAACTTATCCTACTCCCTTCGCATTCACGTTTCACGTTGTTATTGTATTTATCAACTAAAACCCTATTGAAATCGGCAGGGCCTCGAGTGTTTCTTTATTCTATGTAGGTATACATATCTATTTTTGTAGATCCTCCATGTTCATATTTGTCTATACGTATATATTTACTATACCAACCAGTAGAATATTGTTAAACTTCAGGACCATTATGCTTAAACACAATGGGAGCGTTTAAGTGATTATCCACTCTCAAAGGGAACTCTTTTGCTATTGAAGCAAACCCCCTTGTGTGCAGCACTGCAGCACACCGTACGATATGTTGTTGTTGTTATTATAGGTTAGTAGGAAGGTTGGTTGGTTCGTCCGGTCCGTCCATTCGTTGGGTGTTGGTTTGGGAGTGATGGTTTGATTTTGTTGGCTCTGGTCCTTTGGTCAGCTCAATATAATATGTATTCCATTCTTCGTCTCTGAATGCTTTCAGTTAAAAAGTTACCTAATGGAATTTCCTCGAGTGGTTTCTCTTCTTTCTTTCTTTTTTCTCGCTCCTCGCTCGGTTCTTCTCTCTTAATAGCATTTAAGTGTGAATATTATCGATTTTGATGTGCATTCGATGGCTTCCTGGCTTGACTGGAGGAGTCAAGTCCGCAAGCCATGCAATGCATGCCGCCTACTAAATCCTTTTAAATCTTTCTCAAGGACTCTTAATAATGTTGCCTTCTGCTTCTGCTACTGGTTCCAAGTCCTTTTTTCAAGCAGCTATGTATGTAAATGGAATTATTGTTTCCGATTATAACAGTTAACTTTATTTCTATTTATTTATTTTTATTGAACGCAGCAAAGCTTTTTCCGGTCACTTTAAAAGTGTGCATGTGTTTTTATTTTTGTATTCAAAAATAAGAATTTTAAGAACATACAATGTACATACAATGTACACATGACAGCATTGCAGAT
Source organism: Eupeodes latifasciatus (assembly GCA_920104205.1). Classification (NCBI taxonomy): domain Eukaryota; kingdom Metazoa; phylum Arthropoda; class Insecta; order Diptera; family Syrphidae; genus Eupeodes; species Eupeodes latifasciatus. The sequence continues at coordinate 36,580,708 of OV049925.1, read as the reverse complement.
ACGCATTGACATGTTTTTTATTTGTTTGTATTTAATTTTTATAATGAAATTGGTTAATGGATACGGAAACTAAAATGAATCAAATTTTATTGAACAAACAAAATGGCAAACATGCATGATGCATGCATAAATTAATAATTAAATTTGTTCATTTTTTTTTTTTTAATTTGTCAATCTACAAGCCAGCTCTTAACACACTTGGCTTGCAAAAGCGTTACATTTGTTTCCCTTGTTGATACAAAAATTGCACATTCTGATAATATGTAAAAATTAAACTCCTACATTTTTAATTGATTAAAAAAATGGATCAGAAATAAAATAATAATAAAATGCTATTTTACATTATTTAATGTGTATGTTAATAAGTTGCTGTGAATTGGAGTGAGGACTAGTATTATATCAAACATTGAACAATAACAATTTAAAAAGTTTTAAACAAAACAACAACAACAAAATAAAACATTTCAGTTACGATTTTGTATTTAATGATGGGAAAAATATTTATAATGTATCAATCACTAATATCACCGTAAGGTCAACATTGTGGCAAATGTTTTAAGCTTTATTTTAATAATTGACAAAACCACAAATGATGCCGTAGAAAAAAAAAATTAAATGAAGTACCTGTTTCTGCTGGGTTTTATTTGAAGGAAACTTCTGGTTTTTGAGCTAATGTTTTGGCTAAAAATATTTTGATTCTGTTTTCATTTATGTCCAAAATAATAGTAACACTTGTTATTTTCGAGTAAAATAGTTTTTGGAACTTTAGCAAAACTAATGATTCAAGGAATAGTTTATCTACTTAAATAGTAAAATCCAAAGTGTTATAAAGTGCAGTTAGTATACTCGTATTATTATTAATGGTGGTTAATTTGTTGGTGATATATTTAATCTGGAATTATTTGAATATGACGTATAGCAACAAGTTTAACGAAACCATACACGGAAGGCCAACGTGAATAAAATAGTTGAACATTCAGTGTTAATGTTATATAATGTCATACAAATTTATTCTTCAACTCGAAAAATCGCCGCCCACCGCCTGTTGTTCAAGAACCCATTTGACGTATCTACGACGTTGTGAATGCTCAGTTGGCTTCAGTTGTTGTGTGAGGTGGGTGCACTTTATATGGATGTAGGTGTAGATCCAAATGCAAAGTACGCCATAATGTGCCGTAAGACAGTCCTAATTCCATTTCGGTCTTCGGCAACACTTTCACTTGCAGCAGCAATATTTTCAGTGGTACGAGCGAAACGAAAACCAATCTGATTCGAATCTGATATTCGATTCGTTTATGAATTCGTACTCTGTAAAATGTTCGAATCGAACAAAACAATCTAGTACCTTTTCTATTTATAGAATAGATTTGCCGAGTCTCGAAGTATTTCTCATGTGTCTAAAGATGTCAAACAAATCACAGACAATATTACGAAGTTGAAATTAATTTTTAAAGAGAAAATATAAAATTCAATAAAAAGTTAATATAATGGATTCGGTTGCGCTGTGGATGGATCAAGAAAATAGAAACACATTTCAAATATTTTTGAAATGTGTGATAGAAGGTAAACATAATGCGTGAGTTATTTTACTTTTTTAACCATTGCTTTTATGTAGTTTTGTACAGAACTTTAGACTATCAAAAACCGCTTTCAATTATGTATTGAATGCTATTCGAGAGGAACTGTCCACTCCCATGAGTGAGACTTTCTCACAAATAGTTTGAAGTGTTTCTGGCGTCCGAGGCGTTCAAACGTACCTTGGCTAAATCGGGATGAAAATACATAAATTCCATCATAATTTCAAATTGCTTTTTTTTTGGTATGCACATTTTTCGCTGATGATTCCCTGTAATGAAATTTATTTACTTAAATTTTAAATAAAATTATTATTTCCTTACTTACATTTTATATATGTATATTTCACACAACTTAATACAATTTTCCTTTTGTGTCCTTTAAAAACGACCTTCGAATTGCAATCCGTTACCTTTTTTGGTGTAGAAATAAAATTTCCGTTTTCGAACGCTAATGACATTCGGAAACGCATTGCCTGGTACGAAAAATCCGAATGCGGATTTGTCATTCCGTAAGTACTAGATTTCTTATCCGCAATAGAATTAGAGAGTACAAAATATTCGTTTTCGAAAATATTTGCTTTCGAAACGCATTACAGAGTAGGGCCCCAGGCCTTACAATATCTTCACAATTTTGCCAATTGCCTGCGTAGTTGGACAATTATGTAAACCATAATCTTCTCTTAAAGCACGATAAGTGGCTGTGATTATCTGATGAAAAAAAACAACAAATAACAAAATACATGTAAAGCTAAAGGGTGATTTTTTAGCTATTATCTTTTTGGCAACACTGGTTGCCAAGCACGTTTCGTGTTTTGTTTCACTGTCAAACATCTTCAGTTTGGTCTAGAATTTAACCATGAATCGTCTTACAAACGAACAAAGCTTTCAAATTATTGAATTTTATTATCAAAATGCGTGCTCTGTTAAGAAAGTTCATCGCGCGCTTCTTCTATTTTAATGGTAAGTTTAATCAACCCACTGAAGCGGCTATTCGGGCTATTGTGAATAAATTTCGCAACAAATTTACATTGTTGGACATTAAACCCCCAATACGCTTACGGAGAGTGCGAACTGAAGAAAATAATGCACCTGTATCGGCCAGTGTTAATGATGACCATCAATTATCGATTCGTCGCCGTTCGCAGCAATTGGGCCTCTATTACTCAACAACGTGGAAAATTTTGCGGAAGGATTTAGGTGTGATGCCTTTCAAAATACAGCTGGTGCAAGAATTGAAGCCGAACGACCTACTGCAACGTAAAATGTTTGGTGAATGGGCTCTTGGAAAGTTGGCCGAAGATCCACTTTTTACCGAGAAATTGTGTTCAGCGACGAAGCTTATTTTTGTCTCAATGGGTACGTAAATAAGCAGAATTGTCGATTTTGGAGTGAATATCAGCCAGAAGCATTGCCAGAGCTACCAATGCATCCATAAAATGTCACAGTTTGGGGCGGTTTATGGGCTGGTGGCATCATTGGACCGTACTTCTTCAAAGATGATGCGAATTGTAACGTAACTGTGAATGGAGAGCGCTACCGTGAGATGATATCCAACTTTGTGGTTTCAACAAGACGGTGCCACATGCCACACAGCACGCGCAACAATGGACTTATTGAGAAGCGAGTTGGGTGAACATTTTATTTCACTTTCGGGACCGGTCAATTAGCCGCCTAGATCGTGCGATTTAACGCCTTTAGACTATTTTTTGTGGGGCTATTGTAAAGCTCATGTCTATACAGACAAGCCCGCTTCAATTGACCCATTGGAAGACAACATTGAAGCATTTATTCGTGAGATACCGGCCGAAATGTTGTATGCCAAAATTGAACTAAGCGGATGGACCATTTGAGGCGCAGTCATGGTCAACATTTGCATGAAATAATCTTCAAACATTAAATTATATGGACCGTACTATCGATTGAAATAAAGATTTCATGCATTTTTCTGAATTTCATGCGTTTTTTTTCTTTTTTTTTTTGAAAAACTTTCCTAGGTATAGCATTTAAAAAATCATCCTTTATGAATAGAGTTTATCTTTTTTTTTTTTAAGTAGAAAAAAACATTGAAATTTTCGATACATAAGTTAGTATATCAACATGTGCAATTTTAAAATGTACAAAAATGTGATTTTATCAGTTTATGTAAACAAAATGTATTTTACATTTTTTGTATACATAATTTCAATCCAAACAATTCATTGGAAGGACATCCGGTCCATATGTGCCTTGTTTAAGTTAAAATCACAATAACTACCTACTTATAGTCACAAAATATGATAAATTGTCAATTCTACATAATTATAATAATGATTGTGTTTTATTTTTTTTATCACTGAGTACGAATGACAACCATATCATAAAAAATGTATTTTCTGACGAATCTATTTAACAAAACATGAAACATATGCTGCTAAAGGTTTAAAAAAAAGTCAATAAGTTTCCATCATTTCATTAGTGAGTAGCAATTTTATGCCACTAAATGCGGTGTATTTTACTTATTTTTATAAAACTTTCTCCTTCATTCTAGAGTTTCTATCAAAATAACTAACTTAATTCTACTATATGATAACTTCACCTAATTAAAAAATAGAGTTCCTCTTGACAGCTAAGGGCACACATGCATCTGGCATGTTTTTCTAGTTAAAAAAACAATCCTTATATCGTCTTCTAGCTTTTCTCTATTCTCTATTCATTGTTATTTATTCTCCTTTATTTCTGTTTGAAATGTATTCCAACAACAACAACAACAACAACTTCTACAGAAACCATAGACATACATAGATACAAATATTCAATTTCTTTTCAATTCTATTATTTTGTTTTTAAATTTTTCATGCAGGTAAAACCATCAGATACATCTATTCTGGAACTGATTCCTCAAGCAAAAGTACACGGCTCATTGCAATACAAGGTGAAACAGTTGAACCAACTACCAACAGAGGAGCAATTGTTTATCTATGTGCACTCACCATTAACCCAAGAAGACATTGAGGTGAGTACAACTTATTTCATCATGAATGTAATGGATATATGTACGTAAGCATAAGGTCCTCGAATATATACACTCCAAGTCATAAGTATAAATCTAGCGGTATATGTAAGATCTCCGAAAAAAGAGTATGAAATACAAGAGAATAGAAGATATACAACCAAATAGAAAGCTTTCCAATTTTAAACGGTTAAAGGGACTATGAACTTACTTAGGTGTTCGGAACCATGAAGTCCGTAGGTGATCCCTAGCGGGACATACATACATATGACTTTAACTTCTCCTACGCTCCAGCTCTTTCCCAATCTCGACAATTTCTCCTCGACTGTCATTCTCAACGTGCTTCTCGGTCTCCCGACCTTTCTACCTTCTTGAGTGAGTGGATTCCACTTCCAAACGAAACGTGTGTCCAATCCGTTGCTACTTGCGTCTTCATATAATAGTGTCAATGATCCGTTTGTTCTTCATTGGTTATACTATGGGGCCGAAAACTATCAAGATATTTCGTAGACGCCTATTAAAGTAGGTTTGCAGATTCCTTGTAACCGTTCTTGTCATTTCCAGGCGCTGCATACGTTTAATTGTACTGCTTTGGTGTTTAAGCTGAGAGAGTTGTTCTTCCAATCATTGGAACATCTCGAACTCAGCCTTATGTTTCCCGATGCGGGCAAGTTTATTACCTTCGTATTATCCGTAGTGCTGAATGCTTAAAGCGTCTTAAGCTGAAACACTATTTTTTATGATTTCAGAAAGAAGCAGCGCTTGTATTTCACCAAAAAAAGAAAGAAATTTCTTCTAAATACAATGTTTGCTACTAGTGTCCGACCGAAGGTCGATTTTCAACCGAAGCCGAATCCGAATTATTAGGCTGAAAGAAAATCTTCGGCGAAGCCGAAGCCTAAGGTTGAAAAAAGTCAAGAATTCTCCTTTCCACAAACGATGCGCAAAAGGTGTCAGGCAAAATTCAATACGAGTACGATGCTCGAAATAATAAACAGATTCTTCGCCTTCGGCCAAAACTTCGGCCTAATGTTTTCGAATGTTGTTTTTTTGGCCGAAATTCGGCCGAGCCGAAGCCCCAAGCAGAAGCTTCGGTCGGACACTACCTGCTACTATCATTATGACTTAGAGTGTAGGGTAGGTATAAGTTAAGTGCGGTTGTGTCAGTGTGTAATATACCTACATATAAATATGTTTGGTGAACAATTTAAATACATAAACTAGGTGATGGAAGGAAGTGTCCTTTCCTTCTGACATATATAATATAATCTAGGGTACCTCAAACATTAAGATGTGAATTGAAATAAACCTGCAAGCGATAAATGAAATGAGGATTTAAAAAAATGTAATATTTTAAAATTTGTTTAAGTATAAAACTATTGGTTATTAATTTGCTTTATTATATGTACACAATTTAAATATGACTACATTTCCAAATGTACCTACATATCTTATTCATAATATGATTTGCGAACTTATTTCCTAATGAATTAGTTCCTCAGCTCACTTTTGAAACGAGTTGCTGAAAAACGATGAAATACGTTGCAAAATGTTGACATTTTTCATCACCATTAATAGTCTAGGAAAAACATGTAGATGTTCCCTTCGACAATATTCCGACAAAGATGAGCTTTGGAAAAGAGTTTATTTTATACGTTTATATTAAATAAATGGTGTTTTTTAAGAGCAATATACACAACTTTGAATTTGCTTTGCTTGAAAAATGAATCTTCTTAAATTATAATTGAAATACGTAGTTTTAGATTTGTCGGCCCAGACTAGCGACTTCACTTATCCCCATAGAAAATAGTCAAGTGCGGCGTTAAATCGCTCGATCTTGGAAAGAAATTCATGGGTTCGTAATTTTGAACCTGTGGTGACGAGTTACACGAGCTGTGTGATATGTTACGCCGCGCAGCCTTGCCGTCTTGTTGAAACCACAGCTCCTGGACATCACGGTTGTTCAATTGATGAATCAAAAAGTCAGTATAATCTAAAAGTGAGCTTCATCCAAAATTAGTTCATTATTAAATGTCAAATATGCCCCTAATCTATTTCATAGTTTTTCTCCTAATAGGTAATTTATTTGAAAAGCAAAACAACTTTTTCAAAAACATCTAACATTTGGAGTAATATTTGATACACGTACATTTCAACCCCTCTATTAGGGCTAATTTTGTTTTCCTATGTACATTGAGTTTTTAAGAAGTCCTAAAGACGTTGAAGAAAGCACTCCATTTAAGTTCTTTTTTTTCGGAATATTTCAGAAACTTAAAATTATAACGAAAAATTATGTTGGTTTTATCCATTTTACCAAAAATTACCGAAAAAGAGTTTTTAAACAAATAGCAAACCAAATAGACAGTTCCACGTCCCTAAAATGGAACGATTGCAAGCACGAAGAACTTTTATTGGATAAGATTCATCTAGAAGCACCCATAGAGTCATCATAATGATTTTGTACACGACTTTTGAGCCACTACCATTTCTTGAACTTTTCCTTACTCCACAATCGACACTATTTTTTTTAACCGAATTTCAATATATGTATCTAGATTCCAAAGTGAAAACACCTTAAAGGCAGCTCCCATCTCCTGGTCTAGTATATCATATGAACATTTTCCAATACCAGAACAAAACGAGCGAACGACCGCTAGACACAATAAGGATTGAATTATTCGAAACACCAGGATTTAAGAATTATAAAGAAGTTTTAACCCTAAACTAGGATTTAAGTTGTTTACTTTATTCTTGCCTTCACCTCTTTGAACTCTACTCGCCAAAATTTGTTAAACTATGTCTTGAAGTTAAGTTGTCACACAGTTGAACTGAACTCTTAAATGGATAACACTATTTTCACCTTTGAGCTTCTTTTAAAGTTTTAAAACCTAAAACAACAAAAAAATTAAAATAGTTAAATCTATAAAAGCTATAGTATTAAAACAGAAACTTTGATTTTAACTTTCTCGTTTTAATATTAAAATTTAATCAAAAACAAAATAAACGAAAAACGAGACAGAAAAAAAAAAAACAAATTAAAAACTCTACATACAAGTCAAACACGTTAACTGCTTCTTCATTTAACAAAAGTCGATCCACTTTCTTTAAGAAAACATAAACAAAAACAACAACAACAACAACTGCAACTACACCACCTCGAAAAGTTTTTAAAAATAAAAAGCAAAAGATAAATAAAAACACACCATCATGAGCTCAAAACTACATAGTGTATAATATAAACGAAATTATAAAAAGAAAACAGAAAAAAAAAACTATAAGAAAATACTAATTTCCTTTTGGAAAACTGAGAAAGTTTTAGTTTTCTAAAGTTTCATGTAAAAGAGAACCAACCATTCACTCACTTACTCACTTGTATTCATATTCACACATATCCACTTACGTACAGTGCCGGTAAAAAAATAGCACCACTAGTCAAAGTTTTATTTCAAGCATAAAAAAAATTACAGCAAAATATTTATGACATTTACCGTAATATATTATTGCTTGAAGTGTTATCTCTCTCTCTTGTGCAACTCTGTCTTTAAAATGATAACGGTTCTTTTTCTTTTCCCATATTGGCGAAAAAATAGTTTTTTTTTGTCGGTAAAAAAATGCACCGATTGGAGTTTCCGCAAGAAAAATACTTTGTTCATTATTATTTTTCAAGGTAAGGCTATTAAATATCAAATTTTGATTGTCTTATTGATTTCTGCCCATTTCAAAATCAAAATTTAGTTAAAAAAAAAAAACAAAAATGGGTCGCGGAAAACACTACACGGACGAGAAACCAGCTCTCATCCAAAAACTTATTGCAGAAGGTAAATCCTGCAGTGAAGTTCGGCGTTTAGTGGGGTGCTCCAACAAAATGATAAGGAACGCAATAATATATACTCCCAAAGGTGAAACTCGTGGGCGAAAACCTGCAATGCCAACTAATGCCATCAGACGCCTTGTTCCAGAAAGCCAGGAAAATCCCTTCAAGCCTGCAACTGAGCTCAAAAAGGAATTAAATATAACAGCATGCGTGGAAACTGTTCGACTTAGATTGAGGGAAAACAATTTAAAGGCATGCAGTCCACGAAAAGTCCCTCTTTCGACTGCAAAACATGCGAAAAATCGTTTATATTTTGCTAAAAAGCATTTAAATTGGCCAACTGAGAAATGGCGCAACATTTTATGGTCGGACGAAAGTAAAATCTTGATGTTTGGAGGCAAGACCCGCAAAAGCGGAATATAACCCCAAATTCACAACCAAAGTTGTAAAGCATTATTTTTTATAAAAAAATAGAATTTTTATTATTTTTTAGGTTTAATTTGTATAACAAGCAGTGGTGCTATTTTTTTTTACCGATTATCTTTTTATATTTTTTAGAAAAATGAACTCTATTTTCTTAAATTGTTCAATAAAAAAATGATTTCTTTTTGTAATATGGTGTTTATTTTTCTTATTTCATGCTATGACACATTCAAAATGTTTCTTTATTTATTAAAATTAACTTTATTTTTCAAAGAGATTTTTTGATTCGCAATGGTGCTATTATTTTTACCGCAGCTGTATGTTATGTATGAATGTACAGTGACGGACAAAACAATAAGACTACTTCTTATGTGTTTAGATTTTGTTATTTTAATAAATATAAATTACGTGTCACGATGTTTGCCTCGCGATGGACTCCTAAACTACTTAACCGATTTTAATCAAATTTGTACATCGTGTGCAGTTTGATCTTACATCTCAATTTATGATCGCAATATTATTTTATTGCAAATTATTTGTCCATTATCTGACAGTCACAATTATCTGATAGCTCCAAACGGTTCTAAGTAAGAGTAAGTATTCAATAGATGGCGCTATGTCTAACTTCTAAACGTTTCATATAAGCTACAATTGAAAAGCATAACCACCACATGTTACTGAGGCTAAAGTATACATGTGTTAAATTTATTTTATAGTAAACGAAATACAGCGAATTTTACTTTTATAGTGGAATAGCTGCAGTGTTGAGGAAGAGTTCAATTATAATTTGGTATAAGTGCACAATGGCTCACAAAAACTCACTCGAAGAATTCCATAGAACTATGCAAGATTTAAACGTCAATGATAAACTTTTCAGTGATGTTCTCTTACTTTTGTCTGGTGATTTCTGATTTATTATTTAAACTTAATTTAAACATATCTTAAATTTAAAAATATTTTATAAAATAATGATTAAGTTCTACTACTTCTTGGAGAAATTAAATAAATAAATAAATTAGGTGGCGCAACAGTCCATGAAGGACCAGGGCCTAGTGACTTACAACTCTCAACCATCCCTGTGTGCGAGTAATGTTGTCAGAGATGGAAGGGACCTACAGTTTATATGCCGAATCCGAACGGCTAATTTGAGAAAGCACTTTTCATGACAAGAATTACTCTTGGAGGCTTTGTCAATTCCTCGCAAGAGGCAGTACCCGTGAAAAAAGTTAGGTGGCACAGGCAGGGATTGAACCCAAGACCCCTTGCATGACAGTCCAACGCACTAACCATCACGCTACGGGTGCTACTCTTGGAGAAATTGCATTGCGAAAATTTACATTCTCTTTGTCTGATTAGTCGTCGGAGCCGCAGTAGTTGATTATTATGATCAACAATCTAGCTTTATTATAAAAATAGGAGTTTGAAATTGTGTTTAAAAATGATTTCGGGTAAGTGGCCGCCGCGTCTGACGTGAATAAATTCCAGTTGAGTGGACAAATTTTGATTACATTTTGCAATTGGGGCCGCATGTCAGCAATAATGCGTAGACAAGCTATTTCATAAAACGATTTTGGATTCCAAGACGCAAGATAATGCGCTCACAAAAACTTTCCTTAAATAAATTGATTTTTTCGTTGATCCGCTCAAACCGAACCATAATTTTGGTAATCAATTTGCGCGATTTGCAAACGTTGTCCAGGAGTTAGTCTATTTATTATAAAATTGCAAATCAAACTGATCATAGATCAAGTGACAGCTGTCAAAAAAAAAACGATCTTGAAAAATGTATTGTCAGAAATAAATAAAAAAAAAAATTGTCAACATTCTTAAAAATGGTCCTTTAGTTGTGTCCGCTTTTTTTAACAATTTATTTTCTAATATCTTTTTTTATTATTGAAAGAAAAGTCTTTAAATATTTGAGTTTTCTTAAGAAATCTTAATACATAAAAAGTGTTCCAATTGTTTTGTCCATCACTGTAAGTAGTCTGTAAAAATGTTTCTTATCTTAAAGTACAGAAAAAACGATGTTAAGAAAGCTAAGAGGAACTTTATAATGCTACAATGTATCTAAGTATCTATACGAGTACAATTCTCTACACTTATATTGTTGCAACCCATATACCCATCACATATGTACATATGTATGTATACGTATTACATATACGAGTATGTACATATATACATACATACATATATTGCAAAAACATTATTGTTTTTGTTTTTATTTTGTCAAACGACCGCCTGGAGATAGAAACAGAGAAGCTTTAGTAACCAACATGATATAACCAATTTGAGGAAAGCCAAGTATATTAATGTAAGGATGTTGGGTACAAACTCCTAGATATTCCTGTTGGCAATAAAAAAATAAAAATAAAAGAAGAAAAACATGAAATTCAATAGAAGATTAAACATACTCCTACTAACAATAGTATCTATATTCTTTTCGACGTTAAATAAAAACAAAAAGTGTATCCTTCGTCTAAATGCGGTCGCAATGGTTACAATATCCTGGGGGAATATTTTTCGATAATTATTAAGCTTGAAATTTTAATGAATGACAGATTCACATATCCATAACATGTATAATGTATATCCAATACCTATTGGTTTTATTTTATTTGTTCATGAAAGATAATTATAGGAAACCTCTAGCGTATCCATTTGCGTTTTCTGTAAGTCCAATTGCCAAACTTAATTTGAATTTGAAAAATTTTAATTATCAATCAACTATCACCCTGGTATGTGTTCGTGTGGTCTTAATCAGTTTAATGGAGTAACCAATCGTTTGGGAAGAACACTCGACTTAGTTTTTTTCTCCGATACAGTTTGTACTGAAACCTCAGTAATTGCTTCTGCTGTTAAACTTATAGAAGAAGATCGACATCATCCTGCTTTAGATATTTCACTTAATTTAAATATGTCTTCTCCTAATTATAAATATTCTTATAACAAACTTGAATTTAACTTTAGCAAGTGTAATTTTGAAATATTGTTTGAATTGTTATTTACCATCGACTGGAACTAATTATTTTTAAATTTAAATATTAATGATATGTGTAACGTTTTTTACAATACACTTTTTGACTGTTTCAGTAAAAGTATTCCACTAAAAAAAGCTCGTAAAAACTCGCATGCTCCACCATGGTTCGATTTTCATATCAAAAACTTAAAAAACAAGAGAAACAAAGCGTGGGTAAAATATAATCAAACAAGAGCTGATGGTGATTAGAGAACGTTCCTTATTCTTAAGCAATTATTTAATGAATATTCAAACTCTTTATACGAAGATTATATACATAAAATTGAAACTGATCTTAAAACTAATCCTGATAATTTCTGGAAGTTTGTCAACTGTAAGAAAAAAACCTGTGGGTACCCTAACTCTATGTCAAGTGCAAAATCATCTAGCCATGAACCAAAAGTTATTGCAAACATGTTTGCTAGCTATTTTAAGGAAGCGTTTGATGAATCTAATCCAGTAAATACTTCTTCTTCTTCTTCTTCAGTTTTGAACTTTCAGCATTTAAATAATATCAATTTTGAAATAAGTGAACATACTGTTGCACAAAGCATATTGAAACTAGATGAGTGTTTTAGTCCTGGTCCTGATGGTTTGCCATCCTCTATTTTGAAAAAATGTGTCTCTTATTTGTCGTATCCTTTATGTGTTCTCTTTAACACGTCTTTAAGAAGTTCGGTCTTTCCATTTATCTGGAAATGCTCATTTATATATATATTATATATATATAATATTATGAACTATCGACCTATTGCTAAGCTATCTGTGATACCTAAACTATTTGAGTCTATCGTATGTAGTGTCCTCTCCTTTCATTGTAGTTCAATTATTTGTGATAACCAGCATGGTTTTGTTAAAAAACGTTCTACTGTTACTAATTTATTTAATTTTACGTCCTTTTGTTTAGATGTTTTTGAGAAACGTGGACAAGTAGATTGTGTATTTACTGATTTTAGTAAAGCGTTTGACAAGTTGTGTCATAAAACGCTAATTTTTAAATTATCTCGTCAAGGTTTTAATGAAAATTTCTTAAACTGGATCGTATCTTATTTAGAAAATAGACAATATAGTGTAATATTTCGTAATGAATGTTCGAGTCCGTTTATTGTGAATTCTGGTGTTCCACAGGGCAGCCCTTTAGGCCCAATCTTATTTATTTTATTTATAAATGACTTGGTTTCGATCATAAAAAATTCGTTTGTCCTTATTTATGCTGATGACATTAAACTTTTCAAAAGAATTAACACTACATCTGACTGTCTACTTTTGCAAGATGACTTAATATTATTTAGGGAATGGTGCAATAAAAATCGTCTCGTTTTAAATGTTGACAAATGTAAGACCATGAATTTTACACGCAAAAAAGTTCCAATTGTTTTCGATTATATGTTCGATTCTTGTTCTTTAAGTAGAGTATCTGTCTTTACTGACCTAGGTGTAGTCTTAGACTCGAAACTTACATTTACTGAGCATGTTAGCTTTGTTGTTAAAAAAGCAAATAAAGTCCTTGGCTTCATTAAGTGATTTAGTCGCGACTTCCGTGATCTTTATGTTCTAAAGATACTTTTTGTCTCATTTGTGAGACCAGTTCTGGAATATGCCTGTGTAGTATGGGCACCTTATTATTCTACACACGAAATGAGGATTGAAGCGATTCAGACGAGATTTTTGCGTTTTTGTCTCCGTTCTCTTCCCTACGAAAATTCTCTGCCCCCTTATTCTCAAAGGCTCACTTTCATTAATCTTCCTTCCTTGACAAACCATAGAAAATATTTACAATTTTGTTTTGCTGCAGCAATAATAAATGGAACAGTATCATCACCATCGGTTCTTAATCGTTTCAACTTTAGTTTTAGTCGATCGAGTATACGGCTCCAAAAACCAGTAAATATAATTTTTAGTAGGTCGAACTATGGTGCTCATAGCCCACTTAATCAATTGATAGAAATATTCAATAAATTGTATTTTCTAATAACATCACCTAATGACAATTTTAAAAATTTCAAGTTTAAAACAATGTTTTATAATAGTTTGGATTAAAATTAGATGTTAAGTAGTTTTAAGCATTATTATTAAGCTTTTGTTCACGTTAGTATTTAACGAATTGAAATAAATAAGTATTACCCTTATTGCGAATTATATTTTATTTATTTAATTTTATTAAATTGCATTGTGAGTGTCAATTAGCAATATTTTTGATCCATTGTGAACATTTTGAATGAATCGGTATTGTGAACAACAATTTAAATCGATTTTCTCGTAAGCTGTCAATTTTCAACAGTTTAATTGAAGTCATCTTGTTCTTAATTTTATTGATTTTCTAAATAATTTTCTCTGCACATTTCTCTTCCTCAAAGAAAATAAAACTAACATCTGTGAGACATTCACAATACAATAATAATACATTCACAATAAATACAAAATTTAAATTATTCACAATGACATAATATTTTATCAATTCACTTTCACAATACCGATTTTTATTTTAATTAATAAATTCTATCAACTGTCAATTGATTGACAGTTTATATTCGTAACAATGGTGATAAAAAGTCAAAATAGGTTCTCTTTTAACAGTGTCAGATTTGTTTGTCAAAATGTGGGCCATACGTAGAAAAGAACACATTTTTTGTATTAAATCTATAAAAGTCGGTGTGAGATCATAAACATGACGGGTAAGCATAAGAGAAAATCTCTGGTAGTCCAGGAAAAAAAAAATATTTTATAGTGCTCCAAATGAGCTTTAAAATTATTCTTGTATTATAAACACGTGGGACTTAGTAGCGTAAAGTTTCAGATATCCCCATTCTCGCCAAACTTTTACACGATTCCTCTGTTTTCAAAATTAAAACAATATTTTGTCTGATATTAATAATGCAAGTTTCCTTTTCAATGTAATTAAGCGCACAATATTATTATTTTTGCAAATTTTCAAAATTTCCCAAAGAGAAAAACCAAGTTTAATAACATTTTCAAGGTATTGAACATTATTTTTCGTTGAGTTCATTTTGACATTTCAGTCATAGTATAAGAGTATTTGAAATATACTGTACGATCTTATACTGAAAACGATTGACGAGACGATAGTGATAAAGTTACGTGAAGCAAATTATTGACGATATCGTTTATGATAATCGTTTTGACAATTATCGTTTCGGAAATTACGGAATGACTCCCCTGGACTTTATATGGATGTAGGTGTAGATCCAAATTCAAAGTACGCCATAATGTGACGTAAGACTGTCCTTATTTCTGAGAACGACGAGGAATCGACACATTCGGGTCTTCGGCGTGCGATAGTTAAGCGATCCATTAACGTAAATGTCAGACACTAATGTTGAACAACTTAGTTTGACAGATGTCGAATTCCAGCCCTACACTTTTGAAACCGCTAAATGAATAACCCCTTATATAATGTGCTTTTTAACCCTGCTGCTAAAAAGTATGTAATTTTAAGGAATAACGGTCGTATTTTGTATTCAAGCAGACCAAAACAATATCATTATATTCCCAATATGAATTGGAAAAACTTCACGAATCATTTCAAAAAATAAAAACTGAATTTTTGAAGACTAAATGGAAACACGGAATTGAAAAGCACAACCTTGATTGTACATTCAACGATTTTTTTTTGTTCCCAAACATCAAAAGTGTATTTCGTGAGGAAAACGAAGAAGAAGCTTACCATGAAGTATGTTTTGAGAGGTCTGTAATAGAGTGGTTAAAATATATACATATAAATTATATTATTGGCCTCAGGGAATATAAAGAAAAACAATACAACCATTTAAAGAAAAGATTATTGTTATACCAAACAAATATGTACCAACCCTCGTTAAGGTATCAACGACCTATACCAATTTTGTCTAATTATTCTAGAATCTCATTTACGAAAGTTGTATACAACTTTTTCAAAAGACCTTTAAAAATTCTATTGTCAACTTGAACTAAAATTTAAACCTTAAACAATTCCTAAGAACGTTTGGGTCTTTGTTAAACGCTTAAAAACTCTTCTTCATGCTTATAATGCTTCAGTTGTTCGCGCTATATTAGCTTATGACCTAGTTCTGACTATAAATTATAAACCATGAAAGTATAAGCGACTAGACGTCGTCGTCGTGTCGCTAGTCGTCAGTGGTTAGTGGTTTACAAAGACGCTACATTAATCTTCTTCTAATTTTGTAGTCAATGATTTTTTTTCCATCAAGTTCTTTTTTAACTCTTTTTTTCATCTTAAGCAGTTTATCCTTTCCAATTATAAACTAGCCGTAATGACAGTTCCTCTCAGACACCATTAATAGTCTCTTCCAAGAATTTTTGTTTGAATATTATCACATTAAAGCCGCAACATTCAATCTTATCGCATTTATTTAAAAAAAAAAAAACGGAAAAACGCGAGCACTTAACCTCTTTTAAACTCTTCAAGGGCCGAGTCGAGACCCTTCAAACGCCGGAAAATTAATTAAATTCTTTCCTAAAATCTATATACTCTTATAGTACCAGTATTATTTTCTCCACCGCCGTCGAGGAAAGAGAGATAAAGAGAGTAAAAGAGAAAGAGAATTTAATTTTAATGTTCTATTTTTCTTTCGTGATGATAATATTCTGTCGAGTCAGTTTGGATTTCATTAAATCGCGTGCTGATCATTGTTCGTTAGTGGTTTTCATTTCCTTTTATCATCCTTGAAACATCATTTTAATGCAAAAGTCAAAAACCTAAGTGCTTTGTAAATGCCACTCGATATAAGTGGCAAAGTCCAATTTCAATTCACACATTCCTACCTACCTACTTACCTATACGTACCGTACATACCTACAATCAAATTGAAGAATTTTAAATGTTGATATCTTTCAATCTATTTATATCCTCCTTCTGTATACTTCTACATTTATATCAATTCATATACTCATGTATTATATTCTTGTTCTCATTTCAGATATCAATAGTACTCGGATTAAATGCACTTCAACAAAAATGCTCCAATCAGCCCTTCAGTAATTCATCAACGTTCCTAATTAAGATAGTATCAAATGTGGGTCTTATTATATCCGCATTGATTATCCTTGCAGCAACAATTTGGGGTAAGTTTTGTTTTCAAGCGTATGCATATCAAGTTACGTCTTCTTCGTACGTCGTCGTCCCGTCCCATCGCGTCAGTCGTCATTGTTGGTTATCGGTCGACGACGACGACGACTTCCACAACGAGCACGATGATGATGATGACGACGACTATACCAATAGCAACCACACGTTAATGTGAAAGGATATATTGCAGCAAGCATTCAACCATTTTTCAAGCACCCTCCACCCGGACGCAATAATAATAAGGAATGTCACTTCGTTCTGCTCGAATGCTGAAGCATGTAACATTCCAGAAATATTATCCTCTATAAAGCTAAGAGTAAACCACGCCAAATATCACAAAAAAAGGTGAATTTCGTTAGTATTTTTCTCTGTTTTGCATTTCTAATCACATACCTAAACCGATTGATTTTTGTAGACATTATACGACCCTTTGGACAGCAAAAACTCTTGTTTAAAATTCCCGAATCCCAAAAGTGAGAGAATATAATCCAAGTTTTGGAAGGGAAATGAGATCGAATTCTTGTCTGATCATCTCGTCAGCGTCCTTAATATTCTTAATTTCGGATAAGAGTTTGTTTGCAAGAAAAACTCTCGAGCCTGTGACCACTCCTTCAAGTTTATTTTCCAAGATAATATTTCAGATTCAAGACTGCTCACAAGATTTCGAACCCCGAAAGATCATTCAATCAATCAATCTATCAATGAAGAAGTCATCTTATCAATTAAAAGGAAAAACAATCTCATAGCATATTTTGGTTCGGTACAAGCCGTGTGTAATACCCGTGTCGTGATTAGGGCGGGTTGGATTCGATATCCCGGTTTTTATATTCCCGTTTCTTAAAATCCCATTTTTATAATTCTTCTTTTTATAATCCCGATTTTTTATAATCCCGCTTTTTGTAATTCCGTTTCTTATAATCCCGTTTTTTATCATCTAGTTAACTTCCCATAGGAAGTTATTGTAATGGGTCCGATTTGTCAAATTGAAAATTTTGACATTTCTTGACGTTTCAAGGTCCCTAGAGTCGAAATAAAAGATTTTTAGAAAGATGTCCGTACGTCCGTACCTCTGTACGTTCGCGACGTTTTTTTTCGTCGTCCATAGCTCAAGAACCAGAAGAGATATCGACTTCAAATAGATTTTGTTATACAGATAATAAGCCAGAAAGATGCAGAAAGGGCTCTCAAGAAAATTGCGTGGGTGGTTTTTTTTACCATAGCAGTTTAAAAAAAGGTGTAAATTTTGGTTAAACCTAAATATGTATCTCATGAACCAATGACGCTAGAGACTTGAAATAAATTTTATATTATATATTGTAACGTGGTACAAAACAATTATATTTTTGGAAAAAAAATCCAATTAACGGTTTTTTTTATAAATTAAAAAAAACTGAAAAAAAAATTGTAACCTCGAAAATTTTACGACTAAAATATGATTTTATCTCCAAAACAATTTTGTGCAACGAAGAATAATGTTTTTGGCATCTGATAAAATTTTGAGAAATATCTAATTGACAGTTTTTTTTATAAAAAATAAAATCCTAAAAAAAACATTACTCATAGTTGGTAAAAATTGAATTTCGACTCAAATAGTTTTTCAAAAACTACAAATATTGGCTTCAAACTTATTTTATTTCACAGAAAATATTGTTTTCGATATTCATATATCATTCGATACAAAATTCCAACAGTCCGTTTTTTCATAAAAAAATAAGATCTACAAAAAATAGTACGCAAATTTGGTAAAAATTGATACATATAGACAAACTTTTAAGCAAGACAAATCGACAGACGGGATGGGAAGTTATCAGTGTGGGTCGCATCCCAGCCTCTTTTTTTGTACAGTCATAAAAAGTGCTTTTTCAATTCAGTCCTTCTAATTCGGCATAAAAACTGTAGGTCTCCTCCATTCCTGACATTACATTCAGTGGTTGAGAGTTGTAAGTCACGTCACAATACTCTGTTCAACAAAAATAGTCAATACATGTAAGATAGGACGTTTGCCTCTCACTCTGATTGCATTGGCTTGCATAAGCTTGTCGCTTTTTTTAAAAGCTGACAAGGTTATCCACTGAATAAACTTTATGCTTGCAATTGAGAGTGATTTGGCGAAGAATTACAACAACAATTCTTTAGGGAATTCCAGTTGCTTGTTTTAGGGAAATTTTTCCCGACACAGTGCAGCGAAAGTACATTAGGCGCCACTGTTTTGGATAAAGTTCGCCCATAATGCCTGTAAAGACTATTTTTCTTTAACAAATTATAGGCCGTGTTTCTCTCTGTGTCGTCGTACTCAATACCTGACTTTGAGTGCTTCGTTATTACCTTACAGGGTGATTCAAAAATTATAAAGTGATCAATTCATTTCAAGGCCCAATACTCAGTTTTGATTATGATCAAAATAAAGCTTTTATATGCTTGACGTTCATAAAAGGATTTGATGATCAAAATTTGGTTTCCGAAAAGAAACTTAGAAATACAATTTTAGTCAAGGACTCATTTCCTATACATTTGACCTATATATCTGTTTGAATATTTTCTGTGCATAGACAAGTCCATGGGGCAGAGCAAGTATAATGTAATAAGAAAAACGTTTCTCCAATTACGTGAACTTGAGTTCGTTTAAATTAAATAGTGTAGACTCAAATCTACACACAGAGTCCTTCCTTGCTACTGCACTTGAACATAACCAAAAAGAGAGATTTTCCTAATTTATTCATAGACACTATTGTATTGTAAATTTATTTTGTATACTAAACTAAAAACAACTCAAAAATATGGATCAAGGGCACACAACAACAACAACAAACAAAAACTGAACTCTGAAACTGAAATAGAAACAGAAACAGGATACAGCAGCCATTTTGCCTTGAATTAGGAGTAGAAAATTTAAAACATGCTAGCGAAATTCACCGATATTTATAGTGGTTCCTTTGGTCGTCGGTTCATCTAAATAATATCAAATGTGCTTCAGCACACATGTTTGTCCTATTATTGCGCTGCTGGCAGCGTGTTAGCTTTATGTAGTTCAAGAACATAAACAAATAACAAAATATCTAACGCTTCTCGTAGATCTTATATACATACATATATGTATGTAATTATAGAGTTCTTGTTTCATAGTTTCACTATACCACTACCACTTCCACTATCATCCTTATTCTCATCCTCATCTAACTAACGTTTTAGTCGTCAGTCTTTTAGTTCAAGAAGAAGGATATATTTAGGACGAAAACGTTGAGAAATAGAAACAATGTTTGGCTAAATTTTGGTATAGTCGTATAATACATCCAAAATGCATTGCTTATGCTGGCTGGCAGAGCTGTTTTCTCGTATACATATTACGTTTATTTTATGTATATTTGTAGCTGCTGCTGCCCTCCTTCCTTCGTTCGTTCGTTGAGTTATACTATAAGGTTGATTAATTGCATTTTGTATTCTATTTTACAGTGCTTATAGTTTGTTCCCCGCAACGGAGAAGCAGCTACAGAACGGATATCAACTCTGAAGGTGAGTTTAATTAACAATTTCCATATCACATCCCAAGATATTCGCCTCAAAGTTTTGGCCACGGCTGGTTGGTTTTCCTTACCTTCTCTATTTATTTAAGATCCTTTTAAGGGTGGTGGTCGATGGTGGTATGGTGGTGTGGGGTTTATATTCCTATATAAACTGAAGATGTAGTGATGGTGATGGTGCTGGTGCTGGTAAGGCCAAGAGGTTCATCATGGAAGCCAAATTTCGTAAAACTGTGTCACTTATCTCTGTGATTAATTTCCTTCGGCGACACTCGTATACTATACATTGTATGATATGGATATTTAGTTTATAAAGGTCGTATAGCTAGCTAGCTGGTGGTGAATCTTGGTTCTAGCTCCTTGATGGTTGCAGGAGAAGATTAAATTTAAGTTCATTTAAAATTTTAGACTACAACTCTCGAGAGGGAAAGAGACAACAGAGTAAATGAGACACAATCTGAAGGAGTATCAAGTTTGTTTTTGCCCCAGAAGCACTAGCTAGCGCCCTTACCAAATAACACCTTCTAACACCCTAACACAAACCAACATGGAGATTTTCTCGTGCTGTGTAAATTTGTCGGCGAGTCAGGAGTTAAGTTTTTGGCGAATATAGGTTTATGCGGAGTTGCTAGGGTTGATGATGGGTGATTTGGTGATGGGTTGGTGTATTTGCATTGTTCGTCTATACACTTCTTGTTATGTTGAATGATGGAAATGGTAGGGTGTTAGGGAAGTTGTACCTACTTTGATATGCTGAAACTCAAAATGAATACTAATTGGTACGGAGACAGATGAGAATGATTGATGAAGTTTTAAGCAAGAAACGAGGTGTTTACTTACAGGAGTTTGTCCTTTTTTTTTTCCCTTTTTTGTTCTTCTTATTCTTCTCATTGGTAATATAGTTAAAGTAAGTATGGGGTAAGTCCTATAAGATAAGGAATCTTAATCCAGTCAAGGTCTTGCGGGTAGATAAATTTTTTAGTCAAGAAGGATATTCCATACTACGTACATATATATTTGAATGTAATTGTAAGTGTAGTTTTTCACTACAACACCTTTTCTCCCTCTTTCTTGTCTTCTAACTTACCAAGGTTAGATGTTGATAAAGAGCTTAAATGTGACTTTTTGCTTTGGGGCTTTTTGACTACCGAATTGATTTCAAGCTTCGTTTGTCTAGAAAATTGCTTTCGATACATTTATCTACACCTGAATATTTCCAATATTGAAATTTTAAATTAATTGACATTAAAAGTGGAACGTTATTTGTATGGTGTTTTAATTTTGATTCCCTTAACACTTTTCTACAGATTATGAGAGTGAGGCTGTAAGTAGAGGTCTTTAGCCATTTGGTTCATAGCTCAACAGTTTTATTTTTTTTTATTATTTTTCATACATTTATTAAACTCACGTATCTATTTTTTAAAATGTATATAATGTAAAACGTGAATACAATCTTTCTCTACCTCGAAGCTCGAACATTAGGAACTGAAATGGTGTTCGAAAAATTTCCCTCGGAATTGATTGGTATTGGAAAGTAAATATCCTGCATTGCATTGAGTTTTTATTCGGGAGAAATTTACTAGCCCATGCAGATTTAAGATACTAAACAAAATATTTGTAGGAGAATATATTTTCTGGAGATTTTCTGTGGAGTCCAATAATTTCATTTTCGAATTGTGCTTGACAAATCGAGTCTAAATTGTTTTCTCTGAACTCCGTTCTCTTCTCGATAATTTTACCAATTCCTTCTGTAGGATCTTCAAGTGATTTTGAAGCATTGTGGCATACACCTTGTCGTTACGTGGCTGCAAAGAAAAATGTCTAAACGTGTTAAATCAAAAGATCTCGGTGGACTGTTGTGATGAGCCTTTTCAAAAATAACACTACCATCAAAATTTTCTTGCAAAATTGTTGAAAATATACGTCATCCCCTCTATGTATTCAAATTCCGGCCATACAAGTCATTAATCACAGCTTGGTAATATTTTGGATTTTTCGAGCAAATAATGCGAGAATTCTGTTTATTGATGACGTAGTCTCAATGAAGATACAAATATAGAAAATTAACTTTTAAAGCTTTAAGGAGTAAGCCTTTAAGCAAAATGTTGTTTGTCAATTACCTATTTCCAAAGAATGAGAAAATCGACAAACTACGGGCTACACCAGATCGAACCTATTTCGAGTATTTACCGAATTTTTCGCTGGGTCCATTCTTTCCTGATTGCATTTCTCAATCAGCCGTTGAAAATAAATTTTCTCAACTTAATAATCAGTTCATTCCGTACCCTGATGGTCTTCCTGCCATTTTCCTGTTCTCTTTAAATTCCTCTATCTAAAATTTTTCATTTATTCTTATCTCAAGGAACATTTCCTAAAATATGGAAAGAAGAAAGAGAAGGTGATAAACTATTGACCAATTGCTAAACTTTGTTAAAGCATTCTGTATGAACTCCTTAGCTTCCGTTGCAAATCGCTAACTACCCAAGCAGATCACGGTTTCTTAAAAAACTGATATACCACCACTAACCTTGTAGATTTCGTTTCATTCACTCTAAGAGCCTTAGAAAAGTTGGTCCACTGACTTTAGCAAAGCGTTTGACAAAATTTCTCATAATCTTATAGCCTTCAAACTCTCAAACGACTTTTTCTTAGTTAAGGTAGAAACAAATCGTTCAATGCCTTCATTAACAAGACTTTTTAAACTTGTAAACATATCCTCTAGAGACTTGCCTTCCAATAAATCCTTCAAGTTAACAGTATTCTAAAAATTATTTAATGCTGTGAAATCTGCCTTAGCAAAATTAATTTTCTTTTGTTTTTCGTGAGAGTCAGAAGCATACTTAAAATTTTCAAAAGAGAAAGAAATATGATAGAGTAGAGTTATTTAAAAGAGCAAAATCAGAAATTTTTAAGGAATAATTTAAATCATTGTTAATAAAAACTAAATTTAAACTGTTCTTAACATTATTAATATAAAACAGGCCAATAGCAGAAAATGAATCCACTACTAACATTTCTACATCTTTATTTGCAAAAAAGGGATCAAAATATGATCTTCTTCCATGAAACACCAGTCAATATCACCAATGTTGAAATCGCCAAGTATACAAGAAAATTGGTTATGCGCTAATTCACTTATTATTGCTTGAGCATTCGGTATATTCGGTCGGATATAACTTACAATAAAAAATAAATCTTTAATTTCAGCAGAATCTTCAGAACTTACACAAACACAAAGCTGCTCATTATCATCTGCATCATTCTTTAATTTTTATTGAGTACTGTTGAAAGTTGTTCGGATGGCAATCAAAACATTACCTCCTCGATCCCATCTTGGTGTTGCCATCAACTTTCGGAAAATTTACAAATTTCTTTAATTGGACATGTTTAGGCCAGATTGAAGCGTCCAAAGCAGCATCGAAGTGGCTTACAGGAATCCCTAGCTTGAAATTCACAAACCGGAGTAAAGTTGAATCTACTCCTTTTTTTTATAAATTTTGAACAGCGCATGGTATTCTTTTCAATATTTAACTTCATTTCGGCATATTATATTACATTTTCCAAGCGCGAAAGATGAAAAAATTGTAGACGAGGTACAGACTGAAGTGTAAATTCACCGTCCACAATAGCAGCGGTCCCAAACACTTATCTTTTTTGAACGTTTAGATTTAGAATTTTTAACTTGATTAAAAACATTACCAACAGCACTCTTATAAGACTTAGTTTCATCTGCAAAATTGGCAACACTTTTATTGAGAAATGTATTCTCCACAGCAAAACGATCCTTATCAACAAGTTCCAGCAGCAGTACCACCAGCAACATTTATCTCATGAACGTCAGATAATAGAACATTATTAGAAGCTTTTTTACCCACTACAGCATCACCAGCACCATCAACAAGAACCTCTTTCTCAGCAACCTTTTTTTTAGCAACAACAACAACCTCTTTCATAGAAGCAGCAGTATCATCATCATCAACAACAGCAACAACAACACAAACTTCATTGCCCAAACAGGTTTTGCTAGGTATTAAGCTTACATCAACATCATTTTCAGTACTGTCCAAACCAGCGGACAGAGAGGACACTATACACATTAGCTATAGCAAAATCATCACTCTGTGATGTAGAAGAGTGTGAGATTTTGAACCTCTTTTTCTAAAATTGATTACTTCTTACCTTGATAATAGTGAATATAATATCCGATTAAGCTCCGCACATTCCAATCCTATTCTAGCCACTTCTGGTGTCCCCCAAGGTAGTCATTTAGGCCCTCTCCTCTTTATTCTTATAATTAATGACATTGACATGGTCATTAAACATTATCAAATATGCCTTTACACTGATACGAAAGTTTTGAAAATCATTGCAACTCATGAAGACATATTTATCTCTCCTGCAAACAGATATAGACAATTTCTCAACTTGGTGTACCAAAAATTGCTTAGAGCAACACTACCAAATGCCAGACAATGACATTTTCGCGTAAACGCATTAAAACAGTTATCCGTCATTACTATCTTTTTAATCCTCCCATACATATGTATACTAGACAACATAAGAGATCTCGGCCTTTAATGTGACCGTGAACTGACATTTCTACTTCACATTGACCAAATTATTCATAAGGCCAACTCTGCATTAGGTTTTGTTAAAAGATATCCCAAATAATTTTCTAACCTTAACTTAACCCGATTGCTTAACATTACGTTTGTCCGACCTCTACTTGAATATGCTTCGCAGGTTTGGCCACCATATCAAGATATACACACACATATCAAGAATAGAAAGCATCCAACGAAGATGTCTTCGCCTTGCACTTCAATACCTTCCTTGGGGAAAATCCCCTTATCGAGATCGCATGCATCTGTTAAACCTGAACTCATTACAAGAACGTAGAAAAATTGCCGACATACTTTTCATACATCGGCTTCTCTTTGGTTCAGTTTACTGCTTCTCTCTCTATAATTCGATTTCTTTTAATACTAACACTAATAATACTAACCCTCGCCTCTTCTCTTTACCAACTCACCACTCCTCCTATGGACTTAACGAACCTCTGACCCGTATGCTTCGCTTGGTCCATTCGAATCCAAATTCATTTGATTTTGAACATCAGCACCTATAACGGTTTCAACTCTTCAAACTACTAACTTGATCCAAGTACTCAATAATGTCCACAAGTTTAAATATTTCCGACAAAGAAAATGCTTCACAAACAACCCAAAAGTTATTCAAGTTTTGCGAACTGCTATTTTAAATTTCTTATTGAAAAACCTTTATTAAAAGTGGCAAACATATTTTTCAAGTAGCTTTATTGAAGTAATCGTGTTACAATCATAAAAAATATTGCATTAAATTTAAGAATTATCGGACACAATTACATTATGTGTATATTGACGTTAAGTTTCTGAAGTTATTGTATAATTATTAATAGGAACTTGTACAGACTACCATCTGAAAACATTTCTCGTTTGCCATAAAATAGGCTTCCATTAAGTAATGACCACATCACTGATTTTGCTTTCCATGCCCAACAACTATAAAGAGTAATTCAATCTCATTCATGTTGATTCGTTGTTGATTCCTTTATACAAATACATATACACATATACACAGCATTAAGAGCTTTTTCTTGTTTCTTTCAATATTGTTTAAAAAGTCTACCCAAGCTGTTATCCTTTTGTGCAACAATTCACATAGTATACGTTAAAGTTGTTAATCTCCTCTTTTTTTTAATTTTTTTTTAAATTTTTGTGGGAATGAATAAAACAAAAACAAAAAGAAGAAAAATATGCGTTCAGAAATTTCCCTCTACACCAAAAAACTGATGATGATATTGACTCAGCCATTTACTATCCTTTTATTATTTATTTGAGTGTATAAATTATTTATTAATGCCATTTTCTCCTTTATTTTTGTTCAATTCTTTGTTTTTGCTTTGCTTTGCTCCCTTTGACCAACCATCAGTCGTATTATAAAAATCCTATCCGTAAATTTCACAATTTTAATCTTGACAACTGCAGCCTACGGATAATTTTGAAAACCATTAACAATAAAATAGCTTCAACAACAACAAGAACAAAAATATATATAAAATAAAATAAAATCTTGTTTCGTCGCTTATTAATTGTCGAGCATTTAAAATAATTGAATAAAATTAATTTCGCTTGAATAATTTAATAAAATTAACCTTGGTGTTTCATTTTCAGTGTTTTCAACTTCTGCAAAGAATAAATCTCTGAATAGCTGTAGTCCAGTTGCCGGCGGCAGCGGTGGCAGTCCAGGATCCTTCAGTCACAGGACACCAACGGGCCAGCTTTATCCCAATTTGCCGTCATACTATGGTAAGTAAAATTTATGCTTATGTAATTAACGTAGGTAATCACTGTTGTTAACGTTGTACCATTTAAAAAAAAAAAGAATATCTACCTCGTTTTTATTTTCTTATGTCATTTCGTTTTAACTTTTTGTTTTTGTTATTACATTTCTGTTTAATTGTTTTTTTTTTTTTTTTTATTTTACCTTATTGTGTATCATTTTTATGTTATCATTTATTATCTTTCCCTTGCTTGCAGGTGAATCCCGAAGTAGCGGCGGCAATCATGGTTTATCACCTGGAAATGAATCACCGGTCTATGGAGATACAACTCTGATATCACCTCAAAAAAGAATAAATCGTCGTTATATTTAACATTAAAGAAAAAAAGACTTAAGACTGTTCTACGACTATAATTGGACATCTCAATAAGAATATGTTCTTGTTTAAGTGTGAGGGAGGGGCTAAAGGAATTTTGGTGAAGGTTATTTTTTATATTGTGTTTGCCAAATTCAGAGATTTTTAGAATTAAAAAAAGAAAACTACCCTAATCCTTTCAAAAATGAACATATTTATGTAAATATGACACACTTTCTATTCATAAATTAATTTTTAAAATTAGTATTTTTTGTATGTATTTTAATTTCTGATTTCTAATTTGTTTTTGATTTATTTAGTTTACTTGACGAACTGTTCATAAATGCATTGTATGTGTAGATTGGATAATTTTAAGTTATTATTATTATTAATTTCGTTTCATGTTTCTCTAAGCTAAGTTATGACTTTTTTGTTTGGTTAATAAAATATAGAAAAAAAGAATAAAATTCAATTGATATGAACTATTAATTATAAAATCTGAATAACAAATTATAAACTATTACAAAACAATATGCAAATCCATTCAATTCATTAAACTTACTTTAAAATAATTATTTTAAAATGGCCAAAAATGAATACAAAAATTCAACTTGAAAAATAAAAATTAATAATTACCTGCTTTTTAATGGACATAATGGAGACAAAATTTAAATTTTAAACTTTTTATTTTTCTCTGTCATTAAATTAAAGAAATTAAAAAAAATATTTAGATGAACACAATATTTAAAAGGCATTTATCGATTGAGGTTAATTTTTGAATGGAATCTAACATATTTCGAGATCAATATTGTTTGAAATGTTAATGGATTAATTTTGTTCAATTACCCTGACTATTGTATTGATTAATACAAAACAAAATCTGGTAGAGTTTAATTAACAAAAGGGTTCAGAAGATTCGTACTACAAACTTTCACCCCTATCATGATTACCGATTTGTTACATTTCCGATGGGAAGATTTTTTTTGGTTTTCTAAAAGAATTTGGAGAATAAATATTTTACTGCTACTTGCTCTTTCCACATATTAATCACAATTTTAATTGTAAATTGATATTTTAAAAATAAGTAAAAAAATATTGGCGTATACCAATTAATTAGTTTGACATTTTACAATTTTTCGAATACAAATTTTGTGAAGACTTAGCCTAAGTACACACAATTGGAAAATCCACCAATATTGGCCGAACTGTCAAAAGTCTTCCAATTGTCAACTTTCTATCAAGTGAAAATTGTCCGTTTATACGGATGGTTTTTTTTATTGTCTGTTTACACGGTTAGAAGACTTGAGAAAACAAAAATATTGGTAAACTCATTAGAAGACAATTTCCTTAACATGACGACAGAGAATACAACAACTTATTTTAGAACTAAAAACAACAGGTCGTGCAAAAACATTAAACAAATAAAAAATATTAAAAATGTTCAATCCTTTTTAACTTTTTTTTTTTTGTAAAACTTCTTTTTCGTTATTTCTTCCAAACGGTGGCTTCTTATTTCTTTCGATTTTCGCTGTTTTTGAATTCTTTCAAAATTCTGTAAGCTGTTGTTATTTCCTGCTAAAAAACATTCTGTCAATTAAAAATTGGATAATTTTGTTTGGAAAGAGCATCATAAAATATATAATCGGACAATCTTTCAATTATTTGAAAATAGATATAAAAAAAAAATGGGGTTTAGACGAAGTGGTACAATTTTTTTGATAGAAAATTTTGACGAACAGCGGGCAGGTTCAGACAACATGAGGGACTTCATTTGCAGTCAACCGCATTTTTTGAACGGAAATTTAGACCAAGGAAACTTGTTAGTTTTGCAAGTGTCATAAACTTCAAAGTCGGAACTTTACTGCACCAACCGCTACCTTCAGTTGACCGTGCAAAAAACTACCAGAAACTTTATTGTCTACAAAACACCTATCAGGCAAGCTATAATTCCATCTCGACCTATAAATTTTGTATTTTAAGGAAATATGGCTTATTCCTTTTTAGATTTGACAAAGAACCCTTTTACATAAAACATCAAATAGAATTGTGGAGACAATAATTAAATCACAGAGTAATAAAGTTCAGCTCTCAGTTGAATTAAAAACTATGATTAGCTGTCATTTTAAGTGGAATTAACTTGATAGTTAGGTAGATATTTCTTGACTTACTCTCCAGTCAACTTTTCATTCAAGTTGCCTTAATTGGAAGGCAATTTTTCGGCAGCTGGCCAATCGAATGCTAGAAACTTGCCTTACTTCAAGTTTTTTTTTCTGTCACTTTTGACGGACAAAACTGGGTGTTTACATGGGTGATAAAAAATTGGTTAAAATATTTTGCGAAAAATCTGACAATATTGGAAGATCTTGCAATCGTGTATACCTAGCTTTATAGTCAAATAAATAAATTGCCTTTGAATTTCTTTTTTTCCTAAAAAAATAATCCCAATAAGTCTTAAAAAAAAAAAACTTACAGATCTTCTCCTTGCAACACTTGCTCACCATTACCATCAATCTTAAAATTTCCGTACGGAATGAAATTCCGCAGTGTTTTGTTGTCAGAAAAAAGCCCAACAAAAATTGTGTATACGCACTCTCACGCATCGTTTGCAAATATATGTGTTATTACCCCTATTTACTTTGGAAGGCATGGATCGCACGAGTTTGACATTTGAAGTTATACATCAAAATTTGTTTCGGAGATTTCTCCGATTTGTGTATTCAAAGGGTTACGATGATGATACGAAATTCGTACATTTCGGACAAATCGGAGGAAATTCCTCTTCTATCGGTTACCTCGATAAGAGTGAATATCTTACACTGAGCGTGCATTACAATGTAGCACAATTCATTACGAAATCAGTAATGCTTCTACTTTTTGTTTACCATTACGCCAAACGCTTACGTAGTCAGTGACTATCGAAAAGTGGCTGCGTTTGAATTGCCACTTTGTTTTAGAAAATTTTAACACGTTCTTTATTTCTTAAGTGATCAATATTGAAGATGGTAAACTTTTAAAGTATGACACTGAGTTTGATAGGTAGAAAATGCCAGAAGTAGGTACGTTCTTGTTATAAATATTGTTAACTATTGTCAACAATCTTCAACTAATTTCATCCTTAAACGTTAAGATTGTTAACTACAAAATTCGTTAAAATTTCCCCTCCAACGCGACGTAGTATATTTCGGTAAAAAAGTTAGTCTTCACTGATTTTGACATTTCACAATCAGTTGCACAGTTATTTATTTACATTACACATTTATTTTTGTTTTTAAATTAAATATAATCAAATATAAAATATATTGAGTGATATATGTATGTATGTTTGTATTTAAACACTGATCAATTTATTTAATTTTGAATTCTTGAGTCTTTACCGAACAGCTGATTGTTAAACCTCAAAATCAGTGTGTACTAACTTTGTAGCTGAAAATTGTACGCTACGTCGGAGGGGAAATTTTAACTCAATTTGTAGTAGCATCAGTATCAGTAGTAGCCAATCAGAATGCCTAGACTACGTAGCCGCTAGCTTAGTGAATGCCCCATTAGTTTTTAAATGCTCTCTATGACATAAAATTTTCTCTAAACTCATTGGGCAGGTTCAGACAACATAAGGGACTTCATTTGTAGTCAACTGCATTCTTTGAACGCACATTTTCACCAAGGCAGCTAATTACTTTTTCAAGTGTCAGAAATTTCAAACTCAACTCAGAACTTTACTTAACTAACTTCTACCTTCAGTACATCGTACAAAAACTACCAAAAACAATATTGTCTACAAAACATGAATAACTGTCATTTTGACATAAGCAGACTTGACTTGATATAGTTAGGGAGATTTTTCTCGACTTACAGTCAGCTTTCCAATAAAGTTGCCTTAATTGGTGTGGTATTTTTTGGCAGGTAGCTAATCAGATACTAGAAACTTTCAAGTCTCTTATGTCGCCTGAACCTGCCCAGCCCATTGTTGATGTGTCAAATATAGTTGCAATTTGTTACAATCCACATCACTGCTGAGGAGCTGAATTGGAAGTGTTGAACTGTCAAAGTGAATGATTTGTTTAGAAACAATTAACATTATACAGTTCAAAACTCAAGCAAGTTAAGAGCCGATTCAATTTTTCTTTCGTGGTTTATTTTTCGATTTAAAGCATTTTGGTATTTTTAGTTTGACAGATCAACAATTGTCGTTGCTATGTATTTCTAACAAATTTAAACAATTCGTAGCAATGATACTTGACCAATTTTTTTTTTTTTTTTGACATCAAGACAATAGTTAACAATTGTTCAAAAAAGAACAGACCACAGCTCTATTAAATTGAAACCTCGAAATTAATACTTCTTTACTGATCTGATATTTTTTATTTGACATTTAAGTTCGATTATAAATTTGAATATGTTAGAAATTGCACTAAATGGTATGAAACATAATAATTTAAGCATGAATTCTAACATCAATAAGATTTAAATTATTTGTACAAATTTTTTTTTTCGGTTTATTATAAGAGTTTCCATAATTATTATATTTTTGTATTATGACAGTTTCAGACTCTTTTACAGGATAAAACAAATTAAAATCACTTCGTCATATTTGTATGTACCTTTTTTTTAACAACCTTTTGTTCAAAATTGCTCTCCCCAGCGCAATTATCAATTGTTAAATAAATATTTTTATACTATAAATAAATACAAAAAAAACAATAAAGAATGACTTAAAAGTTAGAAATTTATAAAATGTTGCTTGGTAACATTTCTGGTTTACTTAACTTTCAAAACTCGTGCATGAAGCTACAAATTTTTGTAATAAACAATTTTTATTTATTTATTTTAAGAATTTTAATACTCATTCTTTTTGTATGCATATTTTTGTAACGTTCACGTAAAAAATTATTTTTATGTTAATGTTAATTAAACTAATATTTCAAACATTAAATAATTAGGTCTTATGGTATCTTAAATCTTTTTAATTTAATAATAAAGAACAAAATTTCTAGTCGTATAGTTTCACGTATTTTTGTATATCAAAAACAAATGTATAAAAATTACAAAACATGTACTTTTTCTTATGTAAAAAAACATACTTTTTCTTTAAAATAAATTTTATATTTTTTAACAATAAAAACAAAAACCAAACAAGTAAAAGTAAAAGTAACTTCATTCCTCACACAGAGTGGAGGACAGACCAAAGGTTCATGGAATAAATACAAATCGCTCGACTGGAAAGATAATTTAACGCTTGCGAACAGAAAATGTACATTTTCATTAATTCCAATACTCTGCACTCGGAAGTCGGAAGTGAGTGTTCTCGAGTTAAGTTAATTTTTTGTGTTTTTGTTTTTGTTTCTGTTTCGAAATATTATTTATGACATCAAGTGAGTGTTTGAAACAGGTTTATTCTAGAAACTGTTTGAGTGGGTGGAAAATAGAAGAGGTTTCTTTTTTGGGAATAAGGGCGGGATGGGTGGTCTAAGAGCAGTTTCTTGTCCTGGACTCGAGATGTTGATATTTTTGAAATTTTTGATTTATCGCAATTAAAACTCAATCAGTTGATTCGTTTTTTGTTATTAATTATTTTAAAATAATCGACAAAATGATTATTATTCATTTATCTTTCCAAATTTTGAAATTATAGACGATGAGCAGTCATTGTCGTCGTCTTTTTGAATGATGCCAATTACAGAGGTCACTGGGTTTTACTTTACTGTCTCTGTTTCCGTTTCTGTTTCTATTTCCTTCTTGAACAAACAAACAAAAAAGAATGTTAGATTCTTCAATCTTCGTTCATTCTAACTTCTTTTTATTTTCTTTGCTTTGTCTTGTTTTTTCTTTTCCTGCAATAATAAGAATAAGTATATTTTATATAATTGCGTAGGTATACAGTTATCGTAGTAATTGTTAGATTTTATGTGTCACTTGAAAGAATTACTGTGATTGGGATAAATTATTCGGGCGAAAACTGGAATCGGATGAATCTATTGCTCCAAAAACTCATCCAGTGGAAAATAATCGCATTGTTATGTGAGTTATTTATGTTCTCAGGGATTACCAGGACGAATCAAATGAAATGTAAAGAAAAGAAACAAAATAAAATGAAATGACAGAAGAGTACCAGTCTAGGATTTAACTTTTTATACATAATATTTAGTCCTCGGAAATTGAGTGAGTGGGTTTATTTATATAAAGGGTGTCCCAAAATTAACGCAAGATTTGAATTAAATAGAAAACGCCGTTTTTAGTCTTTTGATAGTTATATTTTTATTGACTCGTAAAGTACATAGGATAGGGTTATGTATGGAATAACACATCGGACAAATGGCCTCCACGGCTTTGCATGCACATGCGCACTCTTTTGTTGAAATTTTCCATGACCATTCTGCATAAATGTGGCTGAATTTCGTTGATACAGCGTTGAATCTCCTCCTTTAATGCACGGGTGGTTGTGGGCTTGTTGATATAGACTTGTGATTTCAAATAACCCCATAAAAAGAAGTCTAATGGTGTTAAATCAAACGATCTAGGAGGCCAATTTTGATCACCGAAACGAGAGAGTACACGACCTGGAAATGTCTCATGCAGTAATTGAATTGTTTCACGGGCTGTATGACATGTGGCACCGTCTTGTTGAAACCACATATTGGACACATCAATATCATCCAATTTTGGCAGAAAGAACTGTGTAATCATGTCGCGATATCGAGCACCAGTAACAGTCACTGCTTGACCAGCATCATTTTCAAAAAAATATGGCCCAATTATGCCTCCAGCCCAAAATCCACACCATACAGTCACGCGTTGTGGATGCATTTGTTTTTCGACAATCACATGTGGGTTCTCCGAAACCCAAATGCGGCAATTTTGGCGATTGACAAAGCCATCAAGATGAAAATGTGCTTCATCGCTTAGGATGATTTTGCTCGAAAAATCAGGGTCCATTTGTTGATGTTCAATAATCCATTCAACGAACTCTCTTCTCTGTCCATGGTCATTAGGCTTCAATTGTTGTGTTAATTGAATTTTGTAAGCATGAAGACACAGATCTTTGGTGAGTATACGCTGTAGAGAGGTTCTTGAAATTTGCAATTCTTGTCCACGACGTCGAATTGAGGTTCCTGGATTGTCAGCAACACTCTCACGCACTGCTTCGACATTCACATTTGAATGGCTTGTTTTTGGACGACCAGTGTGTTTGGCGTCTCCAACGGATCCAGTCTCCATGAATTTTTCAATTAATCTCTTCACAGTTGACGAAGTTAAAACACTATTCCGACCATATTTTGTATGAAATTTTCGAAGTGCAGCCGCCAAGCTTTCACTATTTTTGAAATATTCTTTAATAATGAAGACACGTTGTTCTATCGTGTAACGCTCCATTTTTAATATCCCTATACTGTTAGCTGTCAAATTGCTTTTTTCAGTGTTGCCAACACTTCACTGCACAAATGGCGGCAAATTCAAATCTTGCGTTAATTTTGGGACACCCTTTACCTACATACATTATGTACATACATAGGTATGTATTAAAATATATAGAATATATCAATTATTATAGTATAAAACAAAATTTTGCGGAATCTAATCGGAGAAGTCGAGTGAAACGGGATTATATCCATTGATGGAAACAGGATGTGAAAAGTATTTTTAATTAAGTCAATCAAGGATGTAGACCATTAGATTAGATATAAATAGGTACCTACAGATAAAAATAAAATTATTGTTTGGTTCTTTTCAGAGCTACTTTAGGTGGAAGTTTATTAATGCCAATTATTAGCGTCCGTCTAGTCTATAATTTTTTCTTTTAATACAAGAAACACTTGTGGAAGGTTCATACATACATACATTACATATGTACGTTAAAGAAATTTTGAAGTTGTTGTTCGTTTTATTTTTTATAATAGAAATTTGTCGTTAAAATATTGAAAGCTTTCAATTTATTATAGACCTAATAATAATTTTTGTTCGGGTTTTCTAATAGGGACTTGACAACTTTGAACTTAATTTGTGAACACGTTCTTTCACTAACTGTCATTGTCAATTTATTCAGTAAACTCAACTTTTTTACCATATGTAAAGGGTGATTTTGGCACGAGTACGATAACTTTGGCGCCAAGATATAACAACGGTTTTTGGTAGAGGGTCTTAATACAAGCATTTTTTACTACGGGAGGGGGGGGTCTATCTCCCCCCGTTTAGGCAGGAGGGGCAATTTAAAAAAGTTATTATTTAAAATGGAAAAAAATAATTAAAAAATAACGGAGATACTTACAATTAAGTTGTATACATTTTTTTAAAGCCAACATTCTGTTCTATTAGCCAGTTTTTAAATCAAGTCAAAACTATGCGTAGTTTTTGAAAAATTTAATTTTAAACTCAAAATTTGAGTAAAAAAAAGTTAAAAAAAGGTTTAAAGTGTAACTTTTTCAATACTTCAAGATTATCTACCATTGTTTTTATTTCAGAATTTATTGTTCTTATTTGTTTTTGATCAAAAACTGAAAACTAGATGATTTTATATCTTTTAGTTTTTGAGAAAATTGAAAATAAAAATTTAATTTTGAACTCAAAATTTGAGTAAAAAAAGTTAAAAAAAGGTTTAAAGTGTAACTTTTTCAATACTTCAAGATTATCTACCATTGTTTTTATTTCAGAATTTATTGCTCTTATTTGTTTTTGATCAAAAACTGAAAACTAGATGATTTTATGTCTTTTAGTTTTTGAGAAAATTGAAAATAAAAATTTAATTTTAAACTCAAAATTTGAGTAAAAAAGTTAAAAAAAAGGTTTAAAGTGTAACTTTTTCAATACTTCAAGATTATCTACCATTGTTTTTATTTCAGAATTTATTGCTCTTATTTGTTTTTGATCAAAAACTGAAAACTAGATGATTTTATGTCTTTTAGTTTTTGAGAAAATTGAAAATAACCACAACTACTATTTTAATTTAATTCTTTTTTTTTGCTTGAGTGGTACAATGGTAGGTGCGAGTTTGGGTGTATGCAACAGTAAGGTGTGTGCGAGGTTGGGTGTATGCAACAGTGGGATCTGTAAGGGGGGCATGCTGCCCCCTGCAACCCCCCTGCTTGGGCACACTATAGGATTTGAGGTGGGTACAAGTTAGAGTTCGTGCAAGGTGGGGTGGGTGCAAGGTGCGGTGGGTGCAAGATGGGGTGCATGCAAAGTTTCTTTTGCATTTAAATAAGCTGGATTTAAGAAAAATTAATTTACCCTAGGTGTATCTTAATCCATATTCGATTATTACTATCAAAATAAGACTACGTTAATACTTAAGCAAGGAAAAATTAATTTAATTAAAATATTTTGTTTTGGTAATTTTCAATTTTCTCAAGAACTAGAAGACATCAAGTCATCTAGTTTTCAGTTTTTGATCAAAAACAAATAAGAGCAATGAATTATAAAGAAAAAAAAAATAGTAGATAATCTGAAAGTTTTGAAAAATTACACTTTAAACCTTTTTTTTAACTTTTTTTATCACAAATTTTGACTTTAAAACATTTTTTTTCAAAAACTATGCATAGTTTTGACTTGACTTAAAAACAAGCTAATAGACAAAAGTGTTGGCTTTAAAAAAAGGTATAATAATTAATTATAAGTATTACCGTTATTTTTTAATTATTTTTTTTCCAGTTAATGTACATATTTTTTTAAACTGCCCCTACCGTCTAAATGGGGGGAGATAGACCCCCTCCCATAGTAAAAAATGCTTGTTTTTAACTGTTCTATACAAAACAAATCCGTCTTTGTCGCCAAAGTTATCGTACTCTCCCCGTGATTTTTTAAAAGCTATAGAAAAGTTTAAAAAAAAAAAACATAAAATTCAGAAAAATGCATGAAATCTTTATTTGAATCGATAGAAAGGTTCATAAAATTTAATGTTTGAAGATTATTTCATGCAAATGTTGACCTTGACTGCGCCTCAAATGGTCCATCCGATTAGTCCAATTTTTGCATATTCTTTCCAACATTTCGGCCGGTATCTCACGATTAAATGCTTCAATGTTGTCTTCCAATGTGTCAATTGAAGCGGGCTTGTCTGTAAAGACAAGATCTTTAACATAGCCCCACAAAAAATAGTCTAAAGGCGTTAAATCGCTCGATCTAGGTGGCTAATTGACCGGTCCCGAACGTGAAATAAAATATTCACCGAAATAGCCTCTCAATAAGTCCATTGTCCATGGCATGTTGCACCGTCTATCTTGTTGAAACCGCATGTCATGCAAGTCAAGCTCTTACATTTTGGGCGAAAAAAAAGTTGGATATCATTTCACGGTAGCACTCACCATTCACAGTTACGTTACGATTCGCGTCATCTTTGAAGAAGTACGGTCCAATGATGCCACCAGCCCATAAACCCACCAAACTGTGACTTTTTCTGGACGCCTTGGTAGCTTTGGTAATGCTTCTGGCTGATACTCACTCCAAAATCGGCGATTCTGCTTATTTTCGTTCCCATTGAGACAAAAATAAGCTTCGTCGCTGAACACAATTTTTCAGTAAAAAAGTGGATCTTCGGCCAACTTTCCAAGAGCCCATTCACCAAAAATTTTACGTTGCAGTAGGTCGTTCGGCTTCAATTCTTGCACCAGCTGTACATATTTTGAAAGGCATCACATCTTAAACCTTCCCCAAAATTTTCCACATTTTTGAGTAATAGAGGCCCAATTGCTGCGAACGGCGACAAATCGATAATTGATGGTCATCATTAACACTGGCCGATACAGCTGCGATATTTTCTTCAGTTCGCACTCTACGTAAGCGTGTTGTTGGTTTAATGTCCAACAATGTAAATTTGGTGCGAAATTTATTCACAATAGCCTGAATAGCCGCTTCAGTGGGTCGATTAAACTGACCATAAAATGGAAGAAGTGCGCGATGAACTTTCTTAACAGAGTACGCATTTTGGTAATAAAATTCAATAATTTGCAAGCGTTGTTCGTTTGTAAGACGATTCATGGTTAAATTATAGACCAAACTGAAGTTTTTGTTCAGTGAAACAAAACACGAAACGTGCGTCAGCTGTTTAAACCAGTGTTGCCAAAAAAATATTAAGTAACAAAATCACCCTTTAATAAAGAACGCGAACGACCAACGCAATGTCTGTTCAAATTTTTCTACCGAGATTCGGATTGAGTGACCGCAACTTTAAGAGCGTTAACTCCAATTTTCCATACAAATCTTTTCTGCCGTAATATGTGAACGTCTAAATCCCATTGGCAACAACCTGATAGGTCCTTATGAGTGTGGTTTTAGACCAGGAAAGTCCACATATTCACATTACGGCAGATCCTGAAAAAAACCAAGAACATCAAATCGTCGGCACCGACAATCTCTTTATCGATTTTAAGGCCGCATATGACAGTATCTACAGGGACAAGCTGTATAGAGCTATGTCTAGTTTTGGCATCCCTGCCAAACTCGTCCGTTTGTGCAGGATGACCATAGAGAATTCGCGCTGCTGGTTAGAAACTACTTAACAGAACCTTTCGATGTCAAAAAGGTCTTTAGACAAGGTAATGCGCTGTCATTCGATTTTTTTACCATCGTACTTGAAAGAATAGTGCAGAGCTCCCACGTCAACACTAGAGGTATTCGACCCTATCGAGGTAACCGTCGGAGCGGAATTCTCTCCGATTTCCTCCGAATCGGAGACATTTTGCTTGAAGCTAGTTGTCCGATCAGCTGATCGGACATTCTCGCCGACAAAATTCAATGCATGCAATTTGCATGCGATGCTTTGCGATGAAGTACTTGTTTGGTTTTATTCTTGACAGATACAAACACAAATTTTCCGAAGTCCCTCCGACAAGTTCTTGTTGCGAAAAGTGTTTTTTTTTTTTAAATAGTTAATTAAAATGTAAGTAATACAAAAAATTTCGTTATCTTGTGTTATTAATAATGGACTGTTTGTTTTTAGGCAAAACGAAAAAACAAGCGTTCAGCAATATGAGGGAATGGTAAATTTGCTGAGCGAATATCCAGACAAAACCAAAAACACTCTATTACCAAGACCGGAATCTTTCGTACGTTTCACTCTCCAAAACCCGTTTGTTTACATTGTTGTATTTGTAATTTTGACAATTAGTCCATGAATAGATGTGAGCACAAACAAAAAAAAAACGATGCCGTGGGCTAGCGGCACTTTGCAAAGCAAAAACAAAATGGAGGGGTTAATAAGTTTTTTTTCAGGTTTTTCTTTTTAATTTTTTCGATGAAAAAGTCAGTTTTAAGCTTTAATTTTGCAGGCATTTTGTGGATAGTGAACCAATGTACCTTTTTGTCTTGAAAAAAGCATGTTCAACATCAGTTTATTATAATTAATTCACTAATTTACAGTAATCACTACGAAATTCTTTAAATTTCATAATAATCCCCGGATTTTTGTATCAAAGACGCGTTCGAAGAACCATCAATTTAAGGGTGCGAGTGCAATTTTTGTATTGAATTCTAATAAATTTTCGTTAACGAACGGCCCAAATATTTTGTTTGCAAGTAATTAAAATCTGTATCAATTTAATTAATCCAAGTATATTTATAGTTTGTATATTTAAAAAAAAGAGTTATAATCGAAAAATATCTTATCCATAACATTCTTCATTGATGGAAGCATACATGTGTCGGGTGATTTTTTTGAGGTTAGGATTTTCATGCATTAGTATTTGACAGATCACGCGGGATTTCAGACATGGTGTCAAAGAGAAAGATGCTCAGTATGCTTTGACATTTCATCATGAATAAACTTACTAACGAGCAACGCTTGCAAATCATTGAATTTTATTACCAAAATCAGTGTTCGGTTCGAAATGTGTTTCGCGCTTTTTTATCGACAAATTTTGTTCAGCGATGAGGCTCATTTCTGGTTGAATGGCTACGTAAATAAGCAAAATTGCCGCATTTGGAGTGAAGAGCAACCAGAAGCCGTTCAAGAACTGCCCATGCATCCCGAAAAATGCACTGTTTGGTGTGGTTTGTACGCTGGTGGAATCATTGGACCGTATTTTTTCAAAGATGCTGTTGGACGCAACGTTACGGTGAATGGCGATCGCTATCGTTCAATGCTAACAAACTTTTTGTTGCCAAAAATGGAAGAACTGAACTTGGTTGACATGTGGTTTCAACAAGATGGCGCTACATGCCACACAGCTCGCGATTCTATGGCTATTTTGAGGGAAAACTTCGGAGAACAATTCATCTCAAGGAATGGACCGGTAAGTTGGCCACCAAGATCATGCGATTTGACGCCTTTAGACTATTTTTTGTGGGGCTACGTCAAGTCTAAAGTCTACACAAATAAGCCAGCAACTATTCCAGCTTTGGAAGACAACATTTCCGAAGAAATTCGGGCTATTCCGGCCGAAATTCTCGAAAAAGTTACCCAAAATTGGACTTTCCGAATGGACCACCTAAGACGCAGCCGCGGTCAACATTTAAATGAAATTATCTTCAAAAAGTAAATGTCATGGACCAATCTAACGTTTCAAATAAAGAATCGATGAGATTTTGCAAATTTTATGCGTTTTTTTCTTTAAAAAAGTTCTCAAGCTCTTAAAACATCACCCGATATTTGCTATCAAAAAAAAACTGCACCAAAGGAACACAAATTTTTTAAAAAAAATAATCAGAACGATTATAGCGAACATGTTGAATAAATGCAGAGCAAATAAAATGAAAATTTTGACATATATCACAAAAACGAAATGAAATGAAAACGTCTTAAAATCGTTCTGAATTCATGCACAACTCATTCAATAGATCAAGTAATCGACATTAATGTTTATTGTTGACGTACAGAAGTTTTTTTTTAGTGAATTTCCACAGTTTAACGCAAAATATAATTTTCATTCATTCCTTAAAAGTGTTACCAAAGTTCAAGTTTACTTATTATTGTTTGAAAAGTATGTTTAGTAAAAATGCTGCTAATAATAAAAAAAAAATACTACCGTAGATTACATTTTATAAATGCAGAACATAGAAGAAAATATACATAAACAATAGTTTTCAGATATAAAGCAGAGGTTAGCGTAGAAAAATATTTTTAAAAAAGCCAATAATATTTTAAATATGTCCGTTAAAGAAATTTCCGCTTCGGCTAACCTATTCATCAACTTTTTAGAAAAAAATTAGCATTAATAGCAGCCAATTATTTCATAGCATAATTAATTTTTCAGATTGTAAAATGTCTAGAAATTTTCATACGCTACAAAATTCGTAATTATTATTAATTATTAATAGAAGATAACATTATTTATTCAAGAAGTATGGATTTTGGCGCGTATATCGGTTTTTTTCTATTGGGTGTTCGGTTTCCCCATACTGGAATAAAAATAAAGTTACTTAAATCTATTTATTGCATTCATTTAGTTGGTATTGTGTGTAAACATATTGCCTTTTTCTATTCCTTAAAGATGCTTTACACAAAGCAACTTATTTTTAAAACATGGTTCCCTCAAATGCTCTAAACAAACTACACCTGAAAAAATTGTCTGTTTTGTTGTTTTACAAAGTACTGAGTTACACTTTTGTCCATTTGCAATAACTATACTTAACCGGTTGCAGCGCATGTTGCGTTCGCAAATTATTTAAGTAAACAAAATAAATAATAATAAACTAATAAATCATTAAATAATATGTATTTGGTCAATTTTATTTTATTTAATATACATTTACAACATTTATTTGGATTGAAATTAAAAAGCTATACAAATCTTCCAATTTAAGACCATGTCAGCACTTCAGATTCTGTTGGTAAGGATTGTTTAGTTTTTGAACGAGGCCATGAAACATTCAAAATGAAGCATTTAGATGGGGCTGATTACTATAATGAAGCATTTTGATGGGCCAAAGCACTAATTGTGAGAATGTGTTTGGTTTTTTGCATCATTTCACGCACACTTTCTCACATTTAGTGCTTTTTAGCTTGTAGGCAAACCGAAATGTCAGTCTGAGATTCCGGTCTTGGTAATAGAGTGTTTTTGGACAAAATTACATATGTATACAAAAAGGTCATCAGAAATTGTGGCTGTGTTTTGGGAAGATCTGGCCAATCAGCTAAAACAAAAGCAAACGCATTTTTATTCAGGCGAAAGTTTTTCTTGAATCTGGAAGAGAATCGTAGAATTATTAGAAGATAAGAATTAGATTAGAAGATAAGTTTACTTACGCCGCGTCAGACAGTTCACGTATGTATGTATATTGCTCTCATTTCGCAATGTTCTCCTATTTTCTTTATTTTGCGCCCTTAGCTCATTGGATTCAGTCTAAAAATAAACCAACACTATCCATTTCTTATTGTTATTGCTTGTATAAAGTCAAATAAATAAATAAAACTTATGTTTCAACAGTTTTTTTTTCAATTTATTCGTTTTCTTTGACACTTCAAATGGAAACAAAAACATATGTTTGAAATAGGGAGAGGACTTTATTCGATAGTTTTGATTTAAAAATCGTTGCATCTAATTACATGTCTTAAAAATGCTAGCGCATTATAATTGAAACAATTACTTTTTATAAGCAATAAATTACGTTCTGTCACTAATTTTTCATGGTTTAAAACGCTTATTGTCTTTATTTTATAAAATATTATCGAAAATATATCGCATTTCCGATATATCGGTTAATTTGCACATCTCTGCCTGAAATTTATATCCATCGCATTGCGTGCGTCGTCTCATGTCTGCAAAATTTCTTCCGATGACAGCTACCTCAAACCGGAATTCAATCTCCGAAAAAGGATGCGTTGCGGAGAAAGTTCCGCTCCGACGGTTACCTCGATAGGGCTGGGCTGACTATCTTGCAAAAGTCTGTCCAATTACTAGCATATGTTTGACATTGGCATAATCAGAGGAACTCAGCGTGATGTCAATGGGGCTTTTTTGGGTATTGAGGCAGAGGCGGCAGAAATAGGTTTAGCGGTTAATGATCGCAAAATAAAGAATATGCTGTCATTCATTAAGAAAGGGCCTACAAGACAGGTTAGGTTAGGTTAGGTTAATGTGGCTGTGGATACAAAAACCACACACTTAGGCCAGAAGAAAGGCCCATTGTGATACCACATGAATCTAGAGAATTACTTCCCACTAGTCGAACCATTTTGAGCTTTTTATAAAGCGAAGGAGATATCTGATATCCTTTTTAGCTAGTTCACTGGGATCATCAAAAGAGTATTCTCCCAGATGAAGTTTGCGTCTTCGTGAAAGAGCAGGGCAGGTGCAGAGGAGGTGAGAGATTGATTCTTCTTCTTCCTCGTCCATGCAGCTCCTGCAGAAGTCATTTGAGGCTACACCAAGTCGTATTGCGTGTCTGCCTATAAGACAGTGTCCCGTAAGGACACCTAT
Organism: Eupeodes latifasciatus; assembly: GCA_920104205.1. Lineage (NCBI taxonomy): Eukaryota > Metazoa > Arthropoda > Insecta > Diptera > Syrphidae > Eupeodes > Eupeodes latifasciatus. Next base: position 36,537,263 of record OV049925.1, on the reverse strand, counting down.
TAGGGAGCTAATATGAAGTCTGCTTTGGGATAACAAGTCTTTAGAGCGCTTTAGGTCCAATGAAGGCCATATTAGTTTTGTGGCTGCGCATGTTGGTAAATTGTACCATCTAGAGTTTGCTATCTCGAAAGCTTTTTCTTTTAGCAGAAGTTTACATGTAGCTATCGGTATACCTATCTTCTCCCTTTCAGGTGAAATAGGTATGACGGTTCCATTTTTAGCGAGTTCATCGGCTCTACAATTTCCTGCGATGTCTCTGTGGCCCGGCACCCAGCATAGGTGAATGTTAAATTGCTGCGCCATCTCCATAAGAGATGATCGACAATCGAGGGCCGTTAGAGAGTTGGTTGAGACACCGTCAAGAGACTTGATAGCAGCCTGACTGTCAGAGAAGATGCGTATATCAGAAGTTGATATCACGTTTTCTCTTAGCCAGGAGAGAACCTCTTTGATCGCTAAAATTTCCGCTTGGAAGACGCTACAATGATTAGGGAGGCGGAATGAGATGCTTAGATTAAGCTTTTCTGAGTACATACCACTACCAACTCCCTCATTTGTCTTGGATCCATCTGTATAAAAATGGATGCTTTTGTCATCCAGGAGTTTTTTATCTTCCCATTCATCCCTGGATGGAATGGATACCTGGAAGTTTTTACCAAATTGGGGTTTTGGGATAGTGTAGTCTATGTACTTTGGTATAGAACCAAAGAGGTTCAGAATGATGGAGTGCCCAACATTGTTGTTGGTCCACTGAGATGACGCGTTGAGTCTTATGGCTGTACTCGCTGCCACTTGTTTGCTGAAAATGTCGAGGGGTGTCAGATGGAGGAGAGTGTCCAACGCTGCTGAGGGTGTGGTTCTCAAAGCCCCGCTAATGCAGAGACATGCAGTGCGTTGGACTCTGCTGAGTTTGTCGCAATATGTGACTTTCTCCAGTGCAGTCCACCACACTGCAACCCCGTACATAAGTATTGGTCGGATGACCGATGTGTATAGCCAATAAGTTATGCGAAATTGAAAACCCCATTTGTTTCCTATGGCTTTCTTGCAAAGGAAAAGAGCTGCTGTAGCTTTTTTAACTCTTTCCTGAATATTAGGTTTCCAACTTAATTTTTTGTCCAATATCAGACCAAGATATTTGGCCTCATTGTTGAAAATTAGTGGTACACCTTTTATTGAGGGAGGTACAATTTCTGGGATCTTGTATTTCCGCGTAAAAAGGACGAGGTCTGTTTTTTGAGGATTAATACTAAGTCCACAGTGATCTGCCCATCTAGTGAGCATATTGAGTGCGTTTTGGAGGAGGTCTCTCAGTGTATTTGGATGTTCTCCTATGACGGCGATAGCAACATCATCGGCATACGCAATCACTCTGTAGCCTTCTCTCTCAAGGGATATTAGTAGCTCGTTAACCACTATGTTCCACAGGAGAGGGGACAGAACACCACCTTGCGGAGTGCCTCTACTGACAGACCTTTTCGCACAAAAATCCCCCATCTTAGAGTTGATGATCCTGCTTTTTAGCATTAGATTTATCAATTCACAGAGTGAGTATTCGACGTTTAGGGTCGTCATAGCAGAAGTGATAGCGGATGTGTCAACGTTGTTGAAAGCGCCTTCAATATCTAGGAAGGCCACCATAGTATATTGTTTTTGTTCTAGGGAATATTCGATAGTTCTTACTAAGGTGTGCAAGGCTGTTTCTACCGATTTCCCTTTGCAGTAAGTATGCTGAGACATCGATAGTCTCTTATCAATGCTATTACGTACATACATGGATATCAATCAATCGTTCCAGAGTTTTGAGAATGAATGATGATAGGCTAATAGGTCTAAGATCTTTAGGGTTGACATGCGAGCATTTGCCCGCCTTGGGAATGAAAACTACCTTTACTTCTCTCCATCGCTGAGGTATATGGACCATATCTAGACAACTCTTAAAAATCATCTCAATGATGGGCAGAGTTATGTCAGTCGTAAATTGTAACTCAGCTGGTATGATGTGATCTGGCCCTGGAGATTTGTAAGGTTTGAAACTATTCAGAGCCCAAGTCAATTTCTCTTTAGTAACAAGACCTTGAGGAAAAGTTAAGTTAATACCCGACCCAGGATGGTTTGTTGTATTAACGTATTTGGAGCTATCAGGAAAGTGGGTGTCAAGTAGCAGGTTTAGCGTTTCTTCGCAAGAGTTAGTCCAAGTACCATCCAAGTTTTTAAGACAACTAGGCATGGTTGGATTTGTCGAGAGAATCTTCCTTATCCTTGATGCCTCCGAGGATTCTTCTATTGAGCTACAGAAGGATCTCCAAGAGGATCTTTTGGCTATTCTCAATTCCTGTTTATATTTTTTGAGGGATTCCTTATAGGAGTCCCAGTCTTGTGGATGTCTAGTCTTTTTTGCCCGATTAAAAAGCCTTCTACAGCCTTTCCGGAGTAAACCCAGTTCAGCAGCCCACCAATATGGTTTCTTCTTTCCCCGCACTGTAGTGAGGGGGCAGGCAGTTTCCATGGCTTTATTAAGGGCTGCTGTAAGCTCGTCGACTTTTTGATCGAGTTCAAAAGCGCATAAGGGCGGATCATAAAGTTCTGGTTTAATCAGATTCTTCAGAGTTGCCCTATATTTTGGCCAATCTGTTTTCCTATAGTTTCGGAATTGGATCGGTTTTGGAAACTCTTCAATAAGTGTGAATTGGATGTATCTATGATCGGAGAACGAGTGCTCCTTTGATACTCTCCAATTCAATATTTTATTTGAGAGATGTAAAGAGACAAGAGTCATATCTAAAACTTCTTGTCGATTTTTAGTAACGAAGGTTGGTTCACTACCTACATTACATACTACCAGATTAGTTGTTAAAATATAATCAAAAAGAGACTCACCTCTGTCATTTATATCGGTACTAGTACTACCCCACGTAGTATGGTGCGCATTGGCGTCACAACCGATAATTATGTTGGTTTTAAGTCTTGTTGATTCAGCGACCGTCTTCTCCAGAGTGGTACCAGGTAGTGGGCCCTGGTGGTCGTGGCCCAAATACGCTGATACCAGCCAGTAGGTATGGTTGTCTATTACCATACTGGCTGTGGTGACGTCTTTATCACTGAAATTAGGGAGTAAAAATACGTTTAGATTACGTTTTACTAGTATGCAGGACCTTGGGTTACCTTTTCCTGTTACATATATCACGTAGTAGCCAGGAGTTCTCAATCCTCGAACCAGGGATTTCACAATCCAGGGCTCTTGGATGAGAACGACATCTTCTCCAGTTTTTGTCAGGCGGAGAAGTAAAGAGGCCGAAGCCGTTTTGGAGTGTTGGAGGTTAATCTGTAGTATTTGCAGCATTTTGGCTACAAGTCGGCAGATCAACCTCCACCACTGTTAGATCCAGCTCATCCAGATCAGACGAAGAAGAACCTAATAGTTCATCTTCCTCCTCACTGGGGAGAACTTTGTCATTTGAGTCTTCGGTCTCCATTAGGGATAAACCTCCGACGTTTTTTGAAGAAGACTGTGCTGCGACAGAAGAGGGCCCTGCTACATTCTCATCCACATCCAAGGATGGGAAGGTGATGATGTCACTGGGACTCTCTACGTCTTGCGGCACAGCTTCTGAAGAGGGTTCAGAGGAAGACCGTGCTGCGACAGAAGAGCGCCCAGGTACAACTACATCCACATCCAAGGAAGGGAAGGTGATTGTAGCACTGGAACCCCCAACGTCCTGCGACACGGTTTCCGAAAAGGGTCGTGGAGGCTCGCATGAAGCGTCTACCTCATCTTTTTTATAGATACGCAATGTAATTGTCCCAAAACCGTATCTTATCACTCCCTTATCTCGCGCCAGAGAAGCCACAGAGTCTTTATTGATAACGATAATCGCATTTCGATAAAGACCCTTTGGCTCCTCCAGTTTCACGATCTTCCAGTCGTGACAAGGGAGGTCCGGGTTGCTAATCTTTATGATTTTTATGATGTCATCCGGACATGAGGGTTCTTTAGGGATCCATGTGCGAGCTCTCGGCCTGCATGGAATGTCCTCCTTTGCAACGACCTCGAGTTTTGCACCTGGCCAAACTTCGCCCAGCATGCCGACAGCAAGCGTATAAAGATCGCGCGACCTCTGATCTTTACAAGCGATGAGCTTGACATGACCTTGATGCCAACCCTCATCGCTTGTTACAGGCGGTGGACCCGGATGATCCCGCATGACTTTTAGAAAGCCAGCCGAGAGCTCCAGATTCACCCTCTGCCAACGTTCAGATGTAATCGTGCCATCAATATTGCTCCTATCGATGACCGCGATAATGATTTTATTAGATTCCTTGAGTACATCACTAAAAGGTTTAGTGAGAGGAACTCTAGGAATGATAGGAGTGCTGGTGTTCTGCACTTTAGGCTTTTTAGGGACGGGAGTGGACTCCTCCAAGGACCTTTGTCACTTTGACGTAGAGTCGTGGCGACTAGTATTGTCTAGAATGGATCTAGCCCACTCCAGCCTTTTGTTAAGGATGGGATTACTTCCATCCCCCAGTGTTGAACCAGAGGATTTTATAATCCTCATCGCATTCCGTCGTTGTTTATAAGAGCTCCTAGGAGCATACTGGAGAGGTAGTGGAAAGATCATTATTCACGAACTTTCCACTACCGACATGAGGAAGCGTTTTCGCCAATAATACATCCTGCACCGCACTAGAAGAAGGGCAGTGACTTGGCACAGGCCCTTTTCCGGTGCTCGGTACAGGAGTAACGACAGCCAACGTTGCCGCCGAACTGCCGCCCGGTGTGGATACAACCTGCACCGCACTAGAAGAAGGGCAGTGACTTGGCACAGACCCTTTTCCGGTGCTCGGCACAGGAGTAACGACAGCCGACGTTGCCGCCAAGATGCCGCCCGGTGTAGCTGGAATACCGGTACCGGTTTGACGTTTTTTCTTCCAGTACTGTTTTTGTTTTTGGTTTTGTTTTGAATTCATTTGGATTCCCACGAGTAGCGAAGTAAAGGGGGGGTCCATCTGTGCAGAGATTCGCTTACACAGATAAGGCTAGCTAATCCGGAGGTCGCCTGGTATCCGGATACTCCGTTAACGACTGAGCTATTTTTAGAAATTGGGCCCTCAGTCTGGCTGATCATCGGCACGGGTCGTATAACACCTTAGATCCAGCCCAATTGGGAAGTTGAAGGAAGGATATGTTTTGGAGCAGGAGAGACGAACAGCAATTAAGCCATAAGCGTCCCAGAAGGGAGCTAGGTTGACATATAGTGATATACTATACAGTCGGGAGATAAGGAGACATCAGCCAGCATAGTAACACAAAGCCGACGGAGGAGGGGGTAGGGATTGGGAGGGGTAGGGGTGAGCGACCTTTGGTTTCAGGACTCTTCTGGAGAAATAATTCCCGAGAATCATTGACCTTACTCAGCTTCTACAACTCGACAAGTTCGACGCTCAGGTAGAAGCCTAGAAGGCCTACAAGACAGACGTCTTGGTCAAAACGTCCCATCGACAGACTTGACTTTTAGATACATAGTTAAGGACTTTCTCTTCCTTAGCTCCTCTATGAATACGGAAAATAACACAAGCGCTGAGATCAAACGAAGAATTATTCTTGCTAAACGCTGTTTCTTTGTGCTAAGAAAGCAACAGTAATAAAGCCCTCTCGATAAACCAAAGTGTCACTATATAAGACCCTCAAGATCCCCGTCCTGCTGTACGGTGCAGAAACATGGATTATGACAAAAGCGGATTAAAGCACCTTTGGTCGTTTCAAGAAAAAAGTTCTACGCGTGATTTAAGGTCCATTAATTCGAGAAGAAGATGAAACTACAAGCTTTACAAGCTTTAAAGGCTGTACAGCGACGTTGACTTAGCCAGGGGGATAAAAGTCCCACTACTGAGATAGCTGGGTCACATAGAGCGCATGGAAATTCAATTCCACTGAGCTTTCAAGAACTTTACATCGCTCAGATTATATTATAGCGTATTTTGCGTAAGGCTCTTGGTTTACATCCATACAAGATCAAGTTGACTCAAGAATTGAAGTCGATGGATTATTTGAAGCCACTTACGCTCTCCGAATGATTAACGTTTAAGATTTTTTAAAAACTTTTAAACTTTGGTCGTTTTATGTAGGAAGTCGTAATCGGTCTGATTTGTCAAATAAAAAATGTTAATATTTTTCAATGTACCAAGTTCCCTAGACTCTAAATCCATAGTTTTAAAAAAAGTTTATTTGTGTAAGTTTGTTCGGGATACACTTTTGGTCGATCATAAATCAAGAACCCGCATAAATATCGACTTCAAATTAATCCAGTGGGTATTTGTTTTGTTATAACAATTTAAAAAACATTAAAAATGTGGTTGGAACCAAATATCTCACTAACCAAAAAGGCTATCGACTTCAATTTAATATATTTGTAATGTCATTCCGAATTTGCAAGAACTTAAAAAATTCAACAAACATTTTTGTTGACAGCTAAAACGAAAAACTGAACAAAATTGTTTCACCTCAAATATTTTACGATCAAAAAACGTTAATTTTATTGTACAAAGAATAATGTTTTTGACATCAATTCAAATTTTCAACAGTAAAGAAAACCCAACATTGTTTACCCTTCTGAAGCAATACAAAAATATTTGTTTTTAATGAAAGAATCCAAATTAAGAAAAACGAATAAAGAGAAAATTAGAAAAAAAACGGGTTCGAATTTTTGATTTTTTACCAACAAATTTGTATGCGGACTTCTGAAATTTTTAGTCTTAAAAAAAGGGGGCGAGGACAAATAGACAGGCGGGTGGAATTGAGAGACCCACTTTTACGACTTCTCTATCATAGCACGAGGGGCGTTCAATATATTCTCGGTATCGGGGTGAAGCTGTTATTGTATAGAGTCTGCCATCTAACGTTTTTTTTCAACACTTAGCTCATGTCTGATTTGACAGATATCGAATTTGCCAAAAAATAATCTTTTCAGATAAAGCTCATTTTAAACTTGGCGGGAGGTTATCAAGGAGAAAGAGGTGAGCTTCCGATGTTTTAAAGGCAACCCAACTGAGGAAAACCGGAAAAAGTTTAAGCAAGCCAGGAAGGCTTGCAACGCCTATATTCGAAGGACCAAATTTTTACATGGCCAAAAATTACGGCGAAAAATACTGCAATGTCCCAAAGGCAGTAAGAATTTTTGGTCATTTGTAAAAAATATGAGGAATTCTTCCTCTTCCTCGGTTCCTACGCTTGTTGTCAATGACACTCCTTTAGTTAGCTCTATTGATAAAGCCAACTTATTTGCTAGGCAGTTCGCCGAAAATTCCACCTTACCAGATAGTGTCATGACCAATCTTTTTTCGTACTCAAACTGTGGTGAGAGTTCTTAAAGATCTCAACATTCATAAATCCGCTGGCCCAGATGGTATCCCCGCTATTATTCTGAAGAGGTGTTCTTCCACGCTAGCAAAACCACTGCGTAAGCTTTTCCATCTATCCTATTCTTCTGGTCTCGTTCCGAGTAGTTGGAAAACTGCATTTGTTCAGCCAATCCCAAAAAAAGGCGAATCTTCTTCTCCCACAAATTACCGACCGCTAGCACTAACGTCCCTTCTTTCTAAGGTCATGTAAACGCTGATTAATTATCAGCTTAAGAAATATCTTGAGGAACGGAAGCTTCTTAATGACCGGCAATACGGCTTTCGTAGCAATAGGTCCACTGGTGATCTCATGATTCATCTCACCGAACAGTGGAACAAATCTTTACATCGTTTTGGAGAAAGTAAGATTATTGCACTTGATATTTCAAAGGCATTTGATAAAGTCTGGCATCTTGCTCTCTTATCGAAAATGCGTGCTTTCGGTATCGACGAATCTCTTCTTCGTTGGATTAGAAATTTTCTTTCGAACCGTTCAATACAAGTTGTTTTGGACGGATTCAAGTCTGAAACTCATAAAATAAATGCTGGTGTGCCCCAGGGCTCCGTTTTGTCTCCGACCCTCTTTCTCATTTTTATAAATGATCTCCTGTCTGCCACTTCTAATCCAATACATTGTTTCGCTGACGACAGCACTCTTAGCTTTTCATATTCGTTTCCAGACTCACAACCCTCCTCTTCGGATGTGGAACTGCAACGGCAAAATATGATTAGCTCATTAAATTCCGACCTACACAGCATTGTACAATGGGGAATAAAAAATCGTGTGGAATTTAATGCTTCGAAAACGCAATGCTGTCTTGCATCGTTAAAGCGAGATAAACCCTCTTTGCCACTATCTATGAGTGGCACTTGCATCAACGAAACGGAAAATCTCGACATCCTCGGAATGTGCATCAGCAACCACCTTTTGTGGAGCGATCACATACGCGATGTTGCCAAAAATGCCGCAAGATGTCTAGGTTTTTTGAGACGTTGCAAGAAATTTTTCTCTCCGTCTGATCTGGCTACAATCTACAAAACCTATATACGTCCGAAACTTGAATATAACTCTCATCTCTGGGCTGGTGCTCCACTAACATATTTAAGCCTCTTGGACAGTATTCAAAAAAGAGCTTTTAAAATGATTGGTGACATTAACATCATCAACTCGTTTACGTCACTCGAACATCGACGCAAGGTTTCTTGCCTCACCCTTTTTTACCATTATTTTAACGGACTTTGCTCTAGTGAAATAGCCAGTTGCATTCCTCCCCTTAAACAATTTAACCGTAATACCCGCGCTTCTAGGAATGCCCATCAGTTTACCCTTGAGCCCAACTTCGGCCGTACTATGAAGTACAGAGATTCTTTTTTAAGCCGTACTACGCGAATTTGGAACGCCTTGCCACGCTCTATCTTTCCCTGTCATTGCAATGTTCAGAAATTTAAAATCAATGTACACCGACATCTCCTATCCAACCCTTCCCTCTTTTCCTAATGCTCACACTGTGTCTTTGGCATATTAAAGGTATACAAAACCCATTTAGTGTTCGCTAATTATAAAAAAAAAAAAAGTATAAACAAGCAAAATTATCGCATTTGGGGCACAGAAAACCCGCATTGAAAAGCCGATACACCCAAAACGAGTCACTGTTTTTTTTGGGCTTGAATGTAGAGCTTTAAATACTTTTTTCTTGAAACAATTTAAGGTTTTCGCAATTCAACCATCGTTTTTTCAGTTTGCCTTTGTTTTTTCATCACTTGGCGTTTAAAATGATCATAATGTAATCAACGCCCATATTTATTAAAATAATATATGAGTTTTAAAAATTTTGTCTAGTATCGAATACAAATTATCTGACAAACTAATAAACAAACTCAAAACGCCTATTTTCATATTCATATAAAATTTATCCTTACGTTAGAATGACAGTTAAAGTAGCTTGTTTCTATTATTTTTTCCAGGCGAAATTACCATTGTCCTCAAAATTTTTGACCGTTAAGTGTATAGTGACCAGATATTTTTTAAGACAATGCAGGACACAACTTTTTTAATTGATGAAAGTATTTTCTTTTCTTTTTAAGTAATACAATAAATAAATAATAAAAAATACATCAACATGTACAACATATTTCATAGGAGAAATTTGTTTAAGTTTTGTGATTTTTTGTATCTTAAACACTGATTAGTTATATCAATCAGTGTTTAAGATACAAAAAATCACAAAACTTAAACAAATTTCTTCTTTATAAAATAAAATAAAAATATAAACATAAATATACTTAATATTCTGTAAAAAATATTTTTTGCAAAGGTCGTTAGTTATATTTTTCACTGGTGTGAATTTTTTTTAAAACTTCACCATTATTCTTAATAGAATCATAAAAAAACTACAGTCATTTTCGTAAAATAATTTAAGCAAAACTTAAAATAGACTTAACTGTTTCAACTTTCATTCGGGTTTTTTCTTGCGTCCACAAATGATTTATTAACGAAAATATTCGTTCAATGGAAGCGTTTGTTCCAGGAAGACTCAAAATATATTCAATAACCATTAACAGATTTTTGTAAGGTACATTACTTTCGCCGAAATATTTAAATATCTCCACCCACCTTAAATCAATTGAACAAGCATGGTCGATCCATTGTTCAACTTTTTGCGGAATAACATATTTTTTTAAATAAGAAATTTCGTCAAACAAGTCGTTCTCAGCAATTGAATCGTTTGCATTTTCTAGTATGAACGACAATCCTTTTTGAACTTCCTGCCACTCAATTGATTTTTGGAGACATACCCATTGAAAATATTCGGCGTACTTACATTAAGAAGTCCACTTTTAATATGAGAAGTGAACCACGTTCTATTAATGGCACCATATTCTTCCAAATTATTTAAATTGTGTGTCATTGTGATTGAAATGAACTGTTCCTCAGTCCTTTCTTTCAATTTGAACTTTAGTCTCGCAATTTGGTTGTGGATTTCCATGATGGTTTTGTTATCGCCTTCTACCTGCAAAATTGCATTATGGAACAAAGAGGACTGGTTATGCAAGAACATCAACCATAACTCTGATTTCTGGTCTTCAAAAAAATGTTTTAAAACGTTTGGACATTTGTCAAGGGATACAAAAAATGACGAAGAGTTAAGATGTGCAGATGTGCATATGAGCAACTTTTTCATTAGATATTCTTGAATATTTTGGCGGGACTTTGCGGGACAAAGTAACCAATGCAGGACATTTTGCGGGACAATTTATGGTGCGGGACAATTATGTGAGATGCGGGACAGTCCCGCACAATCCGTGACGTATGATCACTATAGTTAAGTGGAAACAATAAGTTGTTTTCACGAAACAATTTACCATTTGAAAGCATTATTAGATACCTACTATTAAAACATAGAAAAACTAACGACAAAAGACTTAATTGCTAAAAAATATTGAGTATTGAAAATGATGAAGACATTTGTTTCTATTATTTTTTCCAACACTGTAAATTGACTTATTTATCAAGTAATAGGTACTATTATTTTAGTGCATTCATGCAATGTCATGTTTTATTAAAATCTCGAAATTTCTTACGAATCAAATAGCTTCATGTTATTTTTCAGTAAAACTTTTGTTTATTTTGTAAAATATTAAAATATTTTGTTAAATAATGTCACTACCATTCCATTTGAATTCAATCTTTCATTAATCTTTCGATCCAACGTATATCCATATACATATCCACATCCAGATCCACATTTAAATTCAGTTTCAATTTCAATTCAATTCCTCAATATACTCTTGTATGCATCATGTCATGGTACACCATTATTCGAAGAGTTTAGAGTTTATGCATTTTAACGAAATGTATGTAGGTTTTGCGCTTAACGCGACCAATAATAATAATAGTTTACCAATAGCATTTATGCCCATATTGTTCATTGCATCCATACATTCACACAGAGCATCATCTCTGGTACAAGTACAATGCATCAGGTTACGGCCGCCATTTCATTTCCATTCAGCAAGTTCATCTTCTTTATTTTTGTTCTTTGGTAAGCAGTACTACCAGACAGTAAAGTAACCAATAACAGTTTGTGAAATTCGTCTGCTCCCGAAACACGATCGTCTTAAATTTAAAAGCAAACAAATTAATTAAAATATTTATTCTCAATGTGCTGTCAAATAAATTCAAAGAAAATGTTAATTAAGTTTTAAAGTTTAAGTTTATTCAAAAATTTCAGTTAATAGTGAAGTTAAAGTGTTTTCTTTTCTGTAAAATGCGAATCCCAATTTTAAATCAATTATTTTTCCTTAATCACGTTCGTTCATGCTCGGGTCGGTCGGTTGTTTGTTGTGTGTCGGTTCGGTAATGTTCGTTTGTAGATTGGCGGGTAAATTTGAAAATTTAAATTTGGTTTCTTTAGTGATTTCGAAAAAAAGGAAAATCTCGTCTCGAAAAAAAGAATGCATCTATTTTTCAGAGTGCAGTAATAAAGTGAATCAATAAGTGTGAATCAAAATTAATAAGTGTGAATCAAAATTAAATGTTAAAGAAAAGCGAGGTCTTGAGTTTGTAGTTATTTTTCTTTAAATTAGCTTTTAAAGTTAAATTTAATTTGTTCAAACGTCCATGGCATCGCATAGCGTCGCGTTTCGCGTTTGGTATCGTTAATCGGTAGTGTTGACAAATAAGTGCATTTTTAATGCCGGTTGTTTGGAGGTATAATTTGAAAATTATACCTATTAATTTAAATGGGTAAGTGATTTTACTATTCTTAAATTATTCTTATACTCTTAAAAAATTTGTTTTTAAAAATTGAAATTTAGATCTTCAAAAACAATTGAAGTTTAAATTTAATTTTGTTGGCTTAAGCTTTTATATACATAAAGTAATAATGTTTTTCTAAAGAGCAGGTAAAACATTATATTTTTCAAACCCTTTGGTTTCTTCAAAAAACCTAAAGCTCGAATGAATGAGGTATGTATTAAGTTTATATTGAAAAATTTGTGGATAAGGTTGATAAATACAAGTTTTATGGTGGTTTTTCCGGAGAAGGTCTTAAAAAGTACCTGTTTTTTGTGTCACATGAATAGGGACAAGATCTAAATTCACCGGTAAGACACTTTTAAATAAAGAAAATAACAATCTTACGATTTAGGTAAATACTGGTTTTATTGAATGGATTAAAATAATTTTTAGTAATATTTGCTGCCCCCTGATTTCTGAATTACTTCAAGTAACCTGTGGTGTATGGATTCATAGAGCTGTCAGATAATTGAGCGAAATTTAGACTCAGGACCGTTTTATGGCTTCAATAATGTCTTCGTTTTTTTTGGTATTGCCGTCCTCCAGGAGAATTGAGGGGGACCATATTTTGCCCCCTGAATCCAGGCTTTTGTTGTCCGTGCGGTATGTATTGGTGCATTACCTTGTTGGAAAGTCCATCGTTGTCCACCAAATAATTCAGAAAACTGCGGAAAAGCTCGTTCCAGAATCGATTTTGAAGTGATTGCCGTCATTTTTTTAGAGCTTTCAGCTCTGCTGTCCTGTAATAGGTGATTGCTCAGAATTACATTTTTTTTTCATCCGAAAGATGGCGTTATGCCAAGCTCGATTCCATCTCTTGGCTCTAGCGTGCAGCATTCTACGGTGTTTTTTTCTTCATTTTTTGGTGTCGTATGTGGTCTGTCTTCTGTATCACCGAGCAACAGTCGATCTACTAGCATTTACCCAGACTCCGCCTTGAATTTACTAATGGAAAGCCTTGAATTTGAAGTAGTCCGCTCTTTCTAAAATAATGTGGCTTTCTTGACTCTTCTTTTGTGGTTTTTTCTATACCTCTCTGGATCCTTGAGGTTGTTGTATACAACATTTGAACTTCTTCTAATTTTGCTGGCTATAAAACGGATGGTTTCGCTGAGATCCCGGTAAGCTCGAATTTGGCCCAATTTTTCCTTGGTTAGACCCTTACCTCTACACATACTTTTTGATTCTATCAAATTAAAACTCGCACTAAGCTCCCAAACAATCAGAGTACCCTTTTATCTGATTTAAAACACGCTAATAGGTAAATTTAGTTCTTGCCCCTATTCATGTGACAAAAAAAACAGGCACATTTTATACCTAACTTTCTTTGGAAATTGATAGTTTTGACTTGATTTAAAAACAAGCTAATAGAAAAAAGTGTTGGCTTTAAAAAAATGTAAAAAACTTAGTTGTAAGTATTACCAATATTTTTTAATTTTTTTTTTCCATTTAACGTACATATATTTTTAAATTGCCCCTACCGCCGGGGAGATATACCTCCCCCCCTCCCATAGTAAAAAATGCTTGTTTTTAACTGTTCTATACAAATCCGTCATTAAACTTTGTCGCCTGAGTTATCGTACTCTCCCCAATTTTTGTATGAGATAATAATCAACAGAGTTTTTAAAAATAACTGTCGTGAAATATTGCGTTTTGAGTCGTATAGAACAGTGTTAAAGTTCAAAATGAAAATCCCTTGGGGAGAGTACGATAACTTTGGCGACAAAGTTTAATGACGGATTTGTATAGAACAGTTAAAAACAAGCATTTTTTACTATGGGAGGGGGGTCTATCTCCCCCCGTTTAGGCGGTAGGGGCAAATTAAAAAAAAGGTTTAAAGTGTAGTTTTTCAAAACTTTCGAATTATCTACTGTTTTTTTTGTTAGAATTCATTGCTCTTATTTGTTTTTGATCAAAAACTGAAAACTAGATGACTTTATGTCTTCTAGTTCTTCAGAAAATTGAAAATTAGCAAAAAAAATATTTTAATTAAATTACTTTTTCCTTGCTTAAGTATTAACGTAGTCTTATTTTGATAGTGATAATCGAATATGGATTAAGATATACCGGGTAAATTAATTTTTCTTAAATCCAGCTTATTTAAATGCAAAAGAAACTTTGCATGCACCCCATCTTGCACCCACCGAACCTTGCCCCCACCCCACCTTGCACGCACTCCAACTTGCACCCACCCCAAATCCTATAGTGTTCCCAAGCAGGGGGGTTGCAGGAGGGCAGCATGCCCCCCCTTACAGATCCCACTGTTGCATACACCCAAACTCGCACACACCTTACTGTTGCATACACCCAAACTCGCACCTACCATTGTTACTATCAAAATAAGACCACTCAAGCAAAAAAAAAAGAATTAAATTAAAATAGTAGTTGTGGTTATTTTCAATTTTCTCAAAAACTAAAAGACATAAAATCATCTAATTTTCAGTTTTTGATCAAAAACAAATAAGAGCAATAAGTTCTGAAATAAAAACAATGGTAGATAATCTTGAAGTATTGAAAAAGTTACACTTTAAACCTTTTTTTAACTTTTTTTACTCAAATTTTGAGTTTAAAATTAAATTTTTCAAAAACTACGCATAGTTTTGACTTGAATTAAAAACTGGCTAATAAAACAGAATGTTGGCTTTAAAAAAATGTATACAACTTAATTGTAAGTATCACCGTTATTTTTTAATTATTTTTTTCCATTTTAAATAATAATTTTTTTAAATTGCCCCTACCGCCTAAACGGGGGGAGATAGACCTCCCCCTCCCATAGAAAAAATGCTTGTATTAAGCCCCTCTACCAAAAACCGTTATTATATCTTGGCGCCAAAGTTATCGTACTCGTGCCTTCTTTTTTCACTCAAAAACTCAACTTAGTTGAGTTGTAATCAAGACAACTCAATTTGAAGACAACCGCAAAAAAATTCGTATTATGGGAGACAACTTTTTCAGTTGAGTAGACCAAATACATTGCCTACTTTTATGTGCTTGTTTTGTGTCAAAATCAGCTGTTAAAGTAAAATACGTAGGTATTTCAAAGTTTTGAATTCAGTGCAAAATTTTATTAAAAAGACAAAATAATACGAAATGGAGAGTTGTATTGTAAATTCGAAGAAAGAAAATCCCCTCAATGTTGCGCTGATGAGAAAAAATATTAGAGATCGCTCCAATCCATTGGAACTTCCAAACAAAAAGTATTATTTGTAAACAAATTCTTTGGTGAGAAGTGTTGATTTAATGACTCGGTTTTGTTGCAGATTTATAAGTTATTTTAGACTCGACAAAGACACATTTGTTTATGTGCTAAACGAAATCAAAGATTATTTGAAACAACCATAGCGTTCCTCCGCAGTCCCACCAATTCTCAAACTCTGCACTGCCCTACATGTCATGGCAAAAGGAAGTTGCCAAAAGTGCAGTGGTAATGATTTTAATTTAGGCCTTGTTCAACCAACAGTTTCGGTAGTAGAAGTGCTAGACGTAGTAGAAGAACATATCTGACCAATTTGAATTTATCGAAGATTCATTTTTACCAGAAAACCAGATTTCCTGGAGTAATAGGATGCATCGATGAAACTCATGTTCGAATCATAGCACCAAAAAACAATCTTCAACATGTCTATATAAATAGAAAAGGTTACTACAGTCTGAATGTCATGATTGTAAGTGTATGTTTCTGCTGATGAACCTCAATTAACCTCTCACATTGGGCAGGTATTGTGATTTTTGCCTAAAATAAATATTTTCTTACAAACGTTTATATATTATTATTTGTAAAGCTTACATTTTTTTCTCCATTTTCTTAATAAAATTGCTTTTCAATTCGCTGTTGGTGCGTACCGATATTTTTTTGTACACACAAATGCACTACACAACCGGTAAATAGCCGTTGTTGAATTTTGATAACAATCACAACTGAGAGACAACTCAACTGGCTTACATAATGCCCCCAAACACACTTAAAAAGTCAACCATTTCTCAGTTGACTACTGGTTGACTTGTGACAGTCAACTAGTTGTGATCGGTAATACCGATTGCCGGATTACAACTCAACTTTGTTCTTAGTTGTCTTACATAATTAGCCCCTTTTTCAGGAAGTGTGTGGACTTGGAGGTTTTTCTAATGATTCTACGTTTATTTTAACTTGAAAAAATGGCACAAGTACGACCTTTGTAATTTTGTCAATACAATAACAAGGTTTTTAAGAGCATCAAAGTGATTAGAAAGTCCTTGCTCACGATAAGCCTCTATTTTAGCAATTTCCGTTTTGCTAAGTGTAATTTTCGACTCATTTAAACGATATGAAGAAATGTAAAAATAAGAACTGTGTATCTCTTCCCAATGGCTTATCGATGCTTAAACAGTTTTCGCTTTTGCCCCTGTTTTTTGTGAATAATAACGAAATTGGCTTTACAAAGTCCAACAACTTTGACAAATTCTTTAAAGTTCTCTTAATCTCAAAGAACTTTCTCTTACCTTGTCTTGAAATAATTTTTCTTATGCACAAATCAAAGAATTATCAAAAATAGTAAACTTTAAGCAATTATTTTAAGTGTGAGCCTGCCTATTCAAATGTTACTTGAGTCACGTTTAAGTCTTAGTCTTAATGCAGTACATAATATGGTTCATGACCTTAAAGATGCAATTATCCCAATTTGTAATTGAACATTTTATAAAAAGGATATGGTGCTTCAACCGTATGTAAAGCGGGCATTTGGCTGATATAGTTTTCCATTTCTTTTTACAACAATAATAAATATTTATTGATTTCTCTTTAAATTAAAGTTTTGTTTAACCTCTTATTGGAAAACCATATAATAACGTTTTCAACCAAAATATTGGTCTGTGTAGTTTGGGCGCAGGGACATAAGGCCCAGGGACATAACGCCCAAATTTTTTTTTTTGGGCTTATGTCCCACCCGAGTGGGACATAAAGCCGAAATTTAATTTGGGCCCTAAGTCCCACACAAATAAGACCTAAGTCCCAAATTTGTTTGTTAAAAATGGGACATTGTCCCCAAATTTTTGCAGAGCCAAAAAAGAATATAAGGTTTTTGTGTTTCAATACAATGAACAACAATTTTTTGATACGGTGATAATACAAAAATTAGGAAAAACAAAAAAGTTTCTTTTCAACATTATTTGCGGGATCTCAAGATTTTAACTCCCTTTTTCGGGGTCACACCCGCTCACGCAACTCCGTTGCTCCGCTTAGGGTTTGTAAAGTCGCCAGGCAGGCGCCTATATCAACAACTTCTTTCAATAAAAGCACCTGAGGGTGGCCGCTTCGCGGGTTCCCAGGATTTTAACTCCCTTTTTCGGGGTCACACCCGCTCACGCAACTCCGTTGCTCCGCTTAGGGTATGTAAAGTTGCCAGGCAGGCGCCTATATCAACAACTTCTTTCAATAAAAGCACCTGAGGGTGGCCTGCTTCGCGGGTTCTTAGGATTGAAACTCCCTTTTCGGGGTCACACCCACTCACGCAACTCCATTGCTCCGCTTAGGGTATGTACAGTCGCCAGGCATTCGCCTATATCAACAACTTCTTTCAATAAAAGCACCTGAGGGTGGCCTGCTTCGCGGGTTCTTAGGATTGAAACTCCCTTTTTAGGGGTCACACCCGCTCACGCAACTCCGTTGCTCCGCGGATTCTCCTGGTCATTAAAATGTAAAGCACTGCTAATTTATATGAGTTAAAAGAAAAACAAAAGGTAACAAAGTCTTGTGGTATTGAAGTGCTCCAAGTTTTGTCATTTGGTGATTCTTGTTAAGTGGGATATTAGCCCCAACATTTTTATTTGGGGCTTCGGTCTTACTTGGGTGGGACTTAAGGCCCAAATTCAATTTCGGTTTTATGTCCCACCGAAGTGAGACATAAGCGTTATGTCCCTGGGCCTTATGTCCCTGCGCCTGTAGTTTGAAGTTGAAATAAATTGGTTACACTGATTCTTGAATTTTCTTTTGGGAACAAAGTAAATACAAATATTGAGTTCGTAAAAGTTGTACATATAGAACCAAAATCACAAAATTCTCATTCCTCGCAAAGAAAAAACAAAAAAAAAGGAAAATAAATACGATGAAACGAAAAACAAAAAACTGAAATGTCATCTTCACGCACCGAAGTCATTTTCTAGACGCTAAGTTCTCTAAAATATGGAAAAAGAGTCGATGGCATCATAATGCTTATATTTTTTGAGCTCGCGAAAGTGCTTTCATTTCGTTTCACAGAAAATGCCTAAACAAAAAAATTCACTAAATCAAAACTTTTGATACATGCATCATCTAAGTTGTGCACAAGTTTCCCAAAAAAATTAATTAAATAAATATTAAAATTTTAATTACGTCCTTACTATTATTATTTTCACCTGTGCTCGTTTTTAAATAAATAAAGCGGATCTAAATTACTCAACGAAGATTGTATATGAAAGTACATATAAATGTACAATATCCATTCAACAACGTCCGTCCCAATTATGATAATTCGTATACTTTTATCATCATCAACAAGCGAGGAGCAACATCATCAGATTTCGCTTAACAAGTTCCGAGAGTAATCCCGCATCACATCACATTCAATAACATAAACTCGCAAATCATGATAATTTTTATTTCCAGCACATTGTGTAGAATATAAACAGACATACTTACATACATATTATGTATTTTATATTTGAGAGACAGAGTCACAGAATTGAACCGAAACCAGGACCAGAAACAAGACCAGATATAGAGACAACGGGCACTAACAGCAACAAATACACAAAATATACAATCCTGTCGACACAGAGTTACAATTCCTGCTGTCAAAGGTCAGAAACACTGTTTACGAGTGCTCACTTGTCAACCATTTCAACAGCACATCGACCTGAATACCCAATTAAATGTCAAATCAGCACAATGATTGCGCTTTCCTGCCAATAGATGTCGATTATGCCTGCCTGACTGCCTGCCTGCCTGCCATCCCAACTGTTCCGTAACCATACGAACGAGTATAGTGAATCTTGAATAAATGAATATTACCGACAACAACGGGATACGATACGAACAGATAGGTGGTACCTGTTGTGTCGAGGCCCCAGCAGTACTAGCAGCAGTATCTACCAGCATACCAACAGTGTATGTATATTGAAACACGCCACTCATATGCTCAACTTATGCGGTATCTACATACTCTACAACTATGGTACATAGATTATTTTTGAAATTTCTCTGTTTTCGCTTCGAAACAAATTATAATATGAATTATATCAATAAATTCAATTTTCTGGCATTAACACTTCCCACCACCACCACCTCCACTGTCATGTCCGCTTTACCCCAATTTACACCTCATCATGTCATGCAATCCAAAAATCCGCAGGGAGTTGACCCGATGTGTCCCAAACAAAATTCAATACAAAAACGTAATAGTTTAAATGTTGTGCATACATTGATATACAGTTGTGGTCATATAATTAAACCACAAAACAAACACAAATATTTCAATTAAAATTTGTTTTTTAGTACACTTTTTATGCCACAGTTCGGTCATCACGAAAGGGATGTAATGTGAAAAGAAGGTTCGGTGCACATTGGTTTTGAATTCCTTAATATTACAATGACTGGGGAAGACAGAGCTTAGTAAAGCAGTCCACATTCTCGTAGTACGGCTAATGAACGAATCTCTGTACTTGACAGAACGACAGAAGTTTTGCTAAGGTTAAACTGATAACAAAAAAAGGGTGGTATGCGACCCACACTGATAACTTCCCATTCCGTCTGCCGATTTGTCTTGCTTAAAAGGTTTGTAGGTTTTCGTGTTTTGTAAAAAAAGTTGTGATATAATTATTCTTAAAGATTTAAAAATGACCAACAATATTTTGCATTTGAGGAAATAGTTTGCTTTTAAGATCTATTTTTGTAAACAGGATTTTCAATCGAAAAACAATTTTTACCAATTTTAGTAGCATTTCTTAAAAGTTTTTATTTCTTATATAAACAAATACAAATTAGATGAATGATACTAATTTGAAGTCAATATGTTCTTTTATTATTCACGAGAACCGAACATCAATTTTTTCAATTTTGCGTACTTTTTCTTGTAGATTTTATTTTTTTATGAAAAAAACGGACTGTTGGATTTTTATAAAAAAAAATGATTAAATAACGAAAACAATATTTTCTGTGAGATAAAATAAGTTTGAAGCCAATATTTTTAATTTTTGAAAAGCTATTTTAGTCGAAAGTAAACTTTTACCAAGTTTTAGTATTGTTTTTTTTTTTAGGTTTTTATTTTTTGTAAAAAAAAACTGTCAATTCGTTTATTATCAAAATTTTACTGAATGTTGATAAAATTATTTAAAAGCCAATATCCCAAAGTTTTGAAAAGACATTCAAGTCGAAAATCAATTTTTACCAAGTTTTGTTAATTTTTTTTTAGGTTTTTATTTTTTGTAAAAAAACTGTCAATTCGATTTTTCTCAAAATTTTTCCCAATGTTGAAAAAAATATTTCTTATAAGATAAAATAAGTTGAAAGCCATACTTTCTAATTTTTGAAAAGATATTTGGGGGAGAGTACGATAACTTTGGCGACAAAGTTTATGACGGATTTGTATAGAACAGCTAAAAACAAGCATTTTTTACTATGGGAGGGGGGTCTATCTCCCCCCGTTTAGGCGGTAGGGGCAATTTAAAAAAATATGTACATTAAATGAAAAAAAAAATAATTAAAAAATAACGGTAATACTTACAATTAAGTATTATACCTTTTTTTAAAGCCAACATTTTTGTCTATTAGCTTGTTTTTAAATCAAGTCAAAACTATGCATAGTTTTTGAAAAAAATTGTTTTAAACTAAAAATGTATGCAAAAAAAATTTAAAAAAATGGCTTAAAGTGTAGTTTTTCAAAACTTTCAAATTATTTACTGTTTTTTTTTTTAGAATTCATTGCTCTTATTTGTTTTTGATCAAAAACTGAAAACTAGATGACTTTATGTCTTCTAGTTCTTGAGAAAATTAAAAATTACCAAAATAAATATTTTAATTAAATTACTTTTTCCTTGCTTAAGTATTAACGTAGTCTTATTTTGATAGTAATAATCGAATATGGATTAATTTATACCTAGAGTAAATTAATTTTTCTTAAAGCAAATTTTTCTTGAAGCAAAAAAAAAAGAATTAAATTAAAATAGTAGTTGTGGTTATTTTTAATTTTCTCAAAAACTAAAAGACATAAAATCATCTAGTTTTTAGTTTTTGATCAAAAACAAATAAGAGCAATAAATTCTGAAATAAAAATAATGGTAGATAATCTTGAAGTATTGAAAAATTACACTTTAAACCTTTTTTTTTTAACTTTTTTTACTCAAATTTTGAGTTTAAAATTAAATTTTTCAAAAACCACGCATAGTTTTGACTTGAATTAAAAACTGGCTAATAAAACAGCATGTTGGCTTTAAAAAAATGTATAAAACTTAATTGTAAGTATCACCGTTATTTTTTAATTATTTTTTTCCATTTTAAATAATAATTTTTTTAAATTGCCCCTACCGCCTGAACGGGGGGAGATAGACCCCCCCTCCCATAGTAAAAAATGCTTGTATTAAGCCCCTCTACCAAAAACCGTTATTATATCTTGGCGCCAAAGTAATCGTACTCGTGCCGATATTTGAGTCGAAAATCAATTTTTACCAACTTTGTGTAATGTTTTTTTTTTAGGTTTTTATTTTTATAAAAAAAACTGTCAATTCGATTTTGCTCAAAATTGTACCGAATCAATGTTGAAAACAATATTTCTTATAAGAGAAAACTAGTTTGAAGCCAATATCTCAAATTTTTGAAAAGATATTTGCGTCGAAAATTAATTTTTACCAAAATTTAAGTAATGTTTTTTTTAGGTTTTTAGTTTTTATAAAAAAAACTGTCAATTCGATTTTTCTCAAAATTTTACCAAATGTCAAAAACAAGTCTCTAGCGTTATTGGTTCGTGACCTTTCACCTTTTTTGTAAGTTGCTATGGTAAAAAAAACTCCCACTCTATTTTCTTGAGAGCCCTCTCTGCATCTTTCTGCTTTATTATTATAATAACAACATTTATTTAAAGTCGATATCTCTCTTGGTTCTTGAGCTATGGACGACGAAAAAAACGTCGCGAACGTACGAACGTACAGACGCACGGACGTACGAACGTACGCACACACGTACGCACAGACATCTTTCTAAAAATCTTTGATTTCAAATAATTAGGCTTTTGAGAATTTATAAAGATTTACGCTGCATATTTTAGTAGAGCAGACGAATTTAAGTACGAAGTGTTTGGAAATGATGAAATAGTCCAGTGTAATTTTTTATTTTAAATGGTCCCCTAAAACCTCAAAAAACTTGCTGTAGACCCTTAACAAAAACAACCATCACAAAAATGCTGTGCACCTACTATTTTGAAACAAATCCCGTCAATAAACTTATTGTAAGCAGTCACTGATATGTTCAATAAAATCGCGATTTTTGTAATTTCGACTTATTTTGTAGTATTTTTGAAAATCCTTGCAGCTTTAATTCTAATTCGATTTAAAAATCATTCTACCACATCAAGTTTTTGCTTTCTCAAATTAGCCGTTCGGATTCGGCATATTAACTGTAGGTCCCATCTCTGACAACATTACACGCACACAGGAATGGTTGAGAGTTGTAAGTCACTAGGCCCTGGTTCTTCATGAACTGTTGCGCCACCTAATTTATTTTTTTACATCAAGTTTTTGAGATATTACTTTTTAAAATTAGAAAAATACAATTACAAAGTTGTTGTTGTTGTTCTTAATAAAAAACATGATGGTTTTCCCAGTACCGCAGTATCTTTTATATTCAGTTAAAATATTTTAAGTATTTCTTAAATTTTATCTTTCTTACATAGGTTTTAAAGAATCGCTGAATCTGCTTATCCGATTTTTTTATCAAATCTATCGTTTGGTTTTCAAATATAGTTGGAAATGGGTATTTTTAAGAATTGAGCAGATATTTAAATCTGAAGTCGGATTTCAAATCAGAATTGGAAATTAACTCTTATATGTATTTTTCTAAACCATGAAAGGATTACATTTACAACTACAAATATTGAGTCAAATAAAGACTCAAGATACTTAAATGATTTAACATGTCTTTACTAAGTTTTGAAAACATCGTTTTTGGTAATCTTTGAAATTTTTAAAGAGGAATATTGCAAAAACCCAAAAAGATAGACAAGTTTCATATTTAAGACTATTTAATCGTTTAAAAAAGTATTGATTTGGTTTCTTTACAAACTTTCGTTTTTATGTTAAAATATGTTTAAAAATATATGAATTGTGAATACTTAAGTTTTAACTAAAAAAGATATTTTTAATTTCAGTCGCTTAATTTTATGACCACAACTCTATAGAGGTTTATAGTAGCAGTATACTGTATCACATTGTGTCCTATAGATTCGCAGTGGCCTGAAACTGGGTTGAAGTTTAGAATATTTCGACCATAAAGAGCTGGAAAATTG
The DNA here is from genome assembly GCA_920104205.1 of Eupeodes latifasciatus. Classification (NCBI taxonomy): domain Eukaryota; kingdom Metazoa; phylum Arthropoda; class Insecta; order Diptera; family Syrphidae; genus Eupeodes; species Eupeodes latifasciatus. Next base: position 36,513,557 of record OV049925.1, on the reverse strand, counting down.
CAATTATACACATGGTTTCACGAGATCCATTGTCTTTTTCTATATACATACATAACATAGATATATATACATACATATATACATATGTCTATAGATGTGTAATATGAGTGTGTGTTTGTATGTCGCATATAGTTTTATAATTGTTAAAGGATGTTTTCGCTTATTGCATAAATATAAAATGTATGTTTGTATGTACCTACAATGCCCATTGTATAGATTTGTATTTTTGGAAAGAACATTTTACAGGGATGTTAAAGGACGAAATTCCAACAAAATCCTGTATGGTATAATTTAGCAGATGTTTCCTAGCCGAATTATTCCCAAATGATTAATTATTTGCTGACCGAGAGTTGAATCCTTTTATAATTATACTATCGTGCACACTGCTGCATTGTATTCAATAAATGTACAATACAACACTGTCCTAGATTGAAGTTATTTTTGGGTTTTTATAATTGGACTGCGTTTTTTCAAAAATTATTCAAAGTTTTGTTTAATTTTTCCACAAAATTTTGTCAACGCAACGTAAAAAAAAGAACTTATGAACTTCAACTGTGACAGCAAAATTTTCAACATTTTTGTAGTGAATTCTAACAATTTCAATGCATTCTGGAAAAGTGAACCGTTTTTATTTTTAGTGATGGAATATTTTTTACTTTTTAAAAGTCAAAAGATGACAGCTCTAAAAGTTATAATTAATAAAAGTGGGCTATTCAAAATAAAACATCTTATCAGAAAACCATGTATTGATTAAGTTTCACTGTGTTTCATTTTATCTAGGTACGAGTATCTAAAACTTCTTGGTCAAAAACCATGAATTGATATTTAGCTGACATTGACAAAAAGATTTCAAAATGGAAGTTCAGATGACTTATGTTACTCCTTCAAACTTGTACTTCGAAATAGTTGGATTTCAAAAGTGGATGGTATGTAATTTGAGAGAATAACTTGATTATTTTAAGGTGGAGTTTAAGTAATCTGTTATTTGTCTCAAAGCTTTCAGTATATTAGCCTTCCACCTGCTCATACACTCTGATGAAAACTTTTAGGATATCGTGCTGTATTAATATTATTTTTCGCCTCTGGCGAATATATCATCTTGTGTTAATATATTTCTCTTAAACACAATAAATTTTAGTTGTTACCTTCTAATTCATGAGATCTGATTTTCACCAAAAAAAAAGAGAGAAATAAATAAATAAATTAAGGAGTTTGTGTGCTACATAGGTCCTCCTACATCAAGGGCGGATCCAGAATTTTCATCAGGGGGGGGGGGGGGGTCACACACTTAGATGAGTTCTTACTCACCGCTTAAAAATGTTCTTTAATGTTTTGTAAAGGAGGCTAACAGAATTTAAATAACATAATGTGTATCTTAACATAACATTTACAGATTTCAATAGCTAAAGGGGTTGGGTATAGCCTGTCACAGGCCAACTTATAACAACCCAACTTATAACAACCGAACTGAACATCTTCATAACTTATCACAGTTACAAGTCATCACGGGGACAACTGATCATAGGAATGTTGGTAACGGGATCTGATCATGGTTGCATCGAACCTTCTGAAATAGTGTGAGTAGGAGGGATTAAATATCCTAATGGATTACATTTGAAGCCGTAGTGTGAGGGTAAGTCAAGATATGGAAAAAGAGAAGAAAAATAAAATGGTTTCCGAATCTGTACATTTAATATGGTGTTTAGCAATGGAACCGTAGCGTTATGGTATGTCACGATATATGATACGATGCGGAAGGAGAACAAAATGGTTTTAAATTTTGGTGTTGCTCAGTGAAGTTTTTGATTGGTAGATATTGAAATATGTGAGCTAGTGGAATCCATTGTGTTTTATGGATTCTATTATAAAACCTACTTAGGGATAAAATTAAAACAAAACAATTTTTTTTAGTGGGGAGGCACCTTGGTAGGTATTTTTGTCGTCAGGGGTATGCAAACTTTTTGTCTACGTTTCATGAGGACACATTTTAGACAAATTTGCATTTTAGACAGTTTGACGAGTGAACGAACATGGATTGGATAAACATTATGCACATACCGAGCAGGGTTTATTTTAAAATTTTAAATTTGTACCTAGATACCTAGATATTAAACATCTGCAACGAATGGCTTGAATCCACTTCCAAGCCGTTCTATATTTTTTCAAATACACTATTCACTGCATTCACATTTTTCAAAACAAATCAAATGAATCATCAACTCAAACCAAAACAATAGAATCGTGTAATTACTTGAAACGAATACACCGCGAGTATATATCGAACACATCGAATACACTGAATCAAATACAACAAATTAATTTAATTTAAATTTATATATTTGTAAATGTTTTCATTGATTTTTTAGTTGTTTTTTATTTTTTTTTTATTGAAGTGAAACTTCTTTATCGGCGTTGGAAAAAAATTTACCGTCACATTTTTCTGTTACGCGTCACAATTTTTGGTTACGCATCACATTATATTTTATAAAATTCCAATTATTTTTAAGTAAAAGAACAGCTCAGTAGATGAAATAGCTGCTATATTAAGGACCTTATTTTAAGTAGTTTTTAAGTAAAAATAAAAAAGGATATTGACATTAGTTTTTGCTAAATTTTCTAATGAATACACAAATAAATAAAATGAATTGATGTTAAATAGATCTTAGGGTCGAAAGGCATTAGCATTAAGTATTATTGTTTAACTTAGAGTGTCCGTATGGGACCAGTAAGTTAGTTGTAAGTTATGGATAATTAGGCTAGTTTTATGAATTTTTGTCTAGCTTTAAGATAGTCTTAAGAATGAATTAATAAAAATGAATTTGGAAAAGAAAAAAAAAGAAATAGCTGCCCCACACACTCATGCTCACGGTTCGACTCCCGGTCGATGCGCTACTTTTTTTTATTTATTTTCATGGACAAATGCCTGAAAAATAAGAAAATTTTCTTTCAATTGCCACAAAAACGTTAATAACTCAAAAACTACTGGATGGATTTTTTAAAATGGGGTACTTAATTAAAGGAAAACTTGTCCCGATTAATTTAAGCATATCAAATGATCAAATTTTCTTCAATTTTCCGACTTATAGAGTTTTTACCGAAAAATTTACATATTTTTACAAAATGAAGAGTGGCTTTTCCATTTTCCAACCAATCTCAAAAATATATATTTTATTATAATCTAGACGAGTGTACGCTCATTTTGACGTATCAATCATTTTCCTGTGCTTTCCAGAAGCTGGGGAAAATTCAATTAAAAATGAATCAACGGAAAATTTTCCAAAATTCTAGGTCGTTCAGATTTCTGCCTTCAAATTTGTTGTCAAATCAGACTCTGGCAAAAGTGATGGTAGTTCGAGTCCAGGTCAGGGCAATAATTTTTTTTTTTGTACTCATGTCTATGATAATAAAATCCTTTTGTTTAAACTTTATCTAATTTAACTTTATTTAACCAATTTCTGGAAAGTTGCATGTAGATCATTTTTCGAAAAATAAGGCCATAAAGAAGTTTCACTTCTTACCTGTGTACACTAGTACACGCACACTTTTTTTTTTTATAGCTACATATACTTACGAGAAATCTGAAATTCTAACAGCTCATAAAATGCCGAATTCTAGTTTTTTGATAAAAATTTCAAACTCTATGCTACCGTTAAGCGCAGTTATTAAGCTAATCGTTTTGAATTTTCTAACGTTTTTGAACTGTTTTTTCAAGTTTTTTTTAATATTTTATAAACGTGTTGACATAAAAATCTGAAATTTTGACACAACATGTAATTTATTCTATAAAAAATAATAAAAAAGACTTAAAATTATAAAAAATCACCAAGTACCGTTATTTTCATAGAATCGATTAAAAACACACAACTCTTTATTGCTTGAATGTAGTGTGTTAATTTTTTTATATAAGTACATACATATCGCATCTGTGTAAAAAATCCTATTTTTTGATATCTCATTTAAAATTTTACGTGCCATACAAGCGTCACAATCATAAAATAAGTTTAAATTATAAATACACTAGAATTGAATTAGAAATTTTTTCCCGGTTCGTCGCTGCGACGAACTACCATTTAAGAAGTAAAGCTTAGAAGAGAAAAAAACTAGTGTATTTGATTTTATACTCGGTACATTCGGTGTATTCGATGTATTTATAATATGTTAGGCTTGTTCTGTTCTATTTGATTCAAGCATTTAAGCCTAGGATAGAAACCAAACACTGTATTCGTTCTGTTATAAAGGGATCAAATCGTGTGCAGTGTTTGTTTTCAAGAATATTGTATTCATTTTCAGTGTACCTACACTACTTTCTGTGAATGCAACGAACAGAATACACTGAAGTACTGTGCTTGGCCAGAGAAGTCAAATGAATGTATTCATGCAGACCTCTATTAGATATGTACCTAGGTTACGTTGGGAGTGCATCTATTTCTGAATTCTGAAAACAAAAGTTCCGAAAGGCATAATGTTCTGAAAAGAAAGATGTAGGTATGTACCTAATTATCTACAACTTTCTGAAAAAAATGATTCTGACAAGTTTTGAACAGAGACGTTCTGAAAATTGAGGTTAAGAATTTTTGTAATAGGGTTTGAGTGATTTCTATGCAATTTACACCAGTTAACTTACAGCTAAGATAAAATTATACAAGAAAAAAATATTTTCTAGGTAGGTACCTACCTACTTGGTGGTTCGTAAAAATGTCAAAAAATATCTGAGTAATTACTTTTTTGTTCCTTGGGCAATTTCACTAAAATTGGCATTGAAAGTTTTTTGTAAGTAAGTAGGTACCTAGGAAGGTAAGGAAAAATTATTTTTAAAAAGTAAAATAAAAAGGTGTTGAAAATAACAACCGTCCCCAATTTAACACAAAACTGCACATCAAAAGCGAATTCATTATAGGTAACCATCTAGATAGGTATGTATAGGTACCTACCTACCTAGGCATCTACTTTTTTTCAAATCAAAATCGTTAAATTCCTAAAACGGTTTTCCCGTATTAAAGGTAGAAAGAAAATTTTTATTTTCGAATATACCTACCTATTTATTCGCGAAAAGTGAAAGTAAATTCAATCCGCGTAGCTACATAGGGTGCTGCCAGAAACAACCCGGATTTTTTTGGTCAGTTTCATTAATTGTTATGCTGCACATAATGAGCAATCAATTTTTTTTTGTCCATAGATATAGGTAGGTAGGTATTTTGTAATAAACTATAAAATCATTAAAATTTAACAGAACTAAAAATTATCCAATAACAAAATTTCACAAATCAAACTTGAATTAAATTCATAAATTTCGCTGTTCAAAACTGTTCAAATAAAAAAAAAAAGATTGCTGCGTACAGGTAGGAATCGAACTCGAGACCCCTGAGGCTAGATTACAAGCATCCTTATTAAGAGGTAGAGAGTTCGAAACCTGGCTATGTTAAGCATTACAAAAAAATTTTATAGTTTTTTTTTTTTTATCTACCAATTAAGATTTGATAATGTATTTTTGAGTTCACATTCACATTAAAAGAACTCAAAAGTATAAGTTTTATAAAAAAACTATAAAAAAATCAGAGGCCTCACAACAATTTTCACATCAGATATTTAGCCCCCCCCTTAATTTGGAGGTACCAAAAAAATGTGGGGGGTTAACTTAGGTTAGTTCTCACTATCAACAAAATTTTAGCTCTCTGGAACTTAGGGGCCGTGTCATACGAAACCAACAAAAAATGCGCCCCTAATCTTTCACTTACAGATATTTAGCCCCCCCCTTAGTTTGGTGGTACCAAAAAAATGTGGGGGGTTTCTGTGCACTTACTGAATTTATAACCCAAATTTCAATTTTCTAGGACTAAAGGATAATGAGAAATATGAGCCAACAATTTTTGGCCCCAAAATATACCGGCAATATTTTAATTAATTTTATTTAATTTGTATTAATTCTTCACTCTCTTGATTGCCTTTAACGTAACAAGACCGTTGTTCTTTATTTCAATCGAAACAATATTTTTAAAATGTTAAATTTTGTGTCATCACAACGGGGTGCTCCCAAATTACATTATAATGGATTCATTTATGTTAGATGTAGATGTGATACCATTAAAACATTTTGGCGATGTGAGAAGTATCGATTGGATAAATGCCATGGGAGGGTTGTTTCACAAGAAACTAGCGTGGTTATGTTAGCAGAACATAACCACGGCCCTTCCCCGGTGTTATCCGAGATGGCAACAATCGCGCAAAGAGTAAAGAGCCTGGCAACTACTTCTTCTGAAGCTCCTAGAAATATAGTTTCAAGAGCTTTAGAAGGAGTTTCCGCACCGGCTGCAGTCTGTGGGCCAAGCTTCATGTCGATGCAGAAGGCGGTTTCGCGAGAGCGAAAACGTCGGCATCAATCAATGCCCATCCCACATACTCGATCCGAAATCAATTTTCCCGCTGAGCTGTTGAGAACAAAAACTTCACACCCTGAAGATTTTTTGTTGGGTGATACAGGCAGCGGTGATGTAGACCGAATTATTATATTCGGTTCTTATTCGGATCGAGTAAGGCTGGCCCGGTGCGAAACGTGGTTGCTGGATGGCACCTTTAAAGTATGCCCTGAAATGTTTTTTCAGCTTTGGGTAGTCCACGGACTTTTTGACAATAAGGTACTTCCCTGCCTATATTGTTTGCTCCCTAACAAACTGGAAAATACCTACGTACGTGCTCTAATGCTTATTCAGAGTGCAAGTGGGATGGAAAATATGCAGCCAAGGAACTTCCTCATAGATTTTGAGAAGGCTGAAGAGAATGCTCTTCGTCTTCTTTTCTCTGAGGCGAGTATCCATGGCTGCTTTTTCCATTTCGCTCAAGCCGTGCGTAGGAAAATCCAAGCATTAGGGATGCAAACAAGGGATGGCAATGACGTGGACTACCATATGTGCCTCCGGAAATTTGTGGCGTTGTGTTTCTGCGAAACCACTGACATTCGGGATCGTTACGACTTGTTGGCGAATGCGCTCGTTCAAAATTTTGGTGATACCGAGGTACATCAAAATTTTCTCGAGTATTTCGAAAATACTTGGGTAGGGCGCACTCGCCGAAGTCCTCGATTCCGTTTGGAGATGTGGAATTGCAAAGACACAACAACACAAAATCTTCCGAGGACCAACAACAGTGTTGAGTCTTGGCACAGAGCATTTCAGGGATCCATTGGGTGCCATCATCCGAATGTATACAGGCTCTTAGATGCGTTGCTTCTTGAGCATGTGCGTGTGAGTGCAGTCTTTGAAAGGCTGAATGCTGGTGATTCTTTGCCTTTGTATTCGCGAGCCGAATACGCTCAGGCAAATGAAAGGCTGTTGAGGATCATCAGCCAATACAGCGAAAAGTCTGCAGAGGAGTATCTCACCGCAAAAAGTAACTTTGTATGGGATTAATATAGCACGTACGGGTTGCAGTAAATGACTCTATTTATATAGGTTTTGCTGGTTTTATAATGATTTAAGCACATTGGGATGTTATGTTTTTTTGTTTTATGTATTCAAGCCTTTATAAAAATAATTTGTTTGTCTATTTAAGCTGAAATTTTAGGGTTGGCGCAGCCAACCTAGCCAACTGAGAGGAATCGCCACTGGACGGATTCGTTACAAAGCAAAAAAGACTTTCAAATGATTTTGACATTTTCTGTTGAAACCCTTGTTGAAAATGGTTCAGCGTTTTTTTTTTTTTAAGATTTATGTAAGACAGGGGAAATCTAACTACTTATGAAGATTTTTTGAAAGTTTTATGAAATACTATAAATATTTAAACTAAATATTGAAAAGAGGGATTATAAATCTAGAAAGCCATCACGATTTTTATTTAAAAAAAGTACTTCATAAATTATGATAGCCTTAAAAAGCCTTATATATATATGTTTTCCTTCGAATTCTTAGAAGTAATTTCTCAAAAACTTTTTTCGATAGAGTAATGAAGTCGGATTAAGGCTATGAAAATCTAGGCAAAAGCCCAAACTTCATTGCTGGAACAAAACAGTGTTGCCCAGCGTAATTGTACCTCTCAATTAACTTTTCTAAGGACGAATATCTACAACCAAATCAAACCGTAAAGGATTTTGGTCAATTAAATACAAAATGCGATCATTCACACTTTTTATTTGAAGTAAATTAAATAGGTCATTGAATAAATATCCAAATATCGGGAAAACCTGATTTTTTTAAAAATAAATAAAACCAGCAGATGACCGGTATTTGCTAAATAAGGAATTAAATATGAAAATATTGCCTTTTTGTAGCTTTAAAAGCATATAATGCCTTACCATCAATATTTGAAATGCATAATTTGTTTTAACTTATCACAAGGCAATATTTTTGAGCTCAGACAAAACCTTTTGACAGCTTATTCGGAAAAAATAAAATTTGCATTCTGAACCAATGAAAATTGGTACTGTTCTTAATGCTGTACCGAATCTTAAGTACATTTTAGGAGAAAAGGTTGCAAAAACATCAATTTCAGAAATATAATTGGCATATGAAAATAATAATCTAAGCTGAATTAAGTATTTAAGGATTATATTTCTCTTTTTATATAACCTCAATATTTTAGAGTTGAATAAATTCCCAAAAAGGAGATATTTTTGCTATAAAAAATGGGAAATAAAACTGTACCATTTCGTATAGATAAGTTTACTCGACTTTATTGCAGTAATACCAAACCAAATAATGGTTTCAACTTTCTGTATTGAAACTTTACCTAAATATAATGGGTGATAGTTTTTCTGTTTTAGTTTTTTCAACCAAAGGGAGCCAGTATTTTAACGAACCTAATTTTCCTAATTTTGGGTACGATCCAATAATGGTTGGGCTTTTGCCTAACATTTTAAGTATTTTCATTATTTGTATAAGAGTTTTCAACAAAATGTATTGTTGAAATAGCCATCAGATACAGCTATTTTACCTATTGACTTGGAATATGCGCCCTTAATATTTTGGGATTGCTAAGGATTAGGTTTTTAACAAAATAATATAGATCTCTTTCCAATACATTATAGGACGACAAGTGACACCAATTTAAGTAGGTGTCTTACCAGACGTTATTGCAATGATCCCAATGACATTAAGGGTATTTAACTTTTTGTATTGAAGCCTTTCGCAAACGTTATAGGTGAAAGCACCATTGTTTTAGTTTTCTTACCCATAGAAATCAGGGGTTCTTAATAACCTATATTGGCTACAAGCCAATTATGGTTGTGGTAATAGCTATACATTATAGCTGATTTCCTTGATCGTTTAAGAGTTTCCAACCATATGTATTGTTCAAATAACTATCCGATATAGCTATTTTACCTATTGACTTGGAATATGTCCTCAATATTTTGGGATAAGAAGGGATTGGTTATGTGCACAATAATATAGATATTTTTACAATACATTATGGGAAACTAAGTGAAACCAATTTTAGTAGATGCATTAACCATATATTATTGCAATGATAAAAAAAATATAAAATTAGTTTTATTGTCTATAAATTTCGATGTTAAGTTAAATTGCACCCATAAAATAGTTTTTTGTTAAACTTTTTATTTCTATTGTCACACATTTATTTTATTGTTATCAAATATTGGCTATTTATCAACAATAATTGGTATTTAAGCTGTATATTAATGGGAACTTTAAAAACACCAATCTGATATGTTGTCAAAACTATATTTTATTGGAAATCTTCCAAAACTACAGGCATAATTTTTTCCTATACAATGTAGGAAATTTTCCATTTTTACTAAGATCTGTTAAATACCCTACATATCTTGTTTTATTTCCCATACATTATAGTGTTTTGACTCATCGCCTCACCATAATGTTTTGTAACAATGAATTATTGGAATTTCAACAATAAAAGTATGGTATTTTTCTAGAATTTATTGTAATATCACCCAAATAGTATAGTATTTCCGTAGTTCGGAAATGTTCCTAACCGTATTGTAACATTAACCAGTAAGTTATTGCAACTGCAACAAAATGTAAGGGAATACTTCCTACCCGAATTGCTAGTATGCCTGCTTATTATAATTATTTGTGTTTTTCCAATACACATTGTTCTATTTGTAATCAAGTATAGGGGAATTATCCATTTTGCATAGGAAAACGTTGATTTTTGCTTTTCCTATAAATCTAAAAAAAATAATGGAAGTTCACCTAATTTTTATAGTGATTTTTCAAATAATTATTGAAATATTACCCAAATTATTGAAAAATTGCCTATAATTTCCATAACAATACTTTATAGGCATAGCTCCCGTTCACTTTTTTCTGAGTGTAGATAAAGTTTAAACAAAAGGATTTTATTATCATAGACATGAATACAAAAAAAAAAAAAAAATTATTGCCCTGACCTGGACTCGAACTACCATCACTTTTGCCAGAGTCTGATTTGACAACAAATTTGAAGGCAGAAATCTGAACGACCTAGAATTTTGGAAAATTTTCCGTTGATTCATTTTTAATTGAATTTTCCCCAGCTTCTGGAAAGCACAGGAAAATGATTGATATGTCAAAATGAGCGTACACTTGTCTAGATTATAATAAAATATATATTTTTGAGATTGGTTGGAAAATGGAAAAGCCACTCTTCATTTTGTAAAAATTTGTAAATTTTTCGGTAAAAACTCTATAAGTCGGAAAATTTAAGAAAATTTGATCATTTGATATGTTTAAATTAATCGGGACAAGTTTTCCTTTAATTGGGTACCCCATTTTAAAAAATCCATCCAGTAGTTTTTGAGTTATTAACGTTTTTGTGGCAATTGAAAGAAAATTTTCTTATTTTTCAGGCATTTGTCCATGAAAATAAATAAAAAATAAAAAAAAGTAGCGCATCGACCGGGAGACGAACCGTGAGAATGAGTGTGTGGGGCAGCTATTTCATCTACTGAGCTGTTCTTTTACTTAAAAGTAACCAAAAATTGTGACGCATAACAGAAAAATGTGACGGTAAATTTTTTTCCAACGCCGATAAAGAAGTTTCACTTCAAAAAAACTTAATTACGATGCAAATTTATTTCAGCTTACACTGAAGCTGGCACAACATTGCAAACAAACATTACCATGTATTTCAAATCGAAAAAATATTCGAATTCTTAAAACTGTACCCATGCTAACCGAATCAATAATTACCTAAACCTGAAGCTACAAAAAATGTATGCGAAAACTTTGTTTTCGATTAGGTTTTCATCGAAAACCTATGTTTTCGGCAAAACCGTGTTTCCTAGCTTAGCTATAAGGTCCAGCAGCCTTAGTTTGCAACCCCAGCGACCCCATTTTTTTATTTGTTTCAAAAGCCATCACCATTCTCACTCCATGGCTTTCACGGATGCTCTTCTTTTCTCTCACGTAACAAATGTGTTATCAAAATGAATGACGTTTTTTCTCTATTTCTACTTGTTGGCCAATGGGTAAATTAAATAATTAAATGGTTTAAAGATGCCTACCTATATCTAACGGAAATTAATCGAACCCTACCTAAAAACACAAATTCGGTCAGGAGTGCATCCCCTTTCAGCTTTCATTAGCCTTTTATTCTTAGGGAGTGTATTACTTCAACTAAAGTCAAATATGCATACATAAATACACATCCACTTCTTTATTTCAATTTGGCAAGAATCATTTGGTCAGAAAGAGATAAAAATCATGCCTGAGTCGTTCGCGTTTTGTTTCCATCTTCAAACTTGTTTCTTTACCAGTGGTACCGTCTATAAAACATTTCTGTACTAAAATACAGTATGAAGTTGCTACTTTTTAATACGGAAACAATTACAAAAAAGACCTCATTGTTTGGTTCGAATACAACATCTCGGTTAAAAATATATGGAAATAAGAAAAAAAAAATAATTGTTCAGGGCCGGCGCGACACTGGTGGTGTGTTTTCAAAATTAAAATAGTTTTTTTTTGGTCGGATCTATATGATTGAGGTCAATAATTAATGACGAAATTTCATGAAAAAAAAAATCCAAAACGATCAAAAGTTTCATAGCTACTTAAAAGCTAATGCAATTTAAAATCAATCTGATTCTTTTCAGTAAAAATTCAAAAGTTGATGAAAATTTGCAGAATTAAAAAAAAATTACCACCTATTTACTGCCCTAACCTAACCCTCCTCTAAAATGTTGAGAAACAATGTTTTAGGATCGAATAAATAGGTAGGTTATTAAAAAAAAGAAAAAAATTGTGGTAGTAGGTATAATTAGCTCACATATTCTAGAAAAATTTAAGAACAATTACAATGTAAATGTGAATACCTATAAATCCAGCAGGAAAGACGATAAAAAATAATTTTGAATATATTTTTTTAAGACTTTATTTCTTATCATATTGTTCAGCCCAGGTTTTGACTCAAAACTTTGTAGGTACCTACCTATACATTATTAACTAATTTAAATAAAATATTTTTTATGGAGTTGCAAATAAATAACCACTTATTTTTATACATAAAACAAAGATGCACATGTAGGTAGATGTAGGTGCTATAAGGTTCTTAAAGTGATCTCAAAAAATGAAAACGAATTTATTTTATATCCAAGAATGAACGAAAATTTGTTTAAGTGTCGATTTGGTCTATACTTATCTTTAATTGTATATTTTGTTTTTAGAAAACATTACCTTGGTTTACGAATGTATGAATGAATTTCTGAAATAGATAGTAAAGTAGATTTTTAATTTGCACTCTTATATGCATTGAAATAAAAAAAAACTACACACATTTCCTATCTGAATTACCTGTTGTTTGTTTATTGACTACAAACGTAATATCTACCTAATCGTTCAATTAAAACCGAAGCTTTTAGTACTTACTTAAATAAAATTTATTAAATTTACCTAGTTAAAATATAACTTTTAGAACACTGTTGTCCAGCAAGTATGGTCTAACTATTTAATTTGGATTACTCCCTACATATGAAAGCATTCCAAGATTCCAACAGTTTTCTAAATATGCCATATTTAAGAGCTAAAACACAATAGTTTAGAGGGTTTTTGGTGCATTTCACGCAGAAATGTAAGAAATTGTTTTGAAACGTAGCTTTTTTTCCAAAAATAAAATATACTTTTCTTGTATCTATTTCTATTTATGCTAAGAACGCTAAAAAAATTCAAAAATCCAGAAAATGAGAGAGGATCTTATATGAAGAAATGTCGGGCTTTTTTTGACGAAGTTTTTTCGAAGTCTTTTATTACTATCACTATCAGTCTGCTTACTCGTATATTTTGATCTTAAAGGAGTCAACAAAACTTACATTTTAGATACCAGAATGTTTGGTTCTTGAATTTAAGGAAATAGCTGCATTTAAGTACATAATTTCTCTAAAAAATTAAATTAAAACAAATTAAAGTAAACAAATAAGTTGGGAAGAAACGTTTGTGTGGCACTCACAAATTACACGTTTCAGAATCTCTTTTCACTTAAAATCTCAAGAGATTCTTCTAGAGTTCTAGTTCTAGAGCATCCAAAGCAAATTTACTTCAAAAGTAGATTTATTTAATTGTTTAAGATCTTTTGTATTCAACAAAACTTGCTAATTTCTTCCAAAAAAAATATTTCCTATATTTTAAGATTTAAAAATGTACTTGCAAAATAAGTATTTCTCAAGAATTTAAATGCCATTTTATTTGTCAAAAAATCTGGATTAACTTATTTTTTTTCGAAAATCATTTTAAATTTGAAATTTTGTCTTAAAAATATTTTTGATAAGCACTAAATAAAGAGCTTATAAATATATGTACATTTTACATTTAAATTTCGTCAACAAATGTTGACCTCTTTCTGAGATCTCGAGTTTTGTAAACAAAATTAATAGGTATTTAAAAAAAAAATACATTTTTGATCATAAAAAATCATCATCAATTTGATCATTTGATCATCAAAAAGTGCACAGAAAGAGAAGATTATTGAAATCAGTCCATTAGTTCTTGAGAAAACTTAAAAACAAAATAAATGTTTTTGAGGGGTACCCTTCTGGAGCAATACCAAAATATGTTTTTCTTGTAGAAAGAAGCCAAATTAAGAACACAAAATTTAGAGAAAGTTTAAGAAAAATCACATGTTTTAACCAACAAATTTGTATGGGGACTGCTGTTATTTTTCGTATTAATAAAATGAAAAAAACGCCCTACGCTAATCGGCTGAAAACCTTAATTTCAATCAACACAATTGTTTGGACTGTAGGAACCAGGAAAGACAGAGAGACGGACGGAATCGGGGTACCCACTTTTTTCGACTTCTCTACCGTCGTAATGTCATATTTGATTAAAAGCTCTAGTTCGAAATTGTTTACTAAAGCAAAACTTGCCATATAAATTGATGATCTCTTTTTCAAGGTTTCTTCTTAAGAGCCAGAATATTTGCTCTTTTTCTTAAAAACAATTTTTATGAAAATAATTAAAAGCATTACTAAAGTTTTTTTTCAAATTCTAAATTAAGTGAAAATAAAAATTTTAGTTGCTTTTGACAGCAAACCACTTTTTGGTGAATGTCGTTAAATTACTAATAAATTTATAGATGAAATCATTACTTACTGTATAAGCTTTATGGCTCATATGACCCTCGCTGGATCGTCAGTTGGTCAAAAGTTGATGAATTTGTGCTGGTTTTTGGAATAGGCTGAATTTCCGAATTCATATTATGTTCTTGATCCAGTACTCAGTTAAAAGTAGTACTTTTATCATCAAAGTTTAAAGAAGTAAAATACAAATGTTGTTTTCATATACAAAAAATAAATAATTCAAAATATAATGGGGGTCATATCCATTAAAGCAATACGATTAGTTTTGAATTGAAGGGAATTCCTACGAAAAAACAAACAAATTATCTCCCAGGGGGGGGGGGGTTCATGACCCCTACGACTCCCCCCCCATGGATCCGCCATTGTCCAACATCCATCCAACGTCGAACAAAAGAAAAAAGACACTAGGAGTTTCTTACAAATATGGTTATCTAAATTAGGTAAGTCGCACATCAGATGGATTTTCTTAAATAAAAAAACAAGAAACTTTTTTTTTTTTCTATGTCTTGTTCAAGTCTTCTAACTTTTGTATCAACAGTAGCTAAAAGTATTTGCAACTTATATGTACCTTCTACATATACACATTTGTTTAACTTTATGACTGAACAAAAAATTACAAAGTGAAGAAAAGTGTGTCTCGTTGTGTTGAATTGGATTATCATATCTACAATCTACCTACGTTTTGTTTTTCGTTTTTGGTTAAATATTAAAGAAAGTATAAAAGAATTTTAAGGCATATCCTTTCTTTAAGGAAGTTTAATAGCAAGGATAATATTATAAAGGTGATTTCGGTAACTTTGTAAAAAATTAAAAATAAAGAAATGTTTGAAAATATTGATTAAAAAATTCAACTATAGGTCAGAAGTCAGTACAAAAAAAGAAACTGGGATGCGACCCACACTGATAACTTCCCATCCCGCCTGTCGATTTGTCTTGCTTAAAAGTTTGTAGGGTTTCGTGTTTTGTTTCTTAAAAAATTTAAAAATTACCAACAATATTTTGCATTTACTAATGAAATAGTTTGATTTAAAAATCCGTTTTTGTTGACGAGATTTTTAGTCGAAAACCAATTTTTACCAATTCTAGTAGCATTTCTTAAAAGTTTTTATTTCTTAAATAAACAAATACAAATTGGATGAACTAAATGAATTTAAAGTCAATACCTTCTATTTTTCAAGAGATATCGAGAACCGAACATCATTTTTTACCAAATTTGGGTAAAATTTGTTGAAGTTTTTTTTTTATGAAAAAAAAACTGACTGTTGGATTTTAATAAGAAACTTACTGAAAACAATATTTCTTATAAGATAAAATAAGTTGGAAGCCATAATTTCGAAAAGATATTCAAGTCTAAATTCAATTATTACCAACTTTTAGTAATGTTTTTTTTAGGTTTTTATGTTTTATAAAAAAAAACTGTCAATAAGATTTTTCTCAAAATTTTACCAGATGTTAAAAACGTTATTCTAAAAATAATAAAATCATTTCTTTTTTGTAAAATTTTCGAGGTGACAAATTTTTTTTTCAGTTTTTTTGATTTATAAAAAAAAACGTTAGTTGGATTTTTTTCCAAAAATATATTTGTTTTGTATCACATTACAATATATAATATAAATATATAAATAAATATCAAGTCTCTAGCGTCATTAGTTCATGAGATAGTTAGGATTAACCAAAATGTTCACCTTTTTTTTAAACTGTTATGGTAAAAAAACTACCCACGCAATTTTCTTGAGAGCCCTTTCTGCATCTTTCTGCCTTATTATTTGTATAACAAAATTTATTTGAAGTCGATATCTCTTCTGGTTCTTGAGCTGTGGATGACGAAAAAAACGTCGCGAACGTACGGACATACGGACGTACGGGCGTACGGGCGTACGAACGTACGTACACACGCACGCACAGACATCTTTCTAAAAATCTTTTATTTCGACTCTAGGGACCTTGAAACGTCGAGAAATGTCAAAATTTTCAATTTGACAAATCGGACCCATTACAATAACTTCCTATGGGAAGTTAAAAAGAGGGTGGGATCGGGATGCTACCCACACTGACAACTACCCATCCCGTCTGCCGATTTGTCTTGCTTAAAAGTTTGTAGGTTTTCGTGTTTTGTTAAAAAAAGTTGTCAGTTGAATTATTTTCAAAAATTTAAAAATTACCAACAATACGAGATTTTTAGTCGAAACCCAATTTTTACCAATTTTAGTAGCATTTCTTAAAAGTTTATATTTAATTATTAAATACAAATTGGTGAATGAAATTAATTTGAATTTAATGTCTTCAATTGTTCACTAGATACCGAGAACCGAACATTAATTTTTACCAATTTTGCGTACTATTTTTTGTATATTATATTTTTTTATGAAAAAATAGACTGTTGGGTTTTTATAAAAAATTTACTGAATGTCAAAAACAATATTTTCTGTGAGATAAAATAAGTTTGAAGCCAATATTTTTAATTTTTGAAAAAGTTAAAAGTAAATATTTACCACGTAGTGTATTAGTATTGTTTTTTTTTTTTAGGTTTTTATTTTTTGTAAGAAAACTGTCAATTCGATTTTTCTCAAAATTTTACCGAATATTAAAAACAATATTTGTTATAAAATAAAATTATTTTAAAGTCAATATCTCAAATTTTTGAAAAGATATTTTTACGAAGTTTTAGTAATTTTTACGAAGTTTTAGTAATTTTTCTTAGGTTTTTATTTTTTTTTAAGAAACTGTTCATTCGATTTTTCTAAAAATGTTACCGAATGTTGAAAACAATATTTTTTTATAAGGCAAAATTAGTTTGAAGTAATAATCTGAAATTTTTGAAAAGATATTTGAGTCGAAAATCAATTTTTACCACCTTTTGGTAATATTTTTTTTAGGTTTTTATTTTTTATAAAAAAAATTGTCAATTCCATTTTTCTCAAAATTTTACCAGATGTCAAAAACGTCATTCTCCGTTGCAAAAATTATTTTGGAGATAAAATCATTTTTTGTTCGTAAAAATATTCGACGTGACAATTTTTTTTTTAGTTTTTTTTTGATTTATTAAAAAAACCGTCAATTGAAACGTCAATTCGACAAATCGGACCGATTACAATAACTTCCTATGGGAAATTAAAAATGGAGTTAAAGTTCAAAAACATTTTATGATTACGTACATATGTATGTTTTTTTGTTTTTAATCTGTTTGTATTTTTCGGAAATCTCGGTGGGCAACTAAGTATTTTCCTTGCTCAAAAAAATAGGTAAAGATTAAAAAAATAGGTACTAAAATAAAAAGATATAATATTAGTTTTTGAGGAATAGTGAAATCAGGTTTTTGTTAAGGTTTAAAGTTATTGGATCATATGTTAAATTTCATAGAAAACTTTCTCGAAATTCATACATGCATTTTTCTATCATTGTCTCTAAGAATTTAGTCTATTTTGTATTTAAATAAAAACCATTATTTCTAATATAAGACTTAAAAGACTTAGATTTAGAGGACTAAACTCACAACTCTTCACTTTCATATATTAACTTAAAAAAACTGTAGGTCAAATGAATTATAAAAATATACAACATTTGCGTCCATTGAAAACACTAAAAATATCAAGCTACATGCATTTAAAATTAGTAGGTTTAATCTTTTAAATATATAATTCATGGCTTGAAGAAGAATCTTTAATTAAAGCATATTTATACAGTAAAAACAAAAAGCATTGAACCGTACAATGTTACAATGTTGTTGAAGGTTTCGTATTTCAATTGCAGATAAAAAAAAACAATAATTTAATTTATTACACTTTTGCAGCTTGATATCATTTGATTAAAAAACAATGCGGGATTTATCTGCACTTCTTAATACGGTGCAAATGATTATTTAAAGCTGTGTGCTCAATTAAAGAGCTCAGCATAAATTTAATTGTTATCAATTCAATATAATGTAACGTGCATTTGTATGACACGATGTCGTAAATATAGGCATTCGTTAAAACCTCTTACTCATTTCAAGTAAGCCTTTTATATAAGAGGGTCGGCTAGGCAGCAGAGGTGCTGCGTAGCTCAGCACAGAGTTTGTGTCAGTAGCAATCTACATTTTTCATTGTTTATAAAAAAAAGGATCAGAAAACTCATGCGAATGCGATGAATTCCTCTTTAAAGAGCCATTCACCATCATCACGCAGCGCCCGCCACCGACCGACTGACCTGCAAAACTGCAACGCATACGTTACGACTACGACTATGAGTACTACTAGGACATTCAACCAAACCGTCAACCTTTTGCTCAGTAAAATAATTTTAGCCAGAGGGTTTGAGGATATTAATTAATTTTCAATGTTTTCCCTTTATTATAATGGCTTAAATGTTTAATTGCTGTGCAAGCTATTTTAACGCTTGTTTGGGATGTGCAGTTGCTTTATAATTATTATTATTATTTTCTGCTGGCATATGCACGGCATGTATGGTCATTTGAAGAAATTTTGCTAAATCAGACATTAAAAATAAAATTAAAATAAATTACAATATTAAAAAAGAGACTATAAATACCTGGACATCTATTTTTATTGTCAATAGAGGGATAGTTCCTTTTTTTTATTAATATATTTTTGTTTCTATATACATATGCAGCTAAAAATAGAGCCAGTTTATAAATATGTACATGTTATTAAAACAATTATAATTGTGATGGAGGAATTTATTTTAAAACTCATGAAACAACTAACAAAATATTTAACAAATTTAAAGACATTGGGACAATCTGTTCCAAAATGTTGATCGTTTGTTAACTATTTTAAAGATATGTAAAAAACAACCAAGCAAACAAACCTTAATCTGGGGGGTTGATAGGCTGGCGATTGATGACGTTATCATCACACTTAGATCAATGTAGATCCATTGTGATACCTTGAAGTATTGATATTCCCAAAAGAGTGAATAAACCTATGACATGGCATAAGAAGTGTGTCTTTCTGTTCTCAGGGGCGTCTTTAGATTTTTGGGGGCCCTGGGCCCAATAGGATTTGGGGGCCAAAAAAGTAAATTCTTTAGGTTAAAAAAATCGTTTTAAATTGAGTTTGTGTTTTTTTTTTGAATATTTTTACTTTTTAAAAAGAACTAAAAAAAAACATAAAACAGATATTTTTTTTATACTTTTATAATTCTTTTTTGTTTACCTTCAATAGTTGAACATTTTTCTTTATAGTTGATTTTTGATAATTTTTATTGTTTTTTTGGTTGATTTGTAATGTTTTTATGTTTCTTTTTTTTTTAATTTTATATAAGTTTATTTCTTTATATTTGTTTAGATTTGGTTTTTTAGATATATATGTAAGTTTAAGTATACAATAAAATATTATTGAAGGCATACTTTTCTGACTTTGTCAGTTGCAAAATCGCATGAATTAAGTCGTCAAATTCAATTTCCTGCAGTAATTCATTTTCAATTGATAAAATTGATAAGCTGTTTAGTCTATCTTGTAGCATTGTGCTTCGAAGTTAATTTTTTATCCGGTCCAATTCCGAAAATGAACGCTTTCCACTGCAGTTTGAAACCATCAAAGATAAAAAAAAATCTACAGGAATGTAGAAACACATTTGGAAATGTGTTCCCAATTTCATCCACTGTAATTAGACTGTGCAATTTTGGTATTGTAATAAGATCTTCATTTGCATCTTTCTTGAATTCTTTTAAATACTGTACGAGGTGCAGGCATTCTACCTCAAGTTTTTCTGCATTAACATGGTCATATTCGACGAACCAAATTTTTGCATGATCAGAAATTAAGGCAAAAAATACTACAATGTCCCAAAGGTAGTAAAAATTTCTGGTCATTTGTAAAAAACGTACGAAACACCACGTCATCCTCGGTTCCAACGATCGTCCACAATGACACTCTCTATGTAAGCTCGATTGATAAAGCCAATTTGCTTGCAGCACAGTTTGCTGTTAATTCGACGCTACCGGAAAGTGTCATGAGTCCTCCTGTTCTTGAGAGCGTAAATGATTCTATGGGACGAATCCTCTTTCGCACTCGTGCAGTTGCAAGAGTACTGAAAGACCTTGACATACACAAATCCGCTGGCATCTCCCCAATTGTTCTTCAATGCTGGCAAAACCACTGCGTAAACTTTTCCATCTTTCCTACTCTACAGGTCTCTTTCC
Organism: Eupeodes latifasciatus; assembly: GCA_920104205.1. NCBI lineage: Eukaryota > Metazoa > Arthropoda > Insecta > Diptera > Syrphidae > Eupeodes > Eupeodes latifasciatus. The sequence continues at coordinate 36,492,897 of OV049925.1, read as the reverse complement.
GAGCGGATGGAAAATAGCATTTGTCCAGCCTGTCCCTAAAAAAGGCGAATCCTCCGCTCCCTCTAACTATCGTCCAATAGCACTCACGTCCCTTCTTTCCAAGATCATGGACACGCTGATTAATTATCAGCTCAAGAAAAATCTTGAAGAACGGAAGCTTCTTAATGACCGACAGTATGGCTTTCGTAGCAATAGGTCCACTGGTGATCTCATGGTTTATATCACCGAACAGTGGAACAAATCTTTACATCGTTTTGGAGAAAGTAAGATTATTGCACTTGATATTTCAAAAGCATTTGATAGAGTGGAACAGTGGAACAAATCTTTACATCGTTTTGGAGAAAGTAAGATTATTGCACTTGATATTTCAAAAGCATTTGATAGAGTTTGGCACCAAGCTCTTTTATCGAAAATGCGTGCTTTTGGTATTGATGAATCTCTTCTTAGTTGGATTAGAAATTACCTTTCTAACCGTTCAATACAAGTTGTATTGGATGGTTTCAAGTCTGAAATTCATAAAATAAATGCTGGTGTCCCCCAGGGCTCCGTTTTGTCTCCGATTCTCTTCCTTATATTCATAAATGATCTTATGTCTGCCACTTCTAATCCATTAAACTGTTTCGCCGACGACAGTACCCTCAGCTTTTCATACTCGTTTATAGATTCACATCCTTGTACTTCGGATGTGGAACTTAAACGGCAGCGTATGATAAGCTCATTAAATTCTGATCTTGACAGCATTTCCCAATGGGGAGTCAGAAACCGTGTAGAATTTAATGCTTCGAAAACTCAATGCTGTCTCCTGTCGTTAAAGCGTAACATACCGCCAATGCCGCTATCTATGAGTGGAACTTGCATCCAGGAAACTAATCAACTGTCAGTACTCGGTATGTGTATCACAGATCACCTTTTATGGAATGATCACATATTTGATATTGCCAAAAATGCTGCCAGGTGCTTAGGATTTCTCCGACGGTGCAAGAAATTTTTCACCCCTTCTGATCTGGCTGTAATTTACAAAGCCTTCATCCGTCCAAAGCTTGAATATAATTCGCATATATGGGCAGGTGCCCCTAAAACAAGTTTAAATTTCTTGGATAGAATACAAAAAAGGGCTTTAAAAATGATAGGTGATAGAACTATAATCGAAACATTTACATCGTTAGAACACCGCCGCAATGTTTCATGCCTTTCGTTGTTTTATCGATTTTTTACAAACAATGTTCTGTTGAATTAGCCAGTTGCATTCCTCCCCTTAAACGATTCAGCCGTAATACTCGCACTTCCAGGAATGCTCATCAGTTTACCCTTTAGCTCAATTTCGGGCGTACTGTCAAGTATAGAGATTCTTTCTTAAATCGCACATCGAGAATGTGGAATGCTTTGGCCAACTCTGTTTTTCCCTCCCATTTTGATGTTCAGAACTTTAACTTTAATCGGTATCTCCTCTTAAATCCTTCCCTATTTTTCTAATGCTCGCACTGTGTTTAAATATAAACATATAAAGGGTACTAATAGCCCCTTGAGTGCCTGTGAATTATAAAAAAAAAACATCTCTATGGTATTATTTTGAAAACTGTTCGCAAGAATTTTGCAACTCCACTGAAGTCAAATATTGCAATCGACAAAAAAAGCCAAACAATGCATTAATTTCTTGATAGCAATTGGATCGTATTTTTAATTGCAAAGTAATAGTGGCAATAATTGGAAAAAAGTTGATATTTTAAACTTTTATTTCCCAATTAGAATGGTGCAGGACCATCAAAATATGTGGCACGCGAACTTCGTTCTTTTTTTTGTTGCATTAAGTCTTTATAATTAGCATCCGGATTCTGAATTTTTGCACAAACTTCAAATTTATCAAAATTCTCCCTTAGATCATTTATGAAAGACCATAGTGAACAAAGCAAATTGGCAGCAACGTCAATCGTTATTGTTTCTTTTTGAAGGCTCTTGCTGGTTTTATGAATTCTTTTTAATATTAATAAATTAATAACTCCAGTTTTGACATTTTCTTAGACAGGCTTAGCGCTTTTTGTGTCTGGAGCTTGCTCTGGATCTCTAGAGATAGATGTCTAGGCTTCAGTAATTTGCTTATAACCATGATGGAGCGCGTTAACTGCATTAGCTTGTGCAGACCATCTTGTTTCAGAAAGGCTTTTAAGAACTCTATGTGAACCTAAACATTCATTGCCTAGTGACGCTAATTTCACCTCGAATGTCCTGCGCCATGTGCTTCTCGGTCGTCCAGCTCTTCTTGCTTGGCCTGCAATGCAGTCGTTACCTTTTCGAAGCGTATGTCCAATCCATTGCCACTTACGCCTTCGTATTATAAAGTTTATATGTTCCTTACCTCTCCTTCTATGAAGGACCTCATGTCATATACGGTTTGGGCAGAAAATCTTTAGGATGTTACGATGTTTTTTTTTTTATAAAATCTACCCCAAGCAAACACCGACATACACAGAAGAGCACTGTGAAGATGAGCAAAGCGAGAGACAAAGAACATAGTCTTTATTCCTTCCTTTGAACAAAGTGGAAGAAAGAGGAAAGGAAACAAAAGTGTTTTATCCGACTCATCATGGTACAACTCATCATGAGATAACTTTGTGTTTGTTTATGGAGTGAGTTGCAAAGCCAACATGTGTGCAGAACTGTAGAGTAGAACAAAAGCAGAGTTGTTAAAATAATGTTGACAGCGTGTGCAGGTGTATGATTTAAGATTCATGTTGCCAGAAGTTGAAGATGTTGAGGAGGAGAATTTCAAAGGCTCAGGGAGGCCAAAGAAAGACGACCCCAGTGGAAAATCGTTTTTTGGTGATGTACAGTCGTCGGCATCAGTTCAGGGACTTTAAAAAGGATATGTGTCGAGCTACAGACAAAGTAATTTTGTCAATCTTAGTGAGAAAAAGGCTCGTGAAAGCTGGACTTAGAGCACTCAAGCCGGTACTGAAGCCGGATTTTCCAAAAAGAGTCAAAGAAAAACGATTGCTTTGGGCTCAGGAGCACCTAAATTGGACTTAAGACATGTGGACAATGTCATCTTTTCGGACGAATAAAAATTCAATCTTCGTGTTGGAGATGGGAGGATCCTTGCGCGGAGAGAACCGAAAGAAAGACCTTACCCGGAACTGGAAAAACCTATCTCATTCAATATCTCGCCGATGTGAAGCCGTAATAAAAGCAAGGGGAGGTCCAACAAAGTACTAATTAGATACAACATGTTTCTGAGAAGCAATAAAAAAACAAAAAAACTACACCAATAAAGTATTTTTCTATAATCCTTAAAAATGAGACAGGTCCCTAAAAAACTCATTTTTCGGTATAATCACTTTTTTCTGTGCGATAAGCCACTGTTTTCAGCAGTTTTTTTTAGGTATAGGTTGAGATCCAGAGGTAAGAGATTGAGTATATCTTCCTTTCTTGCAGTGACAGTGGTCTCTGTACCCTGTAAGGGTTTTGAAGTTTTTGGATTTTTCTAATGCATTCCACTATACCATGTTACCATAAGCAGTTACTGGTCTGAAGATTGCAGTGTACATACACATTCTGATTTTAGAATTCAGTTCCCAGTTTCGACTGAAGATCCTATTGCATAAGTAGTATGTTACTGGGTCGACCTATTTTCGTCCCCAAAATTCAGGTTCTCTGAGGTGCAAAGATATTGAAAAAAGGATCACTTTCTGTTAAAATGTTGCTCCTCATTTGAACCTAATAGTGGCAGTTATCGAACAAAATACGATGTTTAGGATCAAATGAGGACGACAGCAAAAAGTCTCAAATGAACCTTTTTCATCTTGACCATAGCTTTTTTCTTTGTTCATTTACTCTCTCTTTCTTTCTCTTTCTATTATACTACTTTATTATCTATCTCTCACTCTCTTTCTTATTTTCTTTTCTTTGTCTCTTTCTCTATCTCTCCCTCTCTCTCTCTCTCTTTCCTACTTGCTTTTGCTCTTTCTCTCTCACTCTCTTTCATTTTATTTATTAGGAAGCTTTTTTTAAAAAATAATACAATTTATATTTTAATTGTATTCTTTTTTTATTTATTAAACAAAGAAGTTTTTATGAATATTAGGGATTAATTTAAAAGTAATACAAGCAGTACAAATATTGGTTCTAATCTAAATTTCCTAGACATCTTATTCTTCGTCGAAATCACCTTCTTCGTAGTCGTTGTAGTCGTCTTCGTTGTTGTCCTTGTTGTTGGTGTCGTCGACTTTACCAGCTCCATCGTTACCATTTTTATTAGCACCATCTCCATCTTCATTTTTCTGTATGTACTCGTATGTAGGAGGAAATGAGGAGAAAAGATCCTTTTAAGGATCAGAATAGGGCCAACATTTCGACTCGGGTTATCTCAATTTGTCCGGATCTCTATTTGCGCCCCAGTTAAGCTTTTTATTTAGGATTACTACTTGATCTGATCATTTCAGTGGGGTTCCCTCTATACTTTTTGGGATTTTCCTTCTATTTGTAAAGAGTGCAAGGTATGTTTAAATGGGTTAATTTAATAGTCTAGATGCAGTTTTTTGACCAGGATGGAAATCCTAGATAAGGCTAATAGTGGTTATGAATTTTCCTGTATTTAGTAGAGCTACACCATCGACGCGACGTAAGCTTCTTTTGTATTCAAATTTAGTAACGATTTCATTCATGGCCACGTTAAAGAGGAGTTGTGAAAGTACACCTCCTTAAGGCGTGTGTCTGAATGATGATACTTTAATTTCTATATCACCTACGAGTAGCTCGCTGTTGATTTGTCTATGTTGTAACATGGACATGATCCACTTTTTTTAGGATACATAAACTGTTATTTTTTTTATATGTAAGGGCTTTTGTACGTTATTGAAAGCCCCTTCAATGTCTACAAACGCAGCCAGTGCATACTCCTTATAATGGTGTGTTTTTTTCTTATGTTCTTAACACGCACGTAAGGCCGTTTCTACAATTTTGCCTCTGGACTTAGCATGTTTTATAGGAAGAGAAGTCCTTCCAAAGATTTGTGAATGAACGACACAAGACTTATGGGTCTGAAAATCTTAGCATTAGGAATCTAAATTTTAATTTTAACTGTCAGAAATTCAGTAGGCAGATATTCTATTTGGTAAAAATTTAAGGAATAGGAAGAATCTAAAACCATTTACACAAAAAATGAAAGGTACGTAATATTGATGTAAAACTACATTGCCCATTTTACAATATTTTTCAGCCGATGATGAAGTACATTGGGCAGTGTATTGCAGTACATTACTTGATGTAAGCTTACATTGAGTAATGTACAATACATTGAGGCAATGTTGGCATAAATAATGCTGATAATATTAAGGGTACTGTGGACGTCGTGGGATCTGGCTTTTCTATTGTTAACGATGTTGGTGATTCAAAGGCTGCTAATAATGATGTTATTATAAATGCGGATGTAAATTCAGCTGTTGCTGTTGTTGTTGCTGTTGCTGGAGATGCTGAAATTGTGAGAGATACGGAAGTTGTCGTTGCGTCAACAAGTAAAAAAGACGTTGCTGCTGGAGAAGAAGGTAATATTGACAAGCGTCTTAAGAGCGCTCAAGTTGTTTCCGGTTCTAATATCCAGAATGTTGGACTTCTTGTTTACATGAATTTAAAATAGTTTCACCTGTCAAAGTTCGATCCATTAACTTCAGCCGATTCAATTATTCAATACCTTTCGCCTAATTTAAATGTTAATCCTTCTTATTTTAAATGCTACAAACTTCTGAAAAATGGATCTGACGCAAACTTGAGATATGTTTGTTTTAAAATTGGAATTTCTGCGGAATTTGTGAAATCCGTTTTCAATACATCTTTTTGGCCTTACGGAATAAAGATTCGTTAATTCGACTACTTCGAGAAATAAAGAACCCAATGCCTTAAAATATATTATCATAATTCCAGTGGAATTCGTACAAAAATCCCTGCGCTTTACCTTGCTACCAGTAATGTCGACTACGATGTTATCATTATTGTTGAATCTTGGCTTTGGAGTGGTATTTCTGATTCTGAAATTTTTTACGTTAACTCTTATATGGTCTTCCGGAGGGATCGCTGTGTTATTGCTGGAGTTCGTGGAGGTGGGCTACTTGTTACCGTTCGCTCAACTATGTCATTTGAATTAATTTCACTACCTATCACTGATATTGAACAAATGTGTGTTTCCATCAGTCTTGAACCTGGTATGTTAATGTACGTCATCGTTATTTATATACCGCCAAAAAGCACTATTGAACTTTATGAAAAACATCTTACTAACAATGATTTTGTTAATAATTTCAACAATAATTTGCATAAAATTTGTATTATTGGTGATTTTAACTTATCTGATATAAATTGGTCATATTCCTTTAGTGAAAATATGCTTGTCCCATGTAATTTAAAAAAAGATTCTGAATTAACTTTTATTGATCATTTATTTGCTTTAAACTTACATCAAATTAATAGTATTGTTAATAATTTAGATAAAATTCTTGATTTAGTATTTACATCACAAGATGAATTGAAAGTTTCAATCACAGATACTGTTCCGTATAGTTTGTTAAACAATTCAATCCACCATAAGGAATATATAGATTAGATATATTATATAGATATTTAAAATTTAACTGTAACAACTCAAAATCTTTTAACTTCCTAAAATCAAACTTCATTGAACTCGATAATTATCTTGGAACTGTAGACTGGAATACTGAATTTTTAAACCTAAACTTGCATAGCATATTCTTATGCTTAATCGTTTTACGTGTATCTTAAATACAGCTTTTAACTTATTTGTACCTTATAGGACTGAAAAGAATATCTCAAAACCTCCGTGGTATAACAAAAGGCTGGCTCATTTAAAAAATTTAAAAAATAAATCGTTTGTCAAGTATAAAATGTCAAACGCGTTGGATGACAAACATTCATTTTGTAAACTTTGTAAAGAATTCATGGTTCTCAGCAAATTCTTGCACAAGAATTATATTTCGAATATGGAGCTTAATTTAAAAAGTGATCCGAAACGATTCTGGAGTTTTATTAATACTAAAAGGAAATCAATTGGCATTCCTACTACGATGAATTTTAGAGGGGATAATTCTACTGACATTAATAAAACTCTCGATCTTTTTGCTAATTTTTTTGAATCAGTTTACTCAACTTCACAAGGAAACTTGGATCTTCTTTCAAATATTACCCCTAAAGTTGATATTGGCTCAATGCCCTTAGAATTATCCGATGTATTAAATGGTCTTCAAAATCTTAAACCCAATCACATTCCTGGTGTCGATGGCATTCCTGTTCTTGTCTTAAAAAAAATGCTCTAATTCTGTATGCTTTCCATTGCAAATTATATTCAACTTATCTTTATCGTCCGGAATATTTTTGGACGAATGGAAATCTTCTTTTCTGATCCCAATTTATAAGTCTGGTTCGAAAAATAATGTTGAAAATTACAGAGGCATTTGTAAGCTGTCCACAATTCCTAAATTGCTCGAAAGTTTAGTAAAGACCAAACTGGATTTTTTTGTAAAAGAACATGTAAGTGATGCCCAGCATGGGTTTATATCGGGTAGATCAACTGTCACTAATCTCGCATGTTTTTCTTCTTTCGTTATTAATTGTATAGAAAGTCAAAATCAAGTAGACGCTATCTACATGGATTTTAGTAAGGCATTCGATTCTGTATGCCACAACATACTGCTTCCTAGCGTTTAGTAAGATTCACTCTAATCTCCTTCAGTGGATTTCATCTTTTTTAACTGATAGAGTACAAAAAGTAAAACTTGATAATCAAACCTCGAGATCTATTAAATGTACCTCAGGAGTTCCCCAGGGTAGTCATCTTGGCCCACTTTTATTTATAATCTTTATCGATGATATTTGCAAAAACAATGAATTGTAAATTATTTTTTTTTGTAATGGGTGATTTTTTTGAGGTTAGGATTTTCATGCATTAGTATTTGACAGATCACGCGGGATTTCAGACATGGTGTCAAAGAGAAAGATGCTCAGTATGCTTTGACATTTCATCGTGAATAGACTTACTAACGAGCAACGCTTGCAAATCATTCTGCCACAACGTCGAATTTTCAGTGAATGGGCCCTAGAAAAGTTGGCAGAAAATCCGCTTTTTTATCGACAAATTTTGTTCAGCGATGAGGCTCATTTCTGGTTGAATGGCTACGTAAATAAACAAAATTGCCGCATTTGGAGTGAAGAGCAACCAGAAGCCGTTCAAGAACTGCCCATGCATCCCGAAAAATGCACTGTTTGGTGTGGTTTGTACGCTGGTGGAATCATTGGACCGTATTTTTTCAAAGATGCTGTTGGACGCAACGTTACGGTGAATGGCGATCGCTATCGTTCAATGCTAACAAACTTTTTGTTGCCAAAAATGGAAGAACTGAACTTGGTTGACATGTGGTTTCAACAAGATGGCGCTACATGCCACACAGCTCGCGATTCTATGGCCATTTTGAGGGAAAACTTCGGATAACAATTCATCTCAAGGAATGGACCGGTAAGTTGGCCACCAAGATCATGCGATTTGACGCCTTTAGACTATTTTTTGTGGGGCTACGTCAAGTCTAAAGTCTACACAAATAAGCCAGCAACTATTCCAGCTTTGGAAGACAACATTTCCGAAGAAATTCGGGCTATTCCGGCCGAAATGCTCGAAAAAGTTACCCAAAATTGGACTTTCCGAATGGACCACCTAAGACGCAGCCGCGGTCAACATTTAAATGAAATTATCTTCAAAAAGTAAATGTCATGGACCAATCTAACGTTTCAAATAAAGAATCGATGAGATTTTGCAAATTTTATGCGTTTTTTTTTTTAAAAAATTCTCAAGCTCTTAAAAAATCACCCGATATATACCTATGTATTTATTCTTTTTTGCATCTGTTGAGCCTTAAGCTCGTACATAGATTAAATAAATAAATAAATAAATAAGAATAAGTATGTAAATTACATTGTCCCAATGTACAAAGTTGATTGATCCAATGTATTTGGTACATAAAATAAAAAAAAAAAAAATAATAAAATAAGTTTTTATTATGTACAGTACATTGAGCCAATGTACTAGGTACATTTACTAAATGTCTTATACTTTTAATTAAGAACTTTAGGAACGAAATTTATTATTCAAAATATTTAAACAAAAATACTTTTAATTTTTAGCAAAGAAACTGAAAATATAAAAGTATTATGGTTAAGGTATGTTTAATACCACAGTTCAAAGTACTTCAACTTTTCAAATTAAGTACCATCTGAAATAGTCAATAGCCAAGCATCAAACAATAATTATTGAGGTGCAATTGCAAAGCAAAAATAAAATATTAAAATACATAAATATGTACACAATATATGTTTGTATAAATATACACTATTGATTTATTTTATGAAAATAAAATCCTTTTTTCTTACCCATACCCTGAATAGTTTTGTCAGTATAAAAAAAAATCTTAAAAGTTCCAATTATTGCTTTGACAGTATTTTCTTTTCCTATACCACATTTTTATACAAATAAAATCAATTTATAGTATTTTTTTGAATTACCATTGCTGGCCGCAGGCTCTTAAGCATTTATTGGTTTTTCAATTGGACTTCAATTTTTGTTTTATACTGAGTTTTATAAGAGAGCTATAAGTGTAGGTATGCCAATGAATGTGTATACAAAATTTGCAGTGGCTATATACAATTTACAGGAAAATTTGAATCCTTTTGAAGAAAAGCTACGGTGACCATACTTCTAAAAAAAAAAACAAAATACAAATATTAATTAAAACCCAAAAAAAAGCCTGTAAATATTTTAATTGAAATTTTTAGTTAAAAGCTTGTTTTTTTTTTAGAATGGTAGCAAAAGTTAATGCTTTCACATATCTTTTATAGTTAATAAGCTAAAAAATATGAAGGTATATTTCATTTCTCCGTTTTCATAAAATCAATTATTTTTTTGAGTTTAAAAAAACACTAGACTTTTTCTTACAATGAGCAAAATTCAATCCTTGAGTACAGTGCGTGTATAAGAATTAAATTAGATGGTCACTCTATTATTTTAAAATCAAGAAACATGCTCTCTTGATGGCGGGTACATTTTCTAGAAATGACTTCTTTGTCTAACTCTAGAAGGTAAAACTTCATCATAAAACAGATGATTTTTTTTTCAATGTTGATAAAAACTTCGAATAAAAAGTTGCAAGATTTGCACACATTTTGAAGCAATTTCAGTATGACAATATAGCAAAAATGTTCACGTTGTTACCTCAGTTGGCAAAATTCTATCACTCCAATTTTCTAACACCTTGTTGAGGGTTTCTGGTGTGGTCCCCGGATTGCTTGGATGATGTTGGTTTTAAATTCTTGAACTGTTTTCGAATTTTTAGCATAACATCAGTCTTTCACGGTTTCCAACAACAACAAAAAAGTCCACATTGCAACTTCAAAATGGACATTTAATATTGCCAAGACCGCTGATAACACGATTTGGAAATTTTGTGCACTAACCATCTTCTACAGGAAAGAGTCAAAAAAGCGTTCAGCTAGCCTATGCATAAGCGGATCGCTTCGCACGACCCCATCTGCGGCACTGGACACCTTACTGTACCTAACACTTCTTGACATATTTAGCAAACAAATAGCTGCCAGCTCTGCTATTCGCCTCAAAGCTTCGTCGCAGTGGACTAACAACAACATTGGCCACTCCGTAATTGATTGATTAATTGATTAAAAAAAACAGCTGTACATCAAGATTGACTTATAAATAGTACAGGATATAATACAATATTTATTAAGGATAATGCAAGTATGCAAACACTATGTTTAAAACAATTGTAGCAAACTATTAATAATTTATTAAATAACAATCAATTAAAAAACAAGTTCTAAAGTTCCAAGAAGAAGAAATTACAAAGAAGTTACCTAATTACAAAAAAGTTACCTCAGTTCAAATTTGAGAAATATTCAAAACAAAGTCGATGAAACCTTCTTAGGTATTTAGAATCAATTCCATAGCACACAGACTACACCATCCCCCAACTGCAATTCGACAGAAATTTCCAGATTCCTATACCTCCCAGATTTGTTTGGGAGGATAGGACAGTACCCTCAGCTTTTCATATTTGTTTAAAGATTCTCTTCTCTGTCGTTCAGATGTATCGGGTGATTTTTTTGAGGTTAGGATTTTCATGCATTAGTATTTGACAGATCACGCGGGATTTCAGACATGGTGTCAAAGAGAAAGATGCTCAGTATGCTTTGACATTTCATCATGAATAGACTTACTAACGAGCAACGCTTGGAAATCATTGAATTTTATTACCAAAATCAGTGTTCGGTTCGAAATGTGTTTCGCGCTTTACGCAAATTTTATGCGTTTTTTTTTTAAAAAAAGTTCTCAAGCTCTTAAAAAATCACCCATTATGTATTTATTGTCCTCCATTGAAAAGAGGACATTGTTTAATATAATGGGTGATTTTTTAAGAGCTTGAGAACTTTTTTTTCCAGGAATGCTCATCTGTTTAGACTTCAGCTTAATTTCGGACGTATTGTCAAGTGTAGAGAGTTTTTTTTTTGACAGCAAATCGAGAATGTGGAATGGAAACTTCAAGTCCAATGTGGACTAGTATCTTGTCTTTAATCCTCCACTATATTCTTAAAGCTCAAACTTTGTTTAAGCCTATTTGAATATCATAATTTCATACCTACCCTATTCAGCCAATATTCATCAAACTCGCTATTTTTGTAACAGGAAAGAATTTTAAAAGGTCTACCATATTTACAATTACTTTTGAGATTATATTGCAAGAAACGTTAAACATTCCTGGCTAAAATTTAATTAAAAATGACCCTCATTATTTTGAAAACAGCTTTTTTAAATATGGTTGCCATATTGTTTCTTTTACTTTCTGCCAAAGTAACTTCTTTCAATCAGTTAACCATTCCAAATTGTGGGTTTGATCATTAGTGACGGTAGAAAAGATTTTTAATAAATATGAACGAACCAATACTTGAAATAGGGAAATCTGATGGCCCTTATCAGTGTGGTTTTAGACCAGGAAAGTCTAGGCGCATATGATAGTATCTACAGGGAAGAGCTGTGTAGAGCCATGTCTAGTTTTGGCATCCCTTCCAAATTCGTCCGTTTGTGCAGGATGACCATGGAGAATTCGCGCTGCTCCAAGAAGGTTGGAAACAACTTAACAGAACGTTTCGATGTCAAAAAAGGTTTTAGACAAGGTGATGCACTGTCATGCGATTTTTTTAACATCGTACTTGAAAGAATAGTGCAGAGCTGCCACGTCAACACTCAAAATTCTGTTCAATTACTAGCATATGCTGATGACATCGACATAATCGGAAGAATTCAGCGTGATGTCAATGGGGCTTTTGTGAGTATTGATGCAGAGGCGGCAACGGAAAAAATGGGTTTAAAGGTCTCTCTCTCTCTCGAAGGACCAAAGTGTCGCTATATAAGACCCTCCTGCTATACGGTGCAGAAGCACCGTAGGAGTGTGGAGGAAAAGATGAAACGACGAGCTGTACGGGCTACACAGCGACGTAGACTTCGCCAGAAGGGTAAAAGTCAAACCACTAAGATGGCTGGGTCACTTAGAGCGCATGGAAACCAATGCTCCGGTCCGGAAAGTCTTCGAATCCACACCCACAGGACAGCGCAGTAGAGGAACAACGCGGATCAGCTGGCGCGCACAAGTGGAAAGTGACCTCACCCAATTTGGAGCGCGAAACTGGAGACATCTAGCTAGGGACCGAGCTAGATGAAGAAGTTTTTTGGGTGAGGCCCTACTTCACACAGGACTGTAGCGCCACCTTAAGTAAGTAAGTAAGTAAGATGATCGGTTTTGTTGTAAATTTCAAAAACTACAAATAAACCATTTCCTTTAATAAGCATAAACCAATTTAAAATAAATATAAATTGTATAAAATGGCTTCACTTTATTTTAATACTTTTTAATAAATTTCTTAAATAACACAGCTTCAGCATAAAATATTGTAAAAAGTGTATTTTTGTTTTTTTTTTCTTCTTTTGTTAACTCTTTTTCTACAATCGATACAATCAGCTTATCATATAAATATCATATAAAAAACTAATTCAACTTAATAAAACATTTATATAAATATTATTTAAGAAAGCATTTTTTTTTTTTTGGTAACACTAGATTATACAAAAATTTTCGAATTCACATTCTCTATAATATATATTGTATGACTACTTCTCATCGAATGGCATTCGAAAATTATAATGTTATTTCGCTCAATTCTTAATCCTTATCCCTAAAACATACAATATACTCGTACATATAACACACACAGTCTTTTTGAAAAGCTTCTTCCATATTGTCGCTTCGTGTCGTCGTCGTCGGTCGTCATCGTTGTAGTCTCTCCCATTTATTGTCCTTAAGCAAGCATCACTAAAACCCTTCTCTTGAATGTGTAGCGTGTTCTATTGTATCCTTTATCGCTTCATATTCTACTCAAACTCACACTCGCACACGTTCAATTTGAATTGTGCTATGTTGAATGTGATATTTGTCGTGCGCCATGGAGGTAGCCTCCGTCAGGATGGCATCACTATCTGCCAGGATATCTGAAATGATACATTAAGTGAAATGGAAATAGGTTAGAAAAACTACAGCCATTAGCAGCAGAGTTCTTCTACAATATAAACCACCCCCAACCCCTCTCCCCACCATAGTATTAACATACCAACAACTAAATGGACCATTATTACGCTGTGATTGACCGTGTGATTCCACACATTGAGATGGTGAACGGATCTGTGTCGAATGAATAATTACAATCATTATTAGTATACTTGCATGTTGTCATCTACATATATATGTATGTATGTACATATGTATATATAGAAATAGAAATGTAAACGGAAGGGCATTCACTTCCGGAAATAGATAGATAGATAGATAGATAGAAAGGACACAAATCGAGAAACTTACTTAACTCCACTTATGTTGGACAAATCACTTTGCAGCTTTAACAGAGGCACTTGCTTTGGCACAGAGTCCAGGAGAATACAAACAGATTCCTTGAATAAATTGACTGTCGTGAAAATGACAATCACCGAGAACAGAAGCGTACATAACGGATCAGCAAGTTTTGCATTGGGCTGTGGACGATAACGAAAGGATATAAATTAAAATTTGATACTTTAAAGATTCTAAACTATATACAGGAAGTTAATTTGCATCATCATCACAGTGAATATAGGAATCAAATGTGGCATCTACTCGTATATAGAACATTCTACATTATTTAACTATCTTTTTGATGTGTTTTCGTAATAAATTGGTTAAATTAAAATTTTGTGGAAACACGGTATCTAATTGATAGACAAACTCAGAGCTATTTTGAAAATTTTATTTGACAGTTTAGAAGAGTATTGAAAATTGATTGGAAGTAGATACGAGTAGTTTTCAGTTTAATTGAAATAATTGCGAACATTATTTTAGAATGAAGTTTGGGTTTGGCTTTTATTTAACTTTGAATGGTAGATAAATTATTGTATTTATTTCGATTTGTCGAATTAAAAATTTTCAAATCTTTTGAAGTTTTAATTATATTTCACAAATCATACCGATTGTAATAATTTCCAATGGGGAAATAATAAACAAAACAAAATCTGTATATAATTTTGAAATTACATATTTTTGAAGGGTTGGGGTCGAAATACTGTATGGATCATAATACTGTATTTAAAATACTCTATCTCAAAATAATGTATATCAAAATTCTGTATTTCAAAATGCTGTAAATAAGGCTAAAAAATAAAACCAAATATTAAATATTTTTAAGCCCTTAATTACAGCATTTTGAAATATAGAATTATGTATACAGAATGCTTTTTTTAATTTTTCATTAGGGTAATGTTCTAATATATGTACTTCCCTTAAACAATAACATATATGTATGTATAAACATATAATAATTCATGAGTCTTTGAAATAATAAATACAAAAACAACGTAAGTGATATCTTCTTCTTTTTTCGCTTTCTCATTTTCTTCTTCTTATTTATTTATTTGTATCTCTCTCAAATTTTTACATGAATTGTTCCTATCATAATCAACAATTGCACCAAACTAATTGATCTATTATGAGATACAGTATTTTGACAATACAGCATTTTGAGACACAGTATTTTGAAATACCGAATATTAACCATACAATATTATGACCATACAGTATAGTCCAGTATCATACAGAATTTTGACCATACAGTATTTTAAAATACAGCATTTCGACTCGCTCCCATTTTTGAAATCCACACAATTTATTAACATTTAGTTTTTGTTTTTTTTTTAGAATCATAACAATTTTTATTCGATAATGACCAAAAATTGAAAATTTTGAAAAAGTGTTAAAAAGAGCTTAATGTTATGTTTTGAAAAATATCTTGAATTTTAAACAATCGCACTTTTGTTTCTATAAGAAGCTTTTGCTTGGAGGATTCCACCAAACATGAAATATTTGAGAACAAAAAATGAAATAAAGACGTTTACGATGGGTTGGGTTCGAAATCCTGTATGGATAATAATACTGTATTTAAAATACTGTATCTCAAAATACTGTATTTCAAAATACTGTATGTACAAATACTGTATGATCAAAATTCTGTATACCAAAATTCTGTATTTCAAAATGATGTAAATAGGCTGACAAATAAAAATCGTTTTGATAATCAAAACGATTTGTATTTGTCAGCCTATTTACAGCATGTTGAAATACAGAATTTTAAAAATAGATTACTTTTATAAAGAATAAATCATAATATTTTTTCATTGGCATAATGTTCTAATATACTTCCCTTGAACAATAACATATAATAATTCATAAGCCTTTGAATTAATAATAAAAAAAAAAAAAAAAAAAAAAAAAAAAAAATGGTAGCCTCGTCTTATTTTCTCTTCCCATTTTCTTCTCATTAATTGTTATTTCTCTCACAGTTGTATATGAATTGTTGTTAGATAATGTTTTGCTCATACAGCATTTTAAGAAGAAGAATTTTGAGATACAGTATTTTGACAACACAGCATTTTGAGATACAGTATATTAACCATACAGTATTATGAATATACAGTATCATACAGTATGATACAGTATTTTAACCATACAGTATTTTAAAATACAGCATTTCGACCCGCTCCCGTTTACGATAGTAGAGCATTAGTTCTAAACAATATTTTTAATTCCACTTTCTTTAGATTAAAATCGATCGATGAACAGTTGACATTATATAGAATGCTCATTCGAGTAAGAGCTTCATTCTTCTCATAGTTGGCTGTATTGAACTCAATGCCGCCTCGGTAATTCCAATGAATACAAGATAATAAAAAAGTTGGATCAATTTCACCATCAAAATATTGAGTCATTATTAAAACGCTTTTCATCTTCGATCTTCATATGGAGGCGGATCATAATTATCATCCCAAGGAAGACCCTCAACCTCAAGAGCAAAGTGAATGAAATCATGTTGAATTGATTTAATACGATTTTTATCAATTTCGCAAAAGGGAGTCCATACTAGTGAAGAATATTCAAAGACGAACACACCTTAATAGTCCTAGTTGCTCAAGGTGTTGTGTCTCTACTTTGTACATTTATGTGCTGTAATGTAATGTCAAAGCCGAACATGGCAATTGTACTAAGAAAGAGTAATATATAGATCATTCCAAGAGTTTTATAAAACCAAGCATAGAACTTGTTAACTTCCCATAGGAAGTTATTG
Source organism: Eupeodes latifasciatus (assembly GCA_920104205.1). Classification (NCBI taxonomy): domain Eukaryota; kingdom Metazoa; phylum Arthropoda; class Insecta; order Diptera; family Syrphidae; genus Eupeodes; species Eupeodes latifasciatus. The sequence continues at coordinate 36,476,142 of OV049925.1, read as the reverse complement.
TAATGGGTCCGATTTGACAAATTGAAAATTTTGACATTTCTTGACGTTTCAGGGCCCCTAGAGTCAAAATAAAAGATTTTTAGAAAGATGTCTGTGCGTGCGTGCGTGTGTATGTACGTTCGTACGTCCGTACGTCCTTACGTCTGTACGTTTGCAATTTTTTTTTGTTATACAGATAATAATGCATAAAGATGCAGAAAGGGCTCTCAATAAAATTGCGTGGGTAGTTTTTTTTACCATAGCAGTTTAAAAAAAAGGTGAACATTTTGGTCAACCCCAAATATCTCACGAACCAATAACGCTAGAGACTTGAATTAAATTTTATATTATATATTGTAACGTGATACCAAACAAATATATTTTTGGAAAAAAAAATGCAATTAACGGTTTTTTTATAAATCAAAAAAAACTGAAAAAAAAAATATTTGTCACCTTGAAAATCTTACGAATAAAAAACGGTTTTATCTCCAATTTTTTGCAACGAAGAATAACGTTTTCAACATCTGGTAAAATTTTGAGAAAAGTCGAATTGACAGTTTTTTATAAAAAATAAAAACCTAAAAAACATTATTCAAAGTTCGTAAAAATTGAATTTCGACTTAAATATCTTTTAGAAAATTTGAGATTATGGATTCCAACTTATTTTATCTTATAAAAAATATTGTTTTTAACATTCGGTAAAATTTTAAGAAAAATCGAATTGACAGTTTTTTTTTACAAAAAATAAAAACCTAAAACAAAAAATTAATAAAAGTTAGTAAAAATCGATTTTCGACGTAAATAACTTTTCAAAAATTTGAGACATTGGCCTTAAACTAATTTTATTTAAAAAAAAATATTATTTTAAATAATTAGTAACATTTTGAGAAAAATCGAATTGACAGTTTTTTTTTAGAAAAAATTAAAAACCTAAAAAAAAATTTACAAAATTTGGTAAAAATTGGTTTTCGACTTAAATATCTTTTCAAAACTTTGAGATATTGGCTTTAAACTAATTTTATTTATGAAAAATATTGTTTTCAACATTCAGTAAAATGTTGAGAACAATGGAATTGACAATTTTTTTACAAAAAATAAAAACCTAAAACAAAATAATAAAAGTTGGTAAAAATAGATTTTCGACTTAATTATCTTTTTTTTTTTAAATTAAAAATATTAGCTTCAAACTAATTTTATCTCATAAGAAATATTGGTTTGAATATTAGATACAATTTTTAGAAAAAAACAAACTGACGGATTTTTAACAAAAAATAAATATACCTTCAAAAAGCATTACTAAAAGTTCGTAAAAATTGATTTTCGACTCAAATATATTTTTTAAAATAAAAAATATTGGCTTTAAACTAATCTTACACACAGAAAATATAATTTTCGACATTCAGTAAATTTGTATTAAAATTCAATAGTCAGTTTTTTTCATAAAAAAAATAAAATCTACAAAAAATAGTACGTAAATTTGGTAAAAAATGATGTTCGGTTCTCGACATCTCGTGAAAAATAGAAGGTATTGACTTCAAATTCATTTTATTCATCCAATTTGTATTTGTTTATGAAATTAAAACTTTTAAGAAATGCTACTAAAATTGGTAAAAATTGGTTTTTGACTAAAAATCTCGTTAACTAAAACTGATTTTAAAATCAAACTATTTCATTACTATATGCAAAATATTGTTGGTAATTTTTAAATTTTTAAGAAACAAAACAAGAAACCCTACAAACTTTTAAGCAAGACAAATCGACAGGCGGGATGGGAAGTTATCAGAATGGGTCGCATCCCAGCTTCTTTTGGACTATAAAATGAATGTGATGTGTAAATTATAAGTTGGAACAGAAATGAACACCTAAATACAATAATCAAATACACTTACAATTTATTTTTAAAGGGTTAAGGGTAAGTTTATTTTTCTTACACCAAAATGTTAAACTTTCAACATCAGCCTGTAAAAGAATACGATCATGGGTTTACTCTATTATCTTAAAAATCTTCAATTTCATCAGCAAAATTAGGAACCTCGCTTGAAAGCAAACATGGTGTTACGTCGTTAATAGACAAGATGAACAAAAAAAGGGCAAAAATAACTTCATTGGAAAACACCAGATTAAGCAACAAAAGGTTCTGAATGACAATTGTGATCAATTTTCTGAGACATAACAAGGTAATGAAAATTTTCTTTGGTAAATTGAGATTTTTTATTTTTTTGAGCTAAAAAGAAATCTCCACTTGAACAAATATGTACATACATATCTTCCAATTTCGACCATACAGAATCATTAATCGCAATTCTTTCACATTAAAAGTTTCACCACAGCCATCTCTTTAACATAGCCTCAAAGGTAAAAATGCGCCTCAATGAAGACGACTTTGTCGATGACAATCTTGATCATTTTGATGCACTTCAAACAGCAAATCAACAAACAACTGAACTTTAAAAACATAAAGACTATAGACTTTATTCAAAATATTGTAAAATGGGTTTTTTGAAATGCCTAACTCCAAAAATCGACGCAGAAAACATTAACTTGTGTTTTCGTCAGCACTGCGGGCTTACTTACTTACTGGCTTACTTACTCTGGCTAAGTCTACGTCGCTGTGTAGCCCGTACAGCTCGTCGTTCCATCTTCTCCTCCACTCCCCTTCGATGCATACGGGACCGTAGATCACACGAAGAATCTTTCTCTCGAAACGACCCAAGGTGCTTTCATCCGCTTTTGTCAAAGTCCATGCTTCTGCACCGTATAGCAGGACGGGGATGATAAGGGTCTTATATAGCGACACTTTGGTCCTTCGAGAGAGAATTTTTCCACTCAATTGCTTTCTTAACCCAAAGAAACAGCGGTTAGCAAGAGTTATTCTTCGTTTGATCTCAGGGTTGGTGTTGTTTCTGTGTTTAGAGCGGAGCCTAGGTAAAGGAAGTCCTTAACTACCTCAAAGTTACGTCTGTCTATGGTGACGTTTCGACCAAGACGTCGGTGTTGTAGGTCCTTTCTTGACGACAGCATGTACTTTGTTTTATCCTCATTAACTGTTAAACCCATTTTTGCCGCCTTTGCCTCAATACTCACAAAAGCTCCATTGACATCACGCTGAGTTCTTCCGATTATGTCAATGTCATCAACATATATACTAGTAATTGGACAGACTTTTGAAAGATAGTGCCTCTAGTGTTGACGTGTGAGCTTTGCACTATTCTTTCAAGTACGATGTTAAAAAAATCGCATGACAGTGCATCACCTTGTATGAAGCCTTTTTTGACATCAAGAGTTTCTGTTAAGTTGTTTCGAACCTTTATGGAGCAGTATGAATTCTCCATGGTCATCCTGCACAAACGGACGAGTTTGCAGGGATTCCAAAACTAGACATGGCTCTATACAGCTGGTCCCTGTAGAAACTGTCATATGCGGACTTCAAATCGATGAAAAGATGGTGGGTATCGATTTGATGTTCTTGGGTTTTTCCAGGATCTGCCGTAATGTGAATATTTGATCGCCTGTGGACTTTCCTGGTTTAAAACCACACTGATAAGGACCTATCAGGTTGTTGACGATGGGCTTTAGACGTTCACATTGTTGGCTGTCGTCGTCTATGTTGGATGGATCATCCTGTCTGACAGCGGAATTCGATTCATCGTCGCCGTTATACAGTCTGCAGAAATGGTCCTTACATATCCTCAGCATTGACTGCGATTCCACTATGATGTTTCCACTTTCGTCTTTGCAGCCTTCGGTTCTAGGTTTATGTACTTGTGAATTTCGTTTCACCTGTTCATAAAACTTTCGAACTTCATTTCTGCTTTTGAACCTCTCAACATCTTCGACCGCACGCTTCTCATGCTCTCTCTTTTTCCTTTTGAGAAGTCGGTGTTCCTCTCGCCTCTTCTGCTCATAGAGCTCATGAGCAGCTCTCATCCTTCTATGCAGCGACGCTTTGCGTGCCTGTTGTTTATCTGCATTTGCCTGCCGACATTCCTTATCAAACCAGGGGTTCCTTGTTGGTGGTTGCTTGAAACCCAGCACGTCAGAGGCGTCTTCTCTGAGTGCGTCTTGCAGCACTGCGGGCTAGAGTAGGAATATTCTCAGTTGTATTGCAATGCACACGGTTTTTATTCTTCATATCACTAATTTTACAACTGCCACTTCTCGGGAAATTTTAACCTAACGACTAAGTATTTCGAAAGTGATCTAATTTTTCGAACTGTGATTGCAAAATGTTCCAAATTTTTGTAGTGAATTTTTAAAAATTCAATGCGTTCCATTTTAAGTAATGGCGTTAATTTACTTGCTAACTGTCAAACGATGGCGGCTGAAAAGTGAAGCTGGCCAAATAGTAGGCTATTACAAAGTAACTCTCTTATAAAAAAAAAACTTTATGAAGAAAACCTAAAGTCAAAATTATGTTTCTATGGACTTGTCAATTTGTGTACAGTTCTTTAACAAAAAATTCATTCAGAAATAGTTTTTTTTATACGTACGAGTAAGTAAGTAAAAAGGTGAAGGTCGGTACTGAAACTAGGTCTTTTTACACTATTTCTTCCCACTGCGATGTACTTTCAGTGTCATTTACAAATAGTCCTTTTTTTGATCCACAAAATTAATAAAAATCCTATAAATGTAGTTACATTCACTCGACATACGAACAATATACTATACATGCATACATACATTAATACATTAATACATTGGTATATAAACTCACATAAAATTTAATAATAATTGAGGCAACAAAAACGCCTACACTTTGTACCAGATCACCAAACACATGAATGACTGCAGCTCGCAAATTCAGATTTTGTTCCTGACCGCAAGCTGGCATTGGATTGTTTCTGCAAAAATATACATAATTTGTATTTTATTTTTTTTTATATTTAAGAGTTTTATACGTCAATCAAAAAGACAAAACAAGTAAAAAAAAACAACAACATATCAAATAAAAATTAAACGAACAAAAATGAAAATGATGAGAAAAAAAAGAACGAATTTTTGGTCATGAAATTAATGAGTTTTCGGATCGGAACCACATCCTTGATACCTCACATGTTGTTGTTTGACAATATTCGCAGATGTGGAAACTGAGACGTCTGCTGGCAATGGATTTCCAACACCACCACCATCAGTTCCCGGAAAATGGCTATGATGGCCATGAGTAGTTGCAGCATCACTCCGAGCATCAGCAACAGCAACAGCAACATCAACAGCAGCAGCAGGGGCAGCAGAATGAGCATGCGAGTGCGAATGGGAATGATGGTGTCCTCCACCGTGTCCATGGGAGTGACCATGATGTGAGCCGGGAAAAAGCGACGAACCATGCAAAATGAATGCCATTCTGCAAGGATGTTCCCACACAGAGAGAAAAAGAAGAAATAAAAAGAAAAGAAAAAAAATCAAAACTTCATAAAATTCGAATGAATACAGTACAGAGAGAGAGAGAGAGAGAGTAGAGAGGACGAGGACGTGTCTGACACAATCATCCTCCCCACTGGTTTCTACAAGCAGTTCTTACGCAATGTTAATTAAAATCCCAATTCCAGCGATTATCATCATCGTATCCACATTCAAGTCGAAGTCATCTGAAAATAATCTCTGGCATGCCACAATTGCTAGAACGGCTGTAAGGATCCAGATACCCAATATCGATACCAGTGCTCCGATGACCTCTAAATGATGGAAATGGGAAATACAAAATCATATTCAAAATTTGATTTCAGCCCTTCCTTTATTCGGAAATTCGAATATTTATTTGTTTTTGTGTTTAATAACTGATGGCGATTTTTGAGAATGGTTTGGGTTGGTTTGAGTTTGAACAAGGATTGGGATTTAGGATTGCAATTGGAATTGGAATTGTGTCTCATTATATAAAAGGACTCATTTATTTACCGATGCGTTTGTATCCGAATGACATGTTTTGATCAGGTGCTCGGCTGGATATCCAAATCGCCAAGAGACCAATCACAAAGCTAACGCAATCAGATGCCAAATGGGCAGCATCTGTCATTATCGCCAAGCTTCCGGCCATGTATCCTCCAAGGAATTCTATAATCTAAAATGAATATAGTAGTAGATATTATATAGACATTTCTATTGTACATTATATACTACACATATATATATGCATGTATGTATTAAATAATAAAGGATGAGCACAGGACGATGTATGAATATATAGGAGATTGAATGCGGAAAAGGACAAAGAGACGTTTTCAATTTTGTATTTGAAAATAGATTTGCTTCCTAATTCCACAAGGACTCGTTTGTTTAACTATGTTGACAAGGATTTAGATATTCCAATTGTACTCGAGGGAGAGAGTATGCGGCTTTGTTTAATATACATACGTATGTAGTTTGTATTTGTATCGTATAATAAATAGAATAGACCTTTATTATAATTCAATGATTTTCTGACTGTGTTCTTGAGGTGCGTATATAGTACCTAACCTACATATATATGTACAATATAATGTTAATGCTCCTTAGCAGATATGATTCCTTCATCTTGTATAGATTCATGGAAAACTAAACTCAATATGTGTTAAGAAAATGAATGACAAGTTTTATTCTTGATGCTTTATAGGGATTAGGGTTTCTCTAAAGTTGGTTTATATGTATCTTATCGATGACCCAAATCATTTATATAGTTCTTCTATACGCAATAATCAATGCCTATAGACATTTTGAAAATAACCGGAAATTGAATATAAACAGAAACACATTAAATTAAGAGCAACAGTTTTGTGGTAAAAGTGTTTAAATAAGTAATGAGGTTTTGTGGAAGATTTGACATTTTATTGAGAGAGAAAATTGTTTTGAAGTAATTTTAAAACTAAACTAATATAAATGTAAATGTAAAATTTAATTATTTGCAGTAAAACACATAAATACACAAGAGATTAATTTAAATATTTACCGGAGACTATAAAATTATAAGGTGCTTGAAAAATATGTAATATAGGAGTCTATCAGTTATTATATGTAGGAACCATAGGACCTTATATTTTGTTAACTTCTACTCTTCTGTATCGTGTAAACTTGTAAACTTTAACATATAATTCTTGTTTGGGGGTAAGATCTTTTAATTTTCCTTGATTCTGTTCCCTACTTTTAACCAATTGAAAATGGTAGTTAATGGTGATGATTCCGAAGTCAATTGATATTTCCTAAGTTAAGATTAGGGAAATACGGGCCAAAACATAAGAAAACTCATAAGAAATAGATTAATTAATTGGTAATGGCCTGACTCATAACTTCATACAGTGGGCCGTATATGGAAAAGTCGTTGCTTTAATAATTTTTCGGGTGGCTCTTTAAAGTAGTGTCCTCTTTTAATTTTAAACAATTAAGAAATATTTGGAGCTCTAGCAATCAAATTAGGGTCTGTAAAGTTCGAAACACTACAATCGAAACTCGAAATTTTAATGATGCAAAAATTTAGGACTCTTCTTGAGCTAATTAAGTTTAGTGTTCTTATCCCGGATTGGTTCAAAGATCATTTCTTTTTTTTGCTAACATAAACAGACCGATTTTGTTCATTTATTATTGTTAGTCAAAGATATACCACGATAGGTATTTATACTTTTCTTTTTTTTTCCAAAACGTTGGGAACGTTATTTCCTAAAGCAAAGCATTTATTTTGAACTTCAAATTTCTAGGTTTAACCATAAATTGCCAAATTTAAAAATTGACCAAAATAAGAGCAAAAAAAAGAGGCTGGGATGCGACCCACACTGATAACTTCCCATCCCGTCTGTCGATTTGTCTTGTTTAAAAGGTTTATAGGTTTTCATGTTTTGTTAAAAAAGTTATCAGTTAAATTATTCTAAAAAATTTAAAAATAACCAACAATATTTTGCATATGATGAAATAGTTTGATTTCAAAATCTATTTTTGTTAACGAGATTTTTAGTAGAAAACCAATTTTTACCAATTTTAGGAGCATTTCTAAAAAGTTTTTGTTTTTTATGTAGATAAATACAAATTGGATGGATGAAACTAATTTGAAGTCAATGTCTTCTATTGTTCACGAGATATCGAGAACCGAACATTAATTTTTACCAATTTTGCGTACTATTTTTTGTAGATTTTAATTTTTTATGAAAGAACTGACTGCTAGATTAAAAAAAAAACAATTAAATGTTGAAAACAATACTTTAATTTGAAACCTATATCTCAATTTTTTGAAAAGATATTTGAGTCGAAAATCAATTTTTACGAACTTTTAGTAATGCGTTTTTTAAGTATTTATTTTTTGTTAAAAAACTGTCTATTTGATTTTTCTCAAAGATAAAATTAATTTAAAGCTAATATTTTTAATTTTTGAAAAGATAATTGAGTCGAAAATCCATTCTTACCAAATTTATTATTTTTTTTTCTCAAAATTTTATGGAATATTCAAAAACAAGATTTCTCATAAGATAAAATTAGTTTTAAGCCAAAATCTCAATGTTTTGAAAAGATATTTTAGTAGAAAATCAATTTTTACCAACTTTTGTTTTTTTTGTCAGGTTTTTATTTTTGTAAAAAAAACTGTCAATTCGATTTTTCTCAAAATATTACTGAATGTTGACAACAATATTTTTTTAAAAGATAAAATTAGTTAAAAGCTAATGTCTCAAATTTTTGAAAAGATATTTGAGTCGAAAATCAATTTTACTAACTTTTATTATTTTTTTTTTTAAGTTTTTATTTTTTGTTAAAAAACTGTCAATTTGATTTTTCTCAAAATTTTACCGAATAATGAAAACAATATATCTTATAAGCTAAAATTAAATGGAAGCTATAAACTCAAATTTTTGAAAAGATATTTGAGTCGAAATTCAATTTTTTCCAAACTTTGAGTTATGTTTTTTTAGGTTTTCATTTTTTTTTTATAAAAAAAAAATATCAATTCGATTTTTCTCAAAATTTTAGTAGATGTTGAAAACGTTATTTTGCGTTGCACAAAATTATTTTAGAGATAAAATCATATTTTTATCGTAAAATTTTCGAGCTGACAAATATTTTTTTTTCAGTTTTTTTGATTTATATAAAAAACCGTTGCAACCGTTTTGGAAGAAAATCCAACCAACGCGTTGGTTGGATTTTCTTCCAAAATTATGTTTGATTGGTATCACGTTACAATATATAAAATACAATTTAATTCAAGTCTCTAGCGTTATTGGTTCGTGAGATATTTAGGGTTAACCAAAATTTTCACCTCCACCCACTCAATTTTCTTGAGGGCCCTTTTTGCATCTTTCTGCATTATTATCTGTATAACAAAATTTATGAAGTCGATATCTCTTCTGGTTCTTGAGCTACGGACGACGAAAAAAAACGTCGCGAACGTACGGATGTACAGACGTACGTGCGTACGAACGTACGTACACACGCACGCACAGACATCTCACTAAAAATCTTTTATTTCGACTCTAGGGACCTTGAAACGTCGGGAAATGTCAAAATTTTCAATTCGACAAATCGGACCCATTACAATAACTTCCCATGGAAAGTTAATAACTACTCAATGCATCATTCTTCAGTTATGTCCCTTTTATTGTTTCTAACGTCAAGCTGGGATGATTTTAAAAAAAGTGTTTGCTTTATATAGTCTACAAAAGATTCAGGTTTTCGACTTTAGTTTGGGATTAAGGGCTTTAGAAACCAATTTGGAATATCTCAAACTAAGAAGCCCACAGATTACAATAAATTCCTTTATCATTAGGTTGTAAAAAATTGTTTTTGGTTTAGAAGGTCTTAAACGCTTTCAGCTTTTCGACTTAATTTTAAGGGTAAGGGATTGAGCAACTTATTTGAAACTTCATGAACCCAGCTTAACGGACATATCAAATTACATACATCATTTGAAAAAACGTTGTGACTTGATAAATTTGTAAAGTTAATAACAGTTTTTGTTTGGCCTTGAAAAAAAAATATAAAATGAGCTTGAAACCAGTCCCTTTTATAACGGGTTATTCATTTTGCGGTTTTAAAAGAACCGCTTGAATTCTACATCTGTCAAACCAATTTTTTGTTTTCATTTGAAAGTCTGAAATTTACGAACATGGATCGCTTATTATCGCACAACTTATACAAATCGTTAAGAACTGCTACAAAATTGGCGATTCTTCCACAGCCTCATATCGTGCTTTAAGGGGAGGTTATGGTTTACATAATCGTGCAACTACGCAAGCAATTGGCAAAATTGTGAAGAAATTTGAAGAGACTGGATTAGTTATAGATATTGTAAGGGCTGTGCATCATCGTTTCACTCGTACCACTGGAAATAACGCAATAATAAGACCCAAATGTGTCGATTCCTCATCGTTTTCAGGAATTAGGACTGTCTTACGGCACATTATTATTGCATATATTTTGCATTTGATCTACACCTACATCCATATAAAGTCCAGCTCACACAACAACTGAAGCCAGCTGACCATTCTCAACGTCGTCGTAGATAGGTCAAATAGGTGCTTGAACAACAAGCGGTGGACGGCGGAGGCTATGTTAATAAACAAAATTGTCGTATTTGGGGTTTTGAGAATCCTTAAGTACCTAATTTAAGAGAAGCCATTACATCCACAAAAAATCACTGTTTGGTGCGCTTTTTGGTCCGGAGCGGAGGTGTGATTAGACCTTACTTCTTTGAAAACGACGTTGGGACGACTGTCACTGTCAATTCGGAGCGTTATGGTCATATGACAACCGACTTTTTTTTGCTTGCTATTGAAGAATACGACTTGGAGAATATGTGGTTTCAACAAGACTATGCCACACAACTGCAGCGAAAATATGGCTTTATTGCAAGAAACGTTTCCTGGCCTTTAATTTCTCGTCGTGGCGATATCAACAGGGCACCAAAATCATGCGATTTGACACCGCTGAACTTTTTTTTGTTGGGCTACGCGACAAACCGTGTTTTTTTTTGCAGAAAAACCTTTGACTCTTGAGCACTTAAAAACCAACTGGTAACTGGTGCCAACGTTATTAAGAGAAATCACAATGGATGCTTATTTCAATATATTGTAGCCACGGTTGCCACTTGAAAAAAATTTTAATGATCAAAGCTGAAAATAAAAATGACCAATCGTACCAAAAAATTACCAAAATAATTTGGTTTTTAACTTGTTATGAAGTTATTGTAATCGGTCCGATTTGTCGAATTGAAAATTTTGACATTTCTCGACGTTTCAAGGTTTCTAGAGTCTAAATAAAAGATTTTTTGTGAAATTTCTGTGCGTGCGTGCGTGCGTGCGTACATTCGTACGTCCGTACGTTCAGGAAGTTTTTTTCGTAGTCCATAGCTCAAGAACCAGGAAATATCTCGACTTCAAATAAATTTTTTTATACAGATAATAATGCAGAAAGATACAGAAGGGACTCTCAAAAAAATTGAGTGAGTGTTTTTTTACCGCAGCAATTAAAAAAAAATGGTAAACCCAAATTAACTCACGAAACAAGTATTTTTTGGAAAAAATCCAATTTACAGTTTTTTTTTTAATCAAAAAAACTGTCAAAAATATAATTGTCACCTCGAATATTTAACGAACAAAAATGGTTATATCTCTAAAATAATTGTATGCAACGAAGAATAACGTTTTTGACATCTGGCAAAAATTTAAGAAAAATCGAATGTATAGTTTTTTTTTATAAAATATAAACACCTAAAAAAAAACATTACTAAAAGTTGGTATAAATTTACTTTCGACTCAAATATCTTTTCAAAAATTAAAAAAGATATTGGCTTCAAACAAATTTTTTTAAAAGTGTTTTTTCCGACATTCCGTAATTTTTTTTTATAAAAATCCAAAGTCAGTTTTTTCATAAAAAAAATTAAATCTACAAAAAATAGTACGTAAATGGTACTAATATTGGTAAAAATTGGTTTTCGTCTAAAAATCTCGTTAACAAAAACAGATTTTGAAATCAAACTATATCATCATATTCAAAATATTGTTGGTAATTTAGATTTTTTTTAGAATAATTCAACTGACAACTTTTTTAAAAAAACACGAAAGCCTACAAACTATTTAAGCAAGACAAATCGGCACACGGGATGGGAAGTTATCAGTGTGGGTCGCATTCCAGCCCTTTTGTTTAAGGTCACAATATGTTAACATTATTTCAGCATATTGTATATTATCGCTTAATAAAATTTATATAAAATTAATTTAAAAAAAATGGTTTTGCAGACCAAACTCTTGAAGCTCTTTGGCCAGCATTACATAAATAATGGTATCAAAATTAAGCCTCCCTTTCGTTTTAATCAAAGTTAATTTAAAAAAATGTCCACTTAGCAGCAGTTGAGCTGTGAGGAAGTAACGTCAAGTTATAAACGAACTTACTTAAATTTTGAAAACAATATTCATTTAAAACGTTTTTATGATAACCGACCTTTTCCCAAAATTCTGACATGATCATTTTATACGTTAGATTATAATCTTGAGATGTGATGATTTTGAGATATTGAGCCATCTGTCAATAAATTGTGAAATGAATGCATTCAGCGTGTGCATTCAATGATCGTGCATTTGTTATGGGGTTTACAAATGAAAAGTACTTTAGGCTTCCATTTTATTTTTGAGAATAGAGTCGAGTTATTTTTTTTCCAATTTCTTAAAAAAGGGACTAAATGGAATAAGAAATGACCATGCGACCAAGTAAGAAAATTAAGACCAAATTTGGTCGTAAATGACCAAACTGGCAACCGTGATTGTAGCGTGAATCGTTTCATTTTAATTAATGTCATAGTTTTACTTCTTAAATTTTAAAGGATAACAGCTTGCTAACAGAAAAGCATCAGATATCCAAATTTATGTCTGTTCCTCTTATTGAAAACACCTGATTTATTTAAAAACTTATTAACTATAAAGGTGTGTCTGGACCAAAGAAACATTTCTTTAACATTTCAGAAAAATTGTAAAAAACATTTCAGAAACAGAGAAACATTTGTGAAATGTTTTTTTTTAATATTTCTCAACGCTCGAAAATATTTCTGAAATATTTATAAAATGTTTCTCTCTTTCCCATTCGAAATGTAAAACTTTATTTGCTGTTTTAAGAAAGTCGTAAGTGGTTATTAATATAAGTATAATAAAAGTTGCAAAAAGTGTGGAGCAAATAGAATGTTAAAATGAAAAATGTCTTCTTATTTTAACAGTGAATTCTGAAACATCTAAGCTATACAAATTCTCTTCAATAAAATTGAGGAACATCTCAATTGATCAAGAGTATAATGATTTTTGCTGCCAAAAAAGTCAATATGTACCAATGTGCGTTGTTTTCAAATAAGTCTTGAACGATGATGTCTTCATAAATATGGCAGCCAATTTCATGTTTTTATAACAGGAAATTGAACAATAAAAAAAAAACTATTTTTCAACATTTCATATTATTCACAAAACATGTTTTTTTTTTTAAATAATTGGGCCCCATTTTATAAATAAACAAAATTAACCAACATTAAAACTTTAAAATAAATATTTACCAATTTACCATGAACAAGCAGCACAATGCGATAGCAAGGAATATTTTGATTCTAGCATCACGTTCACTTTTGCTTTTTAAATTCACTGCAAAACCTAGTTGATTACATTTGCAATTGTTGTAAAACATTTCATGGTCATCCTGAAAAATAGAAAATTCAAGAAAAATATAAGTAAACAAAATAAATATATTTAATATTTTATTTGGTGTTATTTGTTTCTATCTTGCATAAAGTTAAAATAAAAAATAAATACAAAACTTTAGTACGTTATTTTGGTCCAAAAAATTAAAAAGGAATTTATGTTTTTTTTTTTTAAAGACTGAACATTTTTTCAAGCGACTGAACTCAACTCACAAGAATTATTAAATTAAACAAAGTTTTGAAAACTTCCATGTCTGACATTCTTTCATAAAATAGCAAATATTTAAAAATTATTAAAACTAAAAATTACCAAAACAAAAGCTGCTTCGAAATCATCATCATCACTACACAATAAATAGCAAAATTTTAAATATTTGAAGCAATTAAATTTGTTTAAAAGTTATTAAAAAAAATGACACAATTTGTAGAGTTGTTAGTTTTTATAAAGAACTATCCGGAAATGGAAAGTTAAACAAAATAAAATTACTGAAATAATAATAATTATATGAATTTTTTTTTTTAAATGGAGTAATTGATGAAATGAAAGTGCATATTCAACAAAAATAATAATAATGTAGTAAAGGTCGTATAGCTATTGCTGTGAAAAGTTAAAAATAAAAAAAGGTTCTGAATAAAACATTAACTTCATTATTTCATCTATTTCTGTAATATTTAGAATTTTTAATGAGTGTATTTTTAATTTTCTTTGATTTTGATCAAAATCACAGAAAAACGTTGCAAATGAATCATAACGTCATCATTTTTTTTATTTTGTTGAAAACTTTGTTAACATTTTAGCAGTTTCAAGTGCTCAATTGCCAAAAGACCACTTAAATCTTCCGTACATTTGTACGTTCGAGATACCTTTTTTTTTGTCGTCTATATGTCAAGAACCGAAAGAGATTCCGACTTTAAATATATTTTGTTTTGCAAATAATAACATCAAAAAATGCAGAAAGGTTTTTCAACAAAATTTAGAGGATGTTTTTTTTTATATATATAAGATTTGAAAATATACCTGTAAAATAAGTTTGTCTTCAAAAAACCTTAATTTTTCAATTTTTTTGTTTGTTTGTTAAAATTTTTTTTATTTTTTTTTTTAATATTTTTGTTATGCAGTTGTTTAGTGATTGTAAATATACGTTTTTGATTTGAATTTCGTAAAAAAATGTGAATCCTTTTTCGAGGTATCGGATTTTGAAAAAAAAATTAAATATTTTTTCAAAAATCCAAAAAAAAATATATACCTACACTTTTGATCATCAAATAGTGAAATCGGTTCATTAGTTCCTGAGAATTATACAAACAAAATTACGGTTTTATGAGCGGTACCCTTCCGGAGCAATACAAAAATACATTTTTTAACTAAAAGAAGCCAAGTTAAGTACAAATATGGCGGAGGGAAATTTTTTTTTGGTGAGAATAGAAATTTAGTCTGGACGAATCATCATATATATTATATTATTTCATTATCATGCCTCTCTTTTTCGGCTCTCATACGGAACTAATTTTAACGAATAAGGTGTCAAAACAAAGAGAATTTTCCGTAGACTATGCCAATTGTATTTTATTAAATATTAATTTATAATTTGTTGACAAAAAACTTAACATCTAATATATAAAATATTCCTGTCACAGTGTTAGTTGCCATACTCCTCCGATACGGCTTAACCAATTTTAATGAAATTTTGCATATACATATACTCGGTAGGTCTGAGAATAGGTTTTAATCTATTTTTTATATTCCTGAGTGTTATGGTAGTACCCGTAGCGTGATGGTTAGTGCGTTGGACTGTCATGCAAGGGGTCTTGGGTTTTAACTTTTTTCACGGGTACTGCCTCTTGCGAGGATTTGACAAATTCTCCAAGAGTAATGCTTGTCATGAAAAGTGCTTTCTCAATTTAGCCGTTCAGATTCGGCATATAAACTGTAGGTCCCTTCCATCTCTGACAACATTACTCGCACACAGGGATGTTTGAGAGTTGTAAGTCACTAGGCCCTGGTTCTCCATGGACTGTTGCGCCACCTAATTTATAATTTATATAAGTGTTATGGTTTAATTGCATCAACATCGTACACGGTGCAACGATCTTACGATAGTATTCAGTGATGCTATGTACAATGAAGCATTGATTGCAATTGAGGATCTTTGCATTATCATTGCCAACTTACCACTCAGTCATTTCGGTATGCATTTACCAAATCGAAATGCATCTGATTTAATTGACATTGAATTGAATCGTGAAATACAGTACAATATTGTAGAAATGGCAGCGATTGTTGCTCGCAATGTCCCACTAATGAATGAAGAACAAAGAACCATTTATGACATTTATTTTTGCTAAAACTGTGTAAAATTATCATCTGGGATGAATGCACTATGGCACACAAACATTCGCTTGAGGTGTTGGACAGGACATTGAAAGATATAAAAAACAACGACAGCCTATTTGGCGGCACTTTTTTACTGCTTTCAGCTGATTTGAGACAAACACTTCCCGTTATTCCGCGTTCATTGTACGCTGATTAGATCAACGCGTGCTTAAAATCATCGCAACTGAAAGTAAATATGCGTGTTCAAATGCTTTAAGATCCATCCGCTGAAACATTCTAAAAACAACTGTTGATAGATATAGGCGACGGAAAAGTTACTACAGATGAAGCTGGATGCATAAAATTACCGGTCGATTTCTGCACGATTATTGATTCACAAGATGCACTCATTGACCAGATATTTCCCGATGTACATAGACAATATACAAATCACGAGTGGCCGTCAGAAAGAACAATTTTAGCAGCAAAAAATGTGAATGTCAACGTATAAATCCCAAGATACAACATTTGTAACCAGGAGACTTGGGATCATACAAATCTATTGATACAGTTTGGGATGCTACCGAAGCTGTAAATTATCCAACTGAGTTTTTGAACTCATTGGATTTACCAGGCATGCCACCGCATAATTTACAACTGAAGGTTAGATCTTCGGTATTTTTTCTTCGTAATTTGAACCCACCACGGTTGTGCAACGGCACGCGATTAGTAATTTAAAATGTTATCGAAGCCATAATTCTAAATGGCAAATTCCGAGGTGAAAATATATTATTACCGCGAATCCCTATTATGCCCACAGATGTGCCAATTCAATTGAAACACCTTTAATTTCCAATTATTGGCATTTGCAATAACTATCAATAAGTATCAAGGCCAAACGATGATTGTCTGCTGCTTACATTTGAGCACTTCATGTTTTTCACACGGAAAATTATACGTGGCGTGCTCTCAAGTGAGCAAACCATCCAGTTTGTTTATATTGGCGAAAGATGGGATCACACAAAATATTGTTTACTCTGTTGCATTAAAGGGATTGATATTGTTCTTTTGTAGTACAGTCATAATTAGCGATATGTATAAAATTTTAAAGAATTCATTTTAATAAATTAAAAAAAATTGTTTAGTGATTTTTTATTTTAATATTTTATCACCTTTTACAGTGCTCTATACCTCTGCCACTTATATACCACATCCTTACACACTTACAATAAGTTATTTATTTCTAGCAAAATATTCTCTAGACATTATTAATATGACAACACAACGTTTGTTTGGTCAGCTAGTTTTATTATAATAAAAATATGAAATACTCGGAAAATATTATGTTAAGGGAAATGGTTTGTGTATTTGAATGAACTTATCGAATACACACCATTTTTTGTCGGTAAGCTAGTTTCTAGGTATTTTTTTTTGTATATACAAAGGCTCGATTTATCCCAAGACACAACTCATCCCGGAAATGAAAAATACTTGTAAGCATACTTAACGAAAACAATTGTCTGTGTATTAAACTAGTTCATTCAAAGCATTAAGCAGTAGTTGTAGAGGTTGTACGTAATACCTATATAGGTATAATGTATCTATGTATATACGTTGAACAAGCGATTATAATAGAAAATACATAGATATACTCTTTCTGGCCCGTTTCTTTAACTTGTACTAAGTATTTATTCTTTTATATAGGCGAAGGCAAGTAAAATATATGTGAAACAACCTTATTCTTAAAAAATAATATTTTAAAATCATATATGTATATAAAGGTACCAAGATAATACTTCTTGATAGACACACTTATAGACACAAAGCAGATTGTTGATTAAATATTTATCATATTTGTTAATCCGATGCAGTGGCGCTAAACAGCCATCGTTGGTATTTACAATAGTTATAGTTATAAAAATACATAAATATATACCAAATGCATTAATTTCGATAATGCGCTCTTTCGGGCTCATACACAGGATTTGATGTGGTGAGATGGGAGGGGGTTACATTTAATACAGTTAAAATAATTTAAAAAAAAACTATTTTAAGATTCATAATTTTACCTGAAAAATAAGTTTGTCTTCAAAAATTCAAATGCCATTTTATAAATCAAAAACCCTTGATTTTTCAATTTTTTTTTTGAAAATCGTTAGAGCGTTTTTTTTTTTAATTAATTTTTTATATATACAATTTTTCAATTTTGTTCTAGAAATGTTTTTGGTATGCAGTTGTTTAGTGATTGTAAATATACGCTCTACATTTAAATTTCGTAAAAAACTGTTGACCCGTTTTTGAGATATAGAATTTTGAAAAAAAAAAAAATTCAATATTTTTTTTAAAAATAAAAAAAAAAAAAAATTGCACCTTTGATAATCAAATATTGTTGAGGCAATATAAGAGCTCGATCAAAAAAAATTATTGAAATCGGTTCATAAGTTGCTGATAAAATTAAAAAACAAAATAACGGTTCTATATGAGCGGTACCTTTCCGAGCAATACAAAAATATGTTTTTCTTACTAAAAGAAGCCATGTTAAAAAATAAAATTTCAGAGAAAATTTAAAAAAATTATCTATTGGTTTGTTTCTGAGAAAATACGATTTTTTGTTTTTTGACCAAAAAAATTGTATGGGGCCACTGTTAGTTTTGATCTTAAAAAAAATGAAAAAAAATCGCCTAACGCGAATCTGCTCAAAACCTTAACTTCCAAGTTTGAACTCAATCGACCCAAGGGTTTAGGCTGTAGGAGCGTGGACAGACAGACAGGACAGACGGACGGAATCGCGGGATCCACTTTTTTTTCGACTTCTCTACCATCGTAATATCATGTTCGATTAAAATATCGAGTTCAAATTTTTTTACGAATGCAAAACTTGCCATATAGTTCCTATATGTCGCAAGTAATAATACAATTTTTTTAAAAACTGATTTTTGACTTGAATATTTTGAGTATAAATGAAGACATTGACTTTAAAACTATTCCATACAAATACTCTAAGGTAATTTTGAAAAATATAATTTTTTTATAAAAAAACAATAAAAACTTTCAAAAAATGCTACTAAAATATCTCGGGAACGAAAAACAGGTATTGAAATCAAACTTATTTTATCATATTCCAAATATTGTTGTTAGCTTCATGTATTATTTTTAGAAAAATAAAATTTACAACTTTTTGTACAAAAAAAAAAACAAAAATTTACAATAACAAAATTTAAAAAAACTGATAAAAAATGGTTTTCGACTCAAGAATCTTGAGAGCAAAAAAAAATATTGACTTCAAACTTTTTTTTAGCTTACACGAGGAGCTGTTATTAACATTTTGTAAAACTTTTAGAAATATCGACAGACGGGCACTAATGGGAAGTTATCAGTATGGGTTGCATCCCAATCTCTATTTTTTTAAGTCTTATCAATTCTGGATTTTTATTTAGGGACATTAGAACGTCAACTAATTGTTTTTTTTTTTTAATCCCACAAAGTAGACTGGTTACAATACTTCGCATGGGAAGTTTAAAACTGTTAAGGGAAGTCTTATTATTTTTTTTGATTATGGCTACAAAATTTTAGGGACAAATTTAAATACATTTTGCATACAGATCAAGCAATAATAATAACTAATAAGAGATGAAAAATAAGACAATTTCCTACTTTAAATTCTTATCAGTTCACATTAAATAAGTTAACTTATGACAACTTCAGAAACATATTTTATATAAAATCATTTAGAAGATGACCAAAAATGATAATAAGGTACAAGTAGTTTCTTGGTCCTGTTCAATTCGTTTTTCATTCTTGAATTATACTTTCAATTCTTTTTCAATTTTAATTCTTCTTCAGAAATTGAAACGAAGTTAAAATTTTCAAGGTATCGAAACTTTGAATGTTTAAGTACAATTGCAAAGGAAATCTACTAACAATGGTATTTGAAACATTTACATAAGTGCAAATGCCAATACACTTCACTAAAGAATCTCAAAAAAGAAAAAATGTATAACTTTTGGAAAACAGTATTTTTTGCCTTTAATTGGTGTTTAACACTTAACAGTGTTCCCTGTTAACATACCATGGTTTGGTTGGATATGTTAAAAAACCTTTTTTCTTGCTGTAAAAACTTACATCATTGCTCTTATTCTTATCAAATCTGTATTAAATTAAGCAAAAGGTAACAAAACCCGTTTTTTTTTTGTTAGAAAGCAATACATTCGTGTTAAGATACTTTTCTTACATCTTCGAAGCAGAATAATATGTGCCTCCAATTTTGAACTTATGTTCTGAACATTACCCATTTTTTTGTTCGTAAATAGTGCTCCGTATGCTGGCTTCTTCTATATAATATATCGAATCTGGTGATCAGAGGCAAAATGTCTTCGTGTAAGAGCTTATGATTTTAATATGATCGACTAGTGTTTTAGCTAAACTGTGCAGTAACAGTATGTAATTTAAAAATAAATTAAAACAAAGAAATTTAAAGTTTAAATACCAATTTTAAAATGCTTTTGAATTGACCGAACATTTTTCCTAAAAATACAGCTCTTCAAAAACATTTAAAGCAAAAATTCTCGTAACTATTGTTTCCTTATTAATTTAATTGTAAACTCCTTCGAAAGTTCAAATTACACAACTATTTTAAAATTATAAAAAAATACCAAACAAATTTATTTAGGTTTAGTATTGAGTTAAGATAAGCAGTTTGGACTGTACAACATGATATATAAGATAATTAGGTCTTCACAATCGAGTTGTTTCAAATATTCTTATTTATTCAAACAAATAAAACTAATGAGCTTTAAATTTAGATGCAAAAAGCCTCCAGAATTATTACTGGCAGCTATTTACATAATGAAGTTAATAATATCTTTAATTTAAATTTTCCATGTCAATACGTATGATTAATTATTATAGATCTGCAGTATTTTAAAAATTCTAGAATAAATTTGAATGTTTTATTTACAAAAAAAAAAAACTGAATTGGTATTCAACTCTTTATTTAGATTTTTTGTTAGTCATTCATTTCCTAAGTGCACGTGTCATCGCTTTAGTTTTTATTTAGTGTATGTTTTTAAAAACATATCACGAATACAATATACAACATATATGTACATATAATCGTACAATACATGTTCATAGATACAGACAAATATTATTATTAAACCAAATTAAATTTATTTTAATTTTAATTTTAATTAAATATATATATATATATAAAAAAATATTATTGTTTATGATTTTTGTAATTAAATTTATTGACACAATTAAAAAAAAAAACAAACAACAATTATTCCATTAAATTGACCATGCATAAAATATCTACCTACGATAATAATTATTATTGTTAATTTAATTATTATGTATGTTTGTATAGATACAACAATATGTATAGGTGTTATATTAAATATTCACACAAAAGTTTGTTTTATGGTAACAAGTAAATAATATAGAATACAATGAAAGCTTTTCACTTTTAGTAACAACCAATTCAACTCATCTGTATTTAAACTCTTCCCTATAGGTACGGTACAGTGTAACATGGATATAATAAAGTACACAAATTCAAAAATGTATTAACTTTTAACTTTGTATGGTTGATAAATTTGTAAATGAAAGAAAAAAGTGGTTGCTGCAAAAGTATTAAAAATGTGATTTCCGGGACTTTTCAGATAATACAAATTCCATGTTTCACAATTAATTTATTAGGAAATCAGGAAATAGTCGAATGAAAATTAAATTTAAATATTCTGAGAAATTATTTAGGAATTTGAGGTATGTGTATGCATATTAGTATACCTACCTATTTTTCAAAATGGAAAATTTGCGAAACACCTGTATAGAAAAACTAGATACAAAAATCGAAAATGTCATTTTAAAAGTGTTGTAAAGTGTACATTATAGTTTTTGAACTGTAAAATTATCTACGAAATAATACACCAATTAAATCTGTTAGTTTACTTTTCGTAAATAATAAGTCTAAGATTAAGTTTTTCGTCAAAGTAGAACCTAGAAGCATTGGACTTTTACTATGTTTTTAACTGTGTATTTTGTAGTGCTCTTATAAACCTTTAAAATGAGCCTCGTATACCATGAAATTCTTATACAATATTGCAAGGCAATATGTACCCAAACATTTTTTAAATAAAATTTACAGTTTTCGAGAAATTCAAATTAAACTGATCTTCACCCTCATGAAGTTAGTTACTTACTTAAGGTGGCGCTACTGTCCTGTGTGAACTAGGGCCTCACCCAACAAACTTCTTCATCTAGCTCGGTCCCTAGCTAGATGTCTCCAGTTTCGCGCTCCAAGTTGGTTGAGGTCACTTTCCACTTGTGAGCGCCACCTAATTCGCGGTCTTTCTCTACTGCACTGTCCTCTGGGTGTGGATTCAAAGGCTTTCCGGGCCGGAGCATTGGTTTCCATGCGCTCTACGTGACCCAGCCATCTAAGTCATTGAACTTTTACCTAAGTCTACGCCCGTACAGCTCGTCGTTCCATCTTCTCCTCCACTCCCCTTCTATGCATACGGGACCGTAGATTGCACGAAGAACTTTTCTGTAGAAACGACCCAAGGTGCTTTCATCCGCTTTTGTCATAGTCCATCCTTCTGCACCGTATAACAGGACGGGGATGATGAGGGTTTTATATAGCGACACTTTGGTCGCTCGAGAGACCGCTTTGCCACTCAATTGCTTTCTTAGCCCAAAGAAACAGCGGTTAGCAAGAGTTATTCTTCGTTTGATCTCAGCGTTGGTGTTGTTTTCTGTGTTTAGAGCGGAGCCTAGGTAGACGAAGTCCTTAACTACCTCAAAGTTACGTTTGTTGATGGTGACGTTTTAACCGAGACGTCGGTGTTGTAAGTCCTTTCTTGACGACAGCATGTACTTTGTTTTACCCTCATTAACCGTTAAACCCATTTTTGCCGACTCTGCCTCAATACTCTCAAAGGCCCCATTGACATCACGCTGAGTTCTTCCGGTTATGTCAATGTCATCAACATATACTAGTAATTGGACAGACTTTTAAAAGATAGTGCCTCTAGTGTTGACGTGGGAGCTCTGCACTATTCTTTCAAGTACGATGTTAAAAAAATCGCATGACAGCGCATCACCTTGTATGAAGCCTTTTTTGACATCAAAAGTTTCTGTTAAGTTGTTTCGAACCTTTATGGAGCAGCGTGAATTCTCCATGGTCATCCTGCACAAACGGACGAGTTTGCAGGGATTCCAAAACTAGACATGGCTCTATACAGCTGGTCCCTGTAGATACTGTCATATGCGGACTTGAAATCGCTGAAAAGATGGTGGGTATCGATTTGATGTTCTTGGGTTTTTCCAGGATCTGCCGTAATGTGAATATTTGATCGACTGTGGACTTTCCTGGGCGATAACCACACTGATAAGGACCTATCAGGTTGTTGACGATGGGCACATTGTTGGCTTTCGTCGTCTATGTTGAATGGATCATCCTGTCTGACAGCGGAATTCGGTTCATCGTCGCCGTTATACAGTCTGCACAAATGGTCCTTCCATATCCTTAGCATTGACAGCCAATCCACTATGATGTTTCCACTTTCGTCTTTGCAGTCTTCGGTTCTAGGTTTATGGACTTGTGAACTTCCGATTCACGTGCTCATAAAACTTTCGAACTTAATTCCTGCTTTTGAACCTCTCAACATCTTCGACCGCACGCTTCTCATGCTCTCTCTTTTTCCTTTTGAGAAGTCGGTGTTCCTCTCGCCTCTTCTGCTCATAGAGCTCATGAGCAGCTATCGTCCTTATATGCAGCGACGCTTTGCGTGCCTGTTGTTTGGCTGTATTTGCCTGCCGATATTGCGTAGAACTGTCATGCCAGAGGTCCTGCCTGTGCTTACTTAAGATTTCGGGTACTTGCGAGGAGTTGACAAATCTTCCAAGAGTAGTTCTTGTCATAAAAAGTGCTTTCTCAAATTAGCCGTTCGGATTCGGCACATAAACTGTCCCCTCCTTCTCTGACAACATTACTCGCACACAGGAATGGTTGAGAGTTGTAAGTCATTAGGCCCTGGTTCTTTACGGACTGTTGCACCACCTAATTTTATTTAATAAAAGCCTTTCAAAATTTAGATACTCGTAGATTCTTAAAATTATCAGAAATTTGTTAATAAAGAAAAGATAAAATGTGTCTCGGTTATCAAATTAGTACCTACTTACTAAGAAAGTTTCTAAAAAGTATGTGGAAGTAGATATTGACGTATATGGATTTTTAAAAAGAGGTTTTATTTTGATGTTAAAAATAATCATTTTTAACTTCCCATAGGAAGTTATTGTAATGCGTTCAATTTGTCAAATTGAAATTTTTAACATTTCTCGACGTTTCAAGGTCCCTAGAGTCGAAATAAAAGATTTTTAGAAAGATGTCTCTGCGTGCGTGTGTACGTACGTTCGTACTTCCGTACGTTCGCGACGTTTTTTTCGTCGTCCATAGCTCAAGATCCAGAAGAGATATCAACTTCAAATAAATTTTGTTATACAGATAATAAGGCAGAAAGATGCAGAAAGGGCTCTCAAGAAAATTGTGTGGGTGATTTTTTTACCATAGCAGTTTAAAAAAAAAGGTGAACATTTTGATTAACCCTAAATATCTCATGAATCATTGACGCTAGAGACTTGAATTAAATTTTATATTGTAACGTGATACAAAACAAGTATATTTTTGTAAAAAAAATCAATTAACGGTTTTTTTTATAAATCAAAAAAACTGAAAAAAAAAATTTGTCACCTCGAAAATTTTACGACTAAAATATGATTTCATCTCCAAAACAATTTTTTGCAACGAAGAATAATGTTTTTGACATCTGATAAAATTTTGAGAAAAATGTAATTGACAGTTTTTTTACAAAAAATAAAAACCTAAAAAAAAAATTAATACAAGTTGGTAAATATTGATTTTCGACTTAAATATCTTTTCAAAACATTGAGATATTGGCTTTAAACTTCTTTTATCTCTCAAAAAATATTGTTGTTCAAATTGAGTAAAATTTTGAAAAAAATCGAATCGACAGTTTTTTAACAAAAAAAATAAAAACCGAAAAAAAAAATTAACAAAAGTTGTAAAAAATTGATTTTCGACTCAAATATCTTTACAAAACTTAGAATTAATGGCTTCTAACTAATTTTAACTTATAAAACATATTGCCTTCAACATTAAAAAAAAAAATTGAAAAAAAATCGAATTGACAGTTTTTTTTACAAAAAGTAAAAACCTAAAAAAAAATGTATAAAAGTTGGTAAAAATTGATTTTCGACTCAAATAGCTTTTCAAAAATTACAAATATTGGCTTCAAATTTATTTTATTTCACAGAAAATATTGTTTTCGATATTCATATATCATTCGATATAAAAATCCAACAGTCCGTTTTTTCATAAAAAAATAAAATCTACAAAAAAAAGTACGCAAATTTGGTAAAAATTCATACATATAGACACATTTTTAAGCAAGACAAATCGACAGACGGGATGGGAAGTTATCAGTGTGGGTCGCATCCCAGCCTCTTTTTTTAAGAGTAATCAATGAATGTTTACCTCACTCTGAAAAAAACTAAAAAAATAGCTACAGATACATAATTTTATAATATCCTTTTTATAACCTTCAAGGTCTTGCATCCATTGTAAAGTATTTTAAAACTGTAAACTGTGACCATTTCATTTTGTAGTGAATTACTTGCTGAAGAGTGTATCGTTCCATTTGTAGTACCTATTAAAGGGATTATTGCTTGTCAAAAGATGACAGCTTTTAAAAACACAGCTGTGTAAATAGTGGGTTATTCAAAATAAAATCTCTCATTGGAACACACCATAGTTATAATTTGTACGTATAAATAATTATTTGGTAAATTTATCAGAGGAAAATTCTTTTTTTGGGGAATTTCAAGGCCACATACAAAATACTTATTGCTCAAACATTTAATTAAAAAAATTGACTTAAATTATCACCATTGTAAATTTAAATATAATAAAGTTAACCTATTTAAACGATATACATAAATGCATAGCTACCACATTTTTAATTCTTTCTCATTGGTTTTGTGTTTATCTATGTTTTGTCGCGACGCGACGACGCGTCGTGTGAAATTAGCTACCATAACACGGTGGAACAACAGCTTGTGGTAATTTGTGGTAACTACAAATACAAAATCATATGACTCTAAATTAATACAAGGTAAAACGTTATCAATTTTTAAGTTTATTGACATAAATTTATGAACCTCTATATATTCAAAAAACCAACAAAAAATACTATGAAAATAATGATATATTTTAGATAACAAAACAAATTGCAAAGAAATTCCATCTTATAGTTCGTACAAAAAAGGTTTTTAAAATTTATCAGTTATATACCTTAATATCTGCTGGTACTTAATTTAGTTTTAAATTACACATAGAATGTAGAATGCTTTTATAGTCTTCTGTCATGCAAAATATCTACCTGTATTGCAAGAGTCTGCATTGGGTTTCATATTGCAATAATATGACTAGGTAGATATACTCGTATGTTGCATCAATAAAGCTTTATATTCGCTAGACTTGTAATCAATCTTCTTTGAATGTAATCTTTTATGAAATAATTTAAAGATTGCATTCATTGAATGAACTCTTAGACTGGTACTGCAAATTTTGCAATCATCAATCATTTAACAGATTTGAAAAGATTACAAGATTACATTTTTGTTCCTAAATTATTTGATTGTAATCAATTGATTGCAATCATTTGAATCTCAATGGATTCATATTAGTTAAATCACTTAGGAATATAAGATTACAAACATGGCACAAAAAAAGTGGTAACAATCATGCATTCGACGTTTTAAATAAGTACGTTTAGGTGTTCGTCACATTTTATCGGTACCTATGTTTTTCGACAGTTATACTTGTGAGACTATATTTTACTAACCTGTATTTAAATAAATGTTTGGCAGATCCCTTCCAAATTTAAGCTCAAACAAAAAAGCAAACTAAAAAAAAACTTAGTAAAAATAATTTTTTGACATTTAAAGTCTGGTCTGTTGGAGTGCAATTTTGATTTGTCCTTTTGCAGTATTACTTGTTAAACTATACTATTTCGATTGATATCATAAATGTAAAAACTCCGTGGTTATTATAAACTTTAATGGAAAAAAGTGTAAACGGCTGAAAATTGCTTTTTTTAGTTAAATATTTATTTTTAAAACAAAAAATTTTTTTTTTTGAATAAATTTTTCAATTTTAGTCAAAAGCTTAAGGGTACATGTCCAATGGGTTGGTTAAGAAGTAAACTTCTGTAACGATTGGCAGCAGTTTTAATGTTTTGCAAATGACTTGACTTGACTTTGGTACACACCAAAACTTCTATCTGTTCGACCTACGTGCAAAGTATGAAATGTTTGTAATACGACGACAACAACGACCGCATTAGAGTCGTTTTTTCACACATTTGGGTGCAGTTTTTACCATCTTCGTCACGGGTACATGACAGACTAAGTGGTCTTTGCTGTACACCTCGAAACCTTTCTTTCGATATACTTTTGAAAAGTTTTTCAATCACTGCACTTTTTTGTCGTCAGCTCTTAGTCTACTTGCATTCGTTTTTACTTGCGACATTATAGAAACTATATGGCAATTATTGCATTCGTAAAAAATGTCGAACTCGAGATTTTAATCAAACATGACATTACGATGGTAGAGAAGTCGAAAAAAGTGGGTACCCCGATCCCGTCGGTCTATATGTCTATTTGTCCTCGCCGCTACAGCCCAAACCATTTCGTCGATTGAGTTCAAACTTGTTTTTAAGCAGTTTCGCGTAATTTTGTCCTTAAGTTTTCTCAAGAACTAATGAACCGATATCAATCATTTTTTTTCTGCACAAGCTCTTATACTGTCTTTATAATATTTTATGATCAACATTTTTGTTTTGGATTTTTAAATTTTAAGTTCGTGCGACCCATCAGTCGAACACTTTATTTTTTTCTTGATTTTTGTTTTCTAGATTTTAAATTTTAGATTTTTGATTACGGCTTTTGAGATTTCGTGATAGAGCCTCCTGTCAAACTACCAACTAACAAATTTGAAAGTCTGACATTTACAAAAATGGGTCGCTTAACTATCACACAAATGGTGATTCTGCCACAGCCACATAAAGTGTCTTAAGAGGAGATTATGGTTTACATAATCGTCCAACTTCGAAAGCAATTGGCAAAATTTAAAGAGACTGGATTGTTTACAGATATTGTACGGCCTGTGCATCATCGTTTCACTCTTATCACTGGAAATATCGCAATTCGAAGACCCGAATGTGTCGATTCCTTATCGTTTTCAGGAATTAGGACTGTCTTACGGCACATTATTATTGCATATATTTTGCATTTGATCTACACCTACATCCATATAAAGTCCAACTTACACAACAAATGACCATTCACAACGTGTCGTCGTAGATACGTCGAATGGGTACTTCAACAACAGGCGGTGGACGGTGATTTTTCGAACAAAATTTTCTTCAGCGACGAAGCACATTTCTCACTCGGTGGGTAAGTTAATAAACAAATATGTACTTCGAAAACAACGATGGAACGACTGAGACATTTCCTGGCCTTTTAATTTCTCGTTGTGGCGAAATCAACTGGTCACCAAGATCATGTGACCGCTGGACTTTTTTTGTGGAGATGTGCTAAAGATCGTATTTATGCAGATATAAATTTTACTATTGAACACTTAAAAAGCAACATTCGTCAAGTTATAGCTAAGATACCGCCCAATATGTGTGCAAAGTGTTCGAAAATTCCCTCAAAAGAATCGATGCTTGCAACAACTAGCGTGGTTATCATTTAAATGATGTAGTATTTTATGCATAATGTCAACGTTCAAAATTTATATTAAAAAATAAATATCATAAAAAATAATATTTTATATGTGTTTTATTAACGTTTTCTTTTGAAACCGAAAAATGGATAACCCTGTTCTTTTAAGGAAAAATTTGTAGAATAACATGAGGTGCAATGTTTCGGGACATAAAAATAAAAATATTCTGTTTTCGAGTTATTTCTTTGTAAAACTGTATTTCACTCTACCTAAAGTTAATTGCTCCACCTCAAGTTTAGGGCTCTTCAAAGTGAGTGTTAAGGACGTACAAATAAAGATTTCAACCAAAGTTTACATTTGTAGACGATATCTTCAAATTAAAAAAAAAACAAAACAAATAACCTGAACTTTGTTTTAAGAAATATATATTGATTTTGAAGACATTTTTTTTTAAACAAGCATTTTGACCGGCTTTGGTACCCGTGGCATGATGGTTAGTGCGTTGGACTGTCATGCCAGAGGTCTTGGGTTCGATCCCTGCATGTGCCATCTAAAGATTTTGTCACGGGTACTGCCTCTTGCGAGGAATTAACTAATCCTCTAAGAGTAATTCTTGTCATCAAAAGTGTTTTCTCAAATTAGACGTTCGGATTCGGCTTAAAACTGTAGGTCCCCTCCATCCCTGACAATTATGGTTGACAGTTGTAAGTGACTAGGCCCTGGTTCTCAATGGACTGTTGCGCCACCTACTTTATTTATTAACTTCCCATAGGAAGTTATTGTAATGGGTCCGATTTGTCAAATTGAAAATTTTGACATTTCTCGACGTTTCAAGGTCCCTAGAGTCGAAATAAAAGATTTTTTTGGAAAGATGTCTGTGCGTGCATGTGTACGTACTATCGTACGTCCGTACGTTCGCGACGTTTTTTCATCGTCCATAGCTCAAGAACCAGAAGAGATATCGACTTCAAATAAATTTTGTTATACAGATAATAAGGCAGAAGATGCAGAAAGGGCTCTCAAGAAAATTACTTGGGTGGTTTTTTTACCATAGTAGTTTAAAAAAAAGGTGAACATTTTGGTTAACCCTAAATATCTCATGAACCAATGACGCTAGAGACTTAAATTAAATTTTATATTATATATTGTAACGTGATACAAAACAATTATATTTTTGGAAAAAAATTCAATTAACGGTTTTTTTATAAATCAAAAAAAACTGAAAAAAAAAATTTGTCACTTCGAAAATTTTACGACTAAAATATGATTTCATCTTCAAAACAATTTTGTGCAACGAAAAATAATGTTTTTGACATCTGATCAAATTTTGAGAAAAATCGAATTGACAGTTTTTTACAAAAAATAATAACCTAAAAAAAATAAAAAAAAAAGTTGGTAAAAATTGAGTTTTGACTCAAATATCTTTTTAAGACTTTGAGATATTGGCTTTAAATTACTTTTATCTTTCAAAAAATATTGTTTTCAACATTCAGTAAAATTTTGAAAAAAATATAATTGACAGTTTTTTTACAAAAAATTAAAAACCGAAAAAAAAATTTAACAAAAGTTGGTAAAAAATGATTTTCGACTTAAATATCTTTTCAAAAATTTGAGATTATGGCTTCTAACTAATTTTAACTTATAAGAAATATTGTTTTCAACATTAGGAAAAATTTTGAGAAAAAACGAATTGACAGTTATTTTTACAAAAAATAAAAACCTAAAAAAAAAAAACAATTCTAAAACTTGGTAAAAATTTACTTTTGACTCAAATAGCATTTCAAAAATTACAAATATTGGCTTCAAACTTATTTAATTTCACAGAAAATATTGTTTTCGATAATTATATATCATTCGATATAAAAATCCAACAGTCCGTTTTTTCATAAAAAAAATAAAATCTACAAAAAATAGTACGCAAATTTGGTGAAAATTGATACATATAGACAAACTTTTAAGCAAGACAAATCGACAGACGGTTTGGGAAGTTATCAGTGTGGGTCACATCTCAGCCTCTTTTTTATTTTATTTTGACCGGCTTCATAATATATTTTCATATTTCATAACTCATAAGTAAATGTTAGAACCCATTATCGAGACATTAAATAATTGACAACAAAACAAACAAATAATTTCCATTATCTAAACAAAAACATTTTCATTATTCAAAAATTGTCTTAAAATAGAAAACAAAAGTCATAAAAACCATATTATTACAAAAACAAAAATGTTTCATTCAACATTGTTAAAATGATAGAAAGGTAATTAAACTAATCAAAGTTGATAAGGGGAAATAATTAAAGAACATTAATTCC
Source organism: Eupeodes latifasciatus (assembly GCA_920104205.1). Classification (NCBI taxonomy): domain Eukaryota; kingdom Metazoa; phylum Arthropoda; class Insecta; order Diptera; family Syrphidae; genus Eupeodes; species Eupeodes latifasciatus. Next base: position 36,445,105 of record OV049925.1, on the reverse strand, counting down.
ATACCTTTTAAGATATTGGCTTTTCAAAAAGTATTACATTCAAATTACGAGAAAAAATTGAAAAAGTTTATTTGGAATCAAAAACTTATTAATTCTATCCTATAACAGTTTTCAAACATTTCTCTATCTTCCAACCGAATTTATGGGGGAAGGGAAAGAAAGAAAGAGGTAAATTTTTCAAAATACTGCCAATATATTTTGTATGTGGGGACCAAAAACATTTCTTTGTAAAGTTAAAACTTTATACGCCTTGAAAATGCAAAATTTTAATTCACTTTCGCTTTGAAAGAAAAACACTTGAAATCGCTTGAACAAATTTTTAGATAATATTTACAAACATACAAAAATATAAGTGGACAAAGGGTCACACTTAAAAATTGAGATTACTCAATTAATGTAATTTCCTTGGAGTACGTACCTATTTATATCAAATGCTTATCTACTTCTTGTTTTGTATCATAAACGTGATAAGTAATTCGGCACGTATCTACAATCAACATACTATGTATGTTGTATATGTATACCCCAGACGATAGATACATCGAAGCCTTTATTTGCTCAAATGTCTTATCTCAATTATTATTGATATTTTTGTCATTAGTCCCACTTTTAATTATTCAATTTGAAGTTGAAAAAAGAAACGAACTTCGATAAAGAACAAACATTTCCATATTTGCTATAAAAATAAATAAAAATTGAATAAATTCGTTTTATTATTAAATTAGGTAGATTTGGTTTTTGTTTTGTTTTTCCAATAAAATTTTAGATTCAAACCTAACTGGGTAAATGTCAATTAAGTATGTTCTTGCCAGTAGTATAATTGGCGATATCAATTGAATTTTTAAATTACATCAAGAGTGTGTCCCCCTTTTAAACAAAATTAAAATAAAAAAGCTGTTTCATTATTTTGTTATTTATTCGTTAGGTGGTAGATAGTTATTTTTTATTTTTCTCTCTTCTAAATAAATTGCACTCGAGACCTGAAATAAACCTGTAAAGCGATACCAAAACAAAAACCGAGTCTGAGAATGAACGACCTGAACAAAATGTTGGGGGGGAGGTAGGGAAAAATACTTGCATTATTGTCAACAAGAAGTGGAATCTCCATAGTGCTGTCTTCGGTACCCCCTACTCCGTCATCGTCGATGAAATAGTGTTGACTATTTTTGTTGTTGTTGTTGTTGGCGATGCCATTCGTCATCATAGACATCATTATGGGTTTGCTTTTAACAGTTCTGTGGGCTGCTATGTTGCCGTCAGCTGCAGCAAGCGACAAGAGATCTTCGTCATCAGAGGAGGCAAAGCTCTTGTTATCGAGGTAGTATTCAGTCATGGTGTGGGTTTTTAATCTGACACAATCCCACTCACGCACTTTTAGTAAATAATTTGTATGTTTATAAACAATTACGAGCGATGATCTTTCACGTCATAATCGACACTTACGACAAAATTGAACCCTACGGCTACGGCTACGGACCAAACGAAAAGGCACTACGTTTAAGACTGCTGCAGTGCTGCTTTACCGTATTTGTGGAGGCAAACTTAAAAACAATATCCACTCGCACCGACAACGACTACTGAATCAGCTGTCATGGTTGTGAGTTGCGATAGTGATCCCGCAGCCCTCAAACCACAAAGCCTTTTCTTTCTAAACACTTATCAGTATAAAATGACGGTTTAGTTTGACTGATAAGAGAGAACGTGCAATAAGAACTGTGCTTTATTTACGCGATCGGTTCACCAAAGCGATCAAATTTTTTTCCGAACAAATTTGACAACTGAAAATACAAAAAAAATTGCTGTCAAAATATTTATGACATTCAAAAAATGGATAAGAAAAATATTGCTGCACGCTATTTATGTGGCTTCTATGAGCGTTGAACGTTGAGCGTGTTTAACGTCGAGATGATTACAATCCACTGGCCTGGCATTGGCACGACGAAAATCTGCGGCGTGGCGTGGTATAGCGAAACGATCGTGTTTAAGGAGGTCGTTTGGATCTTTAATGATGATGATGGGGATGTGGATGTGGATGGGAGAGCCGAGTCAAGTCGAGAGTCGTTACTATAAACTATGTATGTATATACACTTGGGTGTGATTGTGATGATTGTAGGTATTTCTATAGAGTTGCTGTTGGTTTGGTGTTGCTGCTGCTGTGCAGCAACATGCGCATTGAGGGGGTTCCACATTTTTAAAAAGCTCACAGTCAGTGCTCCCCGACAAAAGTAAATAAGAGATGAGAAGTGACTTTTTAGTTGGGCTAGAAAAATTCAACTAAAACAACAACAATAAAGAATGAAAAATAGGTACTTGATCATGACGCTTTAGCTGATTGTTGATTTCCTAGCTCTAGAGCTAGCGCCGCTACGCCACATAGTTAAGTTAGTCGCCATGAAGACTGATAGATATATCTACTGAAAAAAATAAATATACCAGAATTACCTACTTAAGCACCATGTAAACACTAAATAAGTCGAAAAAGTATGTACCTTTGTTCTGCGTGAACAAAACTTGTACAATGAACAAGTGCTACACAGTATTATTTTAAAGTCCCCAAGAAGTTGTATTATTTAGCTCACAAAACTTGGGTTGAGTTGTTAAAAAATATATTTTTGTAAGAAAATTCCAGTCAGGGTTGCCAAAGTAATTATTTTTGATACATTTGACAGTAGTTCTTTAGTTTCTTCAAAATAAAAGTATTAAAATTAATCGGGTCTGCGGGAGACAATTTTTAGTCAAAACGACAAAAAAAAAAACTATCATAGTTTCCGATGAAAATTAGATATCAGGCTTTGTGATTAAAAAAAAATTAGAAGCTATTTTTGGACCAAGATAAAACTAGCTAGTAATAGCTTTTACTAGTAGCTAGAGCTAGAAACTTCTAAATAGCTTTTACTAAAAAATCTTAGCTTAGCTTTACCTTAATATTTCTAATGCTTAAATGTTAAAAGAACATTTCGAAATTCTAATGCAACTTAACCGATTATTGATGGATAAGTCCCAGGAATTTTTAGTTATACAGTCCTTTAGTTACGAACAATGTACTTATGTCCACTGCTCATCATAATAGAGCCTATCGCATGGACCTTCAAACTTTAAATTTGATACGGATACAGAGCATTTTAATATCATTCCCTTGAATTTGTTCTATGTTATGCTAGCTTTTGATCAATTAAAATGTTCTCAATACTCACCATAAATATTTTTAATAAACTTCGTATCCATAGAGCAATTGTTAAAATATTACTTTTAAGGTTTTGTCAACGAAATTCCAAAATTTAATTAAGCTTAAAAGTTTTTTTTTATTGAGAAAATAAGTTTAGTTTTGGCTTATTAATTTCTGTGTATTTCATTTCTGCGCTGTTGGCCCCTCGTCTACGAAGGTTTATTTAATTACCTTCGTTTCACAAAATTGTTGTCTTGTTCTTGTTGTCTGCCTTTGTTTGGCTATCTGATAATGAAGTGGCATGAAGATCTTATGATATAATAAGTCAATTAAATGTTTTGCCAAATTGTGAAGCACAAAGCTGCAAATGACAAAAGTGGGAACCATAGAATCTACATTAATTTTTTATTTGTAGACAGAAAAATCTCAGTTGTAATTGGCCTTAAGCATCTTTCTATATTAACGCGCTCTTTGCAGATTATTTCTTTGTTCCTGCATCTGTTTGAGGATTTTTGTAATGCATTTGCAGCCAAGTTGTACAATGTACACCGTATCTCCAAGAATGATACAATTTTCCTGCATGTTCTAGTTCATTAATAAATATATTGTTGATCTTTTCAAGACCCGCGAGCCATGAACTAAGCCTGGCCACTGGGCGTCAACAATTGTGAATTTTTGAATATTCAAAAGCTCCATGAAACGTGTACTTTTCTGCCTATCTTGCCTTTTCTGCTTCGATTTGCCTTTGCGACTCGAAGGTAATCCTATATGAATATGAACCTTTTCCATAATTTTGTGGGAAACGTGCTTAATGGTTTTACTAGTGCGTTCAACAACAACATCTTGTCCTACACCGAACTAAGATCCAGGTTTACTCAGATATCTTAAAAAAAATTCCCATCACCTTCTCAGAGGTCATTGCACCTTTTCTACGCTCTATTGATTCCTCAATAAAAAGAATCGGAAAGCCACTCCACATTTTCTTTTGTATACCGAAATACGGTGCAGGGAATTAACTTCACGGGAACTACCTTCACATGGGAACTAACTTCACCACTAGTGGGAATTAATTTCACTTTTTTTGGTGAAGTTATTTCCCACTGAAGGCGGGAAATAATTTCATCAGAAAATTGTGTGAAGTAACTTCCCACCTACGATTGAAATATCTGAAAAAATATCAAGCGTTGAATTGGTGACGTGTAATAGAACCAAATGAAATAACGCCAAATTTCAAATTTGGCCTTATTTCGTTGTTCAAAACGAAATAAAACCAATTTGGCTTTATTTTGATTTATAAAAAGAAATAAAGCCAAAAAAATAATGCAAACAACGATGAATTTTTAAAGTTCACATTTTTACATACAAAACACGCAAAAATGGTTGATTTATTGTCTAAAATAGCTACTTTTGCTAAAAAGTTTTTTTGAATTGATAGCACGGCGTACTAACAGCTAGGTATGTAAGGGGGGGCATGCTGCCCCCCTGCAACCCCCTGCTTGGGATCACTATAGGATTTGGGGTGGGTGCGAGTTTGGGTATATGCAAAGAACTTTTGCATTTGAGCACTAAAATCAAAGAAATTCCCAACAAAAAAAAAAGCAAGTATGGCTCACAGTTATGAAAGAATCACAACGCATTCGTGTTCGTTGCATATACCCAAACTCGCACCCACCCCAAATCCTATAGTGATCCCAAGCAGGGGGGTTGCAGGAGGGCAGCATGCCCCCCCTTACATACCTAGCTGTTAGTACGCCGTGGTATCAATTCAAAAAACACTTGTTTTAGGCTCCAATTTCAAAAATTTCAATCGAACAACAAGTATCTGTCATTTTTCAACTTCAAATTATGTTAACTTCACATGAAAGTGAAATTGATTCCCACAAAAAAGTGAAATTATCTCCCACCTTCAGTGGGAAATAACTTCACCAAAAAAAAGTGAAATTAATTCCCACTAGTGGTGAAGTTAGTTCCCATGTGAAGGTAGTTCCCGTGAAGTTAATTCCCTGCACCCCGAAATACACTGTGAAATTCATCATCACTAATTTCTGACCAATTTCTATTAAACTTTGACTGTCGCGCGCTATAAATTCGGTCATATTCGCACTTTAACTTAAGAGAAATCTTAAAATAAGAACTAGTCAAAGCTTTTTAGTCAGGGGTCCATTAATCTTGATAGCTTAAACTATTATATTTGTAGGTTAAGCTTGAAAAACAAGATAAAGATCCAATCCAAGTCTTTGTTAAATATTACATTCGTTAAGTGACAATACTTTGTTATTTTCACTCTATATAAAATATTAAATTATAATCACTTGATCAGTTTATTGAAAATCAGAAAATTTTCTTTTAGTTTTTCTGTCTAAATAAAATATCGTTACCTAGAAGACGTTGTTTTACTTATAAAGGAACTTTATAAATCTAATTAGCCAATAGGTTATGTGCCCAGATTTCTAGAAGGAACAACGTAACAGATAAAAAAAAATGGCCGAATCTCTAAGGACTTCAATAACAAATTGGGTCAAGATAACTACCACATTTGAAAGTACAAGCTAGAGCTTTTGTTGAGAAAGGATGGCCTTTGGGAAGTGATTCTTAATCAAAAACCTGAACCACCAACAGCAGAATGGACCAAAAAGGACTACGATGCGAAAGTTCTCATCGGGTTGTCTGTTGAGGACAACCAACTTCACCATGTCAGGAAGGCTGCGTGGGACAAGCTTAGACATCATCATGAAAAATCGACACTAAGCAATAAGGTACAGCTCATGCGAAAAATATGTAGCTTAAAATTGGAAGATTCAAGCATGGAGGAACACATTCAGACAATGACGACACTTTTCGACAAACTAGCAGCATTGGGCGAAGATCAGTTGTCGGAAAGTTGGACTGTTGCAATGGTTTTAAGCAGTCTGCCCAGGTCACATGATACACTTGTTACAGCTCTTGAAACCAGAGATCAAGCGGCATTAACTTTGGATCTAGTAGAAGCAAAGTTACTGGAAGAGTTTTCAAGGCAGAATAAGGGGAATGATAATACTGCACTAAAGGTATCTTATAAATATTCGAACGAATCTACTAAATGTTTCTTTTGTAATAAAAAGGGCCATATAAAGAAAGATTGCCGCAAATACATCGTGGAAAAATTCTAAGAAACAAGGAAAAGTCAACACCGTAACTTCTTCCAATGAATTTTGTTTTGGTTTGAGTGACAGGATGTATAATGGTTGGATTATTGATTCAGGTGCAACAGTTCATATAACCAACAACCTTAACAATTTCACAAGCATGGGCTCAAGTCATAATGAGAAGGGGATAGTGGCAAATGGTGAAGAAATTATTCCGAAAGGAAAAGGAATTTGTATGCTTCAAGTATTGAACGGCAATAACGAGGAAGCAACAATTCGAATCGAAGATGTTCTATATACCCCTGATCTTCAAGGCAGTTTATTATCTGAGAAAAGAATAACAGACAAAGGATTTGCGGTAAGTTTCGGAAATAGGATTTGCTCAATCAAGACGGATAAAGGACAAGTGGTAGCAGTAGCTGACTTAACTGGCAACCTATACAAATTGAGGCTTAGATTCAACTTCAACAATTCGAAGGCACTTTTGGTGAATGACGGAGGGGCTCAAAAATACTGTATTGATTTATTGGCATCGTTTGTTTGGTCACAGAAGTACTGAAGCTATTAAAAGATTGGCCGAAGATAAAATGGTGAGTGATTTTAATATTATTGATTGTAAGCACAGTAGAGACTGTGAAATATGTGCGCAAGGAAAAATGACTCGTTTGCCATTCATAAAATCATGCAGTGAAAGTCATTCGCCTATGGATTTAATACATAGTGATGTATGTGGGCCAATGCAGAGAACTACACCAAGTTGAAATATATATTTCTTGACGTTTATTTACGACTTTAGCTGTTATACTGTAGTATACCTCTTAAAAGATAAATCTGAGTTATTTGAACGGCTTATTCAGTATGTTGAAACTGTCAAAAATATTTTTTCGCTAAGGCCCAAAATCATAAGATCTGACAAAGGCGGTGAGTTCACTGCAGGAAGAGTTTTAAAATTTTTAGAAGGACAGGGCATTAAGTATCAACATAGTGCACCTTACACCCCTTAACAAAATGGGACGGCTGAACGCAAAAACAGATCTTTGGTAGAGACGGGTATAGGTGTATACTTGTGGAGGCGAACCTAGGATATGAATTCTGGGAAGAAACAATTATGACCGCGAACTACTTGCAAAATAGACTGCCCTCGAGTACAATTCCAACAACACCCTATGAAAGATGGACTGGAAAGACACCAAATATAAGTCATCTTCGTATTTTTGGAACAAAGGCTTTTGTCTACACCCCTAAAGAAAATCGAAGAAAGTTAGATAATAGAGCTGAGGCTAAGATTTTTGTTGTTTACGACGAGCATTCACAAGCTTATCGGTTTGTTGACAAAAGAACCAAGAAAATTACAATTAGCCGAGATGCAAAGTTCTTTGAATTATCAAAGAATGAGGAGGTTCATACGGAAAAGGGTAATTGTACCAAGACGAATAGTTCAGAACTAATAGTGCCAATTTTACCAAAAATCCAAGACGTGACTATAGAGCCAGAAGATACAAATAACGACAAAAATATAATAGAAGAGGAATTAGAACAGACACAGGAAGATCTACCAAGAACATCAAGCAGACAAAATAAAGGAGTCCCACCACAACGCTTTATAAGCGGTGCAAATATGATACAATTCAAGGACTTGAGAAAAACCAAACATGGGAATTAGTATTTCCACCAAGTGGCGCGAATATAGTCGGTTGCAGATGGACCTATAAGATTAAACGAAACGTTCAGGGAAGTATTCAGAGGTTCAAGACTCGACTTGTCGCGCAAGGATTCAGTCAAAAATATGGACAAGATTATGACCAAACTTTTGCACCAGTCATCAGGCAGACAACTTTTAGACTTCTTCTCTCTATAGCAGGAAAATGCAAAATGAAAGTTCAACATATGGATGTAAAGTCAGCGTTCTTAAACGGAGAACTCAAGGAAGAGATTTATATGAAACAACCGCCTGGGTTTGAAGTTGGAGAACAGGGCTTGGTTTGCCGATTAAGGAAGAGCCTATATGGTTTGAAGCAAGCAGCACACGTGTGGAACGAAGTAATTCATAATGTTCTCATTGGAAGTGGTTTCATCCAGAGTAAAGCAGATCTATGCCTATACATTAGTTTAACGAAAGGTGAAGGTTGGTACATACTGGTGTATGCCGATGACATTTTAGTTGCTAGTAAGGAAAGTAAGTAAATCACCATTTTGAAATGAATAATTTGGGAGAGATTAATCACTACTTGGGGATTGAAGTCTCCAAAGTCGGCAATATGAATTACAGAATAAGGCAAAAACAATACATTAATAAACTAATTCAAGACTTTGGACTTACAAATGCAAAGGACTCATAAGTTCCTATTGAACCTGAATATGACAAGTCAACTCAAGGAAGAGAACCGTAACTACAAAACAAGGAGTACCAAAGACTAATCGGATGCTTATTATATATAGCAGTTAACACCAGACCGGCATAGCAGCAAGTGTATCAATTTTGGCAAAAAAGACATCGTCCAAATCAAGCTGATTGGATCGAACTTAAACGGTTTCTTAAGTATTTAAAAGGTACATCTAATTTGCAATTAAATCTCAGTAAGGACAATACAACTAAAAATAATTTAATCGGATATGCTGATGCGAATTGGGCAACAGATAGAGAAAACCGAAAATTAAACACAGGATACATATTCTTCATAAACGGAGGAGCTATGTATATGCTGGTGTTGTAGAAAACAAACTTGCGTATCCTTATCCACAATTGAAGCAGAGTTTATAGCTTTATCGGAAACATGCAAAGAAGCAGTTTGGCTAAGAATGCTCTTAAGCGATCTCGACATTCCCCAACAACAACCAACTTTAATCTACGAAGATAATCAGAGCTGTCTCAAGCTTATATGTCAAAAAAAATTAAGCAACCGATCCAAGCATATTGACACCAAATATTATTTTGTAAAGGATTACGTGGACAAGAATTTTGTTAAGTGTCAGTACTGTCCAACAGAAGACATGCTTGCAGATATGTTGACCAAACCACTAGGAGCTGTGCGAATTAAACAACTTAGAACTAAGTGTGGTCTCCAAACGAATGAGGAAGAGTGTTAAATTTTACATTCGTTAAGTGAAAACACTTTGTTATTATCACTCTATATAAAATATTAAATTATAATCACTTGATCAGTTTATTACCTAGAAGACGTTGTTTTACTTATAAAGGAACTTTATAAATGTAATTAGCTAATAGTCTTAACTTTTTTTTATGCACAAGACCTATTATTGACACTGATTAAGAAAGAGAGATGCCACTTCTCACTACCTTCAAAAGTTTATTTTATTTTGATTGATAGAAAGCTATTCCACTTTTACCTATTGTCATTCGTGCCTGTGATAAGCCTGAAAATGAGATAAATTAAAATGGCGTCTATAAAGTGTCGAAATTCAACTTTTCCTAAAATAAAATTTTATTAAAATATTTTTTTAGATTATAAAATCATGTATGTACATATGTATGTACAATGTACATATGTATATGTATGGGCACGAGTACGATAACTTTGGCGCCAAGATATAATAACGGTTTCTGGTAGTGGGGCTTAATACAAGCATTTTTTACTATGGGAGGGGGGGTCTATCTCTCCCCGTTCAGGCGGTAGGGGCAATTTAAAAAAATTATTATTTAAAATGGAAAAAAATAATTAAAAAATAACGGTGATACTTACAATTAAGTTTTATACATTTTTTAAAGCCAACATTCTGTTTTATTAGCCAGTTTTTAATTCAAGTAAAAACTGTGCGTAGTTTTTGAAAAATTTAATTTTAAACTCAAAATTTGAGTAAAAAAAGTTAAAAAAAAAAGGTTTAAAGTGTAATTTTTCAATACTTCAAGATTATCTACCATTGTTTTTATTTCAGAATTTATTGCTCTTATTTGTTTTTGATCAAAAACTGAAAACTAGATGATTTTATGTCTTTTAGTTTTTGAGAAAATTAAAAATAACCACAACTACTATTTTAATTTAAATCTTTTTTTTTTTGCTTGAGTGGTCTTATTTTGATAGTAACAATGGTAGGTGCGAGTTTGGGTGTATCCAACAGTAATGTGTGTGCGAATTTGGGTGTATGCAACAGTGGGATCCAGTAGTACCCGTAGCGTGATGGTTAGTGCGTTGGACTGTCATGCAAGGGGTCTTGGGTTCAATCCCTGCCTGTGCCACCTAACTTTTTTCACGGGTACTGCCTCTTGCGAAGAATTGACAAATCCTCCAAGAGTAATTCTTGTCATGAAAAGTGCTTTCTCAAACTAGCCGTTCGGATTCGGCATATAAACTGTAGGTCCCTTCCATCTCTGACAACATTACTCGCACACAGGGATGGTTGAGAGTTGTAAGTCACTAGGCCCTGGTTCTCTACGGACTGTTGCGCCACCTAATTTATTTATATTATTTAACAGTGGGATTTGTAAGGGGGGGCATGTTGCCCCCCTGCAACCCCCCTGCTTGGAACACTATAGGATTTGGGGTGGGTACAAGTTGGAGTGCGTCCAAGAGAGGGAGGGGGCACAGTTCGGTGGGTGCAAGATGGGGTGCATGCAAAGTTTCTTTTGCATTTAAATAAGCTGGATTTAAGAAAAATTAATTTACCCTAGGTGTATCTTAATCCATATTCGATTATTACTATCAAAATAAGACTACGTTTATACTTAAGCAAGGAAAAAGTAATTTAATTAAAATATTTTTTTTGGTAATTTTTAATTTTCTCAAGAACTAGAAGACATAAAGTCATCTAGTTTTCAGTTTTTGATCAAAAACAAATAAAGGCAATGAATTCTAAAAAAAAACAGTAGATAATTTGAAAGTTTTGAAAAACTACACTTTAAACCTTTTTTTTAAATTTTTTTTGCATACATTTTTAGTTTAAAACAATTTTTTTCAAAAACTATGCATAGTTTTGACTTGATTTAAAAACAAGCTAATAGACAAAAATGTTGGCTTTAAAAAAAGGTATAATACTTAATTGTAAGTATTACCGTTATTTTTTAATTATTTTTTTTCCATTTAATGTACATATTTTTTTAAATTGCCCCTACCGCCTAAACGGGGGGAGATAGACCCCCCTCCCATAGTAAAAAATGCTTGTTTTTAGCTGTTCTATACAAATCCGTCATTAAACTTTTTCGCCAAAGTTATCGTACTCTCCCCTATGTACATATGTATGTACATATGTACATATGTTCTCGGAGTTTTCGAATCATTTGAACTCATATTAACCCTTTGATTGATAGAATTGTGGGACTATTCAAAATCTTTTATCAGAATAATGCATTTTTCCATGAATCCAAAACTTTCCCTAATATTCCTTCATTAATAAAATTTGTCACAAGTTAGAATTAAATATGTCTTTTTTTCATTTCAAAAAAATGTATCTATTCATTTAATCAAAACACAAATCTAACGTCAAAAGAAAAATTCTATCATGAGCAAGTATTTAGGTCTACTTAATTCGATAAATGAAATGTACATAATGTAAGTACATATGTCAAAAATTGAAAAATTGAATTAAAAATACTTCTTATGCTCCAATTTGTAGAAAGCTAGTTTTTGGCAAACGGTATCAAATACATTGCCCACCGGCAAGATGAATTTTTATTTTTCGTATTTTTTTACGGCCTATTCAAGTGCGTACTTAACTATGCCACTGCAATAATTAAGATTGTGATTAAATATTTAAATATGCAAGAAACAAAAAAAGACCAAAATTGGTATTTCAATTATAGGGTGATATAGAAAATGTTTGGCAGAAAATCGAAGTATTAGATTTAAAAAAAAAAAAAAAACACATCAATACTTTAAATGTTGAACAGGAAATAAAGAAACTTTGTTATAAAATAATGAAAAGGATTTCGCTGTCTGATTTTGTTTTAATTTCAAATTTCAAGTTATTGTAATCGATCCGATATGTCGAATGAAAATTTTAACATTTTTTCGACATTTCAATGTACAAGTATCTAGAGTCTAAATAAAAGATTTTAAGAGAGATGTCTGTGCGTAAGAGTGTCGTCAAGATGCTTTTATCGTCTTGGGGAGAGTACGATAACTTTGGCGACAAAGTTTAATGACGGATTTGTATAGAACAGCTAAAAACAAGCATTTTTTACTATGGGAGGGGGGTCTATCTCCCCCGTTTAGGCGGTAGGGGCAATTTAAAAAAATATGTACATTAAATGGAAAAAAAAAATAATTAAAAAATAACGGTAATACTTACAATTAAGTATTATACCTTTTTTTAAAGCCAACATTTTTGTCTATTAGCTTGTTTTTAAATCAAGTCAAAACTATGAATAGTTTTTGAAAAAAATTGTTTTAAACTAAAAATGTATGCAAACAAAATTTAAAAAAAAGGTTTAAAGTGTAGTTTTTCAAAACTTTCAAATTATTTACTGTTTTTTTTTTTAGAATTCATTGCTCTTATTTGTTTTTGATCAAAAACTGAAAACTAGATGACTTTATGTCTTCTAGTTCTTGAGAAAATTGAAAATTACCAAAAAAAATATTTTAATAAAATTACTTTTTCCTTGCTTAAGTATTAACGTACTCTTATTTTGATAGTAATAATCGAATATGGATTAAGATACACCTAGGGTAAATTAATTTTTCTTAAATCCAGCTTATTTAAATGCAAAAGAAACCTTGCATGCACCCCATCTTGCACCCACCGAACCGTGCCCCCTCCCCTCCTTGCACGCACTCCAACTTGCACCCACCCCAAATCCTATAGTGTTCCCAAGCAGGGGTGTTGCAGGGGGGCAACATGCCCCCCCCTTACAGATCCCACTGTTAAATAATATAAATAAATTAGGTGGCGCAACAGTCCGTAGAGAACCAGGGCCTAGTGACTTACAACTCCCAACCATCCCTGTGTGCGAGTAATGTTGTCAGAGATGGAAGGGACCTACAGTTTATATGCCGAATCCGAACGGCTAGTTTGAGAAAGCACTTTTCATGACAAGAATTACTCTTGGAGGATTTGTCAATTCTTCGCAAGAGGCAGTACCCGTGAAAAAAGTTAGGTGGCACAGGCAGGGATTGAACCCAAGACCCCTTGCATGACAGTCCAACGCACTAACCATCACGCTACGGGTACTACTGGATCCCACTGTTGCATACACCCAAATTCGCACACACATTACTGTTGGATACACCCAAACTCGCACCTACCATTGTTACTATCAAAATAAGACCACTCAAGCAAAAAAAAAAAAAAAGAATTAAATTAAAATAGTAGTTGTGGTTATTTTTAATTTTCTCAAAAACTAAAAGACATAAAATCATCTAGTTTTCAGTTTTTGATCAAAAACAAATAAGAGCAATAAATTCTGAAATAAAAATAATGGTAGATAATCTTGAAGTATTGAAAAATTACACTTTAAACCTTTTTTTTAACTTTTTTTACTCAAATTTTGAGTTTAAAATTAAATTTTTCAAAAACTACGCACAGTTTTGACTTGAATTAAAAACTGGCTAATAAAACAGAATGTTGGCTTTAAAAAAATGTATAAAACTTAATTGTAAGTATCACCGTTATTTTTTAATTATTTTTTTCCATTTTAAATAATAATTTTTTTAAATTGCCCCTACCGCCTGAACGGGGGGAGATAGACCCGCCCTCTCATAGTAAAAAATGCTTGTATTAAGCCCCTCTACCAAAAACCGTTATTATTTCTTGGCGCCAAAGTTATCGTACTCGTGCCATCGTCTTCCATATCTCAAGAACCAGTGGAGATATCGGCTTTAAATAAATTTTGTTTTACAGATAATGATGAAGAAAGATGGAGAAAGGACTCTCAAAAATTTGAGTGGTTATGGCAACTGAAGAACTCAAGAACAAGAACAACTCAAAAGTTGCAATAATTTAAACTTTTGTTGTCATTTGCAAACTAATTTTAATTTGGCCGCAGTCTAAGAAAACAAGGGTTGAAATTTACCACTTGTGTTTGTAGGTATTAAAAAAAAAAAAAAAAAACGATTCATAATCTTCAAGAAAACAATTTCAATCTACAAATTCCTGCTGAAATTTAAAATAAAAACAAACATTGAATTGATACAAGTTAATATGAAATTGCAATTCGCTGTTTGCAATATTTGTTTTCCTCGATTGCATTATTGCTACTTAAATGTAGTGAAACAGATTTTTGAGTGTCAATATCTTCATTTGGCTCATTTTATGTAATTGCAAACAAAAAGTTGCAATTTACTTATTTCGAAACCAAGGTACAAAACTGGACTAATTTTTCGTGATTTGTAGCTTATTTTTCTTAATCTAATCTAAAAAAATTTTCCGTGTAGTTTTTTTTTTACCATAGCAATTTAAAAAAAAAAGTGAACATTTTGCTTCAAACCAATTACGCTAGTGACTTGAATAACATTTGTGACGTGATACCAAACCAGTATATTTTTGTGAAAAAATCCAATTAACGGTTTTTTTTTTTATAAATCAAAAAAACTGAAAAAAAAAAATACTTGTCACCTCGAGTATCTTACAAACAAAAAAAACGATTTTATCTCCAAAATAATTTTATACAACAAAGAATAACGTTTTTGACACCTAATAAAATGTTGAGAAAAATCGAATTGACAGTTTTTTTTTACAAAACATAAAAACCACAAAAAAAAATTACTAAAAGTTGGTAAAAATGGATTTTCCACTCAAATATCTTTTCAAAAATTAAAAATATTGACTTCAAACTGATTTCTACTTATAGAAAACTAGCTGGTTTACCCGGATTCATCCGGGAGGTATTCAACTATTTTATATAAAAAAATGAGGGTGAAAAAACTACTATTTTCTTATATTGTACCTTTTTATTTATTAATTTACATATATATTATCTCCGTACATATTTCTATTAAGGTTATAATACTTCTTTGTAAAAAATATTTTTTGTTCTTGGGTGAGGCGTATACACACATATAGATTTTTTGCCGAGCTGAAACGGGAGCAAGCAACATAAAATTGTCCGTGGGTAAAACAGGGATTTGTGATGTCAAGGCCTGCAAACTTCAGTGTCTGTCCCTGTGCCTTATTGATAGACATAGCAACACAAAGCTTTATAGGAAATTGTACTCGTTTAAATTCGAACGGGTATTCATTAGTAATCATCGGTATCCTGGGAATGAAAACAACTTGACCTTGGGCTCAGCCGGAAAGAATTTCAATCACGATCCTCTGCATAGTTACTATCCGTAATCTAGTACCATTGCATAATTTCGGTGCATTTAAATTCCTCATAAGTTATATTGGAACCCCAATTTTCAAGTCCAGTTTATGCGGAGGAAGTCCTGATGGATTCAAAGAATTCAAAAATTTAATTTGAATATCAATAGCATTATCTTGATCAGTCAGTTTATCAATGACCCTGAAACATTGAAAGAATATTATTATTTATGCTTGTGAAAAAATCGTTTTTAGATGCTAAAATCGCTCGTTCGCGTAACCAATCATCCGTTTTCTCTGAAATTTGGGCGACTTGCGGATAAACATTAGCTATTAATTCGTCTTGTCCAGTGACGCTAGTTGCAAATGTTGGTACTATTAGTACTTCACCATCATTATTTAAAATATTTCCATTTCCTACATCCAAAAGAGTTCTTGAAAATTGTGCTGCATTATAATCACCACCCAAATGTACGCGCATATTTGTGGTCAATCTTAAAAGTTTGACAGAAGCCCACAGCAACGATGATTTTAGGCAAGCATTTATTTCATCACTTTTTGTACCTCTTGGCACAACTGGCAATATTTGCCGAAAATCACTAGCGAACAGTATCACAACACCTCCCATCGGACGTTCATCAGCTCTAAAATCTCTTAGTGTACGATCAAGAGCTTCAGGCCCACCTTTATTTACCATAGTCAATTCGTCCCACACAATAAACGTGCGTCGTTTCTTTAAGCACTTTAGCTAGTGAGCTTTGTTTCGAGATACTACAAAATGGACGCTCTTGTATATATAGATAACTAATTATTGACTAACATTATCGGACTTTATTTATGCCTAAAACCTGCTCCGTGATATCCCCTTTCATTTAAAAAAAATTTGACAATTGGATAAGAAGTTTCGAAGCCAAACCGTAACAAAGATTTAATGTTTTGCTGGATTTCAGTTTTATGTATGTACTAGCGGACCCGAAAGACTTCGTTCTATCATAAAGATTTGTACTGTGGCAGTTTTTTGTTCTTACGTATTTTATAGTCGTGGCTAAAAAATTTCCTGAACAGATCTGTCACCCTGGTGATAGGGCGTTGTGAATAAAAAATAATTAAATGAAACATATATAACGATATAAAAGTAAGTAGGTAATCGCTTTATTGTTAAACATGTGAATCATAATTATTAACAGAAATCAGTTTTATTATCATTGTAGTGCTTTGTGATATGCGATGTTTTTTTGTTTGATTACTTGGCGCATAGACAAACAAATTTGATGGTTTTCCAACACAGGAACAGTGACCACGTGAGAAACATGGGTTTTCTAGATTAATACTACAAACACTTAATGATTGTCCCTGGGACTTATTTATGGTCATAGCAAAAGCAAGCCGCACTGGAAACTGTAGTCGTTTAAACTTAAATGGCACATCACTCGGAATCATTGGGATGCGCGGTATAAAAACATCTTCTCCTTTATACTTTCCTTTGTATAGTATAGTAGCTTCTCTCACTTTGTTTAGTAATTTTTTTTATCGCTAACCGTGTACCATTTCAAAGACGCGGTTGGTTGATATTTCGCAAAACTATAACTATTCAGCCAACCTTTAGTTGAAGATTGTAAGGTGGCAATCTTGGAAACTCCAGCGAGTTTTAAAAATCCGGTGGATAGTTGACTACATCATCTTGGTTAGTAGCCGAATCAACTGATTTATATCGGGTGATTTTTTTGAGGTTAGGATTTTCATGCATTAGTATTTGACAGATCACGCGGGATTTCAGACATGGTGTCAAAGAGAAAGATGCTCAGTATGCTTTGACATTTCATCATGAATAGACTTACTAACGAGCAACGCTTGCAAATCATTGAATTTTATTACCAAAATCAGTGTTCGGTTCGAAATGTGTTTCGCGCTTTTTTATCGACAAATTTTGTTCAGCGATGAGGCTCATTTCTGGTTGAATGGCTACGTAAATAAGCAAAATTGCCGCATTTGGAGTGAAGAGCAACCAGAAGCCGTTCAAGAACTGCCCATGCATCCCGAAAAATGCACTGTTTGGTGTGGTTTGTACGCTGGTGGAATCATTGGACCGTATTTTTTTAAAGATGCTGTTGGACGCAACGTTACGGTGAATGGCGATCGCTATCGTTCAATGCTAACAAACTTTTTGTTGCCAAAAATGGAAGAACTGAACTTGGTTGACATGTGGTTTCAACAAGATGGCGCTACATGCCACACAGCTCGCGATTCTATGGCCATTTTGAGGGAAAACTTCGGAGAACAATTCATCTCAAGGAATGGACCGGTAAGTTGGCCACCAAGACGCCTTTAGACTATTTTTTGTGGGGCTACGTCAAGTCTAAAGTCTACACAAATAAGCCAGAAACTATTCCAGCTTTGGAAGACAACATTTCCGAAGAAATTCGGGCTATTCCGGCCGAAATGCTCGAAAAAGTTACCCAAAATTGGACTTTCCGAATGGACCACCTAAGACGCAGCCGCGGTTAACATTTAAATGAAATTATCTTCAAAAAGTAAATGTCATGGACCAATCTAACGTTTCAAATAAAGAATCGATGAGATTTTAAAAAAAAGTTCTCAAGCTCTTAAAAAATCACCCGATATATTCTCGATTTGCCTGTAATTTGTTCTTGAACTTTGAAATTTAATTCATTTACATCTATGTTTTTTGCAGCTAATATAGCTCCTTCGCTCAACCAATCATGGTTTCTGTAATTTTGAGAAACATCTGGAAACACCTTCTGAATAAGTTCATCTTTTGATTGCGTTAACTGACATTGGAGGACTTTAGACATGCATTGATTTCATCAGCTGACGTTGATCGTGGAATCACTGGCAATGTTTGACTCCTGCTAATAAAATCATTGCACCACCAAATCTGTTACTATTGCTTCGTAGATCTTTTAAGGTTCTGTCTAAAGCCTCCAAAGATTTTTTATGTGCCATCGTACATTCATCCCAAACAATCAATTTACATTGCTGCAAAACCTTTGCCATTGCAGAGTTATTTGAAATGTTGCAGGTTGGAGTTTCATTGCTTTGCATATTTAATGGCAGTTTTAGTACTGAATGGGCTGTTCGACCACCTTCAAGCAAAGTTGCTGCGATTCCCGACGAAGCGAGTGCAAGTGCAACTTTTTTTTTGTGAGCGAATTGTTGCTAGTAATATTAATGAAATAAAAAAAGTTTTTCCTGTACCACCAGGTGCATATAAGAAGTAAATCCCTCCAGTTTCATCATTTGTTACTTTCATAAGAGTATCAAATAGATACATACTTCTGTTGTTCATTCAACAGTGGAAGATTTGTTTGAATTAATTCTTTCAAAGTGTTGAGATCATACAGTTTTTCTCTTGGTTAAAAGCACTATGCATTGGACGGTTGGGCGCGATCAGGCCTAATTGAATTAATAGTTTGTTTGACATTATCAAGCACATGTCCTCAATTGAAATCAATGCTTTATTGTAAATTTCTTCACTGATTTGTAGATATATTTGGATTTCCTATTCTATTTAAAAAAATGTATTTTTGTACCAAACACTATAAAATAAAATAAATAAACAATGGGGTATAAATGTATGGATTGTCAGTGAAATAATATTTGATCCTAAAAATTATATATTTAATTGTAACTAATATCTATCAATAAACATCTTAACTTTAGGTGATAGAAAATTTTGTTCGCTAAAATAATTATGAATAACTACTATAATACATACCTTGAAAGTTTGGCATGAAATTTTCCCGAACTACATTTGTTGCCCCAAATGAAGTCATTTGAAAGCAATTGTTATAATGTTGGATATGTGTCAAAAAGTGTATGGAAACTGTTCCTATTCCTGAAACCAATGAGTACAATGGCTTTGGTCGTGTATCCAATGGTATCAATTTCACTTTACCATTTGTGCAACACAATCCATTAGCTTCGTTTTTGTATTTCAATGCCTTAGAGTGTGATCAAACCGAGTTCATAGAACCAATAACATTACGTTAATAGTTACTATAGTCAATTGACACATCGTAACTGAAAGCAGCTCGATTCAAACTTAAGCGATCATTAGTTGAATGTCGGTCTCGCGCTTCACGCGTTTGTGATATCCGAATTCTTTCATGTTCAATTTAGTGTTCACGTTCTGTGCAGTACGATTAGATCAGTAATTAGCTTGTTTTGTAGCAGTTCGGGTTCTTCTACTTAAATTGCTTCGTCTTATAGGAGGCATATCAAATATACATAAATTATTTTGTCACTAAACACTAACTAAACAAACACTAATACTCACACTTTGCACAAAACACGATGTACGGTTTTGTTTCAGCCGTTTATCAGTTGACAAAAGCAAACTCAGTAGAAAAGGTAACAGAAGATCCAAGAAAAACAACAGCAAATCGACATCAAAACTTTATTTTTCTTTTTTTTTTTCTTTAATTTGATATGACTTGAAGTCAAATTCTTTAAGCTGACTACGTTTTAGTTAGAAAACATTTGTATGGGAAAAAGAAAAGGGCTGTTTTTATGGTTTTTCCCGCAATTATTAGAATTTTAGAATTTTTTCGCCGTAAAAATCATCCTTGAACTTCAACGAACATTTTAAAAAAAGAATTGGACAAATTGGTCCAGGCGTTGTTGAGTTATGCGGTAACCAACACATTTTGCGATTCATTTTTATATGTATGTACATATATAGATATTGTTTTCAACATTCAGTTTTTTTCATCTAAAAATCTACAAAAAAATAGTATGGACAATTTGTAAAAATTAATGTACGGTTCTCGATATATCGTGAAGGTATTGACTTCAAAATGATTTCATTCTGTGATAAATTTTTCTTAGAAAAATCCAATCTGTATTTCTTTACATATGAAATTAAATCTTTCAAGAAATGCTACTAAAATTGGCAGAAATTGGTTTACGACTAAAAATCTCGTTAACAAAACTAGATTTTGAAATCAAACTATGTCATCATATGCAAATTTTAGTTAATTTTTACTTAATTTCTAAGAAAAACTCAACTGGCAACTTTTTTTAACAAAACACGAAAACCTACAAAATCATCAAAAATCTGGTAAGAAATGGTTTTCGACTCAAGTATTAAGAAAACAAAGAAAAGTATTCACTTCAAATTATTTATCTAACACAAAAACATTTTGTTAAAGTTTTAAGCAAGGCAAATCGATAGACGGGATGAGAAGTTATAAGTGTGGGTAGCAGCCAGCCTTTTTAAATTTTGCTCTTTAAATATTTTAGCTGAAAATCATTTTTTTCTCATTTTTTATAATAACAGCACACTCATTATTGCTACTCTCATTATGCAGAGACACAGTGTGAGCGTTTTGAAAAGAAGAAAGGGTTTAAAAGGAGGTATTACATTGGTTTTAAATTATTGAATATTGACTGGAAAAGACATTGTAAGGCATTCCACATTCGCGTAGTACGGTTATTGAACGAATCTCTGGTATTTGACGATACAACTGAAGTTGGGCTCATCGATATACTGATGAGCATTCCTAGAAGCGCGAGAATTATGGTTGAATTGTTTAATGGGATAATTGCAGCTCTAGAGCATAAATCTTTAAAATAACGGTATCAACGGGTGATACAAGTAAACTAACGACGATGTTCAAGCAACGCGACGTAAATAAACCAATGATGATATTATCATCCATCAATTGTATTGCTCTACGTTCAATACTCTTTAATAGGCTTAAGTAAGTTTTAGGATTAGTTGCCCAGAGATGAGAGTTATACTCAAGCTTTGTACATATATGTATACGAGTTAGCCTTGCAGATAACAGCCAGATCAGAGACTAACTACTTGCATCGCCTTATATGGAAACCAAACATCTTGCGGCAATTTTGGCGATATCGCGTATGAATTTCTTCTACAAAATGTGGTTGGTGACAAATACCGATAATATTGAGATGGTCAGTCTAATTAATGCAAGAGAAATCCATGGATTAAAGCAAGGGGGGTAAATCACGCTTTAACGACACAAAACACTATTGGGTTTTTGAAGCATTAAATTCCACGCGGTTTTTTATTTCCCGTTCTAAAATGCTGTGAAAATTGGAATTCAATGAGCCTAGCATATTTTGTCGCTGCAGTTCCACATCCAAAGAAGAAGGTTGTTAAACCGTGCAACTGTGAAAGAAAGTAAGATTTAAGGATAGTACTCACTGTTATTTTCTGAATCTGATCTATCATTTTTGGTTGGTTGGTTGTTTTTATTTTATGTTATTGTTCTCAGGTAGTGTGAATTTTTTTGAATTATATACCTATGTATATTTTACTTTTTTTTAAATATTTTTTTTTTGTTTTTATTTGTATGATTTTTATTCATGTTTAAATTGACATAAGATACAAAAGAAGAACAATAACGGGCACAACGGACGAAGGACGCACAATACAGGAGGAACCGTTCCCAACGAAAGTTCACTGAAAACTCTCTTTTTTTTCTAAAACAAAATTTCACTTGAGTTTTTCAATTCGTGTCAATAAAACATTATTAACAGAAATTAAAAAAAATCATCATAACAAATTATGATACATTTTAATTGGAGTCGATAACGTCATTATTTCGTGGGATAATTGAGACCAAGTTATTTTTATTTAAATTTCTGTAATACAAAAACCGTACGGCACTACTTGATATTATCATTTGTTAAACTATAAAATGTACTTAAAGTTAATATATTTGTTTGTTGTTATAATATAGGGGAGAAAACGATAGACATGACAAATTTTCAATTTCAGAAATCGGACCGATTACAATAATTTCAAATAGGAAAGTTATTGTGATCAGGGAATATTATAAGAAATGAGAGAAAGAGAACATACAAAATTTATACTTAATATGCCTTTCTTTTTTTAAACTTTTGAACGTTTGATCGATATCCACTTAAGGGCAAGTCCCTGCTTTCAAAGGCTCAACACGCCTACAACAAAGGGAAATCAGTTGAAACGGCTCTACACAGTATAGTACGTACAATCGAATATTCCTTCCATCATAAAGAGTACACCTTAGTTGCCTTCTTAGATAAAGAAGGTGCATTTAACAATGTCGACACATCTGCAATTGCACGTGTATTGACATCTCTGAAGGTAGACAAGTCGATCAGCGAATTGATTAATCAGATGCTAATAAGCAGGATTATCAATTCAAAACTGGGCGATTTTACTGCACAAAGGGGTGTCAGCAGAGGTACGCCACAGGGTGGTGTCCTATCCCTTCTCCTCTGGAACTTAGTAATAAATGAATTACTAATTACTCTAAAAAGAGAGGGATACAGAGTGTTTGCCTATGCGGACGATGTTGCTATTGCAGTAACGGGTAAACATCCCAATATACTAAAAGAACTCTTACAAAACGCTTTAAATAAGCTCACCAGATGGGCAAATCGGTGTGGACTAGGCGTTAACCCACAAAAAACCGACCTTGTCCTCTTCACATGGAAATACAAAGTCCCACTCATTGACCCTTCCCTCATAAACGGTGTACCACTTAAATTCTCTGAATAAGCAAAATACTTGGGTCTCATTTTGGATAAGAAATTAAGTTGGAAACCTAATATTCAAGAGAGAATAAACAAGGCCACAGTAGCCCTGTTCTCCTGTAAAAAGGCCATTGGTAATAAATGGGGCCTACAGCCCCGCATTACACACTGGCTATATATCTCGGCCATAAAGCCGATCCTTACTTATGGAGTAGCGGTATGGTGGACGGCGCTAGATACAGCGACAAATCGCGATAAACTCAGCAAAGTCCAACGAACAGCCTGCCTGTGTATGGGAGGAGCACTTAGCTCCACCCCCTCCGCCTCACTAGATGTTCTGTTCCATCTAATACCGCTGGACATTTTCAGCAAGCAAACAGCCGCTAACACTGCCATACGGCTTCAAGCCTCCTCTCTGTGGATCAATAATGGAATTGGCCACACCACTATTTTGAACTCGTTCAGAACTATAAACAGTAATATTGACTACACCATACCCCATCCTCAGTTTAATAACTATAGCTTCAAAGTGACTATACCTCCCAGGTCTTCTTGGGAGAATACATCATTTTTGAACGATGGTCCTATAAACTTCTATACAGACGGATCAAAAACGGAGGATGGGGTTGGTGGAGGCGTATACTCAGATAGACTAAACTTAAGTCTCTCCTTTCGTCTACCCGATCATTGTAGCGTGTTCCAAGCTGAAATCCTGGCTATAAAAGAAGTCCTATATCCTTTCTTAAAGAAAACGTTATATCAACTAATGATATACGCATCTTCTTGGATAGCCAAGCTGCGTCAAAGTCCCTAGACTCTGTCTCCACTAACTCACTAACAGCCCTAAATTGTCGATCATCTCTTACGGAGATGGCTACACAGTTCAACATTCACCTTTTCTGGGTGCCGGGCCATAGAGACATTCCAGGAAATTCCAAAACTGACAAACTTGCAAAAAGCTGAACAACTTTACCTCTGCTGGCTAACAATGCTAGCATAGGTATCCCCTTAGCTACATGTAAACTCATGCTAAAGCAAGATACCATAGAGAAAACAAACTTCAGGTGGAATAACACCACCACCTGTGTAGCGACTAAACGAATTTGGCCTAATCTTAGCACCAAGCGCTCAAAACAATTAATCTCTCTGAGTAGATTGCACATTAGCTACGTTATAGGTGTCCTGACTGGGCACTGCTTAATAGGAAGGCATGCTATTCGACTTGGAGCCCCTGCAAATGATTTTTGTAGGAGTTGCATGGACGAGGAAGAAGAGGAGACAATCTCTCATCTTCTGTGCACATGCCCTGCCTTATCACAAAGACGTAGAATCCACCTTGGAGACTACTACTTTAACGATACCAGCGATCTAAAAAATTCAGACATTACTTGTCTCCTACGCTTCATTCGAAGCTCCAATTGGTTCAACGAGTTAAGCTGATCAACTGATCCATGTGGTATCACAACGGACCATATTTTGGTCTAAGTGTGTTGGACTTCCCAACCAACAGCCACTTTAACCTAACCTAACCTAACCTATGCTTTTCTTTTTAACATAAACATTTTTATAAAAGGTATAGTCTGTCATAATTTTAAATGCTTCTTAGGTGCAAATATTTCTTAGGAAAGCCAATACATCCTATCATACGCTAGTTTATTTAGTTACTTGATTTCAATATTGCAGTTCATGGGTTGACTTAGAATTTTTCAAAAAGTTTTAAGTTTAAGTTAAATAGCATCACTGCCATTTTAGAATTTTGAAATTTGGTACTGAAAATTTTCAGACGAAATTCAAAGATTGAATCTTAATATTGTACTAGTCGTCCAATTAAGTGGAGTTCTATATGAATTAAAACATTGTGTTTTGAAAGGATGTCCGAATAAAAAATACATATATGAGACCCTTGAGTTAATTTTGAAAGTGAATATATTTTTTAAAAATTGCATCGAAAAAAAGAGGATCGTACAACCCAATCGTTTGTATAATATCTGATAAATAACCTATAATAAATAAAAAGAGGCTGGGGGTTATTTGAGTCGAAAATCAATTTTTACTAACTTTTATTAATTTTTGTTTAGGTTTTTATTTTTTGTAAAAAAAACTGTCAGTACGATTTTTCTTAAAATTTTATCGAATGTTGAAAAGAATATTTCATATAAGATAAAATAAGTTGGAAGCCATAATCTCAAATTTTTGAAAAGATATTTGAGTCAAAAATCAATTGTTACCAACATTGAGTAATGTTTTTTTAGGTTCTTATTTTTTATAAAAAAATTGTTTTTCTCAAAATTTTACCAAATGTTAAAAACGTTATTCTTCGTTGCACAAAATTGTTTTGGAGATAAAATCATTTTTTATTCGTAAAATTTTCGAGGTGAAAATTTTTTTTTTAATTGCATTTTTCCCAAAAATATACTTGTTTGGTTTCACGTTATAATAGATAATATACAATTTAATTCAAGTCTCTAGCGTTATTGGTTCGTGAGATATTTAGGGTTGACCAAAATTTTCACCTTTTTTTAAACTGCTATGTTAAAAAAAAACCACCCACGCAATTTTCTTGAGAGCCCTTAATGCATTATTATCTGTATACAAACATTTATGTGAAGTCGATATCTCTTCTGGTTCTTGACATCTTTCTAAAAATCTTTGATTTCGACTCTAGGGACCTTGAAACGTCGGAAATGTCAAAATTTTCAATTCGACAAATCGGGCCCATTACAATAACTTCCTATGGGAAGTTAATAATACCTACTTTCGATTGCTAAAGTGACCATTTCCCTTAAATAGGCACATTATTGCTCAATAAGCTTGAGGCATTATTGCGTACAGCTGCAGTAAAGTCTACTTTTTGACTATAGTATTTCGGAGTGAGGTATATATTTATATACATAGTTAAACATATTATAGTACACACTTTTGTCTAGTGGAATATAAGTTTTTTTTAGAATTCCAAACTAAATAAGTTTGTATATGGATCCTAAAAGTTAACGGGCTTGTGTATGTATAAATATACTTTTAGCTACTGAGAAAAAATGCAACAGATTATTATTTGTACAAAATTTTCTATTAAGGCCTTTTAATCACCTAAAATTTAAATTAAAAAAAGCAGATCATATGGCCCCGGGACAAAACCCGAAAATGCTTTTGCTAGTCTCATCTCGCCCTTGTTTAAATCGAAAAGTGTGACTCTTCGCTGGTCTAGTGTTTTTTCTCGTGAAAAAAAGAAAATTTTAAATGTGAATAATTTTGGGGTTTCAACTGCGTCACACAGGAAGTTTTAAAACGGAACTATTTTGAAATGTTTAAAAAAATAATTTAGGAAATAAATAATGTTGGAATGCGGCTCACACTGATAACTTCCCATTCATGTTCGTCTGTCGATATTTCTAAATGTTTTACAAAATATAAATGACAACTTTTTGTGTTAGATTTAGAAAGTTTAAAATTAATTATCTTTCTTTGCTTTCAAGATACTAAAGTCGAAAGTCAGTTAGTTTTTAGTTATTTTTTTAGGTTTTCGATTTTTTTTAAGAAAACTTGTCAATTTAATTTTAATAAAAAAATTAACTAAAAATTAAAAACAATATTTTGCATACATAGATAAAATTGGTTTGATTTTCAACTTTAATTTTGTTCCTGAGTTATTTTAGTCGTAATTTTGACAAATTTGTTTGAAGTTTTTGTTTGTTTCTTTCAAACAAATACCAATGGGATTTCTCTAAAAAAAACTTTTTTAACAACAATATTTTGTATGGAACTAAAACCGAAATCAATTTTTATCAACTTTTTTTTGTAAATAAATGTCAGTTCGATTTTTCTGAAAATCTTACAAGATGTCAAAAACGTTATTATTAGATATATTTCGTAAATTTTGTAAATTCGTCGTAAATTTGTTGGCGCAACAGTCCGTTGAAATCTAGAGCCTAGTGACTTACAACTCTCAATCATTCCTGTGTTTCAGTACCTTTGTCAGGGAAGGAGGGGACCTACAGTTTTAAGTCGAATCCGAACGGATAATTTAAGAAATCACTTTTCATGACAAGAATTACTCGTGTCCAATTTGTCAATTCTTCGCAACATGCAGTACTTTAGATGGCACAGACAGGGATTGAACCGAAGACTCCTGACCACGGGTACTACGTAAATACAACTTTTAACTGTTTTTTTTTCGAATTTATACCAATTTTGTATCAAGTCACCATTACAGGGTGTGACAGATATCATGACACGGAAGTAAAGTTCAATAAAAACACGAAAACGTACTCGAGTTCAATAATTTTTATATTTAATACATTCCATGAGATTTCGGAAACAAAAACTTCGCATAGCTCGCTCGGTCATTTACCGCCGAATTGCTGCGATTTCTTTAAATATTGTGGCCTTAAATTCTTCCAAGCTTTTAGGAGGCCCGAAGAGAGCTCAGGCACCAATGCCATTGATCAAGTGGCTGTGTGAGATGACTTTGATAAATCCGTCGAAAAATTGTATTCCGAACGTACGGACGTACGAACGCAGTACGCACGCACACACAAAATTCTCACTAAAAATCTATCATTTAGATTCTTGGCACTTTGAAGGTTTTCTATTGTTCGAAACTGACTTCAAAATCAATCTATGTATCACGTCAGGTTTTCTAGATACAACTTTTCTTAATTCGAAAAATCTGTATATTAGTCTTTTTGAGGAGATGTTAATTCATATGTGGTATGTTTTTTTAATAGAATTCGTGATGATTCTCCAAATCTACAATATACCTTATTTCAATATTCTGTTCAATAATTTTCAGTAGCTAACTTATTTTTCAAAAATCCTCGTATTATTTGCAAGTCTCCCCTTTAAATACATTTACCTATAAAGAACGCTGAAGAGTTTATGCTAAAATGGTTCCTAAAACACAAAACGGTATAAAATTAATTTTGATCTTATAACGAATTCCTAGTCTTAAAACTTTAACATCAAATTTTTGGAATAAATTACAAAAAAAAATTAAAATAATGTTGAAAACAAATATTTCTGTGTTTGAGCACATAATTCGGAATCAGCACTAAAAATTAACTCTAAAACGAACTATTCAAACACATTACATTGAAGGTTTTTCAAAACTTCAAGTGTGGAATACTAAATGAGACCAACAGTATTTAGAAGGCTTTCCAAAACATCATCATAAATTTGTTCAGGGATATGTTGTGTCTTAATTTAGCCTTAAAAAAAAAACGTTTTCGGTTGCCTTTAGCAGTTTAAGAATGGTATATTTTAAACTCCTGATGTTCTACAAAAATTTTAAAGGTAGGGTTCTTATTGCTTCCTGACTTTGCTAGCGTTTTTCAGGCTGAACTGCTGGCAATAAGGGAGGCATGTAAGATACTTAAACAAAGCCCAAACCAAAACCGAAATGCGGCTATCTTCACAGACAGTCAAGCAGCTGTCAAAGCCATTAACTCGGCCACATCCTCATCTAAATTGGTTCAGCAATGTCGCGATGAACTTGCGAGCCTGAACATTAACCTCGGTGTCACCCTGATCTGAGTTCCGGGCCATAGTGGTATCGTGGGAAATGAACGGGCTGACGAGCTAGCCAGGCAAGGATCGGCCCTTGATAGCTCACTTGCGGAAATGGTTAACATTCCTCTTGGTGCTATGAAGGGTAAAATCTTTTCTATCTACCAAACTTAATTAAACCGAAGGTGGAGCAATTTACCCAACTGCATTATATCTAGGAAGATATGGCCCACCCGTACCGTAAACCTGTACAAACGATCTTCTATGCAGGCCAAGGCAAGACATAGCCAGGATTGTTGCGGTTTGTACCGGACATTGGCCTTTAGGAGTTCATGCAGAGAAGTTGGGTATCTCTTACAACACCTTTTGCCGTAGTTGTAGTGACCAAACAGAAAGTGAAACGATAATCCATTTCGACTGCAAATGTCCGGCTTTGGCAAACACTAGGATGAAATGCTTTGGGAAAGCATTCTTTCACGAACTTGATGAGCTATCTGAGACAAAGATTAAAGACCTAATTTTTTTTCTCAATGCGACAAAATGGCTCTAACATAATCGCTATGAAGCTTCTCTATAAATCTTTTCCTTTCTAAAACGGCGCACTACAGCGCTAATTGGATCTCAGGCTAGGTTGACTTGAGATTGCCATTTCTACCTACCTAGGGTTCTTATTCAGGACATCTTAATTATTTATAAAACTGTTGTTATGTTTGTGCAACAGAAAAAACGTAATTTTGTCCACCAGTTAGGGAGAGAAAAGATTTGTTCTTGTCTCGTCCAACTTTTGTTGTTGTTGGATTTGTAATCATCGACCTAAGTATCTATACCCTTTGCCGTTGATAGTGATGGCTTGTTCAAAATCTCATTCTTCCATTCTTATAGAAGGCTCAGATTGAAAATGATCCATAGCTTATTCAGCTAATACTTTACGCTCTCGATGTCTGTCAATTAAATCAAGTCAAGAAGCTTAGTTAGGGTCTTGAAGAATAATAATGATGACCATTAAATTAGCGAACACCAAGAATGCAGGTGTCAATATTGCTTTTGGAGACATGGTTCACAGTGTTCCTGAAGCCACGTATTGGGTAGACAAATCCTTATTTTATTTTCAAAGATATACAAGAAATACATTTACTTCGATATTTACACAATTCCTTTTATTAGTTTTGTACTACTTGTTAGATCCCGGTATCCATGGTACGAGTATGTGAATTACATAAATTACACTGAAGGACAAAGAGCTTTTATTATTTTTCCACATTTAATCCAATATAATTAAACCACTTTACTCTTTTTCAATTATTATTCTTTAAGCTAGTTCTTTATTAATTATAATTATATCTAGAGTATAATCCATCAAAACATACGACCACATACAAGCTTTGGGAAGTCTCTAGAAACTATCAGCTATTTTTGAACTTATTTTTCCAAATAACATTAGTTTAATAATTATATCGGGTGATTTTTTAAGAGCTTGAGAACTTTTTTTAAGAAAAAAACGCATAAAATTTGCAAAATCTCATCGATTCTTTATTTGAAACGTTAGATTGGTCCATGACATTTACTTTTTGAAGATAATTTCATTTAAATGTTGACCGCGGCTGCGTCTTAGGTGGTCCATTCGGAAAGTCCAATTTTGGGTAACTTTTTCGAGCATTTCGGCCGGAATAGCCCGAATTTCTTCGGAAATGTTGTCTTCCAAAGCTGGAATAGTTGCTGGCTTATTTGTGTAGACTTTAGACTTGACGTAGCCCCACAAAAAATAGTCTAAAGGCGTCAAATCGCATGATCTTGGTGGCCAACTTACCGGTCCATTCCTTGAGATGAATTGTTCTCCGAAGTTTTCCCTAAAAATGGCCATAGAATCGCGAGCTGTGTGGCATGTAGCGCCATCTTGTTGAAACCACATGTCAACCAAGTTCAGTTCTTCCATTTTTGGCAACAAAAAGTTTGTTAGCATTGAACGATAGCGATCGCCATTCACCGTAACGTTGCGTCCAACAGCATCTTTGAAAAAATACAGTCCAATGATTCCACCAGCGTACAAACCACACCAAACAGTGCATTTTTCGGGATGCATGGGCAGTTCTTGAACGGCTTCTGGTTGCTCTTCACTCCAAATGCGGCAATTTTGCTTATTTACGTAGCCATTCAACCAGAAATGAGCCTCATCGCTGAACAAAATTTGTCATTTTCGAACATTTCGAACCGAACACTAATTTTGGTAATAAAATTCAATGATTTGCAAGCGTTGCTCGTTAGTAAGTCTATTCATGATGAAATGTCAAAGCATACTGAGCATCTTTCTCTTTGACACCATGTCTGAAATCCCGCGTGATCTGTCAAATACTAATGCATGAAAATCCTAACCTCAAAAAAATCACCCATTACATCGTCGTCCGGCGTCGCGTCGCTCGGTAAGATACGTAATAGTTTGTGTTTTTGTAGAAACTTTTAAACCTATTAAGTCTTCATGATAAGCTTTATTTTTAGTTCCTCGTCGATAGCTATTTCCTCCACTTAAGTAAACAAAAACAATCATCAAAACAACAACAAAACACAAAAGAAAAACACAAAATAGGGTAAACGAAAATTCCATCTTTTTCACAAATAAAATGCATCGATGCGAAAAGATCAAAATCAGCGAAGGAAAACAACATTTTTGTAATGAAGTTTCAATAAAAATAATAATCGTTTGGCTGAACTTGGAACTTCTTCTTCTTTTACTTCTTCTTCTTCTTCTTCTTCTGCTCCCAAAACGATGACGATATGGGAATGAGAAGGGGTTACAGGATGTGCGGGGTGAAGAACGTAGTGCGCAGATGAAATGTTGTGGTACTCCTCTCTAGACTAGGCTATAGGATAGGCATTAGGTACCCAAGACCCAATCCTTCGCTAGTTCAATGCAAAAAATCATGTAGTAGAAGAGATACATCTCTATGTTGTGTATTTGTTGTATAGTAAGCAAAATTGTATTTCGTTTCGTATCCTTTCTGACAGCAATTACAAACTCAATCGTCCTTATTCGCATCGTCTTTCATATATGTACTATGTAGGTAGACGAAACCCCCCATAGGTATTCGCTTATTCCTGGAAAACTTTCATTCGGTGTTTGTCTTCGTCAAATGTTTTCCATTGACAACTTAATTCGTTATTTTTATTTTCCTCTGCTGAGTTTCTTATAAATGATACTTTTTCTTCCTTGTTCGGCTCTAATTTTGTCGTTGTTGTTGTAATTTCCAGCATTTAGTTTTTACCAGTTTGGATATCGTTTTGCATTTGATACATACTTATAAGAGATATATATGTACATAGTTTACTTCACAAGCAGATTAGTTCTGCGAAAAGGAATTGTTGCCAACTTATATGAAACACATAAATATGTATTTTAAATTCTTCCTTATTAAAATCTCTACCTTGAAATTAAAAAAAAAAATATTACTTCATTAACTAAAAATATTGGAAAAGTGCTCAAATTTTGAAATAATTCAGTATTTTTCAAAGGTTAATTTTTAATCAGCAAACTGTTGAGCAGTGTAGTACTAGGTTAGCGAAAAATGTAGGATCAGATTAATTCAAACATTTTGCCATTTAAATTATTTCCATGAAAGTCGATTGCATCTTTACAGACTTTAACAAGGCATTTGTAAGATTAAGTAATGAAATACTTCTTAATAAATTAAAGTTACATTTGTCTTAATGACAGTAATATTATAGCCTCATGTTCAGAATTAAACCCTTCACGTCAATTTAATGTGAATTCCGGTATACCTCAAGGGAGTCACCTTGGTCCATTGCTGTTTATTTTATTTATTAATGATTTTCCTTCGGTTTTAAATAAATCTGCATCGTTTATCTATGCAGTGGATGTTAATATATTTAATATAATACTGTACAGAGCTTCTAGAAGGTGCAATTAATTGATTTTAAATGTTGACAAATGTAAGACAATGTGTTTTACACATCAACGTAATACAATAAATTTTTACTATATTTTGAATTCGTCATGTTTGAATAGAGAGTTCAGTTTTTCTGACCTTGGTGTTGTACTAGACTCAAAACTAACGTTTACTAATCATTAAAAATATATTATTAAAAAAGCTAACAAAACACTTAATTTCGACAAAAGATTTTTCTAAAGAGCACCGCCGTGTTCCATATGTTTTTAAGATTTTGTATTTTTTAGCTTAGATTTTAAAGATTTTGTCTTTGTCTTTTGGAAAAAAAATTCCAATTTCCTGACAGACTTTTATTACCTCCATGCACTCAAAGGTTTCCCTTGATAAAATTCCCATTTCTTTCTGGTCACCAGCTGTATAGCTAGTTTATTGAATGGAAAGATTTCATGTCCATCTATGAAAGCTAATTGATTGAATTTCAATCTGAGTCAGGATAGCTTCAGAAGAAATGTACTACTTAGAACTATGGCGTTAACAGTCGGCTTAATCAATGAATCAGTGAATTGAACAAAATCTGTATACTCCTTGAAAACCTCAAATCCACAAGCTTTAAATTTAATTTGTTTTGCTATAAGTACGAGTAGTTGAACTCATCTAAGTTTTAAGTATAGTTTAAAGTAAATATTGGAATCTTAACATTAGCATTTAGAGTATTTAATAATTATAATATGTTCACATAATTATCACGATATATTTTTATTAGTTTCAAAAATAAATAAATTTCTGAAACTAAAGTATTGATTGCCTATTAAATTGTATTTGTATATTACATCGTAAATATATCATATTTTTATAAACTGACACTATTTCAAACTATTTGCTTTAAAAAAAAAACTTTAAATATTAAAAACTATCTTTAGATAGCAAACACTAAACTTTTTATTTGAAGCTAATAAAAATTGAATGTGCCATTAAATTAAAATTATACAATGAAGTAATTACAAATTGTGGAGTATAATAAGAGTATAACACTTAAATCATTGTTGCAAATTTTAAGTCAAGTAATTTAGAAAAGAAAATTCGCTAATTTTCAACTATTTTATTTTAGTACTATGTACATACTGACACTGTGGCTCCTCGAAATTTTAATATCATACTAAAAAAGTGGTAGAAAATGTTCATTTACGAACTTTTTAAGGTCCGTTTAGTTGATAGAAAAATGTGTTGTGTTGATGAAAGTACAAGGTTATCCATTTTGCAGTTTCAAAAGTAAACGTAAATAAATCATACATTAAATATTTGTTTTCATGATATTTCTTTTTTATTATAAAGTTTGAACCTTGACATTAAGTGTGCAACACTACATCACTACCACATAATTTTCGACCACTTTTTGATACATATTGGGTGGTATCTCAGCCATAACGTGACAAATATTGGTTTTTAAGTGTTCAAGAGTTAAAGGTTTATATACATGAACACGGTCTTTCGCGTAACCCCACAAAAAAAGTCCAGCGATGTCGAATCCCATGACCTTGGTGGCCACTTAATATTGCCATTACAAGAAATAACGCAGCCAGAAAATGTCTCTTACAGTAAAGCCATATTCGCTCGAGCTGTTTGGCATGTGGTACCGTCTTGTTGAAACACACATATTCTCCAAGTCGTATTCTTCAATAGCAGGCAAAAAAAGTCTGTTATTATATTACCATAACACTCCGAATTGACGGTGACAGTCGTTCCATCGTTGTTTTCGAAGAAGTAAGGTCCAATCATACTTCCGTACGAAAGAGCGCACCAAACAGTGACTTTTTGTAGATGTAATGACTTCTCTTAATTTACTTGAGGATTCTCAAAACCCCAAATACGACAATTTTGTTTATGAACATACCCACCGAGTGAGAAATGTGCTTCGTCGCTGGAGAAAATTTTGTCCAGTCCAGTCAATCCAGTCTCTTTAAAGTTCTTCACAATTTTGCCAATTGCTTGCGTAGTTAAACGATTATGTAAATTATAATCTTTTCTTAAAGCACGATTTGTTGTAGTAGGTTTTAACAGTTTTTATGAGTTGTGCGATAGTTTCGTAAATGTCAGACTTTCAACTGGAAAAAAATCGTTTAACAAGTTAATTTGACAGATGTCGAATTCCAGCGCTATACTTTTGAAACCGCAAAATAGATAACCCGTTATATGAGCCCTTATAAGTACCTAAGTTTATTTATATCTTTATAAGTACATAACAAACATTAAAAACCAATGTTTAGAAAAATGGTAAGATTCCAAACACTCACTATAATGAACTTCAAAAGTTAAAAACCGGAAAATAAATTTGTAATCAATCCAAAATTAAAAATAAATATATTAGGTGCCGCAACAATTTGTTGAGAACTAGGGCCTAGTGACTTAGAGCTCTCAACCATACCTGGGTGCAAGGACTGTTATCAGGGATGGAGGGGACCTACAGTTTTAAGCCGAATCCGAACGGCTTATTTGAGAAAGCACTTTTCGTGACAAGAATTACTCTTGGAGAATTTGTCAATTCCTCGCAAGAGACAGTACCTGTGAAAAAAAAAATTAGATGACAAAGGCAGGGATTGAACCAAAGACCTCTGGCATGACAGTCCAACACTTTTTTTTTTTAATTCATTTTTATTAATTCAATCTTAAACCTTTCTTAAAGCTAGACAAAAATTCATAAAACTAGCCTAATTAACCATAACTTACAACTAACTTACTGGTCCCATACGGACACTCTAAGTTAAACAATAATACTTTATTCTAATGCCTTTCGGCCCTAAGATCTATGTTACTGTAATTCATTTTATTTATTTTTTATTTATTAGAAAATTAAAAAAAAAACTAGTTTCAATATCTTTTTTCATTTTTACTTAAAAACTACTTAAAATAAAACTTAAACTAACTTAAACTACCTATTCTACCTATAAACTACTTAAAACTAGAACAACCACAGCAGCAAATCTAATTATCTAACGTTTTTTGTTTTTCATATTTTGTTGTCTTTTTTTTGTTTTTTTTTCCATGGTTTTTTTAATTTTTTTTTTTGTATTTTTCTTTTTTGTATATTTTTTTTTGTATTTTTTTTGTGCCACCATGCCTATTCTACTTAAAACTAAACCCTAAACTATAAAACAAGTATGTAAGCCGGCCAAGGCTTAAAACCCCATCCCGACTACCCACTATCAAGTGCCGATTGAAGCCACCAAAAATTGGTTCTCCTGCTTCACCCTATCAGTTCGGTCCCGTTGGGACACAGCCCTACTGAACCGAAGGAGCTCTGCTCCGCCTTGTGCCATGACGTCCCGATTGTACAGGAGTCGCCTATCCACGGTTCGTCGTCTGACGTGGTAGATTAGCGGAACTGCCAATCTATCCTGTATCAGACCGCAGAGTCCAACGCACTAACCATCATGCCACGGGTACTACTATTCAATCCAAAAATGTTACCCCTAATTTTGATATTGGTTAAAAAGTTTGTATTTTCTGAAAAATAAAGACAAAAATTCTACTCTCTAACTCTGTATATCATGTTCTTAAATCAGAATATAAATGAAAATAGTTATAACGTGTCATACCAAAATTAGATAGCATGACAGCTTCTGCAGAAGCTGTACATGTACAAAAAAAAAATTAAAACAATTTTGTTCAAAACTAAAGAGATACAAATATACATATCTCAAAAACTCTTTTATAATAAACTTTTGCTTTCAAAATCTGGATTTGAATTGTATGTAAACATTTTATTTTGCTTGATTAAAAAATGAATATGTTTAGCAAAAAATCCTTAATTAAAGCTGAGTAAGTCATTCATGTATTTGATGCTAATAATAATCTTGTGTATACAATTTAATAAGTTTGAATTTGATCTAAGTTTTAGTTTTAAAGTAAAGATAGATAGGTAGCTTAAATTAGGGAGAAAGCTAATGTTAAGGCCAGCTTATCCACTGCTAAATGCACTATTTGCCATGCTAAACACTTAGTGATGCAAGCAACGCTTGTGTTTTGCGAAAGAAAACATGAGCTGGGATGTGCAAAATGGAATGGTCACACATGATTGGCGGAAAGTTATGTTTTCTGACCAAAACAAAAATAAACCTATATGGCCCAGATGGCTATAATTATTATATTTCCATGACCTAAGAAAAGAGGAGCGGTTTTAAACCGTCACCTAAGCAGAGAATGAGGCGTTATGGTCTGGGTCTCAATTTTATTTTATGGCGCTATAGACTTGGTTGTTCACGATACCAAAATGACTGGGAAAACCTACAAAGCCTTGCTGAAATCAGTATTCCGGAAAATTAGTGAACTTTTTAGACCAATTCCATGGATTTTTTAGCAGTACAACGCTCCCATACACACAGCCCGAGAGGTAAAATCCTTCATTGTTAACCAAAACGTCTACTTGCTACCTTGGCCACCATATTCCCCGGACCTTAACATAATTGAAAATGTGAGGGGCTGGCTTACACGTAAGGTTTATGAGGGAGGGAAGCAACACGATGACAAGGAAGCACTAATTCATGGTATCAAATTTGCCTGGAGTAAGGTTTCACTGGAATTTATTGGAATCTCTTTATAAACCATTAAAAGATAGAATGTTTGAAGTTATTTTAAAGAGCGGGTGGTGGCATCTTAAATAAATAACAAAAAAAGAGGCTGGGATGCGACCCACACTCATAACTTCCCATCCCGTCTGCCGATTTTTCTTGCTTAAAAATTTGTAGGTTTTCGTGTTTTGTTAAAAAAGTTGTTAGTTGAATTATTCTTACAAATTTTAAAATTACCAACAATATTTTGCATATATTGAAATAGTTTGATTTCGAAACCTATTTTTGTAAACGATATTTTTAGTCGAAAAGCAATTTTTACCAATTTTAGTAGCATTTCTTAAAAATGTTAATTTCTGAATAAAATAAATTTGAAGTCAATATCTTCTATCATTCACGAGATATCGAGAACCGAACATCAATTTTTACCAAATTTGCGTACTATTTTTTGTAGATTTAATTTTGTTATGTAAAAACTGACTGTTGGGTTTTTATAAAAAATTTACTGAAAACAATATTTTCTATTTTTTGAAAAGATTTTTGAGTCGAAATTAAATTTCTACCAAGTTTTAGTATTGTTTTTTTTAGGTTTTTATTTTTTGTAAGAAAACTGTCAATTCGATTTTTCTCAAAATATTACTGAATGTTCACAACAATATTTTTTCAAAGATAAAATTAGTTTAAAGCCAATATTGCAAAGTTTTAAAAAGATATTTAAGTCGAAAATCAATTTTTACCAACTTTTGTTAATTTTTTTTTAGGTTTTTCATTTTTTGTAAAAAAAAACTATGGGTTCGATTTTTCTCAAAATTTTACCAGATGTTGAAAACGTTATTTTTCGTTGCACAAATTTGTTTGGAGATACAATCATTTTTTGTTCGTAAAATTTTCGAGGTGACAAATATTTTTTTTTCAGTCTTTTTGATTTATAAAAAAACCGTTAATTTGAATTTTTCCAAAAACATGTTGGCTTAGTATCGCGTTACAATATATAATATAAAATTTAATTCAAGTCTCTAGCGTTATTGGTTCGTGAGATATTTAGGGTTAACCAACATTTTCACTTTTTTTTAAATTGCTTTGGTAAAAAAACACCGACTCAATTTTTTTGAGAGTCCTTTTTGCATCTTTCTGCATTCTTGAGCTATGGACGACGAAAAAAAAACTTTGCGAACGTACGGACGTACGAACGTACGTACACACGCACGCACAGACATCTCTCTAAAAATCTTTTATTTCGATTCTAGGGACCTTTAAATGTCGAGAAATGTCAAAATTTTCAATTCAACAAATCGGACCGATTACAATAACTTCCTATGGGAAGTTAATTTGAATGACTGCATTTTATTTTCATTTATTTGATGTTCTTCTAATCTAATGACCCGATTGATTTTCGCATATTCTTGGCTCAAATAACAATTTTTCCTAAAAATTTCATTAGCTTAATCTCTCCTATACCCAAATTTTATATTTTGTTGTTAACAAAATAGTCTCTCATTTACCATAGTTATTTTGTATCGATTTCACTTTTTAAAAAATGCCTGCTTCTAATCTTATGACCGGCAGTGTATGAAAACGAAACATTATAAAACTAATCCCAGCAACTAAATTATGCAAGCAACTCACAGTTATTTTAAGTTGCCCGCAACTTAACCCCTTAGTTTATGACGATTTTCCTAATTGAACAGTCTTTACAACGTGGTCAAATTTGAAAAAGAATAAAGCCAGTTTTGAAATATACTTTACAAGCTAGATAGTTAGTGCGCAGGCCTGTTGTCTCAGCGGTCTTGTGTTCTATCCCTGCCTATGCCACCTTAAGTTTTTTTTCACAACAAATTGTACAAGAGTAGTTCATGTCATGAAAATTGCTTTCTCAAATTGGCCATTCGGATTCTGCATATAAACTGTAGGAGTGTAGGTCCCCTTCATCCCTGGAAGTTACTAGGTTATGGTTCTCTTCGAGCTGTTTATTTTACTAATTTATTTAAGTTATAACATCAATTTAAAATTAAAAGCTATGTAGAGTGTCGGAACCTCAGAGATCAATAAACTTTGTCTTTTTGTTAAAGAAACTAAAAGTTCAAAACAAATTAGGAATAGATTTGTGAAGTTTTTTTTTATAGTGGATAAATCAGGAATAATTTTCAAAAACAAATTATTTATTTTTATGTTTAGTGTTCTTAAAACAGCTCTACAAAATTTTGTTAATTCATAGACTTTACACCTTTCATCATTTTCATTTTCTGAATTCGAAATTTAAAATTTTTTTCTGATCGCCGATCATCAGCCCCTACGTGAGGGGGTGGAAAGGGGGGGGACCCCCCGGGCCCGTCATTTTCTAGGGGCCCGTAAAATTGAAAGCAATGAGAATATACTCTATATTTATCATCAACATACCTATTTCCACTTATTTTTAAAGGCCCCACAATTTAAAATCATTCATGCTTTCGCAATCGGGCCCCTGTTTGCATGTTATCTGCCAATCTATCAGTCACAAGCTTGCCGATCTGGGCCCCTGATTATTATTGGCGTACATTTTTGTTAATATTTAATGGAAAATTGGGCAACTCTGAACTATTGAAAGAAAATTATAATAAATTGTTTCGCTTTTCTTATTTAATTTAACGTAAATTTCAAATTTATTTTATTTTGAAAATTTTTAAAGTCAAAATAAGGGGCCCGGCAAATTAAAACAAAACACAAATATTTATTTCGGTTTCTGTTTTTATAAAGTTTCTTTTCTTCTATTTTTGTTTCTGCTGTAAACGAAATTTTTGATTCGGTTTCGGGGGACCGGAAAATTCTACCAGGGGACTAAGAATACGAGGCGATGGATATGTTATTGGAGAGCCAAATAATGGACATTTTTTGGGCATTTTGGAATTAATTAGTCATTATGATCCCTTACTTCAGGAGCACTTGGAAAAAATAAGAATTTCACAACAAGAGTACAAACGTTTCCAAGTCCACTACCTTTCCGTTGAGATTCAAAATGAGTTCATTAAAATTTGTGCCCAACATGTGAATTCAGCTATTTTGAAGGAGAGAGAAAACGCCAAATACTTTGCTATAATTGTCGATGCAACAACCGATTCAAGTCATGTGGAACAAAACACATTTATTTTGCGATATCTGAGCTTTGAAGAAAATGTGTTCACCATCCAAGAACGGTTTTTGGAATTTGTCGATTGCAACAAAAAAAAAACTGGCACCGCAATAGCTGATTTGATCTGCGAAACATTGTCAAAGAACGAAATCCCTTTAGAAGACTATTGTGCACAAGGCTATGACAATGGAAGCAATATGAAAGGACAGTATAATGGTGCACAAAGTCATATTATAAACAAAAATCCGAATGCCGTGTATTCACCATGTGCAGCTCACAGCCTTAACTTGTGTGGAGTCGATTCAGCGAAATGTTGTACTGCCGCAATCACAGTTTTTGGAGTTATTCAAAAGT
Organism: Eupeodes latifasciatus; assembly: GCA_920104205.1. Lineage (NCBI taxonomy): Eukaryota > Metazoa > Arthropoda > Insecta > Diptera > Syrphidae > Eupeodes > Eupeodes latifasciatus. Next base: position 36,404,686 of record OV049925.1, on the reverse strand, counting down.
GTTTTAACTTGTTTAGCAGTAGTGCCCAACGTTGGGAAATTCTTAAGAAAAATGTGCCCGGATCCCTTCACAAACTTTCCAATACAAGATGGTCAGTTAGAATTGAGGCAGTGAAACCATCTGAAAAACCTTGATATTAATTTAACTGCTGAAGCTCGAAGAGATGTAAACGGCGTTTTAAAATATATGCACAAATTTGATGCGTCCTGATGTCTTCGATTATTAGCGCTATAAATGAAAGAAGTATCATTCTTCAAGCCAGAAACATGACTATTGACGTTGAAATTCGAAATCTTGACAACTTGATCTCCGATTTGAACTTTATTGGAAACGGATGAGATTAAATTTATCTGAATGCAAATCAGTTGCTACTGGATTGGGGGATTTTCCAGAATCGTTCCCATCGAACCGAAAAAGGCAATTAAAGAGACATTTTATAGAAAATCGAGGAGCCGGAGAGCAAATTGAAACAGACGAACAAATAAATTTCAAGAAAAACACCTTTTACGTCATAGTTGATTTAATTATATCTGGAATTTCTCTTCGGTTCGATACGATGAAAAATTTGAATGCTACATTTTCATTTTTATGACAGTTTTCGACAATGGACGAACTTGAGATTAAAAACTGCGCCACAAGGTTCATCTAAAAGTATAACTCGCATGTGTCTCAAGAGTTGAAAGAATAAATAATTCATCACACATTTATGAAGCCAATTTTAAAGCAGCACTTCCGCCATTGAGTTTGCTCAATGCTATTTATTCCCAGAACTTGGAGACGATTTTTCCCAACATTTGTGTTGCTCTCCGTGTGTGTTCCACCATACCTGTAACCGTAGCTAGTTCCGAACGTTCATTTAGATTCCTTGCCATAACAAAGAATTTTCATCGTTCGTGCTCATCACAAGATCGTGTTTCTGGACTTGCTACACTATGTATCAAAGCACCTTTGGCAAGGAAATTGAATTTCGACGCAATTATAAGTTCTTTTGCTGCTCAGAAAGTTAGGAAAGCTCGTTTGCAAAGTGAAAATATTTCATTGAATGCAAACTAACTCTAATGAAAACATTGTAATAATATTTTAATATAAAGAAAAACAATAAAGGGTATTTAATGTAAAACTTTTAAAATACTTACTTTTTTTAAAGACAAATTTCAAATACTTTTACTTCGCTCTATTTTATTTTCATAGTAGGTAATAGATCTTCATGCTATTTTTAACTTCCCATAGGAAGTTATTGTAATGGGTCCGATTTGTCAAATTGAAAATTTTGACATTTCTCGACGTTTCAAGGTCCCTAGAGTCGAAATAAAAGATTTTTAGAAAGATGTCTGTGCGTGCGTGTGTACGTACGTCCGTACGTTCGCGACGTTTTTTTCGTCGTTCATAGCTCAAGAACCAGAAGAGATATCGACTTCAAATAAATTTTGTTATACAGATAATAAGGCAGAAAGATGCAGAAAGGGCTCTCAAGAAAATTGCGTGGGTGGTTTTTTTTACCATAGCAGTTTAAAAAAAAAGGTGAAAATTTTGGTTAACCCTAAATATCTCATGAGCCAATGACGCTAGAGACTAGAATTAAATTTTATATTATATATTGTAACGTGATACAAAAGAAGTATATTTTTGGAAAAAAATTCAATTAACGGTTTTTTTTATAAATCAAAAAAACTGAAAAAAAAAAATTTGTCACTTCGAAAATTTTACGACTAAAATAGGATTTCATTTCCAAAACAATTTTGTGCAATGAAGAATAATGTTTTTGACATCTGATAAAATTTTGAGAAAAATCGAATTGACAGTTTTTTTACAAAAAATAATAACCTAAAAAAATAAAAAAAAAGTTGGTAAAAATTGAGTTTTGACTCAAATATCTTTTCAAGACTTTGAGATATTGGCTTTAAACTACTTTTATCTTTCAAAAAATGTTGTTTTAAACATTCAGTAAAATTTTGAAAAAAATAGAATTGACAGTTTTTTTACAAAAAATTAAAAACCGAAAAAAAAATTTAACAAAAGTTGGTAAAAATTGATTTTCGACTTAAATATCTTTTCAAAAATTAAAAATATTGGCTTCAAACTTATTTTATTTCACAGAAAATATTGTTTTTTATATTCAGTAATTTTTTTATAAAAATCCAACAGTCCGTTTTTTCATAAAAAAAATTAAATCTACAAAAAATAGAACGCAAATTTGGTAAGAATTGATACATTTAGACAAACTTTTAAGCAAGACAAATCGATAGACGGGATGGGAAGTTATCAGTGTGGGTCGCATCCCAGCCTCTTTTTTTAATAGTTAATCGACCGTATTATCAGCTATTAACATGTCGTTGGCAATATCGAATTGAATGTATGATTCTGTTCGGAATCTGATCTACTCGCATGTAGAATTATTTTCTATCCATCTTCCATTTCAACTAAACTGGACTATACCCGTGAGATTGATTTGGTGATTAACACTTTTTTTTCGGTTCACTTTGCAAATGAAAAATAATTATTTAAGTTAATTCCAACCAATTTCATGCTATTCGTAATTGAAATTATTAATACCATATCAGTAGGCATGAACTTTGAAAAAAAAAATGGTAAATAAGGGGGGGCCCGAGATTTTTCCGTCCCGGGCCCAGAATTCCTCTCGACGGCCCTGCCGATCATGCCACAGATCCCAGGATTTTTAATGTGTTTAGTTTGTAAAAGTTGTTTGCTGCTATAACTAAAATCTATTCATTATTTTTGTATGCCAAGATTATTAATTAATATTATATTAATTTTTATTAATATATTATTTTATTCGATGTGACCGAGCGACGCACGTGACGAAGGGAAGGACTTTTATTTTTAAAATCAAAACAAGTAAAATAGGAGCAAACAAACGAATTTTATACCAAAAACGGAAAACAACTTCATTGACAACCATAAGTATGTCATCAACAAACTATACAAATTTTTTGCTTTGTAAAATGATGTTAATGATTCTTCGTCGTAGAGAAATGTCGCAGTTTTCTTCTTCGTCATCATCTCCTGCCAATGAAATTTTTCATCCTTGCGTCCTTGTCTTCACACCACCCCCCAAAAATGAGACAATTTAATTTAATAGAAAATGTGAAAAGGGCGTCGCTCGCTTTCTCGCTTGCTAGCTAGCTCACTTGTCGACTGAGACTTAGTCGCGCCGATATAATACTCTTCAACTTTAACATACCACCCGTCAACTCCATCCATACCCATTTCAAAAATAATGCGAATATTTTACAAAGGCGAAGTTAGTTTGCCTTTTCTGCCTTCTGACTGTTTTTGCCTCATCCCCCACCCCCATACCACTCTATCTTACAAAACCGTCTTTATATTTAGTTTAAAAGGAAAGAGAACAAACCAACCCTCGTGTTCGTGTACACAACATACATAATAGTGCGACTTTTTAACCATCTCTGCATCCGGTGGCGCTAGAGGCGGGTGTGATTCGAGTACACACGATGAGCTATCCTTAATTGAAAATTGAGTACTCAACTTTGATTTGGTTAGGCTGCAGCTGTCGTTGCGGCACCAAAGGCGCGTGTAAGTGCCACCTCCTCGAGCTTAAACCCCCTCGATCATAATATATTATCGAGGGAACAAGTAGAGTGTAGAGTTAGAGAGCAAAAGTGAGGGTGAAATAGTACGGTATACGGATACGGACGTACATATGTATGTACATACATATATGCAGAAACTTAACCCCGCGCATTTTTTCTCTATACAAAAGTGTTCGCGTGTTGATACGCTTTTTCCCGCTAGCTAATATGCCAACAGCCCCTTATTCTAATGGACAAACGGTGGTGTGGCGGCGGCGGCCGGCGCTGAGAAGGGCTGGATAAATCACTGTGTTCACTCGCTGGCACGTTTTTATTTTGCAATTTGCACACCCGCAGCCCCCCCCCCCCCACTTCATGCTACGTATACAGCCAGTCGTTAGTCTTTCTCTGTATAATATAAGTTGTTTTTCGTCTGTCAGGATACAAAAGAGGATAGAGAAGGATATAGAAGACTTTGGGACTCGGGACTCATGGTTAGGGAGAACGAAAGGACGGAGGGACGGAGGGACGGGGCGTCATCGTCGTCATCGGTGGGATAATGAGAAAGCGATTATAAACTTAGATGAAGAAAACGTTTTTTTTTTCTCGGTCGTCCTTTTTATTATTTTTTGTTGTTGTTGTTGTTGTTATTGCTAAACTGAAACTCTGGCACTTGGTATGAAGTAAAAAGTTGGCAAATGGTTGCAAATAAATTTGTAAATCTGTGGAAATCAATTTATTTCTTCATTTTGTATTTTGTGCAAGAGATGTCGTTGTCCTGGGCTTCCTGATTCTTTTTTTTTTTTTTTTTTGGTTGACTTAAGGAGGAGATGATGGTGTTTCTTTGGGTAACCGTCAAAAAATATCAATTTGCTTCGCTGGTTGGGGGCTATTTTGGAAAATTACTTTGGTTTTTTTTTGTGTGATGTGGAGACGGGAGCAAACGGCGGCACGGTGGGCGGTGGTGGCGCGGCGGTAACGACGACGGCGGTAGGTGCTCCTCCGCACTCCTATTTGTTGACTCGAAGATTAAGTTTAATCTAAAAAAGACCCTTCCACCTGAGAGAGGTGTTGTGCAAATCTTGGTTGGTTTTTGTTGCCAAAGAGACTTTTGGTTTTTCGCTTTAAACCATCCTACGCACAAAATTGCTATTACTTGAGATGGTATGTGTGGTGGTGTCTTGTACGGTTTTTGTCGTCGAATGATCATTCTAATAGAAAATGAAAAGGATTTGAATTAATTAAATAATGTATGTACTTAAGCAGTTTACAGGTATTTTATTTTTCACACACAAAAAAAAAAGAAAAAAAAATGAACTTGGTGTGAGGAAAATTCCTAATTGTTATATACCTTTTTTCTTTCTTTTTGTTGTGTTGTTGGAATTACTCATATTGAACGAAAGAAAAAAGTCGGGTAGGCAAGGAAATATGGTGGTAAACTTAATGAATTAGATTTGCACAGGCTTACAGATAATTTATTTCGTTTAATTTGTCAATCCTGAGAGGGATAATGGGGATTTCTATATACACACACACACACACACAATACAAGGAAAGGGAATGTCAACTTTTGGTCACATCAAACGACCGACGCGACGCAATGGTTTTGTCGTTTTTGTTTTGTTCTTTTCTTTTTCATCAAATATTTTGAGAAAATTTCATTAACGGCAACGCAGAGGGATATTTTATAAAGTACATAATTGTGTATTTAGTGTGATTGTACTTTCTGGCAGATAGATTTTATTTTTCTAGATTTTAATTAATTCCATGTTTGGAAGGGCCTTTACGGAAATTAAAATCTTGAACAATTTTACACTACATACATACATACATACGTATATATGTACCTGTGAAGGAGGAATGAGGGCAAAAAGGTTATTGACGGATTGTTGTTTAAAGATTTAAAGACTAACGCACAACAAACTAGAGGGACAATGACTCTGTGTAATTTATTTAAAATTCTTTTGAATAAAAGAAACGAGGGATTTTAAGAAACTTATATTATTTGTTATATGTTTGATGAATTGTGAGGGAGATTTTTCAATTAAAAGTCTAAAATGATTTTGAAACCTCCTCAAGTTTTTAGTTAGTATACCTAAAGCTGCAAATTGCAGCGTATTTTTTAAAAGTCTTTGAATCAACCCGGCAGTGTGGGAATTCGCTCATCTAGCGGAATTAAAATAATAACGGCTACAAGTTTTACTTTTTAATAATTTTTTTTTCAAGATTAATTATAAATATGTGAATAATGAATTTTAACAACAATTATTAATATATCTTGATTTTTTTTTTACGAGCTTTGAAAGTACTCGTTTCTTGCAGTTTGATTGACTCTTCTTACCAAATGAATTTCGCCCAGAAAAAAGCTTATCAACTTCCCATAGGAAATTATTGTAATGGGTCCGATTTGTCAAATTGAAAATTTTGACATTTCTCGACGTTTCAAGGTCCCTAGAGTCGAAATAAAAGATTTTTAGAAAGATGTCTGTGCGTGCGTGTGTACGTACGTTCGTACGTCCGTATGTACGTACGTTCGTACGTCCGTATGTCCGTACGTCCGTACGTTCGCGACGTTTTTTTCGTCGTCCATAGCTCAAGAACCAGAAGAGATATCGACTTCAAATAAATTTTGTTATACAGATAATAAGGCAGAAAGATGCAGAAAGGGCTCTCAAGAAAATTGCGTGGGTGGTTTTTTTTTAACATAGCAGTTTAAAAAAAGGTGACAATTTTGGTTAACCCTAAATTTCTCATGAACTAATGACGCTAGAGATTTGAATTTAATTTTATATTATATATGTATTGTAACGTGATACAAAAGAAGTATATTTTTTGAAAAAAATCCAATTAACGGTTTTTTTATAAATCAAAAAAACTGAAAAAAAAAATTTGTCACCTCGAAAATTTTACGACTAAAACATGATTTCATCTCCAAAACAATTTTGTACAACGAAGAATAATGTTTTTGACATCTGATAAAATTTTGAGAAAAATCGAATTGACAGTTTTTTTTACAAAAAATAAAAACCTAAAAAAAAACAATACTAAAACTTCGTAAAAATTTACTTTCGACTGAAAACTTTTTTATTTCACAGAATTTATTGTTTTCGATATTCAGTAATTTTTTAATAAAAATCCAACAGTCCGTTTTTTCATAAAAAAATAAAATCTACAAAAAATAGTACGCAAATTTGGTAAAAATGGATGCATATAAACAAACTTTTAAGCAAGACAAATCGACAGACGGGATGGGAAGTTATCAGTGTGGGTCGCATCCTAGCCTCTTTTTTAAATCAGTATTTAATCCTATTTTTAAAACTTATTTTTTGAAAATTATATCTCCATGGCGGCCGTCAGCATTGATACACTGTTGTAGACGATCTCTGAAGCTTTCACATGATTTTCGGCACATTTCGACTGGTATGGCCTCGATTTCCGCGGTGATTTTCTGTTTAATTTCTTCTATGGTATGTGGGCGATGTCTGAAAATGTCTGGATGGAATGACAAATCTTCGTGAAGAATTCTCCTCAAAGAACGGTCTGAAATTCCCAAAGCTACCGCGTGTTTCCGGGCTGAGCGTCTTGGTGACTGCTCAATTGACTCTCTAACCAACTGCACATTTTCGGGGATTCTTACCGTTCTGTTTGCTCCGTGTACATGTACAAGTCTACTTAGTGTACTTCCAGTTTCTTCCAAATTCCGTATCCACAATTTGATAGTGTTTGCAGAAGGAACAGATTCAGCACGTGGAATGCCGAAGTGTATACGAAAAGCCCTTTGTGTAGCGATCACAGAATGATTATTTTCGTAATATGCACGCACGAGGAATCCACTATGTACACCTGTCCCGACCATGATTACAATACATTACAATTCAAAAAATACCACTTATTAAGGCCTACTCTTATCTTATCACAGGCTAATGACCTCATTAAACTCGTCAGTCGGCTCTGCCGCACCCTATATTATTGAGGCAGAAGAAAATTTATTGAAATCGGTTCTTGAGAAAACTTTAAAACAAAATTACGGTTTTATGGGGGTGTATTTCTGGGGTAATACAAAAGAAAAAAGCCAAGCCAAGTATGGAGAAAATTTAATACAATCTATCGTTTCGTTACTACTGTTATTTTTCTGTTATTAAAAAAATGAAAAAAAAACGCCTAAAGTGAATCGGCTTAAAACCTTAATTTTCAAGTTTGAACTTAATAAACACAATGTTTTGGGTCCTATTGGCCACAAAAGGCAGAGAGACGGGCGGAATCGGGGGACCCACTTTTTTCGACTTCTCTACCATCGCTTTGTCATGTGGGATCAAAATCTCGAGTTTTAATTTGCTTTACGAATGCAATACTTGCTACAGTGTTGCACAAAGTAATAGATACAAGTGTCTTCATCATTTTCAATAAACTATATTTTTTTAGCAATTAAGTCTTTTGTCGTTAGTCTTTCTATATTTTTTGGGCGTACCAAATAATGCTCTCAAAAGGTAAATTGTTTTGTGAAAACAACTTATTTTTTCACTTAACGGTAAAAAGTTTAAGGCCAATGATAATTTCGCCTGGAAAAAATAATAAAAACAAGCTACTTTAACTGTTATTCTAACGTAAGGATCAATTATTGCAAATAGGCATTTTAAGTTTGTCAGATATTTTGTATTCCATGCTAAACAATTTTTTTAGAAGTCATCTATAATAAATTTAAATAAATATGGGTCCTGGATTACATTAAACTCGTTTTAAACATGAAGTGATGAAAAAACTAAGACAAACTGAACTGAAAACGATGGTTGAAATTTCGAAAACCATAAACTGTTCCAAGAAAAATGTATTTGAAACTCTACATTCACCACCGTGTTTCACTGTCTTCTTTGTGTATTTTGGGTTAAATTCCAAAAGCATGATTTCTGAATGCTTTTCAGCTTTCCAATATTTTGGACCAAAGATAAGATTAGCGCTGTGGATTACATCCACATCTTAAATTTAGTCATGTTACCATTCTGAAGAGGAGGTGCCAAGCCAATTAAATTACTTACAACAAAACAAAATCAATGTTAAAAAATGGCTATCACAATCCCCTGGCCTTAATCCAATTAAGCAAATATACCGTATCCAAAAATAAAGACGAGTTCAATCAATATCGCTAGCGACTTCCATGAATTGAAAAAAATTAAAGTAACTATTTTTTTTATAAATCAAAAACACAGAACATAAATATAAGTCACCTCGAATATTTTGCCAAATAATGATGTTATCTTGAAAATAATTGTATGCATCTTTGGAAAAATCAAGGTGAAATTTATTGTTTACAAAATATGAAAACCTAAGAAAAATCTAATTTGCAAAATTCGATTTTCACCCGAATATCCCGGCAACAGTAAAATATATTGGCTACAAAATGTGAACATTTCGATAAATTGTAGAGAAAAATTTAAATTTTTTTATAAAAAAAAAATAAAAATCTACCATAAGTTAATTATAACTGACTGACTCGAATATCTCGAGAGTAACATTGATTTCAAAAGAATTTCATTCTGTGTTGTTATTTCGGCCGGCGCGGCGGTGCGCGGCGGCGCCCAAAAAAATTCGAACTAACCCAGGAGCTGAAAGCAAACCTCCATAAGTCGTGTGTTCGTTAATTGGATTTGTTTGGAGCAGTTGAAAGTTGATCCCAGTTTCGGCCGAAATATTATCTCTAGCGATGAGGCCCATTTTTTGATGAATGTATACATATGTGAGCAAACAAAATTGCTGGATCCATGCAAAATTTACGAGATGCCAATGCATCCAAATCAAGTTACTCTTTGGTGTTAATTTGGGCTGAAGGCGTCATTGCTCTTTGCTTCTTGAAAAATGATGCTGGCCATGCCATCACCTTTAACGGCAATCGCTATATGTCGATAATCATAAACTTCTTGTAGTTTCAATTGGATAATATAAACACCATAGACATATGGTTTCAACAGGATCGCGCTAGGTGCCATACAGCTCAAAACACAATCGATATTTTGAACGAGTGGATTCATGATATGGTTATTACGTGGCGAGGCGACGTGAATTGACCGTGTGATTTGACCTCTTTAGACTTTCTTAAGTTGCGGGTCTATGTGAATAAGCCGCAAACCGCAAACAGCAAAGACCACATAATCGTACCATCGTGCCATCGTACAAATTCAGCCTAATTTCTGCAGAAATGCTATCGAAAACTGGACCTTTTGAACAGAAGCCGCGGAATACATTTAAACGATGTTATAATAATAATAACCCGAGGTTATTTACCGAAAAGTAATGAAATCGGTAAAAATCACGGCTGGGAAACGTTACAGAACCGTTACCATTACCATTACCATTACCCGAAATGGTCAGTAACTTTCGAACTTGGGTTTTTTCTTGGTAACAAAAAACCGATTTTAAAGAGTTAAATAATAACTTCTTCTAAACCTGGGTTTTTGTGTGGTAACAAAAATCCAGCTTTAAACGGTAAAATAATAACTGCTTATTGGAGATTAAATGTTACCGATAAGAAACGGTTAATATCTTACGTTCCGTTGACGTTATTTTGAAGCGTTATGGTGACGTATTTTATTTACCAGTTATTACAGGTAGTAAGGAAACCTACAAATCGGTTTTTTTAATACCTGGTTTGAACGTTGTAATTAGGGTACTTCAAAACCATTATTTTTCGTGGGTTAGAATTAGGTTACCAAAAAACCCAGTATATTTCCGAAATCGGTTATTTTATAACTAGGTATTTATAACTTTCCTGAAAATAAAATTCCTTTTAAATAAAAAGAGGTTAAAAAATTACTTTTTACATGTTTTTTATTCATGTTTAAACTAAACATTAAAGTAGATAATACTCGTAACTTAAAACTAATGCATACTTTAATATATATATATATTTAATATAACTTAAGATTAATAGACAAAATTGAATCGGTTGCTGAAAAAAAAATACACAAATTTATTAGAACAAAAATAAAAGCTATATTCTATTTTTTAGTTTATTATAGCTACATAAATATATAAATATAACTATATAAAAAGAAATGTAGGTACAATTAACTTACATTTTTCCTAGCCTGAAACGATCCTGTTTCAAGTACGTTTTTATGTATGCGGATCCCTCCGCATCGCTAAAGTTATAGGGAACCTCTTCCTGACCGCCTCCACCATTACTCCAAAAATTTGCTTAAACACATCGAACCGTTTTTTGGTGACCGTCCCGAACCACGAGTATTCGAGAAGCAAAGTGTCTTCAAACATGCACCTGGACATTGTGCGAACAGTTTTATTCGCGCTTACTACTCCAAATGTGCTGAGTTTCCGAATCTATTTAAAAGGAAAACAGAACGAAACGAACATTTTAGTTATAATTTAACACATAGAAAAAAATAATATTAGTAAAAATACATTAGTAAAAATACAAAAGAATTTACGCATACCAAGGCTCGCTTAAAAACTGGATCAGCCCCAATTTTTGCTTCCAGCTCATCCATCTGGGCATGATCTTTGATAAGCAACAAGCTGTCGGGAATTTCAGCTGTATCCGTCCTCGAAACTCCAAGGCACAGTTTCTTAATAATAAGGTTCCAGCTAACCTCCGTCTTAGCCATTAACTTTTCGAGGAGTTGCTTATTTTCGACGGAATCCACTTTTAATGCCCCAGCAACATTTCGAGGGACTGGACTTGCCCTTTGTTCAGCCCGCACATTTTGAATTGTTTGTAAAGCAATTTGCTGTTGAGAAGTGTTGGAATCTGAAATGCTCAATAAGAAATATTTTACAACTTGTTTTTAAATTGAAACATTAAACAAAAAGAATAACATTTTGTATGGAATGATAAGAGTTATATACTTTTGGGCTATGACATCTTCTACTAAGTACTTCTGGAAACTGCATAGTTTCGAATTGAGACGACAAGTATTTAAGCTTTTTAGGTTTTAGAAAATTTAAATTAAATTAATAAATTGAAAGTACTTACCGATATTATCAAAAATGATTTTGCGCGCTATTTTCTGCCAGTCGTCCGATAGTTCGAGTCATTGTTTCCGCCCAGGAAACATGCTAGTAATATTTGTACTTGTTTTTTATGAGGAAGTAAAAAAGATGTAATTTGTTTACTTATTCTTTACTAGAGAGTTAAAAAGAAGAGAGTTTCTTACCTATTCTTTATAAGAAAAGGTGAAATAAGGAAAAAATAACGTTTCATCCAATAAAAATAATTGAATTTAATGTATTCCAAAATGACTTACCAAATATCCTTTTGGACTCAATAATCCTATTGACTCCAACTCCTTTGATAAGCAATCCTTTTATTTTCGATAAATTTTTTTTTTATAATTTTTACAACTCACTTATTAGCACTTAGCAAACTTTACGACTTCACGCCACGCACAACAAAAACCAACTGACGAAAACATAGGCTGATACTGATTGGAAAATAGTTTGTGTGGTTGAGTGAGTTTGGTTGTGGAGAGAATACAAATAAGTTAGACTATTACTCAGGCTCTGGATAGGAAATATTTAGACTAAATATAGATAATATTGAGTAAAAATTAGTAATTTTTCAACTTTTACTAAAAAAAGGTTATATTTCAACTCAAAATTAAGCTTTTTTTAAACCAAATTTACAATTCAAATAAAATTAGTAAAATATAAACCAATAAAACAAATTATTTAAAAACCAATTTGACTTAACTACAAATAAAATAAGTTTTTCTATAACCAGTTTTACATTTTTAGTAAAACTGGTAATATTATAGCCAATAAAATAATTACCAAATTCAAAAGTGTTTTTTTTTTAACCTAAAAAATCAGTTATTCTAAAGCTGGTTTTGAACTTGATAGCTAAAACTGGTAATAAATTAACCAGAACATTGAAAAAAGTAAATAATTGGTAACTATAAACCTGATTTATGACCCAGGTTTCAAATTGGATTTAAAAAAAAAAAAAATTTAATGTAAAAATAAAAAAAAATTTAACACAAAATTATGTTAAAAAACGGTCGGTTACAATTGAGAAATGTAACAATAAATAAAATAATTGTATTTTGTATCGTATTCATCCATAAAACACAAAAAAAAATTATTGAATGGGTTTTACAAAACTCTCTCTCTCCAGGTGATTACGAAAAAAAAAACAGAATTTAAAATGTCATGTTAATTCGACATTTTCTTTTCTATACGATCTTTTTATAATAAAATGGCCCTTAAGTTTCTTTTATGTTTTTTAAATAAATTCAACAATTAAAAATATAAATTAATTTATCTTAACCTATTATCATAACCTCAATTATTTATATAACGTTAACGTTAATGTTCATTTAAATTTGTATTAAAAAACTTTTAAATACTGCGAAAAAAAAAACAAAACAAAAATATTCCACATACGCCGTGTACACCGCAAGCGAATTAAATGTATTTTTTTCAATTACTGACAATCTCAAATAGTAATTAATATTGAGTGCACCAAGATAAAAAAGGATTCACGATAAAAGTGCACACACATAATATCTCTCAGTCGTGTTCATCCTTAATTGTGCGTATCGTATATATGAGCGCTGTGCAGTGTGCAGTGCTACCGAGTGGTAGAAGGCGTGAGTGCGTTTGAGAAAACCAATTTTTGTTTTAACATAATCAATCCTAAAGCCCAATAATAATAATTATTGTTATTAATATTATTACCGCACTTGCAAGTAGTGCCAATGCCTTTAATTTTCAAAAAATATTAATGCGTAAATTAAATTTCCAACGAATTGTGAGCACATGGTAAGGACAATAATGGTGGAGGTAGGCAGAAAAACGCATCACTAGTGCAATTTCCTCCGCATTAACAACATCAAATTAATATTAATACTTTGAATTTGCTGAATGCTGACCCAAAATCACTCTGATGATGATGCTAGGATGATGTCGGCCGGTTCTGAAACTTTATTCATCAATTTAAGCTTTTTTTGTAATTATTGTAACACACACAAAATATCCAGAGGAATTTATTCTCTTTGGACTGTGACAAGCGAATAAAAATGCATAAGTGGTGTCCTGCTGTCCGTTTTACAGTAGCAGTAGCAGTGGCAGTGGCACATTCATCGTTTGCATCATCGAAGGATAAATAAATATCAGAAGGGTTGATTCAAGGAGTTACATTAAAGGTCCTTTATTTTTAACGTGAGTCCACTGGCCGTCATGCGATGGGATTGAGCAGCCGGCCACTGACTATGGCTGGCTGGTCGCATCGTTGTCGTCAGCGTTGTCTTTCTCTACTCTGGACGATATGGTTAAGGGTTCATTGCGGGTTTTTTTCACAAATGGAAATCGTGTTTTATTAAATGTTTGAGTGGCAATCGAAACGAATGAACGAAAGGCGATTTCGCTGATGGTGGTTGCAATGGTAACAACGCCAAGAGACGACCCACAACGATGACGTTCAGTGGATATAATGTAGTGGCGTGGCAGGGGCAGCTCAGCTACCAAGAGCTTCCAGCGAATGTGGTTGACCGAAGTTTTAAAAAGCATCGAATACCATTACCAAGGCACACCATAATTTCACGAATCTTTTGGCCTAAATTACATTTTTTTGTTGGTATTTTGTCTTGCGATTGCATTACAGAGGTCCTCGATGATGACGATGATGATGATGTTATGGCGGTGGTCGAGGAATAAAAATCTAGGGACTATAGAGAATTATTATTCTGTGGCCAGACACCACTCGCACTGTACATAAAAACGAGTTATTCATAAATTAATTTTTTCTTTTTGTACTGGAAAAAAAGGAGAATTAATAATTTACACAGCACCAAAACCAGAAGCAGGACCATTACCCGAACCAGCAGCAGCTCAGCCAACCATTATGACATCAGAAGCCGGCTGAATTTCTAGGACATTTTTCAATACATCGGTGGCATGAAATTTACATACGAAATAAAGTGCAGAATAATTTTAAATGTACATCTAAAGATTAATTTAAATGAACCCCATAGATAAACCCTTAAATGGTTAGAAGGTTCTCTTTAAAATGATATCAGTTTCGTTTTCTGATTATTACACTCAGAAAAAAAACATTGTTGGCAACTTAACAACTCGCATTTGAAAAATTTTAACATTTTAATTTTTATAACAAGAATTTTTTCAAAAATAGTTATATTAGTTGAGTCAAAAAAATTGGAAGATTTAACATTCGTCAACAATATGGAAACTATTTGTATGTTTATTATTTTTGTTTATCTATTAATTTAATTAAAATGTTTAAATGCGATGTATCATAAACCTGTAATATGTAAATAACATTAAAAAAAAAACAACATTACTTACTTACTTAAGGTGGCGCTACAGTCCGGGGCGGACCTGGGCCTCAACCAACATGCGTCTCCAGCCATCTCGGTCCTAGCTAGCTGTCTCCAGTTTCGCACGCCAAGTTGGTTGAGGTCTTCACCCACCTGAGTGCGCCACCTGAGTCGCGGTCTTCCTCTACAGCACCGCCGTCCCTCGGGATTGTATTCGAAGACCTTCCGGGCTGGAGCGTTGATGTCCATTCGCTCTACATGACCTAGCCTAAGACATGACCTAACCTAGACTAAGCCGTTGGACTTTAATTCTCTTAACTAGGTCAGTGCCACTGTACAGCCCGTACAGTTCATCGTTATATCTTTTCCTCCATTCTCCATCTATGCGTACGGGACCAAAAATCACCCGAAGAATTTTTCTCTCGAAGCATCCTAAGACGCTTTCATCTTTCTTTGACAGTGTCCAGGCCTCAGCGCCATAAAAGAGAACCGCGATGATGAGTGTCTTATAGATGGTGATTTTAGATGCTCGAGAGAGGACTTTACTACTCCATTGCCTTCTAAGTCCAAAGAAGCAGCGATTTGCAAGAGTTATTCTTCGTTTGATTTCAGCGCTGGTGTCGTTGTCTTAGTTTATAGCGGTGTCTAGGTAGACAAAGTCCTTAACTACTTCAAAGTTATAGCTGTCCATGGTGACGTTTTGTACAAGACGTTGTTGTTCAATGTCCTTTTTTGATGACAGCATATCTTGGTCTTGCCCTCATTGACCACTAAACCCATCTTCTTCGTTTCCGTCGCAATGCTCAAAAACGCTCCACTGACATCATGCTTTGATCTTCCATCCGAGTAATTGGATGAACCTTTGGAAGATTGTGCCTCTAGTGTTGACGGTTGAGTTTTGCACAATTCTTTCCAGAACGATGTTGAAGAAGTCGCATGACAGTGCATCGCCTTGTCTAAAACGTTTTTTGACATCAAATGAATCGGTGAGATCTTTTCCGACCTTGATAATGCAGCGTGCATTCTCCATCGTCATTCTGCACAAACGGATAAGTTTGACAGGGATGCCAAAACTAGACATTGCTCTGTAGAGCTCTTCCCTATAGATGCTGTCATACGCGGCTTTAAAATCGATAAAGAGATGGTGGGTATCGATTTGAAGTTCCTGGGTTTTTTCCAAGATTTGCCGTAGTGTGAATATTTGGTCGATAGTGGACTTTCCTGGTCTGAAGCCACACTGATAAGGACCTATCAGATTGTTGACGAACGGCTTCAGACGTTCACATAATACGGCAGAGAGGATCTTATATGCAATGTTAAGGAGACCGATGTCTCTGTAGTTGGCGCAAATTAGAGGTTTTCCTTTCTTATGTATCGGGCACACTATGCTGAGATTCGATTCATCGGGCATGCTTTCTTCCGGCCATATTTTGCAGATAAGTTGGTGCATGCTCCCTACCAAGTCATCGCCTGCTGCTTTAAATAGTTCGGCAGCGATGCCGTCAGCTCCAGCAGCTTTGTTTGACTTCAGTTTAGATATAGCTATCTTCACTTCGTCTAGGTCAGGTAGGCGGAATTGTTGATCTGCGTCGCCTAGGTTGAGTGGTTTTATCTCCCTTACAGCGGAGTTCGGTTCTTCATCGCCGTTATATAATTTGGAGAAGTGGTCTTTCCATATTCTCAACATAGACTGCGGTTCGTGGCTGGTACCCTTGGGAGGTTTTTTTTTACCTTTTGGTAAAATTTATGAACCTCATTCCAACAACATTGACAATAATAAATACTCATAATACCTTTTACATTAACCGTCAATTTGAAATTTGAAAATAATGTTCTTTTTTTTAAATATGAAAGTTATTGCATTTTTGGGAACTTTATTTTTGGTTTAAAATAAAACTCTCTTAATTCAAAATAAAAAGTTGTTGGGCAGATTTTAACCTACATATTTTCTTGAGACAATGTGGTAAATTAAAAGTGGTGCTGCTTTGGAATTTTTTCTTTAAACGCGACTTCGCTGGGTGACTCGCATTTAAAATGTTTAGTTTTTGAAAGCTTTGTCGCTTAAATCATGCTGAATTTGACCGAACGGTGTGCTGGTTTACGGCTTATTTACGTATGTACATAAACCTGTAATTTAATAAAGCCTCAGAAAAAAAGGCTAAAGGAGTCAAATCTTTGTGACCAATTCACGCCGATATCTATTATATCTTGAACTGTGTGGCGCGTAGCCACACCATATGTCTTCGGGGTCCATATAATATAATTCAGACTGCAAGAAAGGGGTGATCATCGATCTGAAACGCTTTTAGCCCAAAATTAAAACCAAACAGAATCTCGTGTGTGGTTCTAAATTCAGCAATTTTGTTTATTCATCCAAAAATAGGTATCATCACTATAGATGATTTTTCCATCAAAATTAGAATCGACTTCCAACTGCTCAAAAATCCAATTAGCGAACAGATGATCACTGCGTATGGTCATTTGGTTTCAGCTTCTGGGTCAGTTGGATTTTTTTTGAGTGAAGGCCCAAATCATGACGCAAAATTCGCCAAAATTCTATGCTCTGCGATAGACCAAGTTTTTGTGAACTACAATTGAATTGACTGTCTAGGATTTTGCTGCGTACTTTTACGAACAGCGGAGATGTTTTCGACAAATATTGCATTTCGTCAACGTAATGGTATTGGCTGATTAAAAACAGAGGCGGGGTACTCAAATGTGGTCACCAAATGGTGGACGACCATGTACCCCATATAAAACAAAAAAAGGTATTCTGGAAAAAAGTAAAAGAAACAGTATGGCCGCCATGAGCTGTCAAAATCAACCCGTTTCTATTGGAAATGTGTTTATAGATACTTGTGATCATAGATTTTACGTATATTGGTGATTTTTTTTTCGGATTGTTTTAAGTTGATTAGAAATAAGCAACTTTCAAGTCAATTATCTTTAAAAGTGAAAATCATAGAGTGTCAAAATAGGATATCCGTCGTCTAAGGAGGAATTCCTTTTCAACTGTATATGAGACTTTGAATTTTTTCTTGTTCTTTTGAAAAATGTGAAGCGTTTTTTTTACAGCTTTGAAGTCGATTATCTCGAAAACTAAGACTCGTATAGGGTACAAAAAGCAAATTAGTCATGGGGTATAGTTGTATTTCTGGAATTTTGTTGTTGTACTTCAAAAAAGTTATATATACATACTTATATATTTTTTTTAATGTTTTTCTCTTAAAAATCTTATGTTTTAAGTGCTTCGATGACATTGTAGCCTTAAAGCATTTTTAGATCGTTTTGTTCTTTGAGCGTGATTTATTTTGCTTGCACAAGTTAATGGCTGAAGAATTTTAATACAGTCTTGGTTTGACATTCAATTTCTTTTGTTTTTTCTTCGAAAACATCAAAAATACAGCATTAAAAGTCATGTTTTATAGAAGCAGGTGGAAAATTATATTGTTTTTTTTTTTCAGAATATGTTTAAAAACAATAAAACTATTTTAAATAAAATATATTTTTTTGTAAATGTTAGGCTGCAAGTATGAAGAGCTACATTTCTATTAATTATGAAACACAGCCGTTCAAGTGGCTGCCTCGGTTGATCCCAGTAGCGCATTTTGTTACTTTAATTTTCCAAAAACAGTTGATCGTTCCGGGCATGTTCAATTATTCTTAGAAGTTTAAAAAAAAAACAACAATATTTTGCATAAGATGAAATAGTTTGATTCAAAATCTATTTTTGTAAACGAGATTTTTAGTCGAAAACTAACTTTTACCAAGTTATGGTACTTAACGTGAAATAACGCTAAATGAAATAAAGCCAAATTCAAAAACGAAATAAGCTAAAATTTTCAATTTGGGTTTATTTCGCTTTAGAAAACGAAATTATAGCAATTTGGCATTGTTTTCGATTTAAAACTTTGCAAAATTAGAAACAAACATAAAGTAAAATTATCTTTTGTTTTATCTCTATGTTAAATTAAATTCTTTATTTAATTTTGGGAATTACAAAATTCGGTAATTGTCATTTTTATTTTTTCGTAAACTTTAATAAAAAATCGGGGAAAGTGCAATTGTACAACAATTTTTTTTGTTACCTATTAATTAAAAAAATTGAAAAATGACAGATACTTGTTGCTCGATTGAAATTTTTGAAATTGGAGCCTAAAACAAGTTTTTTTGAATTGATAGCACGGCGGCGTACTAACAGCTAGGTATGTAAGGGGGGCATGATGCCCCCCTGCAACCCCCCTCCTTGGGATCACTATAGGATTTGGGGTGGGTGCGAGTTTGGGTATATGCAAAGAACACGAATGCGTTGTGATTCTTTCATAACTGTGAGCCATACTTGCTTTTTAAATTTGGGAATTTGTGAAAAAGTGATCCCAAGCAGGGGGGTTGCAGGGGAGCAGCATGCCCCCCCTTACATACCTAGCTGTTAGTACGCCGTGCTATCAATTCAGAAAAAACTTTTTAGCAAAAGTAGCTATTCTAGACAATAAATCAACCATTTTTGAATGTTAAAATACTCGGCGTTGTTTCCATTATTTTTTTGGCCTTATTTCTTTTTATAAATCGAAATAAAGCCAAATTGGTTTTATTTCGTTTTGAACAACGAAATAATGCCAAATTTGCAATTTGGTGTTATTTCATTTGGTACTATTTAACGTCACCTACCATTTCTTCAAAGTTTTTATTTCTTATATAAACAAATACAAATTGGATGAATGAAATTATAATTTGAAGTCTATTGTTAACGAGATATCGAGAACCGAACATCGATTTTTAACAATTTTGCGTACTGTTTTTTTAGATTTAATTTTGAAAAAAATAGTCTATTGGATTTTTATAAAGAATGTACCGAATGTCGAAAACAATATTTTCTGTAAGATAAAATAAGTTTGAAGTCAATGTTTTTCATTTTTGAAAAGATATTTGAGTCGAAAGTAAATTTTTTTTAAGTTTTAGTAATGTTTTCTTTAGGTTTTTATTTTTTGTAAAATAACTGTCAATTCGATTTTTTTCAAAATTTTACTGAATGTCGAAAACAATATTTTTTATAAGACAAAATTAGATTGATGCCAATATCTCAAGTTGTTGAAAAGATTTTTGAGTCGAAAATCAATTTTTACCAACTTTTATTAATTTTTTTTCTTAGCTTTTTTATTTTTTATAAAAAAAGTGTCAATTCGATGTTTTTCAAAATTTTACTTGATGTTAAAAACGTTAATTCTCGTTACATAAAATTATTTTGGAGATAAAATCATTTTTGTTCGTAAAATATTCAAGATGACAAATATTTTTTGTCAGTTTTTTTATTTATAAAAAAAAAACATTAAATTGGATTTTTTTTTCAAAAATATATTGGTTTGGTAACACGTTACAATGTATAAAATAAAGTTTAATTCAAGTTTCTAGCGTTATTGGTTCATGATAACCAACATTTTCACCTTTGGTGAAAAAACCACCCACGCAATTTTGTTGACAGTCCTTTCTGCATTATTATCTGTATAACAAAATTTATTTGAAGTCAATATCTCAACTGGTTCTTGAGTTATGGAAGACGAAAAAAAACTTCGTACGTACGGGCTTACGGACGTACGAACGTACGTACACACGCACGCACAGAAATCTCTTAAAAAAAAATTGTATTTCGACTCTAGGGACCTTGAAACTTTTCGATAAATGTCAAATTTTCAATTCGACAAATTTGACCGATTACAATAACTTCCTATGGGAAGTTAATAATGTTTTTAAAATGATTTCAGTGACCGCCGCAACGGTGTTAAATCGCAAGTTCTTAGAGTTCACGACACAGACTCACGACGCGTGATAATGCACTCATCAAAAATTATCTTCAATAAATTGATTATTTCGTAGGCTGTATGGCACAATTATTTTGGCAATACATTTGCACAACTTGCTAATTTTGTTAAGAAGTAAGTCTTTTCATCATCAATCAATTGACAAAAAAAGTATTAATAGATTAAAAACCACATGTCTACAAAAAAAAACAAACACCCGTTAATAACTATGAGTTCAAGATATTGGTAAAATTTGTTTGGATTGTCATTTTATGGTTAACAAATTTGATATATGGATATGACTCAATAATGAAAACCAAATCGGTTCTATCTTTAATCTTTAATCTTTATTGAATACATCCTAACACAGTAAGAATACACTTTTAAATCTGTGATAGATCTATGTACATTATTAATTAATTAATTACAATAATAATAACAATAATATTTCACTAAAAATAAAATAAATAGAGTTCCGAATATGCTAATGATAAAAGTAATATAATTTTTTATTTAATTTTAAATGAAAAAGTTTAAGTTGATAAAGTAAGAAAATAAAGAAAATAAAATAAATTGTATACATATATTTTATAATCTCCCTTGAGATTGCTTGAAACAAAACATATACGTTTTTTTACTCTAGTTTGACAGGAATGTCCCCAGTTCCCTCTTAAATCGATGTGTGTCATTCAGTTCTCTTAGGTAGCGCGGAAGTGAATTCCAGAGCCGGATGGCAGAAATGAAGAATTGTCTTTCGGATACTAAGTAGTAAAATCGTGGTAAAATCAAGTCTAGAGATCTGTTTGATGTCGGAAACTTGATTTTGTTGTAAAGGCAGCTTGGTTGTTTTGTTCTTATTATGTTCTGAAGGATAACAAGAGTTCTAAACTTGATATAGTCTTCGAAGGTCATATCCATCAAGTTTTTTGCTAAGTGTGATACGTGGTCATATCTCCTTAGACTATAAATATAGCGTATAGTGCTGTTGAAAGCTATTTGTAGTTTTCTCCTACTTTCACTATCACAGTTGTAAAAAATTTCACAACCATAAACTAATACAGGAATAACCAATGATTTCGCAAGAAGCAATCTTGTTTTCATGGGTGTAAATTTTTGTGCGGACCACAAAGTTCTTAGGACTCCACAAACTTTTCCTACGATCAAATTTATGTGATTATTCCATGTAAGTGTACGGTTAAAAAAAACACCAAGGTTTTTTTGCACTATTCACAAATTCAATTCTTGAGTTGTTAAGCAAAATAGGCGGAAAATATGAAAGGTCTACTATCTTTCGTGAAATTACTAAGCACTTACACTTATTTGGATTGAGCACGAGACCGTTCTCTAAAGACCAGTTTTCGATATGTTTCAAATCTTCATTTAAAATGTTTGCACAGTTTTCTATTAAACCTAATGGACAACTGAGGTAAATTTGGATATCGTCAGCATATAAGCGCTTAGGCGAGCGAAGAATAATGGAAGCAATATCATTAATGAATATGGAGAACAGAAGTGGCCCAAGAATTGATCCTTGAGGAACACCTCTGGCCAAGGAGACAAAAGCAGACGAAACATTCCCAAGAGTAACTGACTGTTTTCTACCTGATAAGTAAGATGAGACTAGTTCTGTAGCAAAAGGAGAAAAATTAAAGCAATAGCGTAGTTTCTTAAGGAGTATAGTGTGATCCACCATATCAAACGTTTTTGAAAAATCTAAAAGAACTAGAAACGTTACATAATCTTGATCCAATTGTTCTCTTATATCTTCAACCAAACTTAACAAAGCAGTTGTGCAGCTATTTTTTGCTTTAAAACCAGACTGAAATGGAACGAGTAGGTTGTTTGCAGTTAAGAACTTATTAATTTGATTATGCATTATTCGTTCACATACCTTAGAAAGAAATGAAAGAATCGATATAGGTCTAAACTCTTCACCTGTTGAATTCTTTGGGATTGGAATTATTTTTGCCAATTTCCATTGCTGTGGAAAACAGCTGTCATAAAAATTGTATTTATCACATGAGTGAAATAGTCCAACAACAATGGCAATATGGCTTTGATAAAGACTGGGTTTATTTCATCGAACCCGGTAGCGTTTGATTTGACAGACAATAAAGCCTCTAAGAAGTCTGTTTTATCTATTCTTGAAAATGTAAAGGGTGTTTCTCTTGAAACCGGAAAGCCATCAAAAGATCTTGTATTATGTAATGCTGAAAGTACAGGACTGGGTAACGATACAAACTGTCGATTCAATTCATCAGGATCAATATCAGCTGGACTTCTTAATTTTTGCTTCCCTATGCCTAGATCTCTTATATTACCCCACAATTTGCGGCAGTTATTATTTGTGGAAAGGCGATGTAAATAAAATTGCTTTTTTGCTTCCTTTATAGCACAACCTACGCTATTGCGCAACATTTTATAATTTTGATAAAGAGCCTCTACTCGAAAACGTTTTCCACCTTCTGTAAGCCTGGTCCCTTTGCATCATTAGCTCTCGAATTTCATTGGTAAGCCACGACTTTTCTTTAACTGTCCCAGTTTTTGTTGGGATATATTCATCAAATAAGTGTTTTATATTTCTATTAAGAAACTCTACCTGATCATCTGGCGAGGGCATATAATAAACTAACTCCCAAGGAATATTGTGTATGTGTTGCTCAAGTAAGGACCTATAAACGTTCTTAAAATCTTTATAGCTATAAGTTACAGGTGCAAAATTTTCGACATCAAAGTCATAAGTAAGGAATATAAGGTCGTGTTGTGAAAAAGCCGGAGCAGAAGTTTGACTATAAAAAAAGAATTTTATCAGACTTATTTACGAAAAATAAATCTAATAGAGTACTGGAGAGATTTGTAAAATGTGTAGGGCAAACTGCATTCACTGGATGCAAATCAAACATATCAAAAATATCAGTGAGGCTTGTATCAATAATTATGTTACTATTAAAATCACCACACAATATTAAGTCAGTAGAAGTTGTAGTTATTTGCTCTATCAATGTGTTTATTGGTGTTAGATCAATGTTTCTGTTTGGACGGTAAAATGCACCCAAACGACAACTACTTGAGCCACACACTATATCTAGGAAAATATAGTCAATCAAAGATCCAGTTGGAGATATACATTTTATCTTACAAATAAGACTACCTAGCACATATACTGCAACACCACCACCAGACCTATTCCTTCTATCAGAACGATAGAGCCTATAACCACTCAGCACATAAACTGCATCGTTTATATCCGCATGAAACCAAGTTTCCGACACACAAATTACATGAATTCCTGAATTAATAAAATTTTCTCTAAATTCATCAATTTTTCCATGCAAGCTCTGAGCGTTTATATGACAAACTTTCAAACCTTGTCTTCGGCTGCAAAAAATTTTTAGCATCGATTGCAAAACGTGAGTACCTCCATCACCCCCGAAACCACCCCCGCTTTGTGTTAAATCAATTTTAGAATATAAATATGATTTTTCAGAGAACGAAAGAACACACAAAGATAAAGATTAAGAGAACCCCCCTCGCCAACAGAGCAGAAAAAAAGATCTAATAAGATCATTGCAAAAACAAAACAAAAATAAAAATTATTAATTACAATGTTTTCAAGCAAACACAGATAAGAGTTGACAATTTAATGAAAACAAGTAGAAAATAAATGAGAAAAATTAAGAGAAATTGAAACAGATAAAGAGAAGAAGAGAGCAAAAAAGAAATAATAAGATAAACAATACCTAGTAATAAAAATAATCAAATATTCGTTTTCTCTATAAGCTTTGGTTCTTTTTCTGTGTTGGTTTTTGCATCCGATTGACATCTCGCGACTATTGAATTCATAACTTCATCACTCTCTATCATGATTCATGATAGCCTCACCCAGTGCATTCTCCTTAACGTAGACGTAACCAGAACGTGTATAGACAGCAAATAGTTGGTTATTTCGCTTAAGACGGCTAGCTTGTTGGTAAAAGTAGCGATTTTTACTAGTCAAACTTCCATACATATAGATGTTAATGTTTTTGTTGGCTTCGATGTAGGCGTCTTGGAGGCACAACTACTGTCTTTTATTTTTGCAGAACTGAGAGACTGCATGCAGGACTGTGTTTCTTTCATGGGGGAGTTGAATTTGACAATAATAGGAGAGTCGGTTTTGTTTTCTCTTGAAGACGAGTTTTGTTTTTGTTGTCGGGAGCGAAAAATAGATTTGACAGTTGGTGGCGGAGTGTTAATGCTATGACATATGTGATTAAAAGTAGATTTAAGGTTTTCATTTGGTAGCTCCGGGATTCCAAAGATAATGGCATCAGATGCCACTTCTCGTCGTTCATAAGCATCGCATCGCTTTCCCAAATCAATTTAGAGAATGACTTTTAGGACATGATCATAGTTATGTTGAGTATGATTTTTTAATAGTTTGAGTATTAAATTGACGTGATAGCTTTTGGCATGATCTTATAATTCTTTCATCATATTTATGTATGTACATTGAAACTAAATGACCTGGTTTATGATTTGCTTTAAGCACCTAATCCAAAACTGTTCGCTTCATTTACCAGAATTGATGTGTTGTTCTGGAGTTTATTTTTATCATTCTAGGTTAGGTTTCATCGTTTCAAGTACTTCAAAATGTTTAGAAATTATTAAAACTCAAAACAGTTTTATCGTGAAAAATAAAACTATGCGAAAGGATTTGGAAAAAGAAAAACGGAGGTCTCTTTTTTCAATATACAGTAGTTTTCCAAGTGAAAATAATGAAGAGAATTATAAATAGAATAAATTAATAAACAGAATTTTTCAAGTCTGTTTCAAATTATTTTTAATGAAAGTACCCTAATAGAAATGTATGTAATTAAAATACAATTATATCCTCGGAAGTTCTTTTTCACACATTTCTATAATGCCCAAACATACGAGTGAGCATACACATAATATTTAATTGTATAATTAAATCTTATCTAATCCCATTACTTGTGGCTTTGAAGCAATAAACCAAAAGAAATTAGAGAGACGAGAGTACGTATAGAAAAAAAATGACGAGTCTTCTATATAACTTATATCTTGCACAGCTATATCCACAAGATATCCGACCGAGGAAATAATTATTAAAATGCCTTCAGGAAACTAAATCAATTAGGGTGAACTGTAAACGAGAATGACGAGGATGAGGATATGAGGATAAGGATAAGGATGAACGATGACGCTAGGGCGGACAAAGAGACGAGTAAGGATGTAAACATGAAAGAGTGTTGAGCACGCATACATGAGATCCGAAATCAAACAAGAAATTCATATATATACATTTCTACATGTGTGTAGTTTGGTTTAGGGTATTAGATGTAACTGTTTGTGGGTTATAATGGGTATGATGCATAAGCAGGGTTAGAATTATACCCGCCAGACATTTCCATGTTTGTAACAACAAAACAAAACATACAAAAATATTTTTGGCCATTTTATCGTGTTGCCATTCGTTTTGCTTCACATAATAATATTTGTTAGAGGATAAAAACAAAAATGGCAGGCAAAACGGAAACCAGAACTGAAACTAAACTAAAACTGAATGCAAACAAGAGAGAGAAACTTATTTCCTTATTTTCCCAAAAATAAACGTGAATTCCGAATGAAGTTCGAGGGTAGGAAAAAACATATGTAATTCCTTCCTGATGTGTTTGGGCTTATTGTAATTGAGTTAATAAAATAAACGGTCAAATTGGACTACACTACACTACACTATACTTATATGCATTAGGGAAAGGTTAGGGGTGATGTTTGATTACGCAAAGGAGGAAGGACTTTAAAAAGATACAAACGTTTTAGCCACCAGCTACAACTGAACTTAACCATACACCATCTAGGGGCTGTATACAAAAGTAATTTTCATAAACCTCTTTTAAATTTTAGAAAAAGAGGTATCTTTGAATTGAAGTCAAAAAGCTTTTTTGGAGGGAATAAGCAAGATAGATTTTCAAATTACTGGAAGGCATAATCATGTACATTGGCGATTGAAAATAAAAGTGGTAGGGACTATTGAACTAAGGGCTTAAGCAATAATTTATCAATCGCTTAAGGCTTAACACGCGTTAATGCATTTATCATGTTTAAAGACGAGTTTATTCATGTGTTTACAAAATTTAACACACCTTCAAGCGCTTTGTACTTGACACACAGATTGCGACCTATATTTTCAGCTGTAGTAGCATTTTGACATTTAATTGATCTTTGAACAAATATAATTCAAACAAACTGTGTTGCCCCAATCCAATCTTTGGCAATTATTACAGGTCACAAAATAAGTTCTGGTGTTTCCAAGTGCTCCATTTTGTCACCGGCATTCTTTTTTTTAAATTAAGTTAACTATGTCTATTCGACAACTTTTAATCCATTGAACTGTTTTGCTTATGAAAATACACTTAGCTTTTCGTATTCATATCTAGATAAGATATTTGTCGTTGAATTCAACCTATTCCGGATTCCATCGGACCAAATCGACTTTTCGACAAAAATTGGATTTAAAGTTTGAAACGTGTTGAAAAAAATCTAAGTCTCGTTTTTGTCTTGTCTCGTAAAACTTAGACGAAACGATACTATCCTAAGTCACCCCAAACGAGATTGAGACAAAACTATATGTTCTTGGAACAAATTTTGAAATTTTGCGAGAAACTCAGCGATCTCGTCGATCTTTTCGGGTTCTTAGTTTGAGCACACAAAATACCATTCATTTTGAATTTAATAATTTTTGATGTATAAGTTTAGTAAAAGCCAACATTTTTCACTTCAGTTCTGTCAAAAACTTTTTAAATACCGAAACCTTACCATAACTTCTAAGCTGCTGCTGTATTGGACAGTGGTTCTTGTTGAATGAGGCCAGTACCGGATCCCAGTTGTCGGAGCTGATGGTGATGATGATGATGAAGATTTTCTGTGGTTGACATTTAAAATGAAAAAAAATTTTGTTGACCATATTCCAATTTATTAACTTTAAAATTTAGTTGAAAAAAAGCTAGCAACTCAAAAGCTCGAAAATTGTCCTCCATTCTAGAATCCTATGCCCATGTTTTAAAAACATTTTTGTCAGAAATAAATACAAAATGATACCTTAAACAATAAATAAATAAATTATGTAGAGCACCAGCTCACAGATAACCAGGATCTGCCAGAAACTGCAATTACATAATGTTAAAAAAAGCTAATTTTCGACAATTCTTGTGAAGAAATAATTTCTGAAAATTGTATACGTTATCTACTTTAGTTAAAAAAAGAAGAAGAAAAACGAATTTTTTTAATAAGGTAACAAAAGAAAAAGAAAATAAAGGGTCTTTTAATTGGAGCGGGTAGATTTTGGCTCCCAGTGGCGGCCATTTTGTTTTGATGACATCTGTCAAATCTTTTATTTATTAATCAGATGTTGCCAAATGATAAGCATGTTCAAATGATAAAACTTTATTTTCAAATGGCATTTCGCAGACTTCAACTTGGCGAATTTTGCGTCGGGACTTGGGGATACACCCGAACAAAATACCGGCGGCGTAATTGGTCCGTACTTTTTTGAATACGAATGTTAATGAGGCGGTCACCGTCAACAGCGAGCGCTACATAACGATGATAACTAATTTGTTATGGCCCAAATTGAACTATATGGACCTAGACGACATGTGGTTCCAGCAGGACGGCGGCGCGGCGGGCGCGACGTACCACACACAAACGCCACGATTGACATTTTGCATGAACGATTTGAGGGTAAGCTTATCTCTCGCAGGGTGATGTGAATTTGCCACCAAGGTCGTGAGATTTGGCCCTGCTAGACTTTTTCATGTGAGGATTCTTGAAGTCACAGGTATGTATATGCAAATAAACCACAATCGACAAATGCCCTAAAGGTAAACATAACACAGGCCATCGCTCAAAATCAGCCGGATCTATGCGGAACAGTCATTAAAAATTGGACCACTCGGATCCGTGCCACCGTAAGAAGCCGAGGCGGGTATTTTATTGATGTCATATTCCACACTAATTCCATAATCTCATCGAATATACGAAAAACTGACGGTCGGATGTAAGAGAGGCAAAGCGTAGGTGGCTAAGCATTTCGGTCCCTTGCGATAATGACATAGTAATCATATCACTGAGGTGTTGAGGTTGATAGTTCAGCAGTAGCTTTGAGCGTAAGGCTAATGTGAGAAAATTAAAAACTTTCAAAAATAATGTTAAGAAAGCTTTTGGGAAAATTAGATACTCTGTCAAATCTTTGTAGGCTAAAAATATGGCGTAATACGCTGTTAAACTCCATGTTAAGCTCTCTTTTGCTGAAAAAACCACAATACGAAAATATTTCAGAACCTTATATGAGATAGGGTATAACTAGAGTTTTTGAAAGTAATGTGATATTATAGGGGTAAATGATTTTGCTGTACAAAAACTCATAAGGATTGCATCTTTGTATATAAAACGTTTAGTACTATCATTGTGAGTTTTTATGGCGGCGGCACCAAGTGGCTATGGGGACATTAGCTATTGCAATTTTGTTTGACTTAGCATTGTATATAAAACTTCCAACACCACCTTGTGGTTGTAATATACAAAGATGTCATATGTTTTGCCAATCACTTAGTTTATCTGAGAATAAATATCAACAACTTTCTTTGAAATCACAAGACATACAGACTTCTTAGGGATTAATAAGAGATTGGTGTGACCAGCATTCAATATTTTTTAAAATTCTTTATTAAGGCAGCTCTGATTTCCAATTCATCAACATACATACATGAGAATTAAACTGTTTCTTACCACTGATGGTAATTCAATTCATTTACATTACAGTTAAAATAATAAAGCACCCAAAATTGTTCCTTGAACCTTGTTATTGAAGAATTTGTCAATTCGTGTAAATTCACAAACGCATCACTGCAGAGATGATTTGCGATCATCCCTGTATCACGTTCATAAACGCAAATAATTGGCATCACTTAAAATGTCAATTGTTCATTATTGCAAAGTTGGATAAACTGATGCGCAAATTAAAAAAAAAGCATCAAGAATTTTCTTGATAACTTGTTGATGCCGACGCGATTTATTGCAAAAATGGCGGAAAAGGAGAATGGAAAGTATTTAATCAAATTTTAAATTGTTTATAAATTAATTAATTTGATGAATTTCAGGGAATATTTTACCAGCGCCGAGATTAAACTTTTATTAGAAACCAGAAAAAAGTATTAGGATGAATTCATTGGAGGCAGGAAATCCAAGTCAAAATTGCGGAGGAAATTTCTGGAGGAGATAAAATGTGTGGCTCCAGATTTTAATCATAACAAAGACCAAATCCATCGAAAGTTCCTAAATGTGATCATCACATATAAAAGAATAAAAAAAAGAAACAAGGAAACCGGAAAGGATGCGACAACTTGGGAACATTTCGATAGATTGGACGAAGTGTATGGAGCCAAACATTCAATTCAGCCTCCTGTCCAGAACTTGCTCTCCTCAATACCAACTCCTAGCAACATCTCGACAAATTAGCCACGCAGCAGCTTGGATTCCTTGCCTTCTTCAAACGATCAGACTCCACTTTCGTCTACTCAGGGAGACTTATCGTTTTGGAAGTAATTGCATATTTATTTGCATATACGTAATTCATAAGACTCCTATGAAGCACAGGAAGAAATTACTCCCAATAAGCGCCATCGTAAAACCAAAGAAAACGAGACGTTGGAATTTCTGCGTCAGGAGGCAAAGCGGGAAGACGAAAGGCACGTGGAAGTTATGGAGTTGGAGAGGAAGAAACTGATGGAAACATGAGATGAAACACGACATGGAAACGAAGCTGACATTTTACATTTTAACAGTCTCCTTCTCGTCGAAAGCCCAAACATGAACTTATGTTTATAAACATTAACTTTCTTCACTAAATTGGTGTAATTATAAATAAATTGGTCGATTTTGATCTGATTTCAATGCATTTAATAAAATTCTGATCTGATAATTTTAAACATAAAAGTTCTCTAAATATTTTGTTCATAACGGCATTTTTTAAGTTTATATTGGGTCTTTTTCAGCTGATCCTTAATTGGTTGTTTTGGAAACTAGCAAATTATATACTCAATAAAAACACAATAAGTATTTATGTAAACTTATTCCTAGACTAAACAAACAAGGCTTTTAGTACAACTAATAGTATAGCCAAAAAGTCCTTAACATTAACCGACAAAACATAAGTTATTGCTTAATAGTGAACATGAACTGATGATTATTATCTACTCACTACAAAAATGCCTCAGTATAAAATGTCTTCTTTTTCTTCGTTGCTTTGAAAAAAGCCACGAAAATAGTAACAATTATTATGCACAAAATTTTTAAAAACACTTAGACTTTAAGTACGAGTACCTACGGGTATTCAAGATGAAGTATATAAGTCTTTTTTTGTATGCCATAGTCATAGTCATAGTCATTTGAACCTTTTATAATAATAAGCGAAAAAGCTTATAGACGACCATTGCCTTAAAAAGTATACTCTAAATTTTATATTACAGTAATTCAGTATGTACGTCATGCCCCATTGAAGAATGTCATCAATTCTAAGGAAAACTTATCTCACAACATAAGGCAAACCTTAAAATAAAATATATATGTATACAACACATAGACATATCTTATAATATACATATTCTACGCAATAAAACAAAAAAGATGTTGTTTTTAGCCTTGAGTAGCTAGCACATGATTGAAGATTTTACAGTTTTCAAAATTACCCCAAGCTGATATGCTGACGCTTTTGGAGGGAAAGATAGGTTATATGTTTTTGTTTTTTACTGCTGATAAAAATAGATATAGTTTGAAATAAAACCTATTGGCTTAGTTTTTTTTTTTAAGAGATATTAAATGGCCTTAAGTCAGTTATTTATATTTGCCATATTAAAAGGAAGAAGGAACACTAAAGTTTTTGTTAAAGAAATTAAATCCATTAAAATGACATAATAGTTAATGTATCTATTATAAAATTTGAGCTGCTTAAGGAATGGCCGAGATCTTGAGATATTAAGAATTGACTCGTTTTTAGAAAAGAGAAAATAACTAGATCGATAGATTAAAGGCCATCAATCACAAGTCTGCTGACATGACATACTTTTTTAAGAAACTGTCGGTGGAAGATGGCTATTTCCGATAAGGTTTTACCTATCTTAACTTTGCATTAAGTATTTTTTGAACTATGTTAGATATTGACTTAAAATACAATTTAAAGAAA
This sequence comes from Eupeodes latifasciatus, assembly GCA_920104205.1. Lineage (NCBI taxonomy): Eukaryota > Metazoa > Arthropoda > Insecta > Diptera > Syrphidae > Eupeodes > Eupeodes latifasciatus. Next base: position 36,372,816 of record OV049925.1, on the reverse strand, counting down.
ATAATATTGGGATGTGAAGAAAGCAAATTTTTTTTTCATGAAATATTAAAATTTTCGAAGTTCTTGAAAGTATGTAAAACTAAAATTAAAATTTTCCAAGTTTCTGAAATGAAAATTTAACATGTAACAAAGTAAGCATTCGTTTCAAGGTTTGCTACAAATTTGATGATATCATTTTTCAAACCTTAATGTGTTGAGAAAATTAACATAATTTGTAAATTTCTGTAAAGGCTGAATATTATTCTCGAAATAGTTTATGTCTTAAACTATTGAAAAAATTAAGTATAGCGGTCGGTTTGGCTATTGAATGCAAGTGTATAACGACGTAAATAGAATTTTTCTTGGCAGATTTAACTTTTTATGTAAAATCAAAAATTCAACTTTTTGTTTTTCAAATTAAAATCAAACTTAAATTTAGTTTAGCAAATATTTTTCGAACCTCATTTGTTATTGCTTTCTAGAAGTATGATAATTATGCTCACTTCTGTAACCAGGGCCGTCGAGAGGAATTCCGGGCCCGGGCCGTTCATGCCTACTGATATGGTATGTGATAATAGTAAATATAATAATAATAAATGACGAATAGCATGAAATTGGTTGGAATAAACGGAAATAGTTATTTTTCATTTGCAAAGTGAACCGAAAAAAAAGTGTTAATCATCAAATCAATCTCACGGGTAAAGTCCAGTTTAGTTGAAATGGAGGATGGATAGAAAATAATTCTACATGCGATTAGATCAGAATCTGAACAGAATCATACATTCAATTCGATATTGCCAACGACATGTTAGTAGCTGATAATACGGTCGATTAACTATTAAAAAAATTAGCATGAAGATCTATTACCTACTATGAAAATAAAATAGAGCGAAGTAAAAGTATTTGAAATTTGTCTTTAAAAAAAAAAACTATGTATTTTAAAAGGTTTACATTAAATACTCTTTATTGTTTTTCTTTATATAAAAAAATTTGCCGCGTTTTATTATCACCATGATCTGATCCGGATCAGATCATGATAATAAAACAGCATTGGATCATCATATTTTTTATTATTTAAAGTTTGGTAGCAGTGTCAAATTCGTTCTTTCAAAAGTGACATTTCGAAGCAAAAAAAAAAAAACAAACACATACCAAAAATGGAAGCTCCACAACTTTTGAAAATGGTTCTGCAAATCACCATTGCACTCTCAAACTCAAAGCATCCAGGAACGCTTTGGTCTCACATGTAGTACAGATTCTTTTTGACCTTTTAATAAATGTGACACTTAAATAATTTAATTTAGAGATTACTTACAATTTATTTGAACATCTTTTCTCACATTTGTGCGGCAGCCTTCTCGATTTTATTTATATTTTTTGACATTTAAAGCAGGGTTGCCCAAAGAACATTTTACTCAATGATTTTTTTTGTTCCTTTTTTTGGGGAAAATAATACCCATAAATGATGTCAAATATACATTTTTTTGGACTTAATTATTTTAATTTCACCATTTAATATCTAGTTTTGTTAAAATATTTAATTATTTCATGGGTTATATACCAAATAAATAAATATAAAGCTTCTCGCTTTCTATTTAAAAAATATTTAATTTCAGTCAAATGGAAATGTTTATATGGCAATACAGGTTTTATTTAATTTGTTTGCAATGATACCAACATTTACATGTGAAATTACAATGATAAAGCGCTCCTTGTTGTGAAAAAAAGAATTGAATTTTGAATCTCAAATTGAGGTCCATACACAAAGCAGGATCTTGTGTTGTTGTTGTAATGCATGTAAATTCAAGATCCGGATCAGATCATGGTGATAATAAAACGCGGCTATTATCACAATGTTTTATTAGAGTGAGTTTGCATTCAATGAAATATTTCTTTTTGCAAACGAGCTCTCCTAGCTTTCTGAGCAGCAAAACAACTTATAATTACATCGAAATTTAATTTCATTGCCAAAGGTGCTTTGATACATAGTGTAGCAAGTCCAGAAACACGATCTTGTGATGAGCACGAACGATGAAAATTCTTTGTTCTGGCAAGGATGCTAAATGAACGTCCGGCACTAGCTACGGTTACAGGTATTGTGGAAAACACACGGAGAGCAACACAAATGTTGGGAAAAATCGTCTCCAAGTTCTGGGAATAAATAGAATTGAACAAACTCAATGTGTTTCAGATGAATTATTTCTTCTTTCAACTCTTGAGACAAATGCGAGTTATACTTTTGGATGAACTTTGTAGCAGAGTTTTTAATCTCAATTTCGTCCATTGTTGAAAATTGCCATAAAAATGAAAATGTAGCATTCAAATTCTTCATCGTATCGAACCGACGAGAAATTCCAGATACAATTGAATCAACTATGACGTAAAAGGTGTTTTTCTTGAAATTTATTTCTTCGTCTGTTTCAATTTGCTCTTCGGCTCCTCGATTTTCTCCAAAATGTCTCTTGAATTGCCTTTTTCGGTTAGATGGGAACGATTCTGGAAAATCCCCCAATCCAATAGCAACTGATTTGCATTCAGATAAATTTGATCTCATCCGTTCCCAATAAAGTTCAAATCGGAGATCAAGTTGTCAAGATTTCGAATTTCAACGTCAATAGTCATGTTTCTGGCTTGAAGAATGATACTTCTTTCATTTATAGCGCTAAGAACCTTGCACCAAATCGAAGACATCAGGACGCATTCAAATTTGTGCATATTATTTTAAAACGCCATTTACAGCTCTTCGAGCTTCAGCAGTTAAATTAATATAACTTAAGGCTTCTAATGATGTTCTAAGGTTTTTCAGATGGTTTCACTGCCTCAATTCTAACTCACCATCTTGTATTGGATAGTTTGTGAAGGGATCCGGGCACATTTTTCTTAAGAATTTCCCAACGCTGGGCACTGCTGCTAAACAAGTTAAAACACTTTTGAATAACTCCAAAAAATGTGATTGCAGCAGTACAACATTTCGCTGAATCGACTCCACACAAGTTAAGGCTGTGAGCTGCACATGGTGAATACACGGCATTCGGATTTTTGTTTAAAATATGACTTTGTGCACCATTATACTGTCCTTTCATATTGCTTCCATTGTCATAGCCTTGTGCACAACAGTCTTCTAAAGGGATTCCGTTCTTTGCCAATGTTTCGCAGCTATTGCGGTGCCAGTATTTTTTGTTGCAATCGACAAATTCCAAAAACCGTTCTTGGATGGTGAACACATTTTCTTCAAAGCTCAGATATCGCAAAATAAATGTGTTTTGTTCCACATGACTTGAATCGGTTGTTGCATCGACAATTATAGCAAAGTATTTGGCGTTTTCTCTCTCCTTCAAAATAGCTGAATTCACATGTTGGGCACAAATTTTAATGAACTCATTTTGAATCTCAACAGAAAGGTAGTGGACTTGGAAACGTTTGTACTCTTGTTGTGAAATTCTTATTTTTTCCAAGTGCTCCTGAAGTAAGGGATCATAATGACTAATTAATTCCACAATGCCTAAAAAATTACCATTATTTGGCTCTCCAATAAGATTGCCATCGCCTCGTATTCCTAGTCCCCTGGTGGGATTTTCCGGTCCCCCGAAACCGAATCAAAAATTTCGTTTACAGCAGAAACAAAAATAGAAGAAAAGAAACTTTATAAAAACAGAAACCGAAATAAATATTTGTGTTTTGTTTTAATTTGCCGGGCCCCTTATTTTGACTTTAAAAATTTTCAAAATAAAATAAATTTGAAATTTACGTTAAATTAAATAAGAAAAGCGAAACTATTTATTACAACTTTCTTTCCATAGTTCAGAGTTGCCCAATTTTCCATAAAATATTAACAAAAATGTACGCCAATAATAATCAGGGGCCCAGATCGGCAAGCTTGTGACTGATAGATTGGCAGATAACATGCAAACAGGGGCCGGATTGCGAAAGCATGAATGATTTTAAATTGTCGGGCCTCTAAAAATAAGTGGAAATAGGTAATGTATGTTGATGATAAATATAGAGTATATTCTCATTGCTTTCAATTGTACGGGCCCCTAGAAAATCCCGGGCCCGGGGGGTTTCCCCCCTTTCCCCACCTCTCGACGGGGCTGTCTGTAACATATTGTCCAATTTTTGTAAAAATGTTTGTAAGTCAGAGTTTTTGTAGACTTCCATTTTCGCTTTTAATACCACCGAACCTATTCACAGTCTAAAATCACAATCTCCTGTACTTAGTATGTGTCTTGTTTACGTCGTTTCTAGGCGTTGACTATTTAAGAGTCTGAAAAGTTAAATTTTTCATTTCTAGGCATATCTATTTATTCTCTTGCTTGTTTTTTTTTCAAAATTTTAAATATTGTTGGTGTTACTTTAAGAAATTCTAAACCAAAAAGTGTTCTCCACAGACTAATCGATTATTTTTTTATACATAAGATGACACTACAGTACTGTGCGTACTAGGCTCATCCAACAATCTTCACCGTCTAGCTTGATCTCTAGCTAGATGTCTCCAGTTGAGCATTCCAAGTTGGATAAGGTCACTTTCAACTGATTTATGGTCTTCTTCTTCTGCGCTGTCCTGTGGGCGTAGATAAGAAGACTTTCCGAGCCAGATCATTGGTTTCCATGCCCTCTACGTGACCCATTGAAATCAAAGACGTTGGATTTGTATCCTTCTGGCTAAATCTACTTTGATGTACGCATGTAAATCTCGTCTTTCCAACTTCTCCTCGGTGACGTCGTCGGTTGTAGGTCTTTTGACAGCCTTTGATGGCAGCATGTACTTTGTTTTACCCTCATTAACTACTAATCTTATTTTTGCCCTCCTCTGCCTCAATACTCACAATAACCTCATTGGTATCAAGCTGAGTTCTTCCGATTATGTCATCGTCATATGTTAGTAATTGGACAGACTTTGAGAGATAGAGCCTCTAGTGTTGACGTACATAGGAGCTCTGCATAATTTTTTCAAAGACAATATTAATCAAATTGAATGACACCGCATCACCCTTCCTTAAGATTTGTTTGAAATTAAAAGATTCTGTTAAGTTGTTTCAAACCTTTATGGTGCAAATTTAGCATGGATTCCAAAACTAGACAAATCTCTATATAATGGGTGATTTTTTTGAGGTTAGGATTTTCATGCATTAGTATTTGACAGATCGCGCGGGATTTCAGACATGGTGTCAAAGAGAAAGATGCTCAGTATGCTTTGACATTTCATCATAAATAGACTTACTAACGAGCAACGCTTGCAAATCATTGAATTTTATTACCAAAATAAGTGTTCGGTTCGAAATGTGTTTCGCGCTTTACGTCCGATTTATGGTCTACATAATCGACCAAGTGAGCAAACAATTAATGCGATTGTGACCAAGTTTCGCACTCAGTTTACTTTATTGGACATTAAACCAACCACACGAATGCGTACAGTGCGTACAGAAGAGAATATTGCGTCTGTTTCTGAGAGTGTTGCTGAAGACCGTGAAATGTCGATTCGTCGCCGTTCGCAGCAATTGGGTTTGTGTTATTCGACCACATGGAAGATTTTACGCAAAGATCTTGGTGTAAAACCGTATAAAATACAGCTCGTGCAAGAACTGAAGCCGAACGATCTGCCACAACGTCGAATTTTCAGTGAATGGGCCCTAGAAAAGTTGGCAGAAAATCCGCTTTTTTATCGACAAATTTTGTTCAGCGATGAGGCTCATTTCTGGTTGAATGGCTACGTAAATAAGCAAAATTGCCGCATTTGGAGTGAAGAGCAACCAGAAGCCGTTCAAGAACTGCCCATGCATCCCGAAAAATGCACTGTTTGGTGTGGTTTGTACGCTGGTGGAATCATTGGACCGTATTTTTTCAAAGATGCTGTTGGACGCAACGTTACGGTGAATGGCGATCGCTATCGTTCAATGCTAACAAACTTTTTGTTGCCAAAAATGGAAGAACTGAACTTGGTTGACATGTGGTTTCAACAAGATGGCGCTACATGCCACACAGCTCGCGATTCTATTGCCATTTTGAGGGAAAACTTCGGAGAACAATTCATCTCAAGGAATGGACCGGTAAGTTGGCCACCAAGATCATGCGATTTGACGCCTTTAGACTATTTTTTGTGGGGCTACGTCAAGTCTAAAGTCTACACAAATAAGCCAGCAACTATTCCAGCTTTGGAAGACAACATTTCCGAAGAAATTCGGGCTATTCCGGCTGAAATGCTCGAAAAAGTTACCCAAAATTGGACTTTCCGAATGGACCACCTAAGACGCAGCCGCGGTCAACATTTAAATGAAATTATCTTCAAAAAGTAAATGTCATGGACCAATCTAACGTTTCAAATAAAGAATCGATGAGATTTTGCAAATTTTATGCGTTTTTTTTTTTTTAAAAGTTCTCAAGCTCTTAAAAAATCACCCGATAGTTCGTTCCTGTAGATGCTGTCATGTTCGGTCTTGGTGGGTGTGGATTTGATTTTAAAGTTTTTTGCAGGATCTGTCGTAATGTGAATATTTGATCGATTTGATTGGAGGAATTCCCGAGATGAAATCAATGGTGGCGTCTACAGTTCCAGTTAGGTTAAACTATTTAGTGAACACCTCATAAAGCTTCTATGATATATGCGGAGCTCAGGCTTGTAAGGAGTGTTTATTCCGGTTTTCGTCCTAGGAGTTCAAATAGAGAGCCTGTTCCTTCAGTTTGGGGGCCGTGCGTAAGACTAAATTTCTAACCACGCAAATAAAATTTAATTGCGAAGCAATCACACAAATAAAATAAATCTATTGACTTATTTTAAAGTAACACATTTTTACAACACCACCACAATGGTACATTATTTCTCTATTAATTTTTCCAATTTCTTAAAATTAATTTTTCTGTATTTTGACAAACTTTATTTTCGAAAAAAAAAGGTTTACTGATTTTATTCTTAATCCTTCAGATGATGTTGTATCCATGTATTCATTAGGGTTAAAATAACAGTTTTTATTATTTTTAACCATTTTTCTTTGGGTTCATTCAAGATATCATAAGGCAGGTACTTCCGGGATTTCAATACTACATTTATAAACAAAATTAATAATCCGTAATGCATTGAGATTAGAGACATACTTTACTGTCTGTCCAATAATAAGGGTCTGCCATCTAACGTTTTTTTTCAACTATTGCTTATTTCGTGAATGGTAACACTAAGCTCATGACTGATTTGACAGATAATTAGTTTTATCCTTACGCTGCTGAACGAATATGGTTGTGTATACGCTTGAACAACGCTGGGAAAAATTGCGACATTACTTTGAAAATCATGGTAATGTTGCAGAATGTGTGCAAAAATTGCATACGGATTTTGGAAGAAGAGAAGCACTGTCAGCTCCATAATGTTCGTTATCTTTTGAAAAAAGGGAAAGAAACTGGCATCCTCATCGATAAACCAAAGCGTGAAAAGCCAAAAACAGTGCGTACACCCGAGAATATTGCTGCTGTGGCAGAAAGTGTGCGTGAAGAGCCATCAACATCAATTCACCGTTGTTCTCAACAATTGAACATTTCGGAGACATCATTTAAACAAATTTTGCATAAATGTTGCACCTTATTATGACGCCATATAAAGTGCAATTGGTTCAGGAGTTGAAGCCAACTGACCATCCAATGCGTTTTCGCTTCGCTAAGTGGGCCGGCGATCGACTTAGAGAAGATGCCGATTTTGTAAAAAAAAAATCATCTTTTCAGATGAAGCCCATTTTGATCTTGGCAGGTATGTAAACAAGGAAAATTGTTGCATTTGGGGGGTCACAGAAAACCCGCACGCATACATTGAAAAGCCGATACACCTAAAACGAGCCTTTGTTTGGTGCGGATTTTGGTCCAGAGGCATAATTAGGCCATTTTTCTTCGAAAATAAGCAAGTAGTGGCGGTACAGTCAATGGCGACCGTTATCGGGCCATGTTGAACGAATTTTTGTTCACAAAAATTAAAGATGAGGATATTGGCAACATTTGGTTTCAACAGGACGGCGCGGCGCACAGTGGAACGAAAACATGAAAAAGTGGTCATCGGGTTGTAACTTATGAAATAATGGATGGATTTTGAAACGGTTTTTACTATTTTGTACTTGAAAAATTATAGATTCATACTTTATTATAAAAAAAAATATATATATATATTAGGGTGATTCATTTCCGCAAAAATTTTTTTTTTCTCGGTGCTCAAGCAAAATATTAATTTACTTATAGAAAAAAAAATTCTCACCAAGGTAGAGCTCTTAATATCAATTTTAAGTACTTGCAATTTAAAATTGAAGTTTTCCCATATAAAATGCATGTAAAAAAATGCTTTTTTTTTCAAAGTTCTAATGCTCACGCACCTTTTACAATATTGTCAACCGGTTTAATGGACCTTATAGGGAATTTTACGCTCTTTAAAATTGCTTTAATGTTTTTTTGTGTAACTCGCACTGGTTCGCCAGCAGGAGTCATCAAAGTGTAATTTTTTGAATGAATAGCTTTTTTTCCAATTTTTTTGAGCAATTCGCAAAAAGTAGGGAGAAAAAAGGGCTGATTCGTAAAAAATAGTCCTTTGACCAGTATTTATTCAATTTACAGCCATTTTTATGCCTCAAAACTTAAGAAATTGATAAATACTAATCAATCATGCTATTTAAATTGAACTTTTTTATTGATTACTAATGTATTTCTCTATAGCAACAACTTTTTTAGAATTATTATTATTTCTGACTTATAATAAATATAAAAATAACACATCAATTAACACATTGAAGAATATAGATAAAGTTTATTCAATTTTGAAGTTGAACAGTGCAGAAAAGAATTTCCAACGTGTGCCAAAAAGCTCCACTCAGCTCTAAAATCTTAATCTGCTTTATATAAAAATCGTAATTATTTAATATTTATCAACTTGTTTTTTATGACTATTGAGATGTTTACTAACTTTGCAATATATTACCTAATAATGTAACCTTCTGTTTGTTTTGACTAAAGTTTTGTTGTTTCTTTTTAAATTAATGTGTTCTTTTTATATTTGTCATAAGCCAGAAATCATAATAATTCTAAAAAAGTTGTTGCTATAGAGAAATACATTAGTAATCAATAAAAAAGTTCAATTTAAATAGCATGATTGATTAGTATTTATCAATTTCTTAAGTTTTGAGGCATAAAAATGGCTGTAAATTGAATAAATACTGGTCAAAGGACTATTTTTTACGAATCAGCCCTTTTTTCTCCCTACTTTTTGCGAATTGCTCAAAAAAATTGGAAAAAAAGCTATTCATTCAAAAAATTACACTTTGATGACTCCTGCTGGCGAACCAGTGCGAGTTACACAAAAAAACATTAAAGCAATTTTAAAGAGCGTAAAATTCCCTATAAGGTCCATTAAACCGGTTGACAATATTGTAAAAGGTGCGTGAGCATTAGAACTTTGAAAAAAAAAGCATTTTTTTACATGCATTTTATATGGGAAAACTTCAATTTTAAATTGCAAGTACTTAAAATTGATATTAAGAGCTCTACCTTGGTGAGAATTTTTTTTTCTATAAGTAAATTAATATTTTGCTTGAGCACCGAGAAAAAAAAATTTTTTTGCGGAAATGAATCACCCTAATATATATATAAATAAATGAAGCGTTTGGATGAAGAATGGGGTAAATGACATTTGCAACATTTCAAGATATAAGGACTTAAAGTTTTTTGTTGAGAACTTTTTTCGTATTCCAATCTAAATAAAATTGAATAAACTAATAAAACAAGAAAAATAATAGCTTTTTAACAATGTTACTTTTATTTCATTACAGTAGCTTGGTATATTTAAAAAACAAAATTTTTCAGAAAAAGAGCACTTAACTCTTTCTTGCACAAAAAGCTTATTAGTATTTTGAATTTTTAAGAATACAAAGGGGTAACAAGTAACAAAATTCATTTTTTGTTCTTTTTATTTTGAAAAGTTGTTTTCTGTTAGCACGGTTCCGATAAAAGCTTTTTCATAAAACCAGTGGTGTTCCCTTGGTATGAACATCATTTTTTCCTTTAATTTTTTTATTTTCTCAACAGAAAACTGCTTAATCTTTTTTTTCGGACGAAAAAGTCTTGGAACTATTCGGATGTTTTTTGCTATAACAGCTTCATTGAATAAAGCATCTTCCTCGTAGCATTCCTTATAAAAATAGGATCCATATTTGTTTATTCTAAGCCATTTGACGTTATCAGGGAAAATGATTTTTTCATTCGATATGTTTTTTGTAACATTTTTAACGTTTAATTTTGCTGGAAGATTTTCTAATGATCGAAAGTGGTTCTCCATGTCAATTACAACGGTATTTTTTTTGCTGGCACTTTTTATTATATGTCGGTATTGCTCAGCAGTGTAAATGGTTTCGTTTTTTCGTAACTCTTTTTCGATTTTTCCAAAATCCCTGTCACTGTCAAGATAAGTATGGCCAACTTCAGGAAATTTGTGGTCAATCAGATCAAAATATTCCGTCAAAAAAAAGACTTGGTATAGACACAATAAAAAGAAGTTTTTGTTTTGTCCAGGGCAAGAATCGGTCCATGCAATCAAATGTTTCCTCTTTTTGGCAATTTCACATTCTTGGAAGAATGTATAGAGTGCACTCATTACCTCGTTGCTTCCTCTGTCTGCAACATCTTCGGTCCAGGTGAACATATACGACATATCCACGTCGGAAGTAATGACATGGATTCCTAGATTATAAAACCACATCTGCCTCAAGTAAAATGCCTTAGACGTGGTTAATTTTGGTAAGGGCATTGTTTGCTGGAGGTTAATTGTAGTATATAAGACGTTAGGATCGGACCGAGCTCTTTCGCGGTCAATTTTTTGACTTTGGAATCCGGACTTATAGTTGTTTTGGTGTTTAGCTGAGTTTTTGCCAGAGTCACAAATGCTACAAGTGTCACTTCTTGGTAGGCGGAAAGACAGATTGAATTTCCTGATGAAAATTTGTCGGTAAAAATGTTGGCTAACAAAATATTGGACATTTTTCTCTTGTTCGGTGCATTTTTCAATATAATTTAGATATTATATTTAACAAAGGTGAGAGATAAAGTTTATTTGGGTTTTTGTTCCTTGAGTAGTGCGATTCTTCGGCTGGATATTCGTAAATATGCTCAAAAATATAGTCGAGTACATGATCGGATATTTTGTTTGGTCGGTTGAAATGCTGAAATAGCGTTAGCATAAAAGGAATATCAAAAAAAAAAACGGTTTCGCTGCCACAGCCTACTAAATGCATTGGAGTACATACACTCGCTTAGAACCTTCATCGTTACTATAACCACTTTAAATATGGGTTTTAATTTGTCTGCAAGAAGGAGGTAAGTAAGCACTTAACCCCTTCATGCAAAATAAATGTTTTTTAATTTTTTTTATTTTACCCAAAAAGGAGTTAAGTGCTGTTAGCCCATTCTTCCACTCATATTATACGATTTTTAGTTGTTAGTAACCCTTTTATACCAAAAATAAAAGCGCTAAATAAGAAAATAGGAATCGTAGCGCAACGTAGATTGGACAGAAATTTAAGTTTTCGCAAGGCATCCTCATATTTCGAAAAAAACGAAAATCGAAAAAAATGTCACTTACCCCCTTCTTTCCCCAAACGCTTCAAATATATCATATATGTCACTGTTTCAACATTTAGATTTCTCTATGTCAGTTATTATTATTATTTATAATGCAAAGATGCCCCTACCCCCTTCTCCAATCAACAAACTTATTTTATTTAAACTTTCTCAGCTCTGAGGGAGATTTTTAAAAACCCGCCAGGGAGCGGGGTCGGATGCGGTCGGATCCAATTTTTTTAAGATATGACTCCAAATAAGTTTAAAATTCATTTAAGACTACCCAAAGTCCGAGCATTTTCGAGCATTTTTTTAAAAACATCTTCAAACATGAAATTAAAATTTTTTAAAAATACTCAAAAAACAGTTTTTTTTAGAGTTAAAACAACTTTCTTTTAAAGATTTTTTTAATTGATAAGCTTAAATGAATCAATTTCATACCTACAAAATTTATTTCGAAAATAAAACATAAAAAGGGTCTGAGAAAAACAAATTACAAAAATGCGTTAAAATTAAATTTTTTTTGGTTTTAAAAATACTGCATCTTTGAGTCCCTATTATTTGAAAATTAAAGAGTTTACATAAAAAAACTGTTTTATATGTAAAAGAGGCGACAATTTTCTATGCATATCAAACAAAAAATATTTCGAATAATGAAAATAAAAAATCACCCAATGTCCGGAATTTTGTACTAGACGTTCCACTGTGCGGCGGCGCTAAGTGCAACACAGCCGAAGCTATACTCGATTTTTGCGCCCTGTTTTTGAAGATCGTATCAGCCGTAAAGCTTATGTCGTTTGGCCACATTGGAACTGCGATTTGACACCGTTGAACTATTACGCCGACAAGCCAGAGACAATTGACGCTTTAAAAGACAATATTCATGAAGCCATTGGTGAAATACAGCTGCACACAATCGATAATGTGTTTAAAAATTGGGCCGATCGTATAGGCTACTGCATGGCCTGGCCAGCCGTGGCAGCCATTTGAATTAAATTATATCCCATTATTAACCAGAAGAATTGTACTTTCAAATAAAAAAAGAAATTTGAGAAAATATTCAGTAGTTTTTTTTATAGCATATTCAAAAAAAAAGTTATTTGGCGGACCCTTTATATTTGAGTTATTTGCATGTGTCTTAGTTACTGTTTCAATTATGACTGTTTTTTCTTGATTATTTCTCGAAATTAAAATTTAATTAAGTAGGTACTTTTTTTTTTTAAAATAGCATAAAATTTTTCTGAAATTAAAATTAAAAATTGAAATATGTTTCCTTAGATTTTATCCCTCTAAAAGAAGAAACTCAACCTTAAATAGTCCTCTAATTACCTTATTATCATAATTACATTCCCATTAAAATTATAACCGACGTTCGTCGTCGTCGTAATATTTTGTAATTTTTGTAAAACAAATTCTATGTTGGGTTTTAAAATATAATACGCATACATAAATGTTCATATACATATGTATGTACACATTATATACATGCCTATAAGGATTACATATGTACAAGACCAAAAAACCACATTATACTGAAAATTATATTATATTGTGTTGTGTGGCGCACAACATGCGTGTGACTCCACCAATATCAGCATCAGCTTCAGCACCAGCACCACATTTCATTTGTCAAAATGTTTGACAATGGAATTTCCGTTTTCTCCAGAAATATACAATTTGTGAATGTAACATTTTGGACTGTCTGCAATATCAGAAAATACCCCACCAGTGATGTTAGCGAAATAAATACAAAGGAAATTCGTTACGCACTGATTAAGACATGATAAGTAGAAAATAATATTATACCTAGGTGCTGTAATATGTGGGTTGGTTGAGATGGGTGCGTGACTAAGTGGGAGTATATGGAACGACTAGGCAACCCACCATCACCCCATCAAGGACGAAATGAAAACAAAAATTAAAGGAACACAAAGATAATGGAAGTTTTATCTTAATCGCTATATCTGGTAGGAAAAACCAAGAGGATAAGACTAAAAAGAGTGAGAGGCTCCTTTCAAACTCTCAATTTGAAGAGTGAAATGTTCGTTTCCGGGAAATCACATCCGTTCGTCATCGTCATCTTCATCAGCATCAGCATCAGCATCAGCATTAACGTCACACAATTCAGCATAATTTAGGTTGGTTTTCACCTTATTTCTGATGTTGATGATGGGTTGCGGTTGGTAACTTCTATATTTGAATTCTGATGATTACGATGCCTTTACTGTAACGTGGTATATAGACGTGATTTGTTTTTCTTGTTTCGCTTTAAGAAAATACCCGCTTAACACTTAATTGTATTCGATTAGAAAATTTGAATTTTTGAATTTTATCAACATTTATACCGAATTTCTAAGGCTTCGCATTAATATGGGAAAAATTTGGCAAAATTGCTAAAGGCTGCTTTAGTATGGGAGAGTATCGAAGTAAATAAATTTTATCCACACAAAGATTTAAAAAAGCTTAATATTTTCCTGCCGCTGCAAAAGAAAACGCGCCTTCCTTCAACTTTGTATGCAATGTTTTTGTTTCGTATTATTGCGGCCTTGAGGAAAAGAAAAGCAGAAATCAAAAGTTGTTATAGTAATTCGATTGAAAGGCAGTTAACCTATATAATTTTTCATTGACCATGAAAGTTTCTTAGATCTTTAAAAATTAATAAAAAATATTGAAATCAGATATTTTTAGAATTTACACCTATATTTTATCTTTAAACCTCAAAAGTTATAAACAAAGTTTTTTGAATACTTATGCTGCGATATAATTTATTTAAGCCGACTAGAAAACATCTTATATTATGACCACCATCATGCGAATCGCTGCAAGCATCAATTCTTTCGAGGTAATTTTCGAACATTTTTTGATAATACCTATTGGGCGGTATCTTAGCCATAACTTAAAGAATGTTGGTTTTTAAGTGCTCAAGAGTTAAAGGCATAAACACATTCTTTCGCGTAGCCCTACACAAAAAAAAAGTCAAGCGGTATAAAATCGCATGATCTTGGTAGCCAGTTCATATCGCCACGACGGCCAGGAATGTCTATTGCAATAAAGCCGTATTCGCTCGAATTGTGTGGCACGTGGCACCGTCTTGTTGAAACCACATATTCTCCAAAAAAAACCGGTTATCATATGACCATTACGCTCCGAATTGACGGTGACAGTCGTTTTCGAATAAGTAAGGTCCAATTACACCTCTGAACCAAAAAGCGCACCAAACATTGACTTTTTGTGGATGAAATGGCCTCTCTTCAATTACTTGATGATTCTCAGAATCCTCCGATTGTTCGAAAAATCGCCGTCCACCGCCTCGCCTGTTGTTCAAGCACCCTTCTTCGTCAACACTTTCACTTACATCAGCGATATTTCCAGTGGTACGAGCAAAACGATGATGCACAAGCCATATATTATCTGTAACCAATCCAGTATCTTAAAATTTCTTCAAAATTTTGAGAATTGCTTGCTCAGTTAAACGATTATGTTAACTGCAATCTCCTCTTAAATCACGATATGTGGTTGTGGCAGAATCACCATTTTTGAAGTAGGTTTTAAAAATTTGTATGTATTGTTCTTATGCGATAGTTAAGCGATCCATTTTCGTAAATGTCAGACTTTCAATAGAAAAAAAAAATTGGTTGAACAACTTAGTTTGACAGATGTCGAATTCCAGCCTTATAATTACTTTTGAAACCACAAAATGGATAACCCGTTATCTTTCTTTAAGTTCGTTTATTTCTTTTGTGAATTGTTCAATCAAGTTTTTATATTTAATCATGTAAGCGTTAAAATCGTCGTATTTGCTTCCAAAGAATTCACAGCTAGCAGAGATTTGGTTAAGTTTTTCTCTCAATTGAAGTTTTTCAAGAAGAACAGCTTGGTTGACGTTCTTATTGGATGCCGCTAGATTGATCTCGGGACTATTATGTAATAGGATGAATACGTTTTGCGGCTTGGAGATCCGGTGTTTGAGATCTTGTTGGCTCAATGTTTAGATTGTCTATCGGTGCGGGGAAATAAATCCACGGGAACTAACTCCACTGAGGGATTTAGTTGCCACTTAGTGAGAACTAAATCCACTTTAGTAAAGTGAATTTAGTTCCCATGCTAACTGGGAATCTAATTCCGAAAAAAATGTGTGATTTAAGTTCTCCTTGAGTTTGAAATTAATTCCCACTTTTTAAAAGAAGAAGCAAGTAGAATAAGGCGTAGGGACATAGGGCCCAGGGACATAAAGCCCAACTTTTTTTTTGGGGCTTATGTCTCACTTCGGTGGGATATAAAACCGAAATCTTATTTTGGCCCTAAGTCCCACCCAAGTAAGACCGAAGCCCCAAATAAAAATGTTGGGGCTAATGTCCCACTTAAGAAACTGAAACTGGATTAAGCAGAGGGGGAGGAGTTTTACTAGCTGTTCGCTCTTGTTTAAAAAGCAAACAAATTCAATTAAATTTTTCTTCTGGTTTGATAGAACAATTATGTGTTTGTGTTGAATTTTCTAAAACTGATTGTTTAAATAATAATAATAACAAAATTAATGTATATTTTTTTGTCTCATATATTCCACCAAATTCAGATGCTCAAATGTATGAAAATCATGTCAATAATGTACAATTTCTTGCTAATAACTTAGATACAAATTCTTTTATTGTAGTCTTAGGTGACTTTAGTTTAACAAATATCAAATGGATGTATTCTGAAGAAGATAAATGTATTTTTCCCTTCAATGTTAGTAAGGATTTCGAATATAACGTAACTGATTCTATGTATGCTATGAATCTTCAGCAAACAAATTGTATTTATAATTCCATTGGAAGAATGTTAGATCTAGTTTTTGTCCATCAAGATATTGAATGTTCCGTTGCTGAAGCTGAATTTTCACTCTTGAATAATAGTGTTCATCACAAAGCATTACATATATCTTTTAATTTTGCCATTTTAAATCAAATTTCTGTTTCAAATTGTAATAAGTATGTATATGACTTTTCTAAAGCCGATTACGTGTCGTTAAATAACTATATTTACTCAGTTCCATGGGAAAATATTCTTTCAGCTCCTAGTCTTGAACTTACCTATAATGTTTTCTGTGAGGTGATAGAAACCGCTTTTTCTAAGTTTGTACCGGCCAAATTAATAAAAAAGCAAAATCGACCTATTTGGTTTAATAAACATCTTTTAAATTTAAATCGTGCAATGACAAACATGTACAAAAAGAGCAGAAAAGATGTCTCACTTCGAAGTAAATTTTGTCAATTAAGAAAAGAATATGAGTATTTGAAGAAATTTCTTCACAATCAATATCTTTGGTCGCTTGAGTGTTTTAAGTGATAACTTGAATGTTATAAGCAACATGTTTGCTTCTTTTTGTTGTATGCTGCGGTTTGTAATAATGTATCTGATTTTCAGCATGGTTTTGTGAGCGGTAAATCCACAACTACGAACTTGGTAATTTTTTCTAATGCCTGCCTGTCTGCCTTAGAGAATAGATATCAAGTTGACTCAATTTTTACTGATTTTTCCAAAGCTTTTGACAGCGTCCAACACAACATTCTGATTAAGAAACTAGAATTTCTGGGTTTTCACTCGAAATTATTATTGTGGTTGAGAAGCTACTTGATTGGAAGAAAACAATTTGTAAAACTTGGATCTGAAATTTCTTCAGAGATCACAAATTCTTCAGGTGTTCCACAAGGCAGCCATCTTGGTCCACTTTTATTTTTATTGTTCATAAATGATTTGCCAACACATGTTATTCACTCAAATTGCTTATTATATGCTGATGACCTTAAAATATTCAAGGAAGTTAGGACCGAATCCGATGTTTTTGAACTACAGTATGACTTAAATAATATTTCTGTTTGGTGTGATCGCAATGGACTATTTTTTAATATTAGTAAGTGTTCTGTCTTAACTATATTCAAAATTTTTAACCCCATCTTATTTGACTATAAAATTGCCAATATAAGCCTAAAGAGAGTATCCAAACAAAAAGATCTAGGCGTGATTTTTGACGAACAATTTAAATTCTCCTGGCATTACGACTATATGATATCTAAGGCAAACTCAATGTTAGGTTTCTTATTTCGTAATGCTAAAGATTTTCAAGATCCTTATACTCTCAAGTCAATTTACATTGCATTGATACGTTCATCTCTAGAGTACTGTTCTGTTGTGTGGAATCCGTATTATGCTAATACCCGGCTACGCATTGAGAAAATTCAAAGAAGATTCACTAAATTTGCTATAAGAAAATTAAATTGGTCCTATAGTCCATCATATGATGCCAGATGTGCTTTGATTAATCTTAAATCACTTAGTATAAGACGTGAATATTTTTCTGTTCTTTTTGCACGAGATGTTTTATGTGGGCATATTCAATGTTCACAATTGCTCTCTAAGTTTAGTTTGTATGTCCCGGATCGACGTATTAGACCTAGAGGAGGTGATTTACTTTTAATACCCTCACATAGGACTAACTACGGTTTTAATGACCCAATAACTATGGCTTCTATTAATTATAATAAATATGACCACGTAATCGATTTTAATATGAGTCGGAATATTTGTAAAAGTATCATATTAAATAACATGTAAAATTATTATTATATACACTTTTTTTATTAACTAACTTAATTTACCTTCTTGTCTTAATTTATTGTAAGTATCTTGTATGTATGTATATCTATATCAAACCCATCATTCTATACTCACGTATGCTAAATCTAAGAAAGTTAATGTACTTGATAGATAAACTAAATAAATAAATAAATAAAATAAGAATCACCAAATGACACAACTTGGAGCACTTTAAATCCTGAGATCCCGCGAAGCGGTCCACCTTCAGGTGCTTTTATTGAAAGAAGTTGTTGATATAGGCGCCTGCCTGGCGACTTTACATACTCTCAGCGGAGCAACGGAGTTGCGTGAGTGGGTGTGACCCCGAAAAAGGGAGTTAAAATCCTGAGAACCCGCGAAGCGGGCCACCCACAGGTGCTTTTATTGAAAGAAGTTGTTGATATAGGCGCCTGCATGGCGACTTTACAAACCCTAAGCGGAGCAACGGAGTTGCGTGAGCGGGTGTGACCCCGAAAAGGGAGTTAAAATCCTGAGATCCCGAAAATAATGTTGAAAATAAACTTTTTTGTTTTTCCTAATTTTTGTATTAT
This sequence comes from Eupeodes latifasciatus, assembly GCA_920104205.1. NCBI lineage: Eukaryota > Metazoa > Arthropoda > Insecta > Diptera > Syrphidae > Eupeodes > Eupeodes latifasciatus. The sequence goes on along the minus strand of OV049925.1, from coordinate 36,354,103 downwards.
CACCGTATCAAAAAATTATTGTTCATTGTATTGAAATACAAAAACTTTATATTCTTTTTTGGCCCTGCAAAAATGTGGGGACAATGTTTTATTAGTTTTTTATCACCTTGCTCATCAATAACTAAGCTCCCCTTGCAATTTTGACCATAATAGCAAATGTAACGTGAAATATTATTTCGAGTATATTTTTTAACATAAATTTGTTTTTCTTCACGGTCATAAATTAACACACTATTTTTACGAAACCCGGTAATAAATTCAATTTTATTTTCCATGCTTTTAATTTTGTATTTTAATTTTATTACACTACGCACAGTTTTCTTAAATTGCTTAAGACCGATGTTCGACTGTACTCATCAAAATCGATCAAGTTTCAAGAATCTGATAACTAACTGTAATTTGAAGCTGTTGTTGTTAGAAATTAGTTCCCTCTTCATATTTTTGAATGTGTACTAAATTCCCATAAGAAAGTGGAGTTCGTTCCCAGTTAGCATGGGAATTAAATCCACTTTACTAAAGTGGATTTAGTTCCCGTGGATTTATTTCCCCGCACCCTGTCTATCTGGTATGTTCCTACACAACTTACATTTCTAGATTTCTTTTCTAACTTCCATTGCTCTCCATGATTTTTCACATACTGTTGTGCATTGAAAGTGCAATTTGCGCTTGCATAGCGAACACTCGGCGAAATCAACTTCTTGCACAAGAAGCGCAGGTAGACATTATAAGAAAAAAATAAAATGTTTCTTAAAAAATTCAAAACATTAAAAAGTTGAAAATTTAAAAAAGAACTATAGTGATAATATTAAATAATTCACTATTTTAAACTGTTTTTATAAAAAAATTTAAATAAAATTTAAATAGATGTTTTGTTTTAGTTTTATTTTAAAATTTGAGAAGTATTGAAACTGATATATTGAAAAATACGTCCGTACACTTTGGCTCACGACAAAATTTGTTAGGTTTGAGTTAATATTCAAAAGTTTAAACTTCTGAGTAAATGGCTCATGCATGACTTTATTAGAGTACCTAGAACCCGTGGCATGAGGGTTAGCAAATTGGACTGTCATGCCAGAGGTCGTGGGTTTAATCCCTGCCTATGCCATCTAAAGTTTTTTTTTCACGGGTACTGCCTCTTGTGAGGAATTGACAAATTCTCCAAGAGTAATTCTTGTCATACAAAGTGCTTTCTCGAATTATCCGTTCGGATTCGGCAACTGTAGGTCCCCTCCATTTCTGACAACAGTACTCGCACACAGGAATGGTTGAGAGTTGTAAGTCAATAGACCCTAGTTCTCAACGGACTGTTGTGCCACCAAATTTATTTTATTTGTTATGCTTTTATTAGTGTAGTGTTGGGAAACATGCCTTAATTCTGAACTACCGATTTTGTGGTAACCTCCATGGCAGTTTAAACTTGTGTAATTTAATCAATTAGGTGCATTAATTAAACTGGTTAAGAGTTGATGGACGTGTTTTACCGTACGGTTAAAACCGTATAATGTATAATTAGCCATTGATTTGGTTTATGCCGTTCGGTTTTTTGCCGTACGGTCAAAACCGTATAGTGTGAAACGAGCCTAACAAACAACTTTGTTCAAAAAGCTTGAGAAGACAGGACGGTTAATTGATTGGAGTGTAATTACTAATGTCAGACTTTTTACCCTTTTTAAAGAATGGTGTAAAAAATGCCTTCTTCCATGTGACTAGCAATTCACCTGAGCTTACAGATGCAACTAATGCTTTACTTTTTTTCAAAGCAATCGGAAGAATTTCATATGGTCCAGAAGAATAATTATCTTTAAGTACGACCAAGTAATGTAAGCTTTTCTTTAACGTCATTTCAACATTATAAAATCTAAGAAAAAAATCTCATTAAATTGTCAATGAAAGTTGTTAGCAAAAGCGTTAACATTTTTGGAGAACTCACTTAATTCGTGAATTACTGAATAGCCTTCAGCTTTTCATTTTGTATTGGAATTGGAACATTTTTAAAAGCTCTTAGGGTTAAGCTAAAGAGAACTTACAATATTTACAAGATATTTGACAATTAAATAATTGGAGGGAGATTCAATCTGTTTAAAGAGAGTCACATACACGTCACGATCTACAGGACATGGACTGGACAGGTCGGAAATAAGTTCAAGCTCAAGCGTTAAGCAACTTATTTCGTTGCAAGGCAGTATAATACGGACTTTCTGTCAAGGTTGTGAGCTGTTATAGCCAAAATAACATAGAGTAAATTCACAAACGTCAAATTTGTTGGTATAGTGATTAGGTATCACTGCTTTTTTGCGATGCTGATCGTTGCTCAGCTGATTACGATGCGATTCTGATTGACAAAAAGTTTTACGTTTAAAAACAACTTTTGCTTTATGATGGATGTGATACTAATAAAAACTTTCATTGTAATTAAAATCTGGAGCCACACATTTTATCTTCTCTAAAACTTTTTTCCACAATACTGACTACGATTTTCTGCCGGCAATAAATTCACCTTCTTATTTTAATCTGGTTTCTATTAATAGTTTAATTTGTGCGCTGGTAAAATAATTTCTGAAATTCATCAAATTAATTAATTTATATACAATTTAGAATTTGATTAAATACTTTTCATTGTTTTTTTTCGCCATTTTTGCTCCAAATCGCGTCCGCATCAACAACTTATCAAGAAAATTCTTGATGCTTTTTTCCTTTATATTTGCGCATCAGTTTATCGAACTTTGCAATAATGAACAATTGACATTTAATGTGATGCCAATTATTTGCGTTTATGAACGTGCTAAAGGAATGATCACAAATCATCTCTGCAGTGATGCGTTTGTGAATTTACACATATGTTTTAAAAGTTAACCAGAAAATAATGAAGATAGTCGGTAGGAATTTCGAGTCAAATACAGAACGATAAAATCATTTTACGAAAATCTGTCACCATAAAAAGTGTAACAAAATAATTTAAATCTTTATCTATATAACTTATGGAAAATAACACCATAAAATACCCGTTTACAATTCCCTTATAAAACCTTAAACCCACAACTATAATAACAGCTTCTGTTTGGTTTTGAGTTTGATGTAGGTAAAATAAGACAGATTCCAGATTCATGGAGAAAACGAGGAAAGGAGAACAAATAAAGTTAGGTTATAGCTATATGAACAACATTTTTATTAAAAAGCCAGCTGACCGCAACATGATGCATAATGTAAACCTAATACCAAAAACACCCACCATCCAGCCAAATCATAAGACTCACTTATTCTCACATTAAACCTTACGAACCCCCAGTCTACAAAAAAAAAAAAAATGAAGTCTTTGCGGGTTAGAATATAACTTTGGCACAGCAAACCGATGCGAAGCGATGACCAACTCACTAACAACAACAACTAAAAAACTTCAACTCTTGGTTATGATGGGCAGAGGCAGACGATATTTTTTCATTGCTCCTGCACTTGCATATTTTACTGAACACAAACCAGAAAGAAACATCAGCGATTCCAGATGTACCTATGTGTATAGTTTACCCACAAATGGTACCTATACCCCATAAACCCTACCCAACCCATAGTCCTAAGGATAGGTACTCCATCTTGTGATGATGCCGTGCCGGAAAAACCGGGAGTTGCGAAAAAATTCCTCAAATGAAAAGTTATATTTCCACGCTGATGACGGAAACTGGTAGTATCTCTATACACAACTCTACCAACGATTTCATAACTTTTTCTTTTGACGTTTTTTAAAGTTTGTTTGCTTTTTTTTCATTCAAGCTGTAAGAGTTATGACGGCTATGCTCTTTCCGAAAATGTCTTCCTTCCTACAGCCCTTGAAGAAAGTGAGTAAACACGTTGCCATATCGAAGGGTTTGTTTTCCTTCTTCTTCTTCAGCTCTATGCTAAAATTGATGTTTTATGAACTCCAGCGCGCTGGCGGGAGGTTGCTTTGCTACTGCACCGCATAACCGCCGAGGTGTGTGGTCTGTGGGATCCCGCAGCAAGAAACCTGGAACGCGCTAAGTTTTCTGAAAGATTACTCCCTGTTTGACGGAGACAACGTTAGGCGACGACGACGACAACGGCAAAGAAGACGAAGAAGCTATTGCTGCTCAGGTGACTTATCATTCCTGATGCATAGCTCAATGCTGTACTTCACTCATCTTCTTCTTCTTTTTTGTTCTTGATGTTGGGTTGAGTTGAATAAGCGACAAAGTGGCTCTGTGGTTAAATTAAATGCATTTTAATGCAAAACATGTTTGGGGACTTGATGAGGTGTATGTGGCGGCACCTGGCAGGTATAGTATCGCAGGATTTTGTAATTCATTTTCTCATTTTCTTCAAGTAGTTTATGCATATAGTTTTTTGGGGGTTTAATAATGAATTTTGAATATGACATCAGGCATCAGAATCACCATCAGGAGCCCCAAAATTAAAGTAACTTTTATTTTTTAGTTGAGCTATAAGATGGGGCAAGTTGAAACAGAAGTTTTAAATGCATTGATATGTTAATACAGTTTTTAAGCTTAATAGAATAATGTTTCTTTAACTGTGAAAAAGGTATATTTTTAGTGTTTCTTATGACAGCGTTTTGTGTATAAGAGCTTTTGTTTTTTAAAAAAAACTACTAGCTCACCCGGCCACGCGTTGCCGTGGCTAACGGTTTTTGTTTCTATTACATTGATTTAAACTATTTAAGGGGAACGGTAGGAGAACATCGGACATGTGCTGTGCACCACCATGCTTTTTACATGTAGATGCCATTTGTAAAAAAAATATGGCTAAGGTGGCCATGACTGATTTTCTACTAGCGTTACCCTTTAATACAATGAAATTATTATTAACGAACGAAAACGGAAACGTTAAAGCTGGTATAAAAATGTACTAGTTTGGGATTTGAAGAGTAAGGACTTGAAACACAATTGATCAAAATTTTCGTACAGTTGATGTAAAGTATTGTATTGTATTGTATTGTATTTTTATTCATTCATTTAAACTTAAAACTATATATAACAATTAATTAATAAGAAAGGTGAATAATAGTGTTCACTCTTTAACTAGAAGTTAGTGGTGAATGACACATCAATTGAAAATCCATTGGCATCTGATGTGGGGTGGCAATCAGTGTAAATTAAAATACAAGAAAAACACAAATTTAAATATAAGAAAATGAAAAAGCTTGCTAGCAACTGTACCTATAGAAAAAATATTTTAAGATACTTAGCAATTCATTAATAATATATACTCAAATGTATGGTCGGCAACACTGCTGTTAAAGTGAATAGTTCAAGTTTCTCATCGCTCGTTACAATTTTCAATATTTAATATTTTTACATTTAAATAAATACTAAAAGTATACTATCTTTAAGATCACTTTCAATTTCACGGATACAAATTAAAATTTCAAGGTAACAATAGTGATTAAGCTGAAAAATAGGTTGTTAATCTGAAACAAGTGTCACATGACTGACAATAAAAGAAAAATTCACGAAACTTCACCAGAAGAATTACGAATTCCTGAATCAAATATCAACAGATTAAACAAAGTATTCACATATAACCGAAAAATGGTTATGACTCAATCAGATTTTAATCAAATCAGGGGTATCATTGATAGTTCTCTACAAACGGCCATAGCCAATCTGGCAACGAAAGATGACATAGGCAAGATAAACTTAGAAATCGATCATCTACGACAAGAAAACCGAGAGTTATCCAATCAAATACAAATGTTTGAAAAACGCTGCTGTGCTTTAGAAGAAGAGCTCGAATTACAAAGTCGTGAAATTCGTGGACAAAATTTAATATTTTCGATGCCCATTAGCACCAATAATCCACAAGAAAAAATTGATGACATAACCCAACTTTTGCTGGATAACGAAGCACCCCGAATGCCAAGAGCTGTTAAACTCAGTGAAAACAATAACACAATCAAATTTAAACTTAACACCGGTTCGAATCAAATTGCAATGAAAATGTTAAAAAATACACAAAAACTGAAAGGCACGGGTGTTTATATACAACATGATCGGAGTATGCAATCACAACTTAAAAATCGCATTTTACTTGGCTATATAAAAGCAATCAAAAAATGTAAATGTATGTAATATCTAAACAAAAATGGAGAAGCAGAATTACAAAATATGTTCAACTCTATAAACTTAACAGCTGTCACATCTGTCAGAGAAAATATGCTGTCAAACAACAATCATCAAGAAATAAATGTAATAGAACAGCAAATATCAACAGGGATGGTACATGAACATCAACATCAAAATTGTAAGAGATATGATAGACACTGAAATTTAGAAGCCTTCAGTCAAAATAATGTTAAAATTAGTCTTAAAATAATTTCATACAATATATCACGGTTAAATAATAAACTTTTATTTGTAAACTTCTTTAATTACATTAAAAATTTTGAAATATTTTTATTAATTGAAACACATGTAACAAAAGAAAACTTTATTAAATTTGAAAAATATTTTAGTGGTTATAAGCTTATGTGGTTAGAAGCAACTTAATTGTCAGATAAAGGGCGTGCAAGTGGAGGCACTCTATATGGGATACGATCTTCGTTACTAAATACATTCATTTTTGACGAATGTGAAGGAACAACAATTGTAAAATGTGTGAAGAAGAAGAATATGTGTATCGTACCATGTTACATAATTTTTTTTTTTTTTTTTTTTTTTGTTTTCCGCAGGAAGGTGAGAAATCTTCAGAGACACTATAAGCCCGATGCTTATAGTAGTGTCAGATTTTTACTGACTAAAACTCACCTCCCTTATCTTCTATATTACATAAATTGCAATCACTGGAAAATGATTTCGAAAAACTTTACAATACAAACCAAAGTCTAGATAGCAGCAGTATGAGTATACTTCTCATTGGAGACTGTAATGCAAGAACTGGAAAAAATCAAATAAAAATAGCAAAAAATATATCAAATCCTTCGATATCTACCAACGAAAGAAATTCAGCTGACAGTGTATGCAATAAAAACGGAGTGGAATTGCTCCAGTTCCTTCAAATTCATGGTTTAACAATTCTAAATGGATGTACAATAGGAGATATAACGCCTTGCCAACGGAGTCCACGGAAGAACTTTCAAATCAACTTACTGAATGTATTCGAAATTCTTATCAAAGCAAAACTATAAACCCGAAGTTATCATTTAAACAGGAATGGTTTGACAAAGAGTGCTGGAAAGCTAGAATAAAGTCGTTCTCCATTTTACGCGCAATCCGTTCATCATACAACCAACACCTTAGAACTTGGTATATCGAAGCCAACACAAATTACAAAAACTTATGTCGTCAAAAGAAAACTGACTTTGAAAACCAACAAGCTCTTCTTTTGGGACAAACTCGAAACGCCAAGGAATTCTGGAAGATTGCGAGGGAAATCAACGGAATGAATTATAAAATCGGTACAGGTGTATCGGCTGAATTACTTGCAAACCACTTTATTTATTTATTTATTTATTTATTTATTTATTTATACGCAGAACCTTTATGCATTGACGAATCACTAGACTCCGACATCTCTATTGAAGAAATACAATCTGTGTTGATGAAAGCGAAAAATGGAAAGGCGCCAGGTGAGCCATCCTCACCCTTATCCCTTATGAGTTTTTTAAAAATGCAACACCCCAATTTTATAACAACTTAAGGACCCTGTTCAACAAAATTTTATCAACGGCAAGCATCCCCTCTTCGTTCAGGAAATCTTTGATCTTCCCGATCCACAAAAAAGGATCTTTAGACGTTGTAGAAAATTATAGAGGAATCTCTTTCATGAATGTTATGTCAAAAATGTTCTGTGGTGTCTTGGTTGAAAGATTAGAAAGATGGGTTGAAAGGAAAAACATTCTGTCTGAACTACAAGCGGGATTTAGAAAGAATTACTCCACTATTGACCAAATATATGTTCTTACGTCTATTGTTAAAGCGTTCCAAGCCAGGAACAAAAAAGTATACTCTTTCTTTGTTGATTTCAAAGCTGCCTTTGATCTTATTAACAGACGACCTTGTCATACTAGCTGAATCACCTGAGCAGATGCAATTGATGATAAATCGCTTGTCAAACTACTGCAAGAGATGGGATCTATCTATAAATACAGAAAAATCGAAAATGATGGTCTTCGAGCGACATTCAAGAAATCATAATGACAGACAGTGGTATTACGATGGACAAGCTGTAGAAAGCGTAAAAGAAGTTAAATACCTAGGTGTGAGACTTAGTTCAACTTTTAGTTTCAAGAACCACCTAGCCGAGAAAAGCAATAGCTCACAAAGCTTAATTAACCTAACCTGGAAAAATATTTTTTCAAACAAAAAATTCACTTTATCCTCAAAACATAAGATATTTAATTCAGTTGTCAAATCAACCCTTTGCTACGCTTCTCAAGTCTGGGGTGCAGATGAGTACGAGGAAATAGAATTATTCCAAAGAAATTTTCTGAAGAAACTATTTAACCTGCCACAAAATACACCAAATTATGGTATTTACTTGGAAACTGGTCTTCCAAAACTCCTAACCAATACACTCTGAAATCTCAAGCTGACTTCATAATTAAGCTATGTAGTCATTATGAAGAATATCGACTTTCGAAGAAACTGTTTTTGTATGAGTTAAGGAACAAAGACTGGTGGTATAAAAAATGGCAGCCTATTGGTAACGCTTGTGGTGAAAACTTAATAATTGACACTAACAACTTAAACAATTTGAAAGAAAATCTCTACAACATTATTCAGAAGAATGAAGACGCATCCCGTGATATGTTCATCCTTAAGGCGCGAGAGTCTGATAACAGAGTCTTATACAGCCAATTGGATTACAATCTAAAACAAAGGAACTACTTCCATGATTCGTTAAGATATGATGAAATATCTATAATCTTCAAAGCAAGGTGCGAGGTCCTTCACCTCAATGGGAACCCCTATAATGGAAGCTTTAACCAATTCTGTTCGCTGTGCAACCTTAAAGCAAAAGAAGACTGCTTTCATATTATTAGTATATGCCCTATATTCAGACCACAAAGAATTATGCATTTTGGTAAACCCACTTTAACATTACAAGAATCTGTACAATTTTTAAACGAATGTGAATGGAAAACCCTTAGCAATTTCTTGAAAACAGTTTACAAATACAGAAAATTGTTAATATCTGAATACATTTAAATACCTACCATTTTGAATTTATTTAAAATGTATTCTATTTATAGTCATTAATTAAAATTAAAATATAAGTTTGCCAATCAGGCTGACGGCTAAGCCATGGCTTTAAGATTAAAATTTTGTAACAAACTATTGTATTTAACTGTTAATAAATGAATAACTTACTTACTTACTTACTCGTATGTACATTGTACATCTTATAGCTATTTTATTTTATTTTACATTCATTTTATTGTAGCTTACATATAAAAAAATACTAAATTAGTGATTCAATACACAATTAAAATTTAAAGTGAATAAACAGTCTTTAACCTTTTTACTAAAACATGAAAAACGAAAGGTTTCTCTTATGGATAGAGACAATTTATTAAAAATATTTGGAGCTGATTATGTATAAAAATGAGAAAAATGTGTTCTATAAGCAAAAGGTACATTAACTAAGCTCATATTGTTCACACGAAGGTTGTACATTTGATAATTCCTACTAGGAATATTTCCGCTTTGTTTGAAAAACTCTCTCAAAACTTTAAAAACATATATGTAAGTGGCTCATTGGTAGAATTAGCAATTCCTTAAATAAAGGCCAACTTTCAGCCAACCGATTTTTATTTAAAATAATTCGTATTAAATGCTTCGGTGCAATCAATAGAGGTCGAATAGTATTAACATAGGAACCACCCCAGCTTGTTATGCCGTATTGCAGCTTTGAGTTTGCAAGACCATAATATATAATTTTTAAAATTTTTGGGGAGCAAAAAGACTTAATTAATCAATCATGCACCTCGTCAAAATGAGAACATGATTTTTGATTACAAAAATGCTAAGTGGAGTAGGTTTAAAAATAAAATGCGTGCTAAATTAGAAAACTTACCAATAATAGATCCCAATGAAGTCAGTCCTGATCAAATTAACGAAGCAATTCAAAATTTTACAAATGTTACATTGGAAAGCGTGGCACAATCTGTTCCAAAGAAAAGGGTTCATAACGATAACTCAAACTCACTTCCCGCAAATATTGTGCAACTTATTAAAAAGAGGAATAGATTTAGGTTATTGTGGATAAGAACCAGAAATACTTTTTATCTATCAGAAGTTAAAGTTCTTAATAATTTGATAAAATTTTCTACTCAAGAGCACAAAAATAAAAAGTGGAACGCGAGGCTACAAACATTGGATAAAGCTAGTAAGCCATTTTGGAACCTTGTCAAAATAGTTAAGAAAAAAAACAGTCAAATTCCAGCGTTAAAAACTGGAAACTCAGTTCTATTGACAAATCTCGAAAAAGCAAACGCTTTGGCTCATGAATTTTTTGAAAATCATCAATTAGGTAACAACGTTTCGAGCAGTAGTTCTACTGAAATTGCTGTAGAGCAATCAATGGAAATTATTAGATCTCAACAATTTCAATTTAGCGACGATACAATTACAGTACAGGATGTAAAAACTGTACATGGTAGCCTTAAAAATTCCAAGAGTCCAGGACTTGATGGTTTGAAAAATATAATGTTAAAAAAACTGCCCAGAACAGGTATACAATTTTCACAAGTCATTTTTACTGCTTGTTTTAAAATAGGCTATTTTCCAAGGCAATGGAAAATAGCAAAAATAATTCCCATTCAAAAACCTGGAAAAAATCCTTCTATAAGTTCTAGCTATAGACCCATTAGTTTACTCAGTTCTCTGAGTAAGGGTCTTGAGAAACTCATAAAAAATAAAATAGTGTTGCATTTGAACGAGCATAACATCCTTCCAGCGGAACAATTTGGTTTTAGAAGTTGTCATAGCACAGTGCATCAAGTGCATCGAATAACGAATGACATAAAAAGTAATTTTGCAGTAGGGAAAAGCACTGGTCTGGTCTTATTAGATGTAGAGAAGGCTTTTGACACTGTGTGGCATAAAGGCCTTCTCCACAAACTCTTAGTTCTGGATTTTCCAACCTTCATTATAAAAATGATAAATTCCTTTTTAACTGAAAGATTTTTTAAAGTTTCAGTAAACAATTCCTACTCTGATCTATATGAAATCCTTGCAGGTGTACCACAAGGATCAGTTCTTGGTCCTGTTTTGTATACCATATTTACTTATGATTTCCCGACGTTAACAAACTGTAAATCCGCTATTTTTGCAGACGATACGTGTTTGTATTCATCAGATTCAGTTGGTTTTAACATCGAAACCAACTTGCAATCTGCGCTGAATATTGTGCAAACGTACTTTAATGATTGGAAAATTAAAATAAATGCTGGGAAAACTCAAGCCGTCTCTTTCACTAGAAAAAGAAAAGCTTGTTTTTTACCCACCAATATGCTTCAAATTAATGGTATTCCAACAGAATGGAAATCGAGTACTAAATATTTAGGAGTACACCTAGACAAAACACTTACTTTTGGGGTTCATATACAAGAAGCAATCAATAAGGTGAACTTAGCTATAAAAATTCTATATCCGTTTATTAACAGGAAATCAAAACTCAGTGTTAAAAATAAGCTCATCATTTTTAAAGTTATCTTTCAAAGTATCATGCTATATGGGTCACCTGTTTGGGGTAAATGTGCAAATAGCCATTTACTACGATTACAAAGAACCCAACATAAAATACTAAAAATGATGTTAAATCTGCCATGGCACTATTCTACGGAAGATCTCCACTTGCCAAAATTGAAAAAGTTTCATTTAGAATAAGTTATTTGTTTGAGCGATATAATGCATCTTGCAGACTATCGGAAAACTACCTTATCTCAAATTTGGCTATTTAGAATTTAAAATAAAAAAAATTACAAAAAAAAAAATTTAAAAAAAAACGAAACTGAAAAAAAATGTAAAAATAAAAACTTAAAAAAAAAATGGTTTAAGCTTTATATTTGTTATTTATTTATTTATTTATTTATTTATTTTTGTTTCTTAACATATTTACGTTTTCTGTTATTATTGTATTTATTTATTTACGTGTTTATGCATTTGTTCATTTGATTATTTGTTTATTTATTTAATTATTTATTTTCTTTTTATTTTTATTTATTTAATTATTTATTTATTTATTTATTTATTTATTTATTTATTTATTTATGTATTTATTTATTAATTTATTTGTTTATTTATTTATTTATTTTTGTTTGTTAACATATTTACTTTTTCTGTTTTTATTGTATTTATTTATTTACTTGCTTATTCATTTGATTGTTTAATTATTTGTTTATGTATTTAATTATTTTTTTATTTTTTTGTTTTTATTTATCTATTTATATTTTTTTTTTATTATTTATTTATTTATTAATAATATATATTATTTATTTATTTTGTCTGTACAAAATTATTTCTTATTTTGTATGTAGTTATTTATTAACTTTTTATTTTACTTGTAAAGCATTTTTGAGATTAGCGTTTTTCGATGCTTCCCAGCCTTCCTATTCTCTCCAATCTTGGATAACCATGTTTCTTGACAATTTGAAGAAGGTTTTTTTTTGTAGCTTTTTCCTTCGATTTGTTCATTATGTTATACTGTGATAATTTATATAAAATTGTTATTTTTTTCAGAAGTAAAGTAGGGTTATACTAAATCTCTGTAAATTGTGCAATATAGTTATAAGAAAAAATGTAAATAATTACTGCTACAATAAAATATATATATATATATATAATTACATTTTTTGTGTGACCAATAACATGTATGTTTTGATCATATGAATATGATTCTTCCAATTTAGATTGCTATCAATTACTACTCCTAGGTACTTTAACTGTTGAACTGTTTCAATTTTAAAGCAATTATCTGTGCAATGTAAATTTGTTATAAAATTACTTTTACCACACTTATGAAGAGGTAAAGAAAATCGTGAGCGTGAAACCGTAAATTAAAATAAGTAAGACTATTTCTAGTTACATTAAAACACATCAATTTAGTTTCCCTTAATGCTCTCTCTGCCAGCCACTCTTGATTTGTATATTATCTGTGTACATCGGTAAATATCTGGTCTTGTGAATCAATAATCGTGCAGAAATCAGTCGGTAATTTTATGCATCCAGTTTCATCTGTAGTAACTTTTCCGTCGCCTATATTTAACAGTCGTTTTGAGAATGTTTCAGCAGATGGATCTTGAAGCATTTCAACACGCGTCGCATATTTACTTTATGTTGTACTTTTTGAACATTACGCCGCCGCAGTGGCGATGATTTTAAGCACGCGTTGATCTTATCAGGGTACGTTGAAGGCGGAATAACGGGAAGTGTTCGTCTGAAATTAGCTTAAAGGAGTAGCAGAGTGCCGCCAAATAGTCTGTTGTTGTTTTTTATATCTTTCAATGTCCTGTTCAACGCCTCAAGTGAATGTTTGTGTGCCAAGTGCATTCATCCCAGATGATAATTTTACACTGTTTCAGCACCGTGGTCATGGATGATTGTTTTTTCATATTGCACACCGCGTCTGGGTTATTTTGAATATTTAGTGGCAGTTTAAATACTGAATGAGCTGTTATGAAAGTTGCCGCAATCTCAGAAGATGCAACAGCCAATGCAATACCATTATTTGATCGTATTTTAGCAAGAATTACCAAAATAAGGAATGTTTTGCAAGTTCCACCAGGGCATCCGAAAAAAAGAATCCACCTTGTCCTGCCGAAACTGCGAGCATGATATTATCATAAAGGGTTTTTTGTTCTTCATTTTTATGAAAATTAATATTTATAAATACTTAAATTAAATTAAATTTAAATAATCATTTGTTATCTTTATTATTGTATATACATTGTTTTTTGTATTCTATTTTCTTCTTGTTGTGTATAATGAATAATTTTAGTTCTATGCGTTCCATGGTTAAAATCCTGAGTAAGCAGAAATGTGGCCTCAGGATTTGTCATATTAATGTGCAAAGCTTATTACCGAAAATTGATGAGTTCCGTGATCTCTTTGTTGATTCAGATGTTGATGTCGTTTGTGTCACCGAAACATGGTTGAGAAATGAAGTAAGTGACGAATTGTGCAGATTAGAGGGCTATCGTACTTTTCGGTTAAATAGATTTGATCGTGTTGGGGGTGGTATGGCAATATTTGTTAAATTTGTCATCAAATGCAAACTTAAGTATACGTCCGACGCAGGTAGCAATCTTGAATAAATGCTCATTGATCTCCTGGGCAGTGACAGTAGTCTACTTTTAGGGGTTATTTATAGGCCAAATAGGAACATAGACTTTTCACCTCTTTTTTCAGTTATAGAAGAAGTCTCATTGGGTTTCCCTAATATTGTATTATGCGGAGACTTCAATTGCAACTTATTGAATACCAATACTTTGACTGATAGCATGCGATCGCTCAGTTTAAGTCCAGTTAACACCACGAATCCAACTCATTTTTTTGATAGTGGGGCAACTCTGCTTGACTTGTTTTTTGTAAGTGATATAGACGATGTAGCCTTGTATGATCAACTTTCCGTACCTGCCTTTTCAAAACATGACTTAATTTTTTTAACAATCAAATTTAATCTCTAATATTCTGACAAAAAAATATCATACCGTGACTTCAAAAACATTAACTTTCAGTATCTTGAAGAGCATACTAGACTCATCCATTGGGAGAGTATATTTTCTATGCCCTCCACTAACGAACTATGGCAATTCTTAACAAATAATATCCAAACCCTTTTCGATACGCATGTTCCTTTGAAAACAGAAACTCTAAATTCTAATGATAAACCATGGTTCACGCAAAATATTAGACTGTTGATGCAACAACGAGATAATGCATATAACAACTGGAAGCGATATCGGTTGACCGAATTGCGACGCTTGTTTTGTTCACTACGAAACAAAGTCACAGCTGAAATCCGTTTAGCCAAATCTCAAATTTTGTCTAATCAACTGAGTTCTTCATTAAACGGACGTAAATTGTGGAGGAACTTGCGAAACGTTGGTATTGGTAAGGCAAGAAATATGCCTACTAACGATGTTGATGTAAACTCACTTAATAAAACTTTCATCTCAGTTCCATCAACCGGGGCGACTTTCTCTGATAATATTTCATTTAGGGAACATTTAGATCACTCTTGTTTCACTTTTTGTTCGGTGGATGCTGTCCCTGTCGATGTTGATGAAAGTCTGCTTTCAGTGAAGTCAAGTGCTGTCGGTCTGGACAATATTAACCCCAAATTTTTAAAAATAATCTTGCCAATTTTGTTGCCTTATATTACATTCGCATTTAATACTATTTTGATGTCTGGAGTTTTTCCGGACATTTGGAAGTCAGCGAAAATCATACCACTTCCTAAAAATGCTAAGGGATCTGAATATAGACCTATCTCAATTCTAGCCTATTTGTCTAAAGTCTTTGAGAGACAGCGACAAATCAACGCTTACCTTACAGCAAACTCTTTGCTCACTCCAAAATCTGGTTTTCGGAAGCAGCACAGCTGTACAACAGCACTACTTTGCGTAACTGAAGAAATAAGACAAGCGCTGGATAAGGGTGATGTAACTTTCTTAGTCTTGCTCGACTTTTCTAAAGTTTTTGACACTGTCAACCACGTAATTCTGTGTAAAAAACTTATGCAGCAGTTTAATTTTTCGGGAAGTTCTGCTAAGCTCGTTTATTCTTACTTGTCTAACAGAAAACAAGCAGTTCAAATTGGTGACAGTTTGTCTAGTTTTTTACCTATTTCGTCCGGTGTTCCTCAAGGGTCGATTTTGGGTCCTCTACTATTCTGTATCTATTTAAATGAATTTCCAGGTCTAATCAAAAACTGTTCCTGTCATCTGTACGCCGACGACTTGCAACTTTATTTCAGTTGTCCCCTGGGACTTATTGAGCATGGCGCCACTAATATCAATGAGGATCTTGATACTATCTTAAACTGGTCTCACTTAAATGGTCTTTTCTTGAACCCTAAGAAATCTAAATGCATAGTAATCTCCAAAAAGATTCTTGATCTCTCTTACTTTCCTTCGATTTTGTTAAGTAATGCCCCCATTGAATATGTTGAAACTGCCAAAAATCTTGGTGTTAACTTTAATCGCTCTTTAACTTGGGACAACCATATAAATGGAATTATAGGCAAAGTTTATGGTGCCCTACGTACTTTATGGGTAACCCAGTATTTCACACCAGTAAACACACGCATGCTGCTTGCCAAGACCTTGTTATTACCAATTTTAATTTATGGTTGTGAACTATATTGCAATTGTTGTTATGAAAGTAAACGTAAACTTAATGTCACTTTTAACAATATTGTTCGCTATGTCTTTGGTTTACGAAGATATGATCGTATATCCAATTTTGCTACCCTGCTGCTTGATATGACCTTTGATAACTACCTTAAATTTCGTAGTTTGTTGCTATTCGCTGATGTACTGCTTACACACCAACCACAATACTTTTTTGACAAGATAAATTTCCCTACCTCTAGTAGATCTCGTCAATTGATTCATCCTCGCTTCACATGTATAACATCCGAACGTCAATTCTTTATAAACTCAGTCCGACTCTGGAACTCTCTTACTCGCGCCATTACGGTAATCCAAAACGCAACAAGAATTAAAAAGGCTCTTAAAGATCATTTTTCACATAGCATTTAAATACTTGAATTATTTTTTGCAAATGTATATTTCTGATACTCTAACTTGTTCCTTTTTCTTTTTTCGCTTTACTTAGTTTCAGTCGTGTATTATAATATTAGATACTGAATTATTAGCTTGCTCTACCAATTTGTATTATTAGCTTGTAACTATTTTATAAGATATTGTATCTTACAGTTATTAAATATTCACGAATAAATTAAATGAAATAAATTTATTAGTGGGACATTGCAAGCAACAATCGCTGCCATTTCTACAGTATTGTATTGTAGTTCACGATTCAATTCAGTGTCTACTAAATCAGATGCAATTCGATTTGGTGAATGCATATTGAAATGACTGAGACAATGGCGGATCCAGGGGGGGTCGTAGGGGTCATGACCCCCTCCCACTGAGAGATAATTTGTTTGCTTTTCCGTAGGAATTCCCTTTAATTCAAAACTAATCGTATTGCTTTGATGGATATGACCCCCATTATATTTTGAATTATTTATTTTTTGTATATGAAAACAATTTTTGTATTTTACTTCCTTAAACTTTGTTGCTAAAAGTACTACTTTTAACTGAAGACTGGACCAAGAACATAATATGAATCGGAAATTCAGCATAATTCATCAACTTTTGAGCAACTGAAGATCCAGACGGGGGGGTCATATGAGCCATAAAGCCTATAGAGTTTAGTTATATAAGTAAAGTGGTTTGCTGTCAAAAACAACTGAAATTTTTGTTTTCACTCAATTTAGAATTTGAAAAAACTTTAGTAATGCTTTAATTTTCATAAAAATTGTTTCTTAGAAAAAGAGCAAATGTTCAGGTTCTTAAGAAGAAACCTTGAATAAGAGATCATCAATATTATATTAAGTTGCCTTTAAATTCCTTAAACTAGCCTTCAACACACATAAATAGTGAACATTGAAGTGATTTTTACTGGCGACATATAGGAACTATATGGCAAGTTTTGCTTTAGTAAACAATTTCGAACTAAAGCTTTTAATCAAATATGACATTACGACGGTAGCGAATTCGAAAAAAGTGGGTACCCCGATTTCGTCCGTCTCTCTGTCTTTCCTGGTTCCTACAGTACAAACAATTGTGTTGATTGAAATTAAGGTTTTAAGCCGATTAGCGTAAGGCGTTTTTTTTTCATTTTATTAATACGAAAAATAACAGCAGTCCTCATACAAATTTGTTGGCTAAAACATGTGATTTTTCTAAAACTTTCTCTAAATTTTGTGTTCTTAATTTGGCTTCTTTCTACAAGAAAAACATATTTTGGTATTGCTCCAGAAGGGTACCCCTCAAAAACCTTTATTTTGTTTTTAAGTTTTCTCAAGAACTAATGGACCGATTTCAATAATCTTCTCTTTCTGTGCAAGCTCTTTTTGATGATCAAATGATCAAATTGATGATGATTTTTATGATCAAAAATTTATTTTTTTTTTTTGATTTTTAAAAAAACATTAATTTTGTTTACGAAACTCGATATCTCAGAAAGAGGTCAACATTTGTTGACGAAATTTAAATGTAAAATGTACATATACATATTTGTAAGCTCTTTATTTAATGCGTACCAAAAATATTTTTAAGACAAAATTTCAAATTTAAAATGATTTTCGAAAAAAAATAAGTTAATCTAGATTTTTGACAAATAAAATGGCATTTAAATTTTTGAGAAAAACTTATATTGCAGGTACATTTTTACATCTTAAAATATAGGAAATATTTTTAAACAGACTTTTTGGAAGAAATTAGTAAGTTCTAGCGACCCAGTCGTGCATTTTATTTATTTCAAAATTGGTTTTCTGTTGAATACAAAAGATCTTAAAAGATCTTACAAAATTAAATGAATCTACCTTTGAAGTGAATTTGTTTTGGATGCTCTAGAATAATATAAATGTCCCAAAAACAGCGAAAGTGACACTTTTGTGAAATTAATGGCTAATTGAAAAACATAATAAACGGGTCCTATCTATTGATATACAAGCTTTGAATCTCTTAAGATTTGAAGTGAAAAGGGATTCTGAAACGTGTAATTTGTGAGTGCCACACAAACGTTTCTTCCCAACTTATTTGTTTACCTTAATTTGTTTTAAATTAATTTTTTAGAGAAATTATGTACTTAAGTGCACCTACATATATCCTTAAATTCAAGAACCAAATATTTTTCTCTCTAAAATTTTTAAGTTTTGTTGACTCCTTTAAGTACAAAATACGAGTAATCAGACTGATAGTTATAGTAATAATAGACTCCCGAAAATTGAGTTCGAAAAAACTTCGTCAAAAAAAGCCCGACATTTCTTCATATCAGATCCTCTCTCATTTTCTCGATTTTTAATTTTTTTTAGCGTTCTTAGCATAAAGAGAAATGGATACAAGAAAAGTATATTTTATTTTTGGAAAAAAAGCTACGTTTCAAAACAATTTCTTACATTTCTGCGTGAAATGCAGCAAAAACCCTCTAAACTCTTGTGTTTTAGCTCTTTCATATGGCATATTTAGAAATTTTTTTGAATCTAGGAATGCTTTCATATGTAGGGAGTCATCCAAATTAAATAGTTAGACCATACTTTGCTGGACAACAGTGTTCTAAAATAATTTAATAACTAAAATTGTCATTTTAGCAATTGAAATGTGTAAAGTACACATTATGTTATTTAAATTTTGTTAGCCTCCTTTACAAAACATTAAAGAATATTTTTAAGCGGTGAGTAAAAACGCATCTAAGTGTGTGACTTTCCCCTGATGAAAAGTCTGGATCCGCCCTTGCTGAGAGGTATGTTGGCGATGATAATGCAAAGATCCTTAATAACAATCAATGCTTCATTGTACTCGTACATAGCGTCACTGAATACTATCGTAAGATCGTTGCACCGTGTACGATGTTGATGCAATTAAACTATAGCACTTAGGAATATAAAAAAATAGATAAAAACCTATTCTCATATCTACCGAATGTATATGCAAAATTTCATTGAAATTGGTTAAGCCGTTTTGGAGAAGTATGGCAAGTAACACTGTGACAGGAGAATTTTATATATTAGATCTATTTTACAGTGTTGATATATTTATGTTAAACCAAAACCCAAAAATGTTTTGATATTCTCTTCAAAACAAAATCCAACATAGATGAGATTTTTTGGACAGCTTAGTTTGTTCATCCTTGAAACGGGATGAGAATCAATGACCAAAGTGAAAATAAAACAGCAAGGTTTATATATTTTTAAGGACACATAGTAAAGCAATTTACCAATTTGTTTTTAGTTTCAAATTCCTTAACTTTCAAAGTTAAAAATAAAAACGTATAGAAAAATTAAAGAAATGTTTCGTCAAAGAATCTTACTTGACAAATTTCCAACATTACCTTGAATCTCTTAACAAGCAGATGCTTTCTACGGAGCCTAGATTTGTTGAATTTTGAATTTTGAATTTTGTTTTTAGTTACGTCTGCCAAATACACTCCTCAGCCAAATGTCAAAGAAAAACGATAAAAATGAGTTAAAATAAACTTCACATATTTTTTTCCCCCTTAAGAACCGACTGGCTATGAAATGTATAGGTATATAAATGTATATCTACCAGGATTATATCCTTAATAGAAATGTGGACAAGCGATCAAATGATATTGCACCCCACAAAAAAAATAAAATACTTTTTATATATAGATACATATTTGAAAATTTGGACCAACTCCAAAAGAGACAAATTTAAATGTTTCATTATATCAACAAATTTGTTTTTGCATATATTTGTAGCTTTAGGCTGTAGCGGTGTAGTAGATGGTGGTCATTTTGGTCAATGCTAAAAATGTTGGCTGGCTATTTCTTTTCCTCCTACTTTTTTTTTCTGGGCAATTCAATTAGGGTCATGCACGAAAGTAATTCTATTTAAATATTGCTCCATTTTTTGGTTCTTGTTTTTCTTTCATTTTCATTTGATTCTGACATTGACAATCTTTTAAAAATCTCTTTGGGTTTCATCCAAAAAACAAAAAACAAAATTGTATTTCAAGAAGAATGTCATTTAATCTCTTTTGCTATGCTGTATACATACATATGTACATACATATATTCGTAGCTTGTATCATTATGACATTCTGTCAGGTAATCCTAGTTTCTAGAAACTCAACTCAACTCAAAACCTAACCACAAAGTTGATAGGAAAAGTCCAACTTTCAAAATCTCCCACCACCGCACAATCTGGATTAGAACATATCCACCACCACCGCGAGCTTTGATAGTGACAAAGTACAAAACATAAAATGCGAATAGCTCTGATATGTATTTACAAAAAGGTATACTCATATATGAATGCAGGGTAGGTCCTTTATACGACAACATACGACATAGGACGACGACGAGAACGAGAATGACGACAGCGACAAGCTTCTAACGAAAAATACGAATTCCTGACTTGTAATTCGGTGAGTTTGAGAGTTCATAAAACGTATATACCGTAGCGTTGCTCCTTTTGACGGCTCATAAATCAAAGGAATCCGGGAACAAACAAAAAACAAAAAAAAATAAACAAACACAAAATAACACCGACATCAGAATTCAGAATCCTTTATGTTACTTCTAACAATGTTATGAGCACCATCGTCAGCTTCTCGTTTACCTCTCTTATAGAGTCTCTAGTCTATACCACCTATAGCTATCTCGTGTCCTCATAACCAAATGTTTTGCCATGGTTATCGGCTTTGCTGCAAGCAACCAAATGTTCCACTGGTCTAGCATAGAATATGCCATGCCAAAGCTACAGCCACACTCGTACCTATCTACGACGACACCTTACCTTCGTATGTAATGCTTCTTTTTTGTATTTGAGTTTGTTGGAAATATAAGGACACCAACATGAAATACCACTCTCTTTTTTTGAGCTGTATCTAGTCATATAGTCAATGTACTAGAATATGTACCTTCCTAGGACTATAGGACGACTAGGACTATTGGAATATAGGACTAGGTATTAGGAGAAGAGAAATTTAAAAAGCTATCGGTAGCGACATTTTAATGGTGGCAGTGGTTTCGTGCAGCAGCGGTTCAGATTGGCGGCATGAGGTTGGAGGCGGGCGCAGCGTTGACAGCTTATTCATATATTTTGCTATTTGCTTCGTTATCACGCTAAACAAAATAACAACAACAAAAAATAAAGAGTTAGGCTACAATCTCGTTGGTATTATTTTTGTCTTTTTGTCTTTTTGTTAATTTTTGTTTTTGCACACCTTTCGCGTTGTGCAATTATATTATTTGCGAATATCCTTTTTATTTTTTTATTTTTAACTTCGCATGTGTCTATTTATAGTCTCCAAAACATATTTCATTACGTTTGGTGTTGTTAATGTATATGTGAGTCAGTTAAGGATATGGAGGGCATTAGCAGCACTTTTTTGCTGAGAAAATTATTGATTTATTTTAACAATTCTGTTTATCTGTTTTTTGATTTATTTAAGAGAATAACTGAATGTGAGTCAATGGAATTGAGTTAATTCGAATTTAGATGTAAAATACATTATTTAAAGTTGAAATCACACTTCACAGATCGAACTATAGTGCCTTTAAAATATTTTGCTTTTAGTGATGAAAAACATTAAATCCAAATCGATATTAGAAAACAAATGTTTTTTTGAAATGTATTTGAACACAAAATATCTATAGAAATGGTCAAAATTGTCCTTTTCAAAAAGGATAGCTAATTAATTTTGTTTTACAATAAAAATAAAAATTAAATCTCCAAATAAGTTAAACTACTATATGGAACGAGTCTGTTTGAAAATAGTAACTATATATCAAGATTTTAGAATAAACCTAGTAATAAGTTTAGCTTTACAAATTGAAATACCATTTAATGTCTCAAAAAAACTTACATTTTAGTAAATGTATGAGTGTTTTTATTATTTTTAATATATTTTCATTATTTTAAAAATATTTTTGGTAAGGAATTACTTACTAGTTATAGATATAAGTTTTACATTTGAATGCTGTTAACAAAACAATTTTCAAGACAAAACCGTTGACCCCAAAATTGTTTTTACAACGAAATGTATGGCCCACCAATTACTTTTTAATGTCTCATATTTTACCACAATACGGTCATTGTACCAACTCCCTTTTTAATTTTATGTGGTTAGAACTTTCCGTGAATAAGCACATCATTCACTATTGTTTTCTTTATCGGAGCCCAAACCTGGTCAGAGTTTCAACTTATCAGGAATTTGATGCTCTGTCTGACTCCATACAAAGAATTGTCTCCATGTATCCTCACACTGAAATTGTTATTACGGGCGATTGCAATGTTCAAAATTCTTCGTTAGCGAAGCCTACTCGAATATCAGACGTTAACGGTCGAGCAGAAAATACACTTGACTTGTTTCTCACTTCTTATCCTGATAGGTACACGCCTCTAGGCACATCGGACCACAGTGTTATATCTGCTAATTTCTCGTGTCAAACAAATCCAGTTAAAGAAAGAGCTCCAAAGAGAACCGTTTGGCAGTACGAGAAAGCCAACTGGGACGGTCTCAATAATTTCTTCAGGATCTTTAACTGGTCGCTATGCTTCCTCGGTAGCGACGTAGACTCCAGTTCAGATATGATTCATCTGGGAATGTAAACGTTTATACCGAATAGGGTTAAAAGTATTAAACCCAAGGTTAAATCATGGTTCGATTCGAGCTGCAAAGAGGTTATCAAGGAGAAAGAGGTGAGCTTCCGGTGTCCTTAAGCCAACCCAACTAAGGAAAACCGGAAAAAGTTTAAGCAAGCCAGGAAGGCCTGCAACGCCTTTATTCGAAGGACCAAATTTTTACATGACCAAAAATTACGGCGAAAAATACTGCAATGTCCCAAAGGCACTAAGAATTTTAGGTCATTTGCAAAAAACATGAGGAATTCTTCCTCTTTCTCGGTTTCTACGCTTGTTGTCAATGACACTCCTATAGTTAGCTCTATTGATAAAGCCAACTTATTTGCTAGGCAGTTCGCCGAAAATTCCACCTAACCAGATAGTGTCATGACTCCCCCAGTTCTTGAACGCGTAAATGATTCTATGGGACCAATTTTTTTTCGTACTCGAACTGCGGCGAGAGTTCTTAAAGATCTCAACATTCATAAATCCGCTGGCCCAGATGGTATCCCCGCTATTATTCTGAAGAGATGTTCTTCCACGCTAGCAAAACCACTGCGTAAGCTTTTCCATCTATCCTATTCTTCTGGGCTCGTTCCGAGTAGTTGGAAAACTGTATTTGTTCAGCCAATCCCAAAAAAAGGCGAATCTTCTTCTCCCACAAATTACCGACCGATAGCACTAACGTCCCTTCTTTCTAAGGTCATGGAAACGCTGATTAATTATCAGCTTAAGAAATATCTTGAGGAACGGAAGCTTCTTAATGACCGGCAATACGGCTTTCGTAGCAATAGGTCCACTGGTGATCTCATGGTTCATCTCACCGAACAGTGGAACAAATCTTTACATCGTTTTGGAGAAAGTAAGATTATTGCACTTGATATTTCAAAGGCATTTGATAAAGTCTGGCATCTTGCTCTCTTATCGAAAATGCGTGCTTTCGGTATCGACGAATCTCTTCTTCGTTGGATTAGAAATTTTCTTTCGAACCGTTCAATACAAGTTGTTTTAGACGGATTCAAGTCTAAAACTCATAAAATAAATAATGGTGTGCCCCAGGGCTCCGTTTTGTCTCCGACCCTCTTCCTCATTTTTATAAATGATCTCTTGTCTGCCACTTCTATTCCAATACATTGTTTCGCTGACGATAGCACTCTTAGCTTTTCATATTCGTTCCCAGACTCACAACCCTCCTCTTCGGATGTGGAACTGCAACGGCAAAATATGATTAGCTCATTAAATTCCGACCTACACAGCATTGTACAATGGGGAATAAAAAATCGTGTGGAATTTAATGCTTCGAAAACGCAATGCTGTCTTGCATCGTTAAAGCGAGATAAACCCTCTTTGCCACTATCTATGAGTGGCACTTGCATCAACGAAACGGAAAATCTCGACATCCTCGGAATGTGCATCAGCAACCACCTTTTGTGGAGCGATCACATACGCGATGTTGCCAAAAATGCCGCAAGATGTCTAGGTTTTTTGAGACGTTGCAAGAAATTTTTCTCTCCGTCTGATTTGGCTACAATCTACAAAACCTATATATGTCCGAAACTTAATACCCGCGCTTGTAGGAATGCCCATCAGTTTACTCTTGAGCCCAACTTCGGCCGTACTATGAAGTAAAGAGATTCTTTTTTTAGCCGCACTACGCGAATGTGGAGCGCCTTGCCATTGCCACGCTCTATCTTTTCCTGTCATTGCAATGTTCAGAAATTTAAAATCAATGTACACCGACACCTCCTATCCAACCCTTCCCTCTTTTCCTAATGCTCACACTGTGTCTTTGGCATATTAAAGGTATACAAAATACTTTTAGTGTTCGCTAATTATAAAAAAAAAAATATATTTAATTTGTATTGTATGCGTTATGATGTTTCTAGCTTAGCTTGCCGTCAAGCTGAGATCATCACAAGTTTAAGGGGGAAGGGATTTTAGAATAAAGTCGGGATAAGAACACTTAACTATCTCAAAAATAGCACTAAGTTTCCAAATAGTTATATGGAGTTATGGAGTTATGGAGTTTCTTAAGTTTTTTTTTATTATTACCTTTATGAAAGTTTCCAAAAAGTCAGCTTTTCCACTTAATTTTGAGGGTAAGGTTTGAGAAACCAATCTGGATTTTCATAAAAAAGGAGACCGAAATGCTAAAATCATCTATTAGTTTTTTAAGGTTTTGAATGTAAAGCTGGAATCACCAAAAGTTTGAGTCGGAAGGGATTCTCGGACCAAGAAGAGATTAGATGACTAAATTTGAAATTAAAATGAGTTATTTATTTCTGCATTATTAGAATTTGGAAATTCAATTGTGGTTTTTCCATTTGTTTGGACCTATACAAATGTATAGGGCGTTTTTGAGAAAATTCGAATTTTTGATTTTTAACCAAAAAAATTGTTGATTTAACCAACAAAATTGTTGAAAAAAACGCTTACTTTAAACCTTAATTTAAAAGTTCAACATAATGGTTTAGGCTGTAGGGACTAGAACAAAACAGAACAGTCAGACCAACTCCCTTTTTTCAACTTCATTTCATATAACGTGTTTGACTAAAACCTGGGGTACGAATGCAATACTTATTACGTAGTTTATACATGTTCCGAGTAAGAACGAAGTGGTAATGCTACCCACACTGATAACTTCCCATTGGTCCTCTAGGAATCTTGCATCTATTTTTTTAATAAGTCAAATTGTCATCTAAAGCACTTTAAAAACTTTGCAGTTATTATATGATCTGTTAAAAATTCTAATGGTAATTACGGTTACATAGAATAAAGAAAATAGTTAGTATGGTACACTAGGGCGTGTACGTACTTTTTTATTTTGACTTTATTTTAACTCTTTTAACATTGAAATCTTAGACCTAGAATTGATTTAAATATGAATGAATTAATTTCATAAATTTTAAATTAGTTCTGCATCCCTTTTTGTTAAATAACAAAAAAAAATTTCAATGGGTTTTAATATAACAAAAACAACACAATCTTGCTAGTACAGTCAAACCATCATTATTAGAATACTGTGAAAAGTCCCTAAAAAGCCCGAGTGAGCAAATTCAAAATACTAATTAATCAATTTTTTTAAATTTATTTTATTATTTAAGTTTTCATGGCTTAATACTTAAAATTGTTTTTTTTTTTAATTTTAAGGCTACAGAAATCTTTGTATTTTCATTTGAATATACTCGTATTGATATTTTAATTCATATCTATCAATATTATTCATTGAAAAATAATGTGGTTATAATGTTTAATCATGAGTTTAAAGTCAACGTAATTTACAACTCACGTAATTCTATTGCATTCTTTACAATGATTCTAAATCCTAAGTTTTTTAAGTCTTAGAAAAATTAATAAGTACCAAAATTAAACGTTTAAACGTTTGACCATCGTAACTCAGGGCTCGAACTAAAAGTGAAATTGTTGAAATATGGACGGAAATATAAAATAACAATTTACCGTTTCTACACGAATTTTTTTTTTAAGTGGAAAATACTTATCACATAATTCTATATCAAAAATTTCTCATTCAAAAAAAGAAAGCACCTTTTTTTGGGGTTTTTGGCTAAATTTTATAAAAAAGAATAATTCTTGAATCGGTACTACTAAATAAAAAACAAAGAACATGCATTGTAGAAATAAAGGGTGTCCCAAAATTAACGCGCAAGATTTGAATTAAATAGAAAACGCCGTTTTTAGTCTTTTGATAGTTATATTTTTATTGACTCGTAAAGTACATAAGATAGGGTTATGTATGGAATAAAACATCGGAAAAATGGCCTGCACGGCTTTGCATGCACATGCGCACTCTTTTGTTGAAATTTTCCATGACCATTCTGCATAAATGTGGCTGAATTTCGTTGATGCAGCGTTGAATCTCCTCCTTTAATGCACGGGTGGTTGTGGGCTTGTTGACATAGTCCATGGTCATTAGGCTTCAATTGTTGTGTTAATTGAATTTTGTAAGCATGAAGACACAGATCTTTGGTGAGTATACGCTGTAGAGAGGTTCTTGAAATTTGCAATTCTTGTCCACGACGTCGAATTGAGGTTCCTGGATTGTCAGCAACACTCTCACGCACTGCTTCGACATTCATTCATTCAATCAACCTTTTGAGCAAGCTGGGTTCAGATCTGGATTCTCAACAATGGACCATCTTCAAACAATGAGCCAAATCATAGAAAAGAGCAAGGAATATAATATAACGCTATATATTGCATTTATTGATTTCGCCAAAGCATTCGATACAGTTGAGCAAATATTTATCTGGCAAGCGCTAATTAAACAAGGTGTGGAACCGAAAATTGTTCGTGTTCTCCAAAACATGTACAAGGATAATGTTGCGCGCATTAAAACGCGCATTAATCGCCATGTCAAAACATGAATTACAAACTATGCTAAACGAGCTTTGTATAGAATGCAAAAAGTCGATTTATCCACTAATGGACAAAAAACCAAAATAATGTCAAATGGCAACCATTCCTTAACAAAAATTGATGATATCGCTTTAGACTACGTAGAAGACTACAATTATTTGGGTCAAACTATATCATTCATCGATAAAGACGTTAAAAATGTTAACCATAGAATAGCAAGCGCTTGGAGACAATTTTGGAATGTAAAGAATCTGCTGGATCTTAATATCTCAACCCAAACAAGAAAATGTGTTTTCTACTCGACGGTTCTTCCAGTCTTGACATATGGTTGGCAAACATGGCAATCTACGAAAGCCCTCGAAAATAAGCTCCAATCTTGCCAAAGAGCGATGGAAAGATCGATTCTTAAAGTGAGATTATCCCAACGGATTAACCACGAAAACATAAGAAACCAAACGAAATTTGAAGATGTTCTTCAAAGAACAAGAAGACTTAAATGGGATTGGGCTGGACACATATTCCGAACCTCAGATGATCGATGGACCAAAATAACAACAGAGTGGACCCCGCGAGACAAGAAAAGAAATGTAGGAAGACAACTCAAAAGGTGGAGAGACGAAATGCAGCATTTTTGCCCAAAATATTGGAGAGAAGCTTTAGACCGACAATTGTGGAAGACGAAAGGGGAGGCTTATACTCATCAAACTTATTGAATAAAAATGTAAAAAAAAAAAAAAAAAAATTGTATACTTTTAAGAGTGAATAAAGCATGAATAATAAAGCATGAATATAATTATAGTTATAATAATTGTGTAATAATGGGGTTAATTATTAACTTCCCTTAGAAAGTTATTGTAATGGGTCCGATTTGTCAAATTGAAAATTTTGACATTTCTCGACGTTTCAAGGTCCCTAGAGTCGAAATAAAAGATTTTTAGAAAGATGTCTGTGCGTGCGTGTGTACGTACGTCCGTACGTTCGCGACGTTTTTTTCGTCGTCCATAGCTCAAGAACCAGAAGAGATATCCACTTCAAATAAATTTTGTTATACAGATAATAAGGCAGAAAGATGCAGAAAGGGCTCTCAAGAAAATTGCGTGGGTGGTTTTTTTACCATAGCAGT
Organism: Eupeodes latifasciatus; assembly: GCA_920104205.1. NCBI lineage: Eukaryota > Metazoa > Arthropoda > Insecta > Diptera > Syrphidae > Eupeodes > Eupeodes latifasciatus. The sequence goes on along the minus strand of OV049925.1, from coordinate 36,325,250 downwards.
TTAAAAAAAAGGTGAAAATTTTGGTTAACCCTAAATATCTCATGAACCAATGACGCAAGAGACTTGAATTAAATTGTATGTTATATATTGTAACGTGATACAAAACAGTTATATTTTTGGAAAAAAATTCAATTAACGGTTTTTTTTATAAATCAAAAAAACTGAAAAAAAAAAATTTGTCACTTCGAAAATTTTACGACTAAAATATGATTTCATCTCCAAAACAATTTTGTGCAACGAAGAATAATGTTTTTGACATCTGATAAAATTTTGAGAAAAATCGAAATAATAACCTAAAAAAAAATAAAAAAAAAGTTGGTAAAAATTGAGTTTTGACTCAAATATCTTTTCAAGACTTTGAGATATTGGCTTTAAACTACTTTTATCTTTCAAAAAATATTGTTTTCAACATTCAGTAAAATTTTGAAAAAAAATAGAACTGAAAGTTTTTTTTACAAAAAATTAAAAACCGAAAAAAAATTTAACAAAAGTTGGTAAAAATTGATTTTCGACTTAAATATCTTTTCAAAAATTTGAGATTATGGCTTCTAACTAATTTTAACTTATAAGAAATATTGTTTTCAACATTAGGAAAAATTTTGAGAAAAATCGAATAGACAGTTTTTTTACAAAAAATAAAAACCTAAACAAAAAAATTAATAAAAGTTGGTAAAAATTGATTTTCGGCTCAAATAGCTTTTCAAAAATTGAAAATATTGGCTTCAAACTTATTTTATTTCACAGAAAATATTGTTTTATATATTCAAGAATTTTTTTATAAAAATCCAACAGTCCGTTTTTTCATAAAAAAAAATAAAATCTACAAAAAATAGAACGCAAATTTGGTAAGAATTGATACATTTAGACAAACTTTTAAGCAAGACAAATCGATAGACGGGATGGGAAGTTATCAGTGTGGGTCGCACCCAGCCTCTTTTTTAATATGTAATTGAAAGTTAATAAGTAAGATTAAAGGTTTTTCAATAAGGCCGGGTAGATGTTGATATGGAATAAAACATGATTTGTTTGGGGTACCTATTAACAAAATTATTTTTTTATTTGAAAGGCGCATGTATACCATTAAGTGTGTAATATGACATCATTCAAATGCCTGCCTCGACTTCTTACGGTGGCACGGATCCGAGTCCAATTCTCAATGACTCTTCCCCATAGATCCGGCTGAATTTGATTGATAGCTTATGTTGTGTTCACCATTAGGGCATCGGTCGTTTGTGGTTTATTTTCATAGAACTGTGACTTCAAGAAATCCCACAGGAAAAAGTCTAGCGGGGTCAAATCGCATGACCTTGGTGGCCAATTCACATCACCCGTGCGAGAAATAACCCTACCCTCAAATAGTTCATGCAAGATGTCAATCGTGGCGTTTGCTGCTGCGTTTCGAAGCCCAGTCAGCGAACAAACAGCGAGCTCCTGGGTAAGTTGGATTTTGTACGGGTGTAGGCTCAAGTCCCGACGCAGAATTCACGAAGTTGAAGTCTGCGAAAATAGACTGCCTCGGGTTCTGCTGTACTCTTTAACGGTCCGCTGCGATGTTCTCGGCCGATCTTGCGTACGTATGGGTGTTGGCTGATTGTTAACTGAACCGGTCGTCTCAAATTTGGCCACCAAAACGTTGAAGAGTCGACTGTCAAGGGCCACAACGTCTACCGTAAAATGGGCGCAATGCGCGCAACGATTGCGTTAACTAACACTCATTTTAATAATAAAGTTATATCATTTGAACGTACTGTTCAATCGTGTTACTTGCAATGTTGATTTCGCAATAACAACTGAATAATAAACAAAAGATTTGACAGATTATGACCCTTTACAACAATTTGTTTTGAGTACTCCCGCCTTTTCAGAACAAAGACTTGAAGTAAGACTTTTTAAACTTTTTTAACTATCAAAATGATCAAAGAGCTGGGTTAAAATCGTGTAAGGCGATAGTTTGATTTAGCAAATTTCTATAAAGAAAGATGAAAAATGATGATATCAGAAATAGGGAGTTGAAGAAAGCTTAAAAAGCAAACGATTTAAAATTACAGGAATTCAACGGCAGAAAGTTATATTTATTTAATAAATATGATTTAAAATATAACCAGCATAAGTGTTCATATATGCGTTTCGCTTCGGTGTAATGGTTGGGCTCATCAGAAGATGACCATTACAGCTTTTCTTGACGCATATTTTCTACATAGAGCAACTGCGAATTATATAGTTGCTACAAGTCTTCAAAGAAGATAAATTGTAGCTATTTTATTGCCTTTCTATGGGACTTTTTGAAATAGAAATATTTGACTGTTTAACAGTCGAATTGTTTTTTCCTGAACACCGTTTAATTTTAATAAATATGATTTAAAATATAACCAGCATAAGTGTTCATATATGCGTTTCACCTCGGTGTAATGGTTGGGCTCATCAGAAGATGGCCATTGCACCTTGTCTTGTCTTGATAATCCGAGCTACATGTAGCAACTGCGAATTATATAGTTGCTACAAGTCTTCAAAGAAGATAAATAGATAAATTGTAGCTATTTTATTGCCTTGCTATGAGATTTTTTGAAAAAGAAATTTAATTAAAAATATAAAAAAATATGTATATACATAAATATAAATATAATTATTTATTTACTAAAAGCGTTTGTTTTGTATCTTATTTAAAGGTTTTTTGATTTGAGGTCTTTAAAAAACATATATTTTGAGTTAAATTTGTTTATTGAACAAAGGTTAGACGAATTGAATAATAATTAATTAATATAATACCGTCACGCATTCTCTTTGCTTCCATTTTCACTTTTTTTTTAACAAACCTTTGGACTTATTGTAGAAAGAAGTTTACTCTTTATCTTATATATAAAAATGAATCGCAAAATGTGTTGGTAAGCGCATAACTCAACAACGCCTGGACCAATTTGGCCAATTCTTTTTTTAAAATGTTTGTTAAAGTTCAAGGATGGTTTTTACGGTGAGAAAAATTCGAATAGTTGCCGGAAAACCCATAAAAACAGCCCTTTTCTTTTTCCCATACAAATGTTTTCTAACTAAAACGTAGTTCATATTAAATTACAAGCACTAACTGTTGTTTAAGCAATGTAGGTGTGTTCCTAACGTCAAAGATCATATCTATCAAAACAGTGTGCGTGTGTGCTTTGGATCACAGAATTCATTAGGTCTGACCGCGCCCAATCGTCCAATGCATGATGCTTTTAACCCAGAGTTGCATCGATAAAAACTGTATGATCTCAACACCTTGAAAGAATTAATTCAAACAAATCTTCAACTGTTGAATGAACAACAGAAGTATAAATTTGATACCCTTATGAAAGTAACAAATGATGAAACTGGAGGGATTTACTTCTAAGATGCACCTGGTGGTATAGGAAAAACTTTTTTTATTTCATTAATATTAGCAACAATTCGCTCACAAAATAAAATTGCACTTGCACTCGCTTCGTCGGGAATCGCAGCAATTTTGCTTGAAGGTGGTCGAACAGCCCAATTAGCACTAAAATTGCCATTAAATATGTAAAGCAATGAAACTCCAACCTGCAACATTTCGAAGGACTCTGCAATAGCAAAGGTTTTGCATCAATGTAAATTGATTGTTTGGGATGAATGTACGATGGCACATAAAAAATCTTTGGACGCTTTAGACAGAACCTTAAAAGATCTACGAAGCAATAATAACAGGTTTGGTGGTGGAATGATTTTATTAGCAGGAGATTTTCGTCAAAAATTGCCAGTGATTCCACGATCAACGCCAGCTGATGAAATCAATGCATGTCTAAAGTCCTCCAATTTGTGGAAACATGTCAAAGTACTTCATTTAAGGAAGAATATGCGTGTTGAGTCGCATAATGACCAATCTGGAAACATATTCTCTAAACAACTATATAATGTTGACTGGCTGCATTAACTTTCCTCAAAGTTTTTGTCAGTTAACCCAATTAAAAGATGAACTTATTCAGAAGGTGTTTCCAGATGTTTCTCAAAATTACAGAAACCATGATTGGTTGAGTGAACGAGCTATATTGGCTGCAAAACACGTAGATGTAAATGAATTAAATTTTAAAATTCAAGAACAAATTACAGACGAATCGAGAATATATAAATCAGTTGATTCGGCTACAAACCAAGATGATGCAGTCAACTATCCACCGAAACTTTTAAATTAGCTGGATTTGCCAGGATTGCCACCTTACAATCTTCAAATAAAGGTTGGATCAATAGTTATAAAGTTGCGAAATATCAACCAACCGCGTCTTGGCAACGGTACACGGTTAGCGATAAAAAAAAAATACTAAACAATGTGATAGAAACAACGTTACTCAAAGGAAAGTATAAAGGAGAAGATGTTCTCATACCACGCATCAAAATGATTCCGAGTGATGTGCCATTTAAGTTTAAACGACTACAGTTTCCAGTGCGGCTTGCTTTTGCTATGACCATAAAAAAGTCCCAGGGACAATCATTAAGTGTTTGTAGTATTAATCTAGAAAACCCATGTTTCTCACGTGGTCACTGTTCCTGTGTTGGAAAACCATCAAATTTGTTTGTCTATGCGCCAAGTAATCAAACAAAAAACATCGTATATCACAAAGCACTACAATTATAATAAAACTGATTTCTGTTAATAATTATGATTCACATGATTAACAATAAAGCGATTACTTACTTTTAAATCCTTGTAGATATAATGTTTCATTTGGGTGATGGTTCTGTTCAGGAGAATTTTAAGCCACGACTATAAAATACGTAGGAACAAAAATCTGCCGCATTACTAATCTTTATGTGACAGGACGAAGTCTGTCGGGTCCGCTAGTACCATATATAAACGACATAACGAAGATTGTAAAAGGTGGGATTGAGATAGACTGAGCAAGTATTCCAACGCTTATGTTTGCAGATGACATCGTTTTTCTCGCAGATACTGTAGAATGTATGCAGCTTATGATAAACCGGCTTGATGGGTACTGCAGCACTTGGAATCTCTCTGTAAACCTAACAAAATCCAAAATGGTGATATTAAGAAATGGTGGCGGTAGATACAGTCGAAATGAAAAGTGGATTTTGCAAGATAAACCCATTGAAATTGTTCGAGAATACAAGTACCTTGGAGTTCTTATCACCCCTAATGTTAGCTTAAACAAACATCTTAAAAGCAAGTTATCTGAAGCTAAACGCGCGATCTGTTCAGTTTGGGGCAAACGCATAAGTAATAGACATGTAAGTCACAGTGCTAAGCAACAGCTATTCCAATCGACAGCATCCACAATTCTTTTATATGGAGCCCAAGTGTGGGGATACTGTTCATCTGAAGCAGTTGAAAAATTTCTGCGCTACTTTCTTAAGCGAATATTTAGATTACCATGTAGTACCCCCAATTACATGCTACATTTAGAAACGGGAACGGCTCCTATGTTTTTGAACACATTAAAAATGCATTTCAATTACATGGTAAAAGTGATTGCGATGGAGGAAGAGAGGTTACCTAAAAACGTCCTTAAGCATATTATAAGAACAAAAGGAAATCTAATGCAAGAATGGGAGCGTCTAGCTTCTGAATGTAGAGTAGCCCTTGACATTACGCCAGATCTTAATTCTGAATCACTAAGAAGACAGTTTGATAACTTATTAGAAAAAACTAGCAACACTGTATATCAAAAATATGTCAATGAAGCCCAAGCTTCCCAATACAGGGTGTACTATAGTAAACTTAAATACAATCTTGAAAAACAAACATATCTTTTAAACTGCTATACAACTGATAAAATAAGTGGTATTCTTAAAATGAGAGGAGAATAAGTTAATTTTAATTACATTCCGCACCGACCAGAACTACCTATATTATGCAACATATGTTATATGAAAGTAAGGGAAGACGTTTTACACTTTCTGGCAATATGTCCAATTTCAAAAGTAATTCTAAAACAATTTTTCGGTTCATATGTTCTGAATGACGTTGCTGCCATCGATATATTAAACGGAGAACAAGGCTGGAACCTATTGTACAACTACACCGTAAGCGCACTTCACTACAGAAAACGCATAATCGAGGGTGACTTCTAATCCATCCGTATAAATTAAAATAATAGAAATACATATTGTAATGTGTATACACTCTTTATCTCTTTTAATATCGGATTAATAGGAGAACTCGCTGCTTTGAGCATCGAAAAACATCTAGTGGCTAAGAGGGGAACTCAATTCATTCAGCGCATACAAGAACCTCGAAAGGGGCAGCATCTAGGGATTAAGAGGAGAACTAGCTTCGTTAAGCATCGAGAACAATCTCGTAGATTCTCGAACCGATTTGAGGTATATAAATAGGCGCTCGGAAGCGAAGCGGTTTATTATTGGTTGTGAACTGCGATATAAAAAAAAAGACTGTGTAAAATAATAATTGAAAGTAAAGACTGTGTTTTTAAAAGTAATAATTGAAAGTGTTGAATAAAGAATTTTTGTGAGTAATTTGAAGAAAGTGAATTTGTGTTTTTATTTACGAAGTTTGAATAAGTTTTAACTGTCGGACCAAGCCGAATATTACATTGGTGTCAGAATAAGGGATTAAAACTTATTGAGAATAAAAAGAGTAATTGAACTATTTTGTGTAAAGTAGTGAAGTTAAAAATAAAAAAAAAAATAAAAAATAAAAATGAGTAAAGTTTTAAAAGACTTAACTGTCCCTGAGCTAAAGGCTGAACTAAGCAAACGTGGCTTAAGTGGGACAGGCGTAAAAACCGAACTCGTTAAACGTCTGCAGGAATATCTAGAGCAGCAATATGAAGACCCAGATACGTTTGCTTTCGAATTAGAAGGAAAAGTGGAAGAGGTGAATACAAATGTTGCCTTATCTAACATGATGTCACTTCTGTTAGCCAAATTTGAAGAGAATGAAAAGAATGTCCTGAAAGAACAGCTGAATGTTCTCAAACAACTAGAAGCTCAAAGAAGTGACCAAAAGCAAGAACAGCAGAATGTTCGCAAACAACTAGAAGCTCAAAGAAGTGACCAAAAGCAAGAACAGCAGAATGTTCTCAAACAACTAGAAGGCCAAAGGAATGATGTCCTGAAACAACTAGAAGCCCAAAGAAGCGACCAAAAGCTAGAACAGCAGAATATTCTAGAGCGATTTGACGAACAGAGAAACCTTTTAGAAGGCAGGTTTGCGGTCTTCGAAGAGAAAATCAATACTCTCGAAGAGCGCGTCGAAAAACAAAATGCACGTTTCGAAAAAATGAACAAACAAATCGAAACCCTCACAAATGAAATAGGAAAATTGCGAAAGATGAAAGCTCGAGAACCTTCTGGTGAGTGCTGAAGGAAGAGAGAAGTGAATCCTTCAAGCTTTGATGGGCAGATTCCATGGTCAATCTACAAGAAACAGTTTGAAGCAGCAGCGTTAACAAACGGCTGGGACGATCAAGAAAAATACATTGCTCTTACGCTTGCTTTAAGAGGATCTGCTGCTGAACTGCTACAAACCATCCCAGCAGGAAAGATTGGTGACTTCACAGTTCTGGTAAACGCAATCGAACAGCGGTATGGGAATAGCCACATGGCAGAAGTCTTCTGAGTTCAGCTTAACAATAAAACACAGAAAAGAGGTGAAACTCTGCAGCAAATTCAGGCAGATATCGAGCGATTGGTTCACCTGGCATATCCAACAGCTGGTAACGAGATAATAAATCAACTTGCTGTTGAAGCCTTTGTGAGAGCTGTGGGCGATATAAATCTCCAAAGGGCTATCCGCACTGCCGGAAAGCGAACACTACCAGAAGCATTGGCTTTCGCTCTGACGATGGAAGCTGCAGAACAAGCTTCCCAAAACGTGCATCTCGCAAGAAAACTAGAAGTCCAAGAATGCTCTTGTCAGAAGACTACTGTGAAAAGGAGTCAACGAGGCGGACCAACACGATGCTGGAACTGCGATAAGACTGGGCATCTGCAGCGACAGTGCATATTACCGCGAATAGGAACCGAATGGCAACACTTTCGAAACAGAAGTAATTTTACGGCTCAAAGTAACACCAACAACGTTGCTTCCGAAGTTGATTCTCACCCGGGAAAACGAATAAGAACCAACTTTAAGGGGCAGAAGCTGCTTTCTGGTATCGATGGCCCCAGGAACGACATCCAGGTTTATCAAACGAAACGTGACAACAAGAACAGACCATATAAGCAAGACTGTAAGCACTGTAGACGACAAGAAGAAAAAGAAGTGGTTACTGTCCAACGAACCAGAGACGATTCCATTTATGGCTGGAGCAACGACGAGTTGAGGAAGGCTCAACAAGAAGACTCAGATATCGAACCCATCCTCGCTTGGAAGGAACACCAGGAAAAACCAGAATGGGCTGATATCTCCGATAGAAGTTCGACTCTGAAGGCCTATTGGGCACAGTGGGACTCATTTCATGTCCAAGAGGGTGTCCTTCGACGTAAATGGGAATCAGCAGATGGAAAGTCTTATGTAATGCAGCTAGTCTTACCGAGATCGAAGGTTATGGACGTTCTGCGAGAGATGCATGGTGGAGTTTCAGGAGGCCATCTAGGAGTGAACAAGACAGTAGAAAAGGTTCGACAACGATTTTACTGGCTACATGCAAGGGAAGATGTCGAGAAGTGGTGCCGAAAATGCGATACCTGTGCTGCCACCAAAGGCCCGAACAAAAAGAACCACAGCCACATGCAGCAGTTTAATGTCGGAGCACGAAAGGATTGCAGTAGACGCGGCGGGTCCATTTCCGGAAACAAATAATGGAAATCGTTATATTCTGGTCGTCATGGATTACTTCAGCAAGTGGCCTGAAGCATAAGCCATTCCAAACCAAGAAGCCAAAACAGTCGCAGACCAAATTGTCTTCAACTGGGTGAGCAGATTCGGCGTTCCATTAGAACTGCATTCTGACCAGGGAAGGAATTTTGAATCAAACATATTTCAGGAAGTTTGTGGGCTTCTTGACATCCAGAAGACAAGAACAACACCACTTCACCCACAATCTGATGGCATGGTCGAACGATTCAACCGAACCCTGAAAGAACATCTTTGCAAAGTTGTCGACAATCAGCGAGATTGGGATCGACACATTCCACTGTTTTTGATGGCGTATCGAAGTGCAAGACATAGCTTAACTGGTCATACACCGTCTGAGATTTTGATGGGAAGGAATATCAGACTACCGAGCGAAATAAAATTTGGATGTCCCACGTCGGAGCCGCAAGCCGAGGATGACTACATTGATGACGTTAGAGAAAGACTCCTTCAGATCCACGACAATATCAGGTTGAAAATAAAGATGTTCAGTGACAGAATGAAGACACGCTACGATATACGAGCGACAACAACAGAGTTCCAAGCAGGAGATCGGGTGTGGCTTTACAATCCCCATCGGCAAAAAGGGTTATCACCGAAACTTTAACGTGACTGGGAAGGTCCATATACAGTCATTACAAAAATCAACGATGTCGTGTACCGGATACAAAAGGGAGTCAGAGGAAAACCTAAAGTTGTACATCGCGACCGGCTACATCGCTACAGTGGTGATGAGAACGATGGATTTGTTCGGGACGATCAATCCTAAGGAGGGGGCAATGTAATGTGTATACACTCTTTATCTCTTTTAATATCGGATTAATAGGAGAACTCGCTTCTTTAAGCATCTAGTGATAAAGAGGAGAACTTCGTTAAGCATCGAGAACAACCTCGTAGATTCTCGAACCGATTTGAGGTATATAAATAGGCGCTCGGAAGCGAAGCGGTGTATTATTGGTTGTGAACTGCGATATAAAAAAAAAGACTGTGTAAAATAATAATTGAAAGTAAAGACTGTGTTTTTAAAAGTAATAATTGAAAGTGTTGAATAAAGAATTTGTGTGAGTAATTTGAAGAAAGTGAATTTGTGTTTTTATTTACGAAGTTTAAATAAGTTTTAACTGTCGGACCAAGCCGAATATTACAATATAAATCATAGACTTAACATTTTATTTAAATCAATCCCAATCTGGTAGACGGCCTTGGGACAAACCAAAATAGACTTAGAAAACTAAAATTGCTTGTAACTTTTATAATGAAATAAAGTCAATATTACTACTACTACTACTATCGTTTAAAAAAAAAACAATCAAAATGTATGAAAACTACAACTAAATCGGTGTCACCCATAGTCAATTTGATAATCACCTTACGTGGAGCAAAAACATTTATTTTGATGATCAACAATCAACTATTGTCTTACAAGATTCCATCCGTGCTCCTTAAGTCTTTTCTGTGACACTATTTTGAACTTTAAAACCAATATTCAGACAAAATCCAGTATTACAGCATGTAAAATATATTAAAAAGATTCTTTTTTTTAAAGTTCTATTCCTCAAATAATATTTACTATACCTGTCAAAAAAATGTATCTTGATTGGTTAGAGCATTTCAAATTATTATCAAATGCCCTTACTCTGTCTGTCTGTCCAGTCACGCACCGCCTCGCCTCCGCTGCCGCCTGTACAATTCGAAAAAAAGCAATCAATCGTTATAATCTCAAATTCCCCAGGGGTCCTTACACATGTTGTCCTTTTGCATTTATGTGCGAATATTTTTATTCTCTGCAATAAAACACCGTATTAGGTGTTTTCTGGGAAATACTCGTAGCTCCCACTCACCTCAATATCACGCTATATCAAAGAAAACGTTGATAAGCCCGAGTATGAGATATGTATCCTTGTTTTTTTGTTGTTGTATATATGTAGATATATTAGTAGGTATATCTGCTTTAAGGAGACTAAAAGAAAGAATAAAATAAATGACGTTGGCAGATTTCTTTTAAAAAGCATCTTTCTCTTCAAAACATATAAAAAGAAACAAGTATTAGTGCTTTTTTCTTTTTTACTTCCTTTTTCGTCTGCCGACCTTGAGTTTTTATTATTTGCTAATTTTGACAAGTCCTCCAACAATTGATGGCTACATGGCAGATATATAGGACACACATGATGATTTCCCTTTATCCCGAACATCTTTGAAGTGGGAAATAAAAACAACAAAATATAATAGAAAAAAAAAACAAAAAGAAAGGAAGCACAAAGAAATAAAAACCCAAAATGGCAGATTGCAGGGATGTATTCGAACCGTACATCCTTGAATATACCTTCGTTATAAAAGTACCTACTCGAGATGTACAATGTATAATACACAAACATACATAAATACATTGAGGTATATTAGTACGTTTGAAAAACTCCTTCCTTTGTGCTTTGTGCTACTCCACTCTGCAGCTTCCGGCTAATGGTGGAGCAATTGTTTTTTATATGGCCCATATCCTATTCAGCCATTATTTAATATTATCCTGGGGAGATTTATCGGTAATATAACGTCGTCGTCTCTTTGGCTCGGTGCGGAGAGGTGTATGACTGGTGATGGTGAGTACCCGAAGAACACTTTACCTTCTTTATCTTTTACTCTAATACACATTGTCTGTAGAAACTGTAGTGTAGAGATATAGTATAGATAGATCTGCATTTGGTTTGTTGTTGTCTTTTTGTTTAAGTTTTATTTTTATTGCTAAAGGATATGTTTGAACAACTTTTTATGTTTCCTTTCTCCTAAAATCAGGTTTTATTTGCTTAAATTTGCCGACTGACATTCATATGTTTGCTTTTGTTTTATGTTTCAGGGGAATTATTTTTCAAGTGCAATTGCAATACTTTTGAGCCAACAAACAAACAAAAACAAATAAAAAGGTAATTTTATGATAAATGATTCGACAGTATGATAAAAATTGATTGCTTATATTTTTACTTCAAAATAAAAAAAAAAACACATATTACCAAATAAACTAAAAATGAATAACACAAAAATAGACTAAGCTTTTTCAACTGAAAACCAATTTATTTTATTATTTGTTTATTTATAAAACGGTTTTTTTTTTTTTTTAAGTTGATCATTTTTAAAATATAAAATTACAAGAACAAGTACATGACACGTCTATAAATGGATACAAATTATTTAACGTCCTTTTGTTTTTTGTTATTTTTCGTCAGAAGTAGGATTTTATTTGGATAAAATAAAATCAATTTGTTCTTTTTCGGAAGAATAAAAATCAAATAAAACGTTTTCATTTTAATCGATTTCATAAGAATTTTGTTCTTAGAGTTTTATTGTTGTTATGATGTGGATTTGTAGCTGTGAATTATTTTTTTGACAAAACGAAGGTATATCCGGCCAAAAGAATTTCTAAGTACCTTTGAAAATGTGGGTTTTGGTAGTACGTGATATTTATAACGGCCAACATTTAGGAGTATGTTTTTCAATTGAAATTAAATCACACCAAGAGCACCCTTACAGAATACATCATTTTATTCACTTTTACAACTTGCATTGAATATTTTTTTAATAAGCCGAATATTCCAGCTGAGCATATTTAGATTTTATTTTCAATTGAAAGTACATATGTTTATTGTCGTAAAAGTTCAGTATTTATGTTCATTGCACCATCTGATGGTGAAGAAGAAAAAATGGTATGGTATGGGGTTACCAAAAGGGTTTTTCAATTGACGCCCCGTGGTGGCCATTTTGTTTTGGTGACATCTGTAAGATCTTTTGTTTATTATTCAGTTGCTTATGCCAAATCATCATGGTAAGTTAAACGATTAAACAGCACGTTCAAATGATAAAACTTTATTGTCAAAATGAGTGTTCGTTAACGCAAACGTTGAGCGCATTGCCCCAATTTTACGGTAGACGTGGTGACCCTTCATAGTCGACTCTTCAACGTTTGGTTTCCAAATTTGAGATGAGCGGTTCAATAAACAATCAACCAACGCAAGATAGGCCGACAACATCGCCGCAGTTCTTGAAAGTGTAGAGCAGAACCGCAGAGACAGTCTTTTCTTCCCCGTGCACAAGAACTTGGCCTTTCGCAGACTTTAACTTGGCGAATTTTGCGTCGGGATTTAGGCCTACACCCATACAAGATCCAACTTACAAAGGAGCTCAAAGTTCATGACCATAGACAATGCCGTTTGTTCACTGACTGGGCTTTGATTCGTTTGGAATATGACCCCAATTTTAGCCCAAAAATCATCTTTAGTGACGAGGCGCATTTTTGGATGAATGGTTGTGTTATGATAATGCATCCTCAAAAAGTTACAGTTTGGTGTGGATTTTGGGCCGGCGCGGCGGCGTAATTGGTCCGTACTATTTGTCAACAGCGAGCGATACATAACGATGATAACTAATTTCCTATGGCCCAAATTGAACCATAAGGACCAAGACGACATGTTGTTCCAGCAGGACGGGCGTGGCGGCGCTACGTGCCACACAGCACGATTAACATTTTGCATAAACGATTTGAGGGTAAGATTATCTCTCGCAGGGGTGATGTGAATTGGCCACCAAGGTCATTCAATTTGACCCCGCTAGAATTTTTCCTGAGGGGTTTCTTGAACTCGCAGGTCTATGCAAATAAACCACAATCGATAGATGCCCTAAAGGTGAACATAACACAAGCCATCGCTTAAATTCAGCCGGATCTATACGGAAGAGTCATTTAAAAATTAGAGCACTCGGATCCGTGACACCGTAAGAAGCCGAGACGGATATTTGAATGATGTCATATTACACACTTAATGACATACATGCACCTTTCAAATAGAAAAGCCAAATATAAAAATATATTTTAGTTTTGAGAAATTTGGAAACCATTACACTATGCTATTTTGTACTCAAGTAGTCTTTTCTCTGGAGAGAAAGAACAGTTTTCGTAAATCCGGTATAACCAGGTTTCCAACCTCGAGGTCGAAACGCACCACGACAAATCGACAAAACCGCTAAACCATTCGTTTTCACCCAACAAACTAATCCATTTAGATCGGTCCCTAGCTAGATATCTCCAGTTTCGTGCTCCACGTTGGTTGAGGTCACTTTCCACCTGTGCGCGCCACTTCAATCACGGTCTTCATCTACTTCGCTGTCCGGTGGATGTCGATTCGAAGACTTTCTGGGCCGGAGCATTGGTTTGAATGTGCTTTACGTGACCCAACCATCTTAGTCGTTGGCCATTTACCCTTCTGGCTAAGTCTACGTCGCTGTACAGCCCGTCGTCAGTTCGTCGTTCCATCTTCTCCTCCACTCCCCTTCGATGCATACGGGACCGTAGATCACACGAAGAACTTTTATCTCGAAACGACTCAACGTGCTTTCATCCGCTTTTGTCATAGTCAATGCTTCTACACCGTATAGCAGGACGGGGATGATGAGGGTCTTATAGCGCCACTTTGGTCTCTCGAGAGAGGGATTTGCCACTCAATTGATTTCTTAGCCCAAAGAAAAAGCTGTTAAAAAGAGTTATTCTTCGTTTGATCTCAGCGGTGGTGTTGTTTTCTGCGTTCATAGAGGAGCCTTGGTAGACGAAGTCCTTAACTACCTTAAAGTTGCGTCTGTCGAAGGTAAAGTTTTACCCTCATTAACCGTTAAACCCATTTTTGCCGTTGCCGCCTCTGCCTCAATACTCACAAAATCCCCATTGACATCACGCTGAGTTCTTCCGATTATATCGTCATCAGTATAATGCTAGTAATTGGACAGACTTTTGAAAGATAATGCCTCTAGTATTGACGTGGGAGCTCTGCATTATTCTTTCAAGTACGTTGTCTAAGCCTTTTTTGACATCGAAAGGTTCTATTCAGTTGTTTCCAACATTTATGGAGCAGCGAGAATTCTCCATGGTCATCCTGCACAAACGGACAAGTTTGGCAGAGATGCCAAAATTAGACATGACTCTATACAGCTCGCCCCTGTAGATGCGGCCTTGAAATCGATGAAAAGATAGTGGGTGTTGATTTAATGTTCTTGGGTTTTTTCCAGGATCTGCCGTAATGTGAATATTTGATCGAATGTGGATTTTCCTGGTCTAAAACCACACTGATAAGGACCTATCAGGTTGTTGACGATGGGCCTTAGACGTTCACATATTACGGCAGAGAATATTTTGTAAGCAATCTGCTATATAGCAGTCTAGGGCCTCCGCTAATTCTTCGGCTGCACGTGGTCTGTTAAGGGACCTTATATTCCACGTGCATATCCGAAGTTCGTTGTCCTTAATTTGTTTGCGTGGGTTGTTTACAGTAAAATCTTCCGTATCCGAGGCTTGTTGGGTTGGTGCTTCGCAACTGGGTTTTCTTTATGTGGTCAGGAAGTCACTCTGACGCACGACCTTCAACCTGAAGGACCAGGTCCTTGATTTAACTCCAAGGGCGAGAACAGGCATAACCGCTCTTTACAGGCCTGGACTTTGAATATGTCGTAGAAGCCTTATAAGGTGTTCACTAAGTAGTTCAACCTAACTGGAACTGTAGACGCCACCATTGATTCCATCTTGGGAATTCCTCCGCTGCCGTCTGGATGTAAGGAAAGGTGCTTTAGTCGAAACACCAGCCCTCCCCCTCTCTCGTTTGCTACCCCCAACAATTTTCCATTATAATTGAGATTACCCCATTGAAAGAAGTCCAATGGTGTCAGATCACATGATCTTGGTGGCTAATTGACATCGCCACTATGTAAAATAACACGGTCATTGCATTTTTCGTGCAAAAGAGCCATTGTTTTCGTTAGCTGTGTGGTAAGTGGCATGGTCCATGACCATTAATTCGGGCCATAAAAAGTTCGTTATCAACTCACGATACCAAACACCATTCACAGTAATTGCCTCATTTTGGAAAAATAGGGCATAAATTGCATACCAAACGGTCACTCTTTGTGGGTGCATTGATTTTTCGACAATCACTCTTGAATTATCATTCGCCCAAATGCGGCTATTGACTGAAGATGATTTTCTTCGAAAATTAATTTTCCAATGCCATTTCTTGCCACCATTGTGACCATTGAAGACGCTTGAAATGGTCAAGAAGCTTTAGTTCTTAAGTCAATGGCACCTTGTAAGCTTGTAAATGGAAGTCTTAATGCGTAACATTTATCGACGACGACCGTGAGAGATGCGATTGTTGAACCCGACGACGAGTTGAGGTTGACGGCTCTACAGCCAAACTATCGCGAACATCAGCAATATTTTCTGCATGTCAAGCTCTACGAATACGTAATGTTATTTTTACATATCCTACATAGCTCAAATTTTCAGGGTTTTTCCGATTGTACGCACATTTTATATAATATATTGACCAACAAATTACGAAGTGCACTTTGATTTAAACTCCCATTTTTATAATAACCCTGAATAACTTTTAAGCGTTGCACGAGTATGTATCTTTCTATGGTTCAAATTGATTTAGTCTAATATTAATAAATGTCAAATGAAATGCAAACAAAAAACTTGACGTTTAAATGTGGTTCACATTCAACATCGGCCCTTAAAATTAAATCACCCTTTTAAGAAAAAATTATTTGTCATGATCATAGTTGCAGTTTTACTTAATCCGTCTTTAAATGTTTTATCAAAAAGTCAATCAGCTGCTTTTGGAAGACTTAAGACACGATTTCTGTCATAAAATTACACGAAATTATTATTTTGCATTGAGCCCCATTTTTTCCAGCCTGTTGATGATACTTAAAATTTAAGTAAGATTCCATTTCTATAAATTCTTTTTACGTTTAGATACTAAAAAAGAAGAACTTCCAACTTATATGCTTATAGTTGAATCAGAGTTTCTATTTTCTGTGTTTGTCCTTTAAGGCGAAGCAATGTGTAAAAGGTATGCATATACAAAAATAAATGCCTATCAATTTTAGATAAATGGTATGTAGCATGACTTGCTCAAAAGATTCAATCGCTTAGCATCATAATGGAAAAATACGCAATCAATTAATCTTTTTTCAGAATCGATACCAAAATAGAAACATGGAAATGTAAAGTATGAGTTTGTTTTTTATATTTTTAACAGTCATACGTATTTTTAATGGCTATGCTAAATTTTTAATGGTATTAGAATTTTAAGGTTTATACTTGAATATTTAAAAAAAAATGTCTAGCCATAAAGAAAATAGCATAACTCCACGAAATAAAGTTCATAATCCATAATTTTTTTAGTAGGTCCACTGATGATTTTATCTCACCGAACAGAGGAACAAATCTTGTTTTGGTATCAAGCGCTCTTAACAAAAATGCTTGAATTGGGACGACCTCAAATCTGATATGCACAGCACACTCCTCCTTAATTTGTAAAAATGATCTTTTGTTTGGATCTTCTTCATAACGAATTGTTTTGATAGTAGTTTTAGATTCACATCTTTCTCCTTGTCTTGGAGGTGGACTAATAACGACATCATATAATAAGTTAATGTAGTACCCATGGCTTGATGGTTAGTGCGTTGGACTGTCATGCCAGAGGTCTTGTGTTTAATCCCTGCCTGTGCCATCTGAAGTTTTTTCACGGGTACTGCCTATTGCGAGGAATGGACAAATCCTCCAAGAGTAATTCTTGTCATGAAAAGTGTTTTCTCAAATTAGCCGTTCGGATTCGGCTTAAAACTGTAGGTCCCCTCCATCCCTGACAGCATTACTCGTACACAGGAAAGGTTGAGAGTTGTAAGTCAGTAGGTCCTAGTTCTCAACTATTGCGCCACCTAATTTATTTTTATGATAAGTTAATTGAATCTGATCTTGACATCATTTTTAAATGGGGAATCAAAAATGTCAAAGTTGTCTTTTGTCGCAAAATCGTAAAACTAACTTAATGAAGTTAAACATTGGTAGCACTTGCCTTCGCAAGAGAAACTGAAGCTGATAAAAATAGCCGTCCAAATAGCAGACGAAGGTAGATTTTTTTTCAATTTGACAAGTACAAACGACGTCTTTACTAAAAATGGGACTTCACACACCTATACAAATTACTGAATTTTGTATAATGAACTACAAAAATGGGGAATATTATCAAGTCGAAGTTGTGCAATAAAAATTTCTATACAGCATTATTTCTAGAAGAGCTGATTAACACTGTAGTTTAAGGAGCCACATTTTTTCTTGGTGATCATATACAAATAAGTTATATGCTAATGACAAACAATCGATTCAAGACTTTAAAAATGAATTCGTGAAGTTATCCAGCACCTACAATCGAAAATGTAGTAATTGGTCACGAAAAAGATATGACATAGGTATGGACGCGCACACGTTCTACATCTTGAGATATGGAGCAGATGGCTTGAATGCCGAGCTCTTCAAAGCAATTGGAGATAATTTGGTTAAGAGAATGCACCAACTAATCGGTAAGATATGGTCGGAAGAAATCATGCCCGATGAATGGAACCTCAGTATTGTTTGCCCGATTCTGAAAAAAGGAGACCCTCTAAACTGCACCAACTAAAGAGACATCAGTCTACTTAAAATCACTTACAAAATCTTCTCTGTCGTAAGGCCCATCGTCAACAACCTGATAGGTCCTTATCAGTGTGGTTTTAGACCAGGAAAATCCACATTCGATCAAATATTCACATTACGGCAGATCCTGGAAAAAACCCAAGAACATCAAATCAACACCCACCATCTTTTCATCGATTTCAAGGCCGCATTTGACAGCATCTACAGGGGCGAGCTGTATAGAGCCATGTCTAATTTTGGCATCTCTGCCAAATTTGTCCGTTTGTGCAGGATGACCATGGAGAATTCATGCTGCTCCATAAATGTTGGAAACAACTGAATAGAACCTTTCGATGTCAAAAAAGGCTTTAGACAAGGTACTTGAAAGAATAGTGCAAAGCTCACACGTCAACACTAGAGGAACTATCTTTCAAAAGTCTGTCCAATTACTAGCATATGCTGATGATATTGACATAATGGGAAGAACTCAGAGTGATGTCAATGGGGCTTTTGTGAGTATTGAGGCAGAGGCGGCAACGGCAAAAATGGGTTTAACGGTTAATGAGGGCAAAACGTTACCTTCGACAGACGTAACTTTAAGGTAGTTAAGGACTTCGTCTACCAAGGCTCCTCTATGAACGCAGAAAACAACACCACCTATGAGATTAAACGAAGAATTACTCTTGCTTACCGCTGTTTCTTTGGGCTAAGAAAGCAATTGAGTGGCAAAGCCCTCTCTTGAGGGACCAAATTGTCGATATATAAGACCCTCATCATCCCCGTCCTGCTATACGGTGCATAAACATATACCATGATGATGACGGCACTTTGGGTCGTTTCGAGACAAAAGTTATTCATATGATCTTCGGTCCCGTATGCATAGAAGGTGTGTATATAGGAGAAGATGGAATGACGAACTGTACGGGCTGTACAGCGACGTAGACTTAGCCAGAAGGGTAAATGTCCAACGACTATGATGGTTGAGTCACTTAGAGCGCATGGAAACCAATGCTCCGGCCCGGAAAGTCTTCGAATCCACACCAACAGGACAGCGCAGTAGAGGAAGACCGCGAATCAGGTGGCGAGCACAAGAGGAAAGTACCTCACCGAACGTAGAGCACGAAACTGAAAACATCTAGCTAGGGTCCGAGCTAGATGGAGAAGTTTGTTGGGTGAGGCCTTTGTTCACACAGGACTATAGCGCCACCTTAAGTAAAAATGTTTACGATGGAAAAATCTAAGAAAAGATATGATCTCCAGACTTGTCAAAGTCTGGAAATTCAATCTAACTTATTTACTGAATTCAATTTAAACATTGGTCTCATTAAATTCACCAAATGATTGGTGATTGGAAAAATTGAAGCCCCAGTATCTAGATAAATTTATTGAATGCAATTTTTATATTTGAGTCATAAAATATTACTTTCACAAAAGATTTTATTCTTTTACAAACCTTATAGCCTTTTAAAGATTAATGGTACAGTTTTGAGTACAGCAGGTAAAATAATATTGGCAAACTTTTAATATAAAGTCAATGAAATTTAGAATTATGTTTAATTTGTTCGTATTAAAAAGTAATAAAAAGGGTTTTAAAAATTTATAAAAATTGGTATATTTTTGAAAGTCAGTTAAAATGTTAAATAATATTAAAAACTGCCATAAAAATAACGTGTCAAATGCCTATATTATATTAAAATAAATATTTCTGTGTGATCCTGATCATGCTAGCAGCTCCTCTTAATCACATTCTATTTAAATGAGTATGAAAAAAAGCGAATAAGATGATTTTGGGGGTTTTTGGACACTTATAAAATTTCATGAATTTAATATTTGGACCTGCCGCTTGTATTTAAGCGTTTACTCTCGAGATACAAGGCTTTTCGTACACAATTCTCAATTGATAAATAGTTTCTAAATATTATCCTTAGGAATTTTACAGTTCAATGTCCTTAAATGAAAACAAATAAAAAGCATTAGTCTAATGACTTATTTGGAATAAGTTTTTGAGACAAAGAGTATGGATTTGTTATATGATATAACCGCCATCGTATATTTCATACATTTACCATATAGTACATATGAGTACATATCTAGAGATCTGTTGTCGGAACAAACGAGAACAAAATGAGTTACCCTTTTTTCACTCTTTAGTTATATAAATACAATACTCTGTTTGGTGTGATAGCCTTGAAGGCACTCACATTCAGAATTATCGTTATGATTATATGAGGATTTTGGTCTGAAAGCCGCCTAATTGGTGGGCGGAATGTCATTTGAGAATGTGAAATATATTTAGGTTTTCTTTTTTATTATTTTTTCTCATTTTTCGTTTTTCCTATTCTGAGCGAGAAAATTCTATGTCAGAGGATTATGATATGAGTTATGATGACTGATGAGTAAAAAAGAAACTTTTTTAGCTGTGATATGGTTGTGAAAATTTAGGAGAACAAAATTTCTGTAAGTGTGTAGGTTGTTGAAGAACATTATGCATTGTATACATACAAAGATATAGAACGTGTGGTTATACATAAGATGAATACTCATTTGAATTATTTTTGTTTCTTTTTTTTTTTTGAATTTTAAAAAGGTTTCTATATTTATATTTCTGGGTTCGGGTTTATGTGTATGTGTGTATCTTGTATTCTAGGGAAAGTTTAATGATGATAAATAGCATGAAGTAAGAGCAGAATAATGAAGATTAAGGTACTTATGGCCAAAAGTGCATATTATTTATTTGGTTTTTTGGTATATTTTAATGGAATATTGTGCCGATTTAAGCTCACAAAACCAACTTATGTTCAGAATATAGAATTTTTAAATTACCAATGTGTTTGAGTAAATATACATATTTCGTAATGGAGTCTCAAGTATAGACAAAAAGGTGGTTTTGGTTGTTTAATGATGGTTAAGTATAGGCACTTACCATTACATTAATACATATACATACCTACAATACAACCGAGTTTTGAATATTTCCATACTTTTAAATATAAGTATATATGGAAGTGTCTGTCTGTTTGGAAGGAATTTTTAAAATTTTCTTTTGTTTTTGGTTTTATTTTTAATTTATTGTGGTATTTTTAGTGTGCAGAAAATGTGTTGGTTTAACAAAAAAAGCGATTTGTTATTTTTAACAGCTCTGTGTAGCATATCATTTGGTTAGCGACTTACCTTGATGAACATTTTTTTTTGAAAAATTAAAAAATTTGTCTATAAATACTAGAAAATAGCTACTAGGGGTGTTCCTTGTTTTGACTTGGCTCTAGACAAGCTTATGATCTCTTTGGATTAGGCGTCAACCCAAACAAAACCGATTTAGTTATATTCTTAAGGAAATATTAGATTTACAATATTTACAATGGATACCTTTTTCAAAAAGATATCCAATGTTTATTCTGAACGACTAAAATTAAGACCCTCATTTCAACTTTCCAATAACCGTATCATGTTCTAAACAGAACTTTTAACAATAAAAGAAGTCTGTGTCTTATTTTAAAGAAAACGTGATATCATCTGATATCCAGATTTTTTCAGACAGTCAAACAACCAATAAATCCTTGGAGTCTATCTCTACAAACTCTATAGCAGTCAATTCTGTCGATCTACTCTCATGGACACGACAAACTGGTTTAAGATTCACCTTTTGCTGGGTACCGGGCCATAGAGACATTCCAGGAAATTGTAAAGCAGATGAACTTTCAAGGTACTAAATATCTCTAAACAGATTGCATATAAGCTCTATAGAATGTGTTATTACCGGACACTGCCTTATAAAAAAGAATGCCACGCAGCTAGGCGTATTCTCAAATGAATTTGGCTGAAGTTGTATGAACGAGGAAGAAACAGTTCTTCAGCTCCTTTATATATGCTCTGCTTTAGGTCAAAAACGTAAGACCTACATAGGAGATATATTCTATAACGTTTTGTAAGGAACTTCAATTGGTTTCATTGAGCTCAGAAGAAAGCCTCAAGATTCATGTGGCATCACAGTGGGCCAACAAATGGCCTAAGTGTGTGCAACTTCGTACGTCCGTACGTTCGCGACGTTTTTTCGTCGTCCATAGCGCTCAAGAACCAGAAGAGATATCGACTTCAAATAAATTTTGTTATACAGATAATAAGGCAGAAGGATGCAGAAAGGGCTCTCAAGAAAATTGCGTGGGTGGTTTAGTTACCATAGTATTTTAAAAATGAACTCATGAACCAATGACGCTAGAGACTTGAATTAAATTTTATATTATATATTGTAACGTGATACAAAAGAAGTATATTTTTGGAAAACAATCCAATTAACGTTTTTTTTTATAAATCAAAAAAACTGAAAAAAAAATTGTCATCTCGAAAATTTTACGATTAAAACATGATTTCATCTCCAAGACAATTTTGTGTAACGAAGAATAATGTTTTTGACATCTGATAAAATTTTGAGAAAAATCTAATTGACAGTTTTTTTATAAAAAATAAAAACCTAAAAAAAACATTACTCAAAGTCGGTAAAAATTGAATTTCGACTGGAATATCTTTTCAAAACCTTGAGATTAAGGCTTCACTTTTATTTTATCTTATAAGAAATATTGTTTTCAACATTCTGAAAAATGTTGAGAAAAATCTAATTGACAATTTTTACAAAAAAAAAAAAATAACCCAAACAAAAAAATTAATAAAAGTTGGTAATAATTGATTTTTGACTCAAATATCTTTTCAAAACTTGGAGATATTAGCTTTAAACTACTTTAATCTTTTAAAAAATATTGTTGTCAACATTCAGTCAAATTTTGAAAAAAATCGAATTGACAGTTTTTGTACAAAAAATTAAAAAGCGAAAAAAAAAATTAACAAAAGTTGGTAAAAATTGATTTTCGACTCAAATTTCTTTTCAAAAATTTGAGATAATAGCTTCTTACTACTTTAAACTTATAAGAAATATTGTTTTTAATATCAGGAAACATTTTGAGAAAAATCAAATAGACAGTTTTTTTACAAAAAATAAAAACCCAAACAAAAATTAATAAAAGTTAGTAAAAATTGATTTTCGACTCAAATATCTTTTCAAAACTTTGAGATATTGGCTTTAAACTACTTTAATCTTTCAAAAAGTATTGTTGTCAATATTCAGTAAAATTTTGAAAAAAATCGAATCGACAGTTTTTTTTACAAAAAATTAAAAACCGAAAAAAAAATTTTACAAAAGTTGTTAAAATTTAATTTCGACTCAAATATCTTTGCAAAAATTTGAGATAATGGCTTCAAACTAATTTTTAATTATAAGAAATATTGTTTTCAATATTCAGTAAAATTTTGAGAAAAATCGAATGGAAAGTTTTTTTTACAATAAATAAAAACCTAGAAATAAACAATACTACATAAAACTCGTAAAAATTTACTTTCAGCTCAAATAGCTTTTCAAAAATTAAAAATATTGGCTTCAAAATTATTTTATTTCACAGAAAATACTGTTTTCGATATTCAGTAATTTTTTTTTTAGAAAAATCCAGCAGTCCGTTTTTTCATAAAAAAATAAAATCTACAAAAAATAGTACGCAAATTTGATTTGTTGTTTTTTTTTGTAGATGAGAACTCACATTCAGGAACGTGCGTGATACAAAACCTGCACGTACTAGCCCATACGATTCAATATGAATAAGTATTTTGCTTTGTCATACTCTCTATGTTAATTTTGGCACTCGGTGTGCACAAAATATATCTTGCACATATGAGGTGGCATGAAACTTTTTTGTGTTGAGATTTTTTCGTTTTTTCTCTTGCATAGAACTTTTTTGTGTTGAGATTTTTTCTCTTGTATGAACAGGGTGAAATATTTGGAAATTAGGTATGTAGGTAAGTAGGTATGGTCAATTGATGTGCAAGTTTTCTTTTTTGCACACTGAGTATCGAAACTAACATGGGAGATATTTAAAAAAACTTATTCATACGGAATCATATGGGTCAGAGCGTTCAGGTTTTCTTATTGCACTTGCACACTGTGTAAGAGTTAAGTGCCTGATTACAGGAGATGAAATTTTTAATAGAATGGAAAAGGAGCATAGAACTTAAAAGTTAAAGGGGGATGATTCTATGTGGAGTCGAATTGTTCTTGCACAGGCAGTTTTTTTTTTGAAAGTTAATGACTGTTGTAACGGCTACTTTTAATGTATATCTAGTCTGGTGCAGAATGCAGATTGTTTCGGTGCTCATTTCATGCAGTTAAATTTTTCGATACAATTTAATTTTTGTGTAACTTTTTTTCAAGTTCCACAACGAGGTGGGATATTTATAAGAAAAAAATTCCAAGTCATACTTTGAAACCTTCTGAGACTAGATGAGAGAGCAGGTTAGATGCATTGAGGTCTTTAAAAACAAATTAAGAAGAAATATATGAAGCCCTTATAGAATTAAGAAATCTAGAGGCAAAAAACATTGCAGAATCGTTAGGAAATAAAATGTTTGATTTTACATTTATTTGCTGCCTGCTAATTTGGTTTGATATTTTAGAAAATATAAATTAAACTAGTAAATATTTGCAAAGTCCGTCCGTTAATCTGTCAACTGGCATAACAGTTTTAGAAAATACAAAAAACAGTTTGATTTTAATGCGTTCCGATGAAAAATTCAATGAGTAGGTATGTTCAATTAACCGAGCGTATTGCTAGTTCCCTAGAAATACCAAATATGTTTCCTGTAGCTTCATCATTGCGATCTCAACGGAGAAAAATACTTTATGCTGATGAATGTCCTGAAACTATATTAGCCGAAACAAAGATTCAAAGTTGAATTTTTTTTTTCAAATACTTGAAAGGTTTGATACGTATAGTATCAATTTTACATTTTTGAGTAACATAAGCGAATGTTTAAAAAATAAAAATGTACGTGCTTCATGCCTTAATTTGCAGAATGTTTTAACATAAAGTAGTTTTAAATATTTAGATGGAGAAGAATTGTTTCAAGAGTTAACCGTAATATCCCAGCTTGTTACGCCACAAAGCTCAAGTTTAAATGTGTTAAATTTTATTTTTAGTTCAAACCTTGAAGATTTTGCTCCGAATTTAGTAACTGCTCTCCAAATCCTTAATACAATCCCGGTCACGGTAGCTTCAGGAGAACGTAGTTTTTCTAAACTTAAAATTATTAAAAATTATCTTAGGACAACCTTGACTCAAAAGAGATTGGTAGGTTTACCTATGTATAATGTCCATTGAAAAGAAATTATTAATTTCTTTAGACTTTGATGATCTCTTTTCTGAATTTGCAAAATGTAAGGCCAGAAAGGTAAGTTTCCAAGTTTAAAAGTTTCCCCTCTGCTCATTTCTTCGCTGCGTTTTAGTTTAATGGTTAAGGCCTCCTGGGGATACCTTAATAAAAAAAAACGCATTGAAAGTCTACCTCCTGGGTAATCTGGGAAAAGCTTATGCTTGTGTATCAGTTTATGTGTAAAAAAAATATAAAAAAGGGGCGCTTTCTACAAATCTTGCACAGGGCGCAAGTTTGGCTTGGGCCGGCCCTGACTGTAGGTCCCCTCCATCCCTGACAACAGTACTCGCACACAAGAATGGTTGAGAGTCATAAGTCACTAGGCCCTAGTTCTCAACGGACTTTTGCGCCACTCAATTTATTTACTATTTATAAGAGAGGTTGTGTCTTTGATAATTTTTATTATTTTTTGATTCTTGAAAATTTTAGTTTACCTCAAATTTCTCTAGTTATTTTAGAAATACTTTTTTCTACTTTCATGTTTTAAAAAATGTTTGTTTTTTTCAAACGATTTTTATTTTTGTAAATGTTTTTTTTCTAAAATTTGTATAAGATGTAATTAGAAATATTTTATTAAAGATTAAATAAATCCTATGTCAATCTTTAGAAATCTTTAAAAATATAAATGATGAAAATAGTAATTTTTTCAGATCTTGATGTTTTCCTCTGTTAAATTAAATTTTATAATTTGAATTCGCTATCTCCATTAGTTTTCGAGATATTACAAATGAAAACATATACAATTTATCATGAACGTACATACATACATAGGTATGAAAGTACCATCGAATAAACGCATACACAAACATTTCTAAAAGCCTTCATGTATCATACTATAAGGTTTTGAAAAATAAAGAAATGTAAACATTTTGAATTTGAAAAATTATACCGATTTCTAAAACTAAAATTTACAATAATGTTAATTTAAAAATTGAATACACTCTCAAAGTTCAAAAACCCAAAAAATGCGCAGTTTTTGTATTCAATTTTAAAAATTCCTTAAAGCTGTTCCAAAAATGTATTTCTTTTAAAACTTGTCCCAACTCTTGTTTTCAAAATTAAAATTTCTTCAAATTCTGTGCGAAATTTGTTTAAGTAAAAACACCTACAAATTCTTAAAGTGCGGCTCAGAACAATTAATTTGTTTTGGTTTTGAAATTTTAAAAACAGATTTTTAAATCCATTCCATTAAAAAGGATGTCTTTAAGACGCATGAGCCGTATGTTAGTAATAATGCGCCAAATATTCTTTTGCAAGACATCACTCGTCTCGCCTTATCTGTTTAGATAATAAGCGACTTCACATAACCCCACAAAAATAGTCCAGCGCTGTTAAATCACACGATCTTCAAAGCCACGCCACCACATGCCAACGACGCGAGTCAATATGCTTTCCAAAAGATTTCTTTAATAAATTGATTGTTTCTTTGGCGTTGCGAGAATCAAAGCGTTTGAACGATTTGCAAATATTATTCGTTATGAAATAGCAAACCGAAATGACAGCTGTCAAAAAGACCTTCACAGATTAAAAACCACATAGTAAAAAAATACAAAATTAAAAATTTATAAAACAAACAAATAATTTTTGATCAATTTTTATTCTTTTCTTTTTCTTCTTCTGCATCAAGTATCATAGTTTTCTGTATTTGCATCTTCACGTTTTAAAACCTAAAGTACGTAAACATTTCACTTTGTTTTTTCTGCAACAGACTGCTTCTTCCCGATCAACTCAAACAAAAAAAAAAAAAAAACAAACAAACAAAAATACAAACAAATTGGAAGAAAGAAATCATCCCTGCGTTGCAAGTTCACCTGATTTCCGTTTGTTATTCAAATTTGTTAATTTAATAAGAGCACAAAGTTATATCGAAATCAGAATAAGAGAATACCAAGTCAAGTTGACGAGGAGTACACAGATGCCAACACTGCCGCCGCCGCTGTCGTCATCGCCTGCCGGGCCTCCACGCTGCCAATCCGAGCGTCATCCATAAGGCCTTCTTCACATCCAACTTCCGATTCAGATGGTATCGCATGAATTCACATTCATACTTTTTGGCTTCAGAGTCACATTTCTCATACATTAAGAATTTCTGCATATGTGTGTGTGCTCTATGCCCCCACAAATATATTAAAACCTGAAGGCTGGGTAAGAGGGCTCCTTTCTTGCCAGAGATTCACCACTCTTTTATATGTTTTATGTGTGCAGCAGTACCTATAAGAAATTCGAAAGTCGACCGGGTTGCTCTAGTAGAAAACGCGACGAAATTGCTCAACAAACATTGTGCGGATGTGCTTAAGTACGCGGCATAGCGTAATGTGACTTTCTGAACTATATACTGGTACCTATATTCACCTGTTTGAATAAACTTAAGTATGTGGGTATATATACCTTACCTAAGCGTGAAAAGGAAAAGTCTGACTCTGAACGCAATCAAAGCTGAAATGCTTAGCGATTTCAAGAATACCAAAATGGTGAGGAATTTTAATTAAGTTTCCATTTTTGCACCCTAAAGCCCGAAGGAGTCACAGACTCAGAATTCAGTATTCAAAAACACACAAATGTAGGTGACATCGACTTCGACTTCAGCACCATGGTCCTCAGCAGCTGTAAGAGTAAGGTGTTTTGACATCACACACACTCACTCTTTCAAAGTTTATATTTATATGCACCTTGCTATATTTGAAGTTGCGAAACATTTTATAAATGCATTACAAGTTGAAATTGAGACTTTGTGGGCTGCAAACTTGTATAATGCAGCACCAAACGCACCTACAACGATTAATTAGGTTGAAACTACAACATTTGTGTAAGACTCAGAGTGAAATTAATACCAAAATGTAGAAAGGTAAAATGCTTTGGATATTTCGAGAGATGTAGATATCTATATAAAGGAGGATATATGTAGCTAATACACCGGTAACATTTATAACTACTTTAAACGATAAGAACATTTAACTTGTCAAAGAATTTAAATTAATGATTGCATTAAGGAGAAAATCGTTCTAATATTTTCCCATTATTGAATAAATACATACATACACTACACAATACACATAGTGGGTTCTTAATTAAGGATAACTTATCGGATTTTGAAAATTTACATAAACTTGTGTTTCAAACTTATTCAGTGCACTATAACTAAATTAAGGTGCTGATATTGTAATTTCGGAAGAATTTTAACTCAATACAATAGGCGATTTTTCACCATACGAGTTATGGTCATGATAAAAAATGTATAGCTTAAATACAAAGTATTTTTTTTTAAAGTGTGTACTGTGGCGTATGTGGAATATTTTTTTTTCAGGGCGCACAGAATGCAAAATTACTGTAGAAAATGCTTATAATGCTGTGTATGACTTCCGAAATTTTTAAATAAATAAAATGTTGCAAATTAAACTTCTCACACAAAATGGAAGGCAAACCTTAAAGCAAAATAGAAATAAGGCCAGATAACGAAATAATATTTGATATACTTTGCAAGGAAATTTCGTTTGGTCATAATATACTAAACGTCAATATTACTGTACCTACTTGCTTCAAGAGAATTCATTGCCTTTTATAAAAGTTTGATGTTTTCATATAAAATGCAATTGCTTACAACTTATATACTTCCAGATAATGCTTAATATCTATTTTGTAGTGTTATTTACCACCTTTAAAATAACCCATTTCAGATCTACCCCATTGAACGACGTTGGTCTTGCTTATAAGATTTCATCCTACACACCAATATCGCTTATACCAATCATAGCAAAAGTCTTCAAAAAACTGCTACTAAAAAGACTCACCAAAAAGAAGACTAATTCCTAACCATCAGTTTGGTATGTGTTGGAAAAGGATCTTGAAGAAAAACAAGCATACTCGACAAGTCAAGGTTTGGCAATTGGGATTTGATTAAAAAACTGCTTAGGGACGAACCGACAAAAATTACTCAAAAACTAAAGAAAAATAAAGTCGACGTAGCGCCAGGAAGTGTTCTAGGACCAATCCTGTATCTTCTACAAACAATGGATATTTTAGTTGATACCAACACTTTTATGGTCAGTGGCTTCTCTTTGTTGATGATACTAAAATATCGAGTCCAGATTGGTCCTTAACAAAAACTATAAAAAAAATTATAAAATGCAGCCGATAAAGTAAGTGTTTGGACGCATAGACTCCAAATCAAACTAAATGAAACAAAATCGACTCATATAAATTTTACAAACAAAAACATAAAGAGTTCCAATTTCAATAAACAGAAAAGATATAACTTAATCCAAAAACCTTCGAAGTACTTTGAATGTAACGGTTAAATGGAAAGAACACATCAAAAAGAAAATAGAAGATCTTAACTTGAAGTGCAGAAGAATACACTGGTTAATAGGAAACAACTCTGAACTATTTATCATGAACAAACTTATACTATCTTAGCAAGTATTGAAAACCGTTTGAACATATGGATTCCAGTTATAGGGCTGTACAAATAAAACAAATGCTGAACCTCTCCGACAATTCCAGAAACAAAGTACTTTGTGAAATAATAAATGCCCATTGGTATATAAGACATATCTTTCAACATAAATAAATTAGGTGGTGCAACAGTCAGTAGAGAACCAGAGCCTAGTGACTTACAATTTTCAACCATTCCTGTGTGCGAGTAATTGGAGGGATGGAGGGTACCTACAGTTTATATGCCGAATCCGAATGGCTAATTTGAGAAAGTACTTTTTCATGACAAGAATTACTCTTGGAGAATTTGTCAATTCCTCGCAAGAGGCAGTACCCATGAAAAAAACTT
The DNA here is from genome assembly GCA_920104205.1 of Eupeodes latifasciatus. NCBI lineage: Eukaryota > Metazoa > Arthropoda > Insecta > Diptera > Syrphidae > Eupeodes > Eupeodes latifasciatus. The sequence goes on along the minus strand of OV049925.1, from coordinate 36,294,920 downwards.
TGGTGACACAGGCAGGGATCGAATCCAAGGGCTCTCGCATGACAGTCCAACTAACTAACCATCATGCCACGGGTACTACACCTATCAACAATGTGACCATTTAAATTTAAATGGTTACAGAAGTGGTTAAAAAACGCTGTGCCACACAATGAACGACTGCGAAGTCATAGCAACTCAGAAATGGAGACCGACTTAAATGTTCGAGATAATGTTTGGAGATTAAGAAGAAGCCTAATGAGGCTCATGAGCTTATGGTCTAAACGCTATGAGAATGTATAACAGCTATAAGCTTCTCCTAGTCTAGGATACCTAAAAGTCTAGGATAGTCTAGAAGAAGAAGAAATATCTATCTTTAAATTGGGCAACCCTAAACACTTAAATATAGAATTAAATGCACTTTCATATGTCACCAAAACCAACTAAATAACAGATGAAGGTAAGTAATTGACCTTTACCAAACACTTAACATCTCAAATAGAAATTTAAAACTATGTACCTATACATAAAAAATGACCAGCACAAAAGAATGCAACGAAAATGTAGACAACACAGAAGTATGCAACGAAATATCGATGAACACAAGTTGTAAAGTGATTAATGGTTTTAAAGACATTGACTTAAATGAGTTAAAAAAATACAATAATTTTTATTTGTGTTTCAATATAAGATCCACGCGTTTACATTGGAATACTTTTTGTACAAATATAAACCATTTTATAAACGAACTAAAAATAATTGTACTGGTAGAAACAAACATAACGAAGAAAAAGGATTTTATCAACTAGAAGGATTCGAACAGGAGGTGTTAAATCGAAATCAGAATAGAGGTGGAAGTATTATGATGTTTATAAAAAGTAACTTATCTCATAAAATTATACATACAATAATAACATCGTACGAAAATATTCAAATACATAATACATCCGTAAATACAACCGTTATTGGAATTTATAGACCACCCGGTTTCAGCAAGGCGACATTTTGTAAAGAGTTATCAGATCAAATAGGGCAAATTGAAAAAAAAAAACGAAAATGTAATTTTTATGGGAGATATGAATATTAACTTAAGGGACAACAACTCGAATTATTCGAAGGACTATTTGGACATGATGTCATCAAAAGGATTAATGAACGCAATAACTAAATACACACGAATTGATCCTAGAAATAGAACCAAAACTTTAATCGACCATATTCTACTTAACAAAGTTAACAGCGTAATAAATGAAGCTGTAATTGATAATGGTATTAACGATTACCGAGCGATTATCTTTTATGAAAAGTATGAAAAAATGAAGATTAACAAAATTTCATTTTGTTCATGCATCTCTAGCTCAAGAGTAAATCAGCTTATTACAGAAGAAAATTGGAGAGAAGTTTTGGATGAAGAAGATGCAGAGAGGATGTACAATAGACTATTTCAAAAATTTGAAAATATATACAAAAAATCAACATACCAGCGAAAGACAGTTAAAAAAAGACAAAACAACCCATGGATAACAACAACATTAATCGATGAATGTAAAAGAATAGGATATTCTATACAGAAGATGGAAAAATAATCGGTGAAATTTAGCGTATGAAAAAGAGTATAAAACCCTACGTAACGAAATCAATATACACATAGTAGTACACAAATCGAACTATTTATTATAAGAACAAGTTTATACAATTTAAGACTGATTCGAGGAAAACATTAGGTCTAATTAACGAAATACTAGGACGAAAGAAAACAAATATCGACGAAACATTGGAACAAAATTTTAGAACAGAGATGACAACACTATCAATGGAACTGGCGGAGTTTTTCTCTTCTCAGACAGAAAAAATAATTCATAAATGCAATATAAAAAACGTTAAACAACATCAATGACACAGTGGAAAGTTCAATATTTTCATATGCAACTAATGTCACTGAGTGTGCGAATGTAAATAATTCGCGCAAATGCAAGCACAACTTTAAGATATTTGAATATTAATTCATTTTTTCTAATTCATTTAGTTCATTTTAAATAATAATAAATACGTTCCACAAATTGTTAAATAAGATAAAAATGTCATTTGAATGTCAAGATTATATAACGAAATTAATGGATTGTATATATTTGTGATTGTACACTAAGTCATATGATAAAATTAAAGATTATTCTAATTACAAGTTTGAACACGACAACGTCTTTTCTTTTGGAACATTTTAAACCAGCAATATTTTTCTAAAACTTTGCTAAAGTTTCTAGTCGAGAACATTTGGTCCTTCGAGAGTTTTTATTTAACATACAAACAGTATTAGAGTTTTTTGTTTTTTCTTAATTTAAATAACAATCAGTGCAAGCAAATTTAAAGTCAATGCATTAAGTTAATGACATTTACACAAAAAAAAATTAAATATAGTGCGGTGTGTGCAGTTTAAACGAACAATAAATCTTATTAAAATAAAGTATAAAAAATAAATCATTTAAACGATCCATCGTTCAATCGGAGCCCCAACAGCAACATCAACGACGACGTCAGCAGCAACATAAACGACGACGTCAGCAGAATCTTTAACCACGACGACGTCAGCAGCAATTCACCAACAAAGTCAGCATCCGTAGCCGCAGCATACAAGCAGTAAGTCGTTGCTTTTCTTGTTTGTAAAACCTGTCCCGATTTCGTTTTTTTATATTACTCTGTAATTTAAATAAATTTTAAAGAAATGGAAAAATCATATAAGTATGGGGAATTGCAAAAGGGGTTACTTACAAAAATTATCAAAGACCTTACTAATTTCAAAAAGGCTCCGAAAGAGCGGAGAACACCAGCATATGCATCGGGACGTCTTTCAAAGCTAGAAGAAGATCTAGCTACGTCCAAAGCCTATCACGAGGCAATCATTGGCGGTGGTATGCTAGAAGAATATTTAAAAAAAGATGAATTATTAGTGGTCTATGATCAAATGTATGATATTTACCTCGAATATAGGGCAGAATTGGTAGAGGCGATGGAAAAATCGAAACCACTTCTCGCAGGTGACGTGTTAGTGGGTGCTCCGCCCCCTCATTCTTCTGCATCGTCCTCACATTCGGCGATTAGACTCCCGAGGATTGATCTGCCCAAATTCGACGGTTCTTACACAAACTGGCGTGCTTTTCACGACAGATTTCAGGCTCTCGTCCATAAAAACACGAGCCTTGAGGACATCGACAAATTGCATTTCCTACAAACGTGTTTAATAGGTGATGCACATCGTTTTATGCAAAACATTGCTGTTGAGTCTGCAAGTTATGAAAAGGCATGGGAACTTTTGGAAGAGCGCTACAATCATAAACGCATTCTGGTGCACATCCAAATGCAATCGCTTTTTGGTCAACCCTCATTGACGCGAGAAACGGCATCTGGTCTCAAGGAGCTCTTGTATACAACAAGAGAATGTCTTCTCGCTCTTCAAAATTTGGAGGTTCCGATTTCTTCGTGGGATACAGTCTTGATATGGTTCCTTGTACAAAAGCTTCCTAATACAAGTCAAAAATTATGGGAGGAAAAATTAGGGAATAGCAAGGACTTACCGAAATTTGATGCGTTTTCCGAATTTTTAGAGACACGATTCCGTACGCTTGAAGTTATGGGCCAACAAGAGCTAGCTACGTCCACCAGGCACAAAGAAGAGTCATCTGTTAATTCAAGGTCACGTTTTCAACCAGCGACTTCAAAGGCTTTACATACAAAGCATGTTGTAAAGCAGCAACCTCAGAAAAGTCCGAAGCACTTTCAAACTAGCCAAGTGCTTTGCAAATTGTGCAACCAAAGCAAGCACTCCCTTCGAAAATGCCAGCAATTTTTGGCAATGGACAGTGTCAAACGCCGAGAAGTAGTTGGGAGAATCCGTGTTTGTGAAAATTGTCTCACATATGGGCATTCTCTCCAGGAATGCCAGAGTTTGAGCCGGTGCTATTTCTGTCAACAGAAACATCACTCGCTCCTGCATTTGCATCACCATAATAACTCTTTTCAACCACAACAACTAGGTTCTGAACACCAGTCTCAAGTCGGAACATCAAGCCAAGGTATGCCGTCTCAACCGAGAGCTACCGGTTCTAGTTCTAACGCATTTCAGGCCTCAGTGAACCCGAATGCGCCTGAGTTCCAACCAGCTATTCATCAACAAACTCAAAACTACCACGCGTCGCACGGTGTTCGTGCCCAAACACACCAGGTGCTCCTAGCCACAGCAGTTGTCAAAGCGCGAGCCACGGATGGAAGAATTCGTTTACTACGTGCCCTGGTTGATACCGGGTCAGAAACGTCTTTCATAACAGAAGCTGCTGTTCGTCTGCTGAAGTTGGAAAAGCGACGTGCCATTGTTGAGGTATCGGGGTTGGGGTTGGTCAGCAGCGGCACAACGCAGCATACCGTCGAAGTGCATTTTGCTTCTCGCTATTCGACATTTGAAACTGCCACACAGGCTTTGGTTTTTAAGTCGCTGACTGGGCATCTCCCGGCCCAACGAGTGGTACCCAACAATTGGAATCACCTTAAGGGTCTTTCGTTAGCAGATCCCCATCTCTACGAACCTGCTCCTATAGATTTATTATTTGGAAGTGATGTTTGCGCCCAAATACTGCTACCGGAAATAAGAAGGTCTCCGGATAACAACGGACCGATAGCGCAAAATACGCAATTAGGGTGGATCGTGTTAGGGAAAGTTCCAGAGGAAATTCCCCGGCAAATTCGAAGTTTCGTGCAGGTTACCGACCTCGGAATGCAGCTACAGAAGTTTTGGGAGATGGAAGAAACGCCGTTCCAGACACATGAAACCCTAGACAACATTGCTTGCGAAGAACATTTTGAAAAGAATACGACACGTTTACTAGACGGGCGATACCAAGTCAGATTGCCGTTCAAAGAAGGTCTTCCAGCGATGGGATCCAGCCGTCAAGGAGCTACTCGACGATTTCTCCATCTCGAGAAAAGACTCGCTGCTGATCCTAAACTTTGTGAGGACTATTCAAAGTGCATAAATGAGTACATCAAGCTCAACCACATGGAAGAAATAGATGAAGACGACACGGTTTTGGCGACCCCTTACCACTATTTTCTTCCGCATCATGCAGTTTTTAAGGAAGCGAGTTCCACAACAAAGCTGAGAGTAGTGTTTGACGCAGCTTCTAAAGCTTCGGATGGGAAATCCCTCAACGAACATCTTCTTGTAGGTCCAAAATTGCAGACCAATATCATCGATCTTGTTCTCAGATGGCGTACTCATCGAGTTACTTTTACGGCAGACATTGAAAAGATGTACCGTCAAATTTTGGTAAGTTTCCCAGACCGATACTTTCAGCTAATTTTGTGGAGGGAACAGAAATCTTCACCGATTAAAGTCTTCAAAATGAACACTGTCACGTTTGGTACAGCGAGCGCACCATATCTTGCGATTAAGGTTTTGAAGAAACTAGCTGACGATGAAAGTCAGAATTTTCCCGAAGGGGCGAAGGTTGTCCGTGAGGACATGTACGTTGATGATCTGATCAGTGGAGCAGATTCCATCGAAGAAGCGAAGAGGAAACAACATGAAGCCAAGCAGCTCTTAGCGTCTGCGGGATTCAACCTGAGAAAATGGACGAGTAACTCCAAGGCTCTCCTCGAAGACATCGCTGCCGAGGATCGAGAACTCGATTTTGAACTCCCGTTTAACACCTCAAATCATGTCAAGACACTCGGCATTAAATGGTTTCCACTTGACGACTACTTTTCGTTTCAAAATCTGCAAGTTTCACCAGGAGACATCACAAAGCGATCAATGTTGTCGACCATCGCTAAGCTGTTCGACCCACTCGGTTGGATATCACCCTGCATCATCACGGCGAAACTAATGATGCAACGCCTCTGGGAGCATGGTTGTGATTGGGACGATCCAGTTCCAACTGCCTTAAAGACGGAATGGGAAGCTTTTCAACGAGAACTTCCTTTAATCGAACAACTGCGAATTCCAAGATGGATCCAGAAAAGCCCATCTAATAAGGCTGTCCAACTTCACGGATTCTGTGACGCCTCCATGAAAGCTTTCGGTGCAGTAGTCTACATTCGGGTCTTAGACACGGATAATCGAATCCTTACCAGCCTACTTCTTTCAAAAACAAAAGTAGCACCAAGTCAGCGAACCATCACGCTGCCTCGCCTGGAACTCTGTGGAGCTGTTCTTCTGTCGCAGCTACTTAGTTACACCAAGGATATCTTGGCCATCCCCGATGTCGATATCTACGCGTGGACTGACTCGATGATAGCGTTAGCTTGGATACAAGCGTCACCAGCAAAATGGACCACGTTCGTATCCAATCGTGTATCCGAAATTCAGCGGCTAATAAAGATCGACAGCTGGGGACATGTCGCAACATTGCATAACCCAGCCGATCTAGCGTCTCGAGGTGTATTTCCGGCTGAACTGGAGTCACTGGATATGTGGTGGAACGGACCTGAATTTTTAACGCGACAATGGGAATTCGATGTTCCGCATCAACCCATCGACAACGACACTGAAGAAGAAAAGAAGGATAAGAGTAAAGTGAATGTTTTAAGTATCAATATCACTCATAGCGATAGAATCTTGCAGGCTATTCACGACTTTTCCAGTTTACTCAAACTACTTAGAGTCGTCGCCACCTGTTGTCGTTTCGCAATCAAATGTCGACCTAAGCTTGGTCCTATCACAGGTCCAATCAATCCAAAAGAATTAGATGCAGCACATCAAATAGTGGTCAAGGCAGCACAGAAGGAGATGTTTGGAGACGAGATTCAACAAATTCTTGGAAATGCCAAAATTCCAAAGAATTTACTTTCGTTAAACGCATTCATTGATTCTAACGGAATCTTACGAGTCGGGGGACGTTTAGCAAACTCCCTCCTTTCCTACGATGCCCAACATCCGATACTGTTGCAGAGCAACCACCATTTTACGAGTCTGGTTGTAAGAAATGCTCACAAGCAAACTCTTCACGGCGGAATCCAGCAAATGATTAATTACATCCGACAACGATATTGGATAGGACAAATTCGGCGAAGCGTCAAGCACCAGTTGCATAAATGCCCTTCTTGCTACCGGCAAAAGGCATCTGAAATGCAACAACTGATGGGAAACTTACCTGCTGCTCGAGTACGCATATCGCGCCCATTTAGTCACACCGGTGTTGATTATGCGGGACCAATCGAGATAAAAGCTTGGAAAGCCCGTGGAGCAAAAATACTAAAAGGCTATTTCGCAGTATTTATCTGTTTGGCAACCAAAGCCATTCATCTCGAAGTAGTATCAGACTTAACCACCCAAGCATTTCTAGCAGCATTCAGACGGTTCACAGCCAGAAGAGGAAGCTGTAAGCAAATCTATAGCGACTGCGGAACTAATTTCATCGGTGCCAATAACGAACTGGCAAAAATGATGCAAGAAGCACAACACGACTGGAAGCAGGTAGCAGAACTATTGGCAAATCACGGTACAGATTGGCATTTCATTCCCCCAGCTTCTCCCCATTTCGGTGGCCTATGGGAAGCGGGTGTGAAGTCTGTCAAGTACCATCTCAAACGAGTCATTGGAAGTGAGAGGCTTACCTTCGAGGAGCTCGCGACGCTTCTAGCACAAGTAGAAGCTTGTCTGAATTCGAGACCTCTATGCCCACTAACCGATAGCATCGATGATTTGAACGCGCTAACCCCAGCACATTTCTTAGTCGGAGAATCTTTGCATGCAGTACCACAAGGTGAAACCGAAACAAACATTACACATAAAGATCGATGGAAACGAGTTCAGGCATTATCTGAAGTATTTTGGAAACGATGGAATTCTGAATACTTATCTCGGCTTCAACAACGCCCGAAATGGACAAAAATCCAAGAAAGGCCGAAGGTGGGAGATTTGGTTCTATTGAAGGACGAACGACTTCCACCAACACATTGGAATATGGCGCGAATAGAAGAAACTCACAGCGGGTCAGACGGTTTGGTACGCGTTGTCACGCTCCGCACCAAGTCTGGGCAGTTTAAACGACCGATTACTAAAATTTGCCTTTTACCTTCAAACAAAACCACGGAACAAACGAGTCTTATATGAATCAAATTTAAAACCGTCAGAATCATATAAAAATCATGGCATAAAAATATAAAGTCATCAAAAAACAAAAAAAAACGTAAACAAAACCACATCAAATAAAATAAAATACCAATTTTAATTCTGAAAATTTAAATTTTATTCAAACTATAACACCAATAACTTAATCTTAAAATTATAAATTATAAATTAGTCGGCAACAAACAATATAGTTTAACAAAATTAAAACATTTTGATTCAAAATATTTCAATTCGACTTAACACAAGATGGCTAACTTCAAATTCTTTAGCTTAATTCATCGCGAAAATTGTAATATCCACAACCAAAACATCAAAATTAAGTCCACAATTCAGCTTCAGCACGTCAAACGTCAGATCTAATTCACTAAATTCAAAACAAATCAAAAAAAAAAAAATCACAAATCATAATTAAGAACACATAAAATTATTCATTTCACCGAAATTAAATATCAAATCACTTAATTCAACGTTTCAAAACACCAAAATTAAATATTAAATTACTTAATTCCACATTTCGATTAAAACATCAATAAATATTTGCATCAAAACAAAATATATTCTAATAATTTATCAAATAAATAATAATCGCACAATTCCACGAATTTACAAAATGTTTAAAGCACTTCCCAGTCACCACAAAATAAAATTTATTTAAATAAAACACAATTTCTACGAATTTAAAATTTGCAACACAAACACTCAACTCAAGATAATAATTTAAAAAAAAATTTAATGAGTAAAAACATACGACCGATACACGGCACCGCTCGGTCAAAATATGTCTACTTAAAACAAATAAAAAAAAAAATAAATAAAAGGAACTCACCCACTGTTTTAACAAAACAACACACAATAAAATCATATATGTACATATTATTTAATTCAACCGCACTTGAATTATATTTCTAAAATTAAAATTGATGTAACGCATCAAAATGAAAACTTACGTTTTTTTTAATTAATTAAACTAAATAAATTAATCACATTTATATCAACAAATCACAAATTTTAAACTTTATTAAATTAAATGCAGACGGAAAACAAACCCGACCGGCACACAGAACACGATATGAAATACATTGAAGAATTAAATGAGACAAAAAAAAACACAAAATCAACAATCAGCGGTTCTTTTACTACACATACTACGTTTGTGTTACCTTACCGTAGAATATTTGTTGCTGTTGGTTTCGTTTACTGTACTTGTTGTTTTTTATTATTTTTCTAATCATATTCTCTCTCGTTGCATGTTCAATGGAATTGGGTTGAAATTAGCGATAACCAAAAGATGTCGATAGTGCAGCGCAAAAGAGTTATACCAAACTATCAAAACAATGGCGGGGAGAATGTGCGAATGTAAATAATTCGCGCAAATGCAAGCACAACTTTAAGATATTTGAATATTAATTCATTTTTTCTAATTCATTTAGTTCATTTTAAATAATAATAAATACGTTCCACAAATTGTTAAATAAGATAAAAATGTCATTTGAATGTCAAGATTATATAACGAAATTAATGGATTGTATATATTTGTGATTGTACACTAAGTCATATGATAAAATTAAAGATTATTCTAATTACAAGTTTGAACACGACAACGTCTTTTCTTTTGGAACATTTTAAACCAGCAATATTTTTCTAAAACTTTGCTAAAGTTTCTAGTCGAGAACACTGAGATTGAAAACATTCTCAATACACTTGGAGAAAATAAGGCTCCAGGATTTGATGGAATTAAAACAATTGATACTATAAAAAGCTATAAGGACGTCTTTGCTTCTATTCTATGCAAATTAATTAATTTGAGTATAACTCAATCAAGAATTCCATCTATTTTAAAAACAGCAGTTGTAAGGCCGATTTACAAAGGAGGAGCAAAGGACCAACTAAACAACTATATGCCAATTCTTCCAGTTGAAAAATGTTTGGAAGGTGTGATTGCCAACAGGTTGCAAGGTTTTGTTGACAAACATGCATTGATTCATAGAAGCCAGTACGGTTTTCAGAAGGGTAAAAATATAGGAAAGTCATTTGGTGAGTTTGCGAATTGTATCAACGAAAGTTTAGATAAGAGACATCACTTATTAGTAATTTTCATGGACTTCAGTAAGGCGCTTGACACATTAAATCACTCAAATCTTATTGAAGCTCTAAGAAGAATTGGAATTCGTGACTCTACTTATGGCTGATTGGCTGACAGAATATCTGCAAAACAGAACATTTTGTGTTAAAATCAAAGATGCTGTGAGTAAGAAAAAAGTGATGAGTATGGAGTTCCGCAGGGATCTAAACTGGGTCCAATTTTGTTTGTCTTATATGCACTAACGAATTGCTACGACTCTTTAAACAGAGTATTCCCTTCGCTTTTGCTGATGATACGGCTATTGTCGTTCGCCATAGTTCTCTTGATACGGCAACATAGATAATTCAAGAAGAATTCAACATGGCAGTTAGATGGTGTCACGACAACGGCTTGGTTATGAATGCATCAAAAAGAAAAATGATGCATATCAGAAGTCCACAGTTTAAACTGAGAACCCAACAGATTTATTTACAGAATGATGAATGCCCTGAAACGCAAAAAGAATACATCGAATTAGTAAGCAACTACGAGTATTTGGGAGTAGTAATAGACAGTCACTTTTTATGGGATAAACACATAGGAAAATTGAGGATGGACCTAAAGTAAGCGATGTTTGCACTATCTCATCTAAAATACCACACTAACCACGATGTTTTAAAGCAAGTGTATTACTCATAGATAGAATCTAGGATACGATATGGTATACTTGCTTGGGGTAATGCAGCTAAAACCCACATTATCAAAATTCAAAAACTCTAAAATGCAGCTATAAAACAAATTAACAACAACTATCGACAAACGTATGACACACTTTTTAAGCCACTACAAGTTGAAGATATTTTTAAGATGACAACCATAATAGAATACTTTGATGATGGTGTTGAACCAACTCAACACCAGAAAACGTGCACAAGGAATGTCACAGATACCAAAAAACTACTAACTAACTACGGAAGACGTAAACTTCAACACACCGTACCAAGTATAATCAACGGACTACCAAGAGAAATTGTCACGATTCAAAACTTTAAAAAACGAAAAAAAGAACTAAACAAATATTTCAATAATTGCACAAATTAAAATTTTATATATATTTTATTAGGTATAATCGATACTTATTTTTTTTTTATTTTTTTTTTTTTAATTTGAACTTTGAAATTGCATTTTATATAAAATCGTAGACTTTGCTTATTTTTATTTTAATATAATTGATAGATATTCTTCTGCAGACAAGCTTCGGCTTCGCAGATACTATTGTAAAAACCATATTCAAATAAAAAAAAAAAAAAACAAAAAAAAAATGCAACCATGGTTTGTTGGGAAACCCTATGATAATTAAATAATCTTTCATTTAAACCAAAAACCGACTAATTAAAAAATGGGATCAATTTGCTAAATTTACCAAATACTTAACACTTTAAATGCAGGCAACCCTTATGAGTTTTTAAGGCAACCCTATATAGTTGTTCGTGGAAGTGACCTTTTCCAAAGTGATGAGAATATTGATGACGGGCTTTTGGTCAATGAAAAAACACAATTATTTATATTTTCACGACGTTTCGTTCATGTCTATGAACATCATCAGGTGTGGCAATTAATCTATATTTGCATTAATAAATTGGTTACAATTTTGATAACATAACGTCTTAAGACGAAAATAGACAAATTGGAGCATTCAGATTTAATTTACAAAATAAATTGTAAAGGCAACTCGGACGAAGAATGCAACCAAATTTATATTGGAACCACCAAACAAAAATTAAAAAATAGACTTTCAGGACATAAATCAGACTTAAAAAGTAATGACTCACAGAAGACAGCACTGGCATCGCACTGTATTACTCTTAACCACACTCCTGACTTTAAAAATGTTAAAGTACTACAAAGAGAAGACAACTATAATAAGAGAATTATAATCGAAACGCTGCATATCATCAACGCCAACAACACCATGAACCAAAAAACTGACATGGAAGAGATAAGCCCTCAGTACAAACACTTGTTAGAGAGTACGAGAATAAAAACTTCTAATAATATGATCTCATGACACTAATTTTCCTATGCCTGTTACTTGTAAGTTGAACTTTGTGTAGTTAGTTCTAATTTTTAATTCTTTAATTTTTGTAAAAATTGTTGTGAATCAAATGATTTTATTCTTAAGTGCAATATGCATGTAACAAGTATAAGTTTTCATAGTTTCTTCAATGTTATCAAAATTGTAACCAATTTATTAATGCAAATATAGATTAATTGCCACACCTGATGATGTTCATAGACATGAACGAAACGTGTCGTGACAATATAAATAATTGTGTTTTTTCATTGACCTAAGGCCCGTCATCAATATTCTCAACCCTATATTGTTCGATGTAAAATTAAATAACATTTTGTTAGTCACCAAAATCAATTTAATAATAGATATATTTTTTCTCCTTAGGCCCTCTTTTAAGCTTTTTTTTAAATAAGAGATTAGGGTAATTAAAGTCAAACATGCATTCTTATTTAGCAATATTTATCACTTTAGGGCCAAGTTACAGCTCTGCAATCCAAACCCAAGTTGTTATTCCAATAAATATCTTTGATAATACGAGTATATTGGTTATTATCAAATAGCTGATGAGGGTAGCTCTTCTACGTATTTGGTACTGTAAAGTGAATTGTAAATTAAGAAAGAAAACCCATTTGTCGATCTTTCATAGATTGCTCTGTATTAATATGGTAATATTCCTGGACTACTCTTGGTATCGATTCTTACTTAGTGTCTTTTGAAGATTTCCATCGGATAAAAAAAGGAAACTAATAAATTTAATTTACAAGTTCTTCATTTAGTGAAAAATTTTAATTGTTTAGAATTATAAATAAAACTTAAAAGGAAAGCATTTTGCTTGGTTGGATGAATTTACTTTTCAGCATCACTCTAAAACTTGGTTTCTTGATAGAGAATGTTTAACAAGAAAAGAAAACTGACTGCTAGATTCTAGAATCAATAATTCTATAAAGTTTTTCGACTATTAATTTTGTGAAAAAATTGTTGTGTGTAAGTTTTAAGTAATTTGAATTGAACTGCACTCAATCCCTTTTCACACCTTCTAAAATTTTGTGGTCTGCTCTTAATTTAAAGTAATTTTTATCAAGTTTTAACTTTGCGTAAATAAAGATATCCACCCACCTACAGCCTTGTCCGTTTTCCAAATGTGATATGATTTAATTAGCTAAGATTTTTGTCATTAAATATTCAGTTGTGGTTCCAGTCTAAATGTCATCCTCAAAATTCCAGAGTTTCCAATTCTAAATAGTTACTTTCAAAGACTCTTGAACATGCGGATTTCTAAAATTATTATTTATATCTATTGTACAAACTTATACCACTTATGACAATTCCAAGAAACACTAAGTATGTTCAAAACATTTGCTTATGTGCATGTGCTATGCATCTTCCTACACATTTGATTTTGAATAAAAACTTTTAAAAACCATAAAAGAAAACGTGGCATAAAGAATTTTCTATAAATAAAGAAGCTCAAAACGTTTTCCTTGAATGAAAGAAAGAGCTTACCTTTTCTTAGTATACATACATACATTTATTTTCTACACACGAATAGCATCTATCTAAATGAACAACAACATAAGACATAACTAACACATCATTTTCATACTCGTTGGAAAATTTTCCAAAACGAGAACATTTACATAACTATCAAACAACTATGCTTAACGTCCATTAGTTGTTGTAAGTTATAACGAGAAGATATAAATATAGCGTGTGATAATAGAGTTCAATTCACAACCCCTGTAGTTTTGAAGAATTTTCTTAAACATCCCATCATATCAAAAGAAGAAGAGTTTTCGCCAGTTTGTTGCTTGATGCGCGCATCAACCTCCTTCTTGCAGCTTAAACTTTTCGAATATTAACAGTTAGAAGTTTGTATACTTTACTAATAGGTGAAGCACCAAGGAACTCGCTAGCATCCTTAATAATGAAGGTAGGTATGTATATGTACCTATGTTCGTAAGTATAGGGACGACGGCAAATGACGATGATGACATACCACGCCTCCCAATCTATCCCACCCACATTTCATCATGTTGCATGTTCATGTTGATGGTACACAAAATTATAAATATATGGAAAATCCATTGAACCATATAATATTTTCTTGCTGCCTTATCGCTCGCACTGCTAAAACAACAACAAAAATAAGAACAACAAAATAGAAAATATTGTGCATAGCAAGAGAAAAAAAATATCAGAAAGTTGTTAACTTATATTAGATGGCAAAACTTTTACATTGCTCATCAAAACTTAGGACAAGTTCACTGGCCGCCCTACAATATAATGTTATTGGTATATAGTATATGGGGCACATAGCAAGTGGGTGCCACTGCCACTGCCATAGCCACAATCTGCACCCACTTCAACATCTTACAAGCTGTCTTGGCCACCATATTGCTATACTCTTTGTTTCTATACATGGGAATGAGGGTGTTCTCGTTTGTTTATGAATAAATAATAAACATTTCCTTGGTGTTTTTGACAGCATGTTTAACACGAACATTTTTGTTGGTTGGAGGGGGGGGGGATAGGCCATTTATCAGGATGGCACTGACGTTATTCGGTGCTTAAATGCAATTTCATGTACCCAATATAGAATTATAATAGATTGAAGACCGAACAAAAATTTGACGAATCCTTTTGGTACCAGTGCCTGTCGTGTAAATGTTGATATATGTTCAAAGAAAATAATTGATTCAATTTGAATAATTGTGTCTTCTTAAGGTGAGAAAGTGAAAAAGCAGAAAGCACTATTTTTGTTTCAATACAATTATCTCACCTGCTTCAATTCAGATAAGAATATGATACATACCTATGTTTTAAATATAACTGGTTATCCATTTTGCGAATTCAAAAGTATGGGGCTGGAATTTGACATCAGTCAAACTAAGTTGGTAAAACAATTATTTTGTCAGTTGAAGGTCTGACATTTACGAAAATAGATCGCTTAACTACCGCACAACGCATACAAATTGTTAAAATCTACTACAAAAATGGTTATACTGCCACAGTCACATATCGTGCTTTCAAAGGAGATTATGGTGTACAGCAATTTGCAAAATTTTGAAGAATTTTGAAGAGACTGGATTGGTTACAGATGTTTGTAAGGCCTGTGCATCATCGTTTCGTTCGTACCACTGAAAGTATCACTGCTGCAAGTGAAAGTTTTGCCGAAAACCCGAATGTGTCGATTTCTCGTCGAGTCGTTCTCAGGAATTAGGATTGCCTTACGGCACATTATGGCGTATTTTGCATTTGTATGTTAATAAACAAAATGTTCATAATTGGGGTTCTGAGAATCCTCAAGTTATTGAAGGGAGGCCATAACATCCACAAAAAGTCACTGTTTGGTGTGCTCTTTGGCCCAGATGTGATTGGACCTTATTTCTTCGAATACGACGATTTAACAACAACTGCCACCATCAATTCGGAGCGTTAAAGTCATATGGCCTGCTATTGAAGAATACGACTTGGAAAATATGTGGTTACAACAAGACGGTGCCACATGACACACAACTCGAGCGAATATGGCTTTATTGAAAGAGACATTACGTGACCGCGTAATTTCTCGTTTCGGTGATACCTATCAACTGGCCACCAAGATCATGCGATTTGACACCGCTTGCATTTTTTTGTGGGGTGACGCTAAAGACCGTGTTTATGCAGACAAACTTTTAACTCTTGAGCACATAAGAACCAACATTCGTCAACTTATGGCTGAGATACAGCCCAATTTGTGTCAAAAAGTGGTCGCAATAACATATCTTAAAAGAATCGTTGCTTGCAACAATTCTTGTGATGGTCATTTAAATGATGTAATGTTTCACACATAATTTCAACGTTCAAACTTTATAATAAAAAAGAAATATCATGAAAAGAAATATTTTGTATGTGTTTTATTTACGTCTACTTTTGAATTTGCAACCGCAAAATGGATAACCCTGTATTTGTTCTTAATCCAAAGAAACAAAAGAATGTTGCAAAAGTGAGAAGTAGATTATGACAGTTTATGGTAAACATGGCTTAGGATATACTCTTATTCCTTAAATTTTTCTCCTATTATTAATAAATATCTGTAAGAAGGGAAAATTAAATAAATAAATAAATAACATTAAACAAACCCCTAATTCAAAAAATAGTCATTTTAGTCTATTTTCTATAAACCAGAGCCATAGACGCCGCCCGCAGAACTTTGACTTTTCGGTCGACCGACACTTTATCAATTTTTTAATAGAGATTTTTAATGAAGTTGTTTATTGTTTTCTTTTGGTCGGGTTCTTGAATCTTGATATTCTCACTTAGACTTTTTGTTTTGAAATTTCAGGCCAATACCCACTATAACTCACTTATCACTCTAAAAAAATATTAAAAACTGTTAATATCGCACACAAAGTTTTATTTTTTAAACTTAAAATTGATTTGTTCCTAATTAGTGAACCCTTACAATAATTATTATACAATAAGACCACTTCAAAAGTTTTTTTTTAAATAAAACAAAAACGGTTTTAGGTATCAATGAAATTCTTTATTCCTGTGAAAATACGGTCGATGCCATGATGTATGGAACTCGATTTCTTTTGCATGGAAACCACGGGCACGCTTGCAGAAGTTCAGACGCTGAACCCAATTTTCGACGGTTTTCAAGCATAAATCGGCCGATATTTCTGCAATTTCAGGCTCGATATTTGTACGAAGTTCATCAACCGTTGCTGGCTTGTTGGCATAGACCATAGACTTGACGTAGCCCCACAGGAAAAAGTCTAACGGCGTCAAATCGCACGACCGAGGCGGCCAAGCGACTGGACCATTCCGTGAGATAACACGTTCTCCAAACTTAGTTACAATACATTGATTGTGACATGGAGTACGTGTGGATTGCTGCCTGACCAATACCGCATATTTTGTTTATTGACGAAGCCATTCAGCCAGAAATAAGCCTCATCGCTGAAGATGATTTTTCGATGAAAATCCGAATCATTTTCAAGTTGTTGCTCAGCCCAATTCGCGACGCTTATGGTGGTCAAGCGGATTCAATCCTTGCATCAATATAGTCTTGTTAGGATGTAGGCCAAGGTCTTTTCGCGAAATTTGCCACAACGACGTCACAGAGATGCTCAACCCTTGAGAACGACGACGACGCACGTGTCAGAGACACATTTGAGCTTTCTGCAACTGAAGCCTCAGCGGCAGCAATATTCTCGACACTACGGGCACTTCTTTGTCTCAATGGCACCGGAACATTTTGTACTGTTCCTCTGGATTCAAATTTTTTCAGTAGACGCTCAATTGTTGAGCTAGGACGATTATGATGACGATAAATTGAACGAAGCGCTCTTAACGTTGAGGCCACTGACTCCGAATTTCGGTAGTAAATTTTAATAATGTCGACTAGTTGTTGGCTCATATATCTTTCCATCATGAAATGGCAAACCTTACTGAAGATGAAGAGAAATGTCAAAAGAGCGGCAAGAAATATGGCGTAGTTTGCTGTCCCTGTCGCTCTACTTATGTAGCGTCTCATTTGAAAGTCCCTGTATACCTATAGAAAAAGTAAGTATACGCCCAAGTGAACATTGGAGTTTATTTTCGTTTTTTAAGAAAATGAAAGTAATTGGTGGGGCAAAATTAGTCACCTGATTTCTTTGCATTTTATAAGACTTTTTTCAAGATCCTCGGTGAAATATGTTCGCATTTGTGTCGAATACAGTGGCTTTGAGTGGATGTAAAGGCTTTTCGTGCATCACTTTTAGATTTTCAGTACCTCAGAAATGAAGATTTTGTTTATTGATGTAAACGCTTAAGTCGTAATGATCCTCGTCGCTCATGATTATTTTTAAGAACCACGCGAACATATCTAAGTCTTTCACTAAAATTTGCCTGTTTCTTCACCTGGTTGATGTTTGTTTGTTCTCAGCGACATCAGCAGCAACCGACATGATATTCTCAACCAAACGATGACTGTGGTGGCGGGCATGCCCTGCATGGTCTCTTGTGGTTCCAGTCAATTTAGACAAAATCTATTGATATATTTAAAATTAGAGATTGTATATTTTTCGAATTTTGTAAATGACAATTTCGAAGTTTTTCGAAAACCACAAAACTTGAACTATGAAATCTGAAATGGAAACGTTCACCTGTTTTCAAGAAAAAGTGGCCCTTCCAACGCAGAACATCTTAACTCCTTTGACTTGCTGATTTAAAATATGGTTTCGACAGGGTTGTCCTGCAGGGGCTGCCGAAAAGGAATTTTTGTACGTTTTTAGACTACTACGGGTAGCTACTAAAAAGTGGTCTAATCCGAAAGCCCTTGAGTCCCTGATTGCGAATATGTAGATGTTAGATGTCTAGGTTGCCACATTTTTCCGGCAGACGTCGCGACGTCGGCAAAAATTCTTTTTTTAACATGTTTGGACTTTTGGCAAACCACTTAAGATTTGTCGCATTCGAAAGATTTGGACTTCCTGAGTTTAAATGTTTACATGGCAGATGCGATTAAATTCTCGGAGTTTTTAAACAAATATTTGGATAACAGATGTATCCCAATAAAATAAATCACAATCGAATATCAGAGTGTAAACGATATTTAAAAAAACAAGTTTGTAACCCACTAAACGGTTAGGGAGCGCGATAAAAATCAAGAATTTTTAAAATTTATTTTTAGCAAAGATATTTTGAGAGAAACCACTTCTGTTGTAAAAAATGGCGAGTGTTATTGGTGTTTTTGAAATAAACAAAACAAAAGCAACTTTTAAAAAATACACATATTTGTTTAGTCTTACTAAAATATTTCTAGTATTTGGTAGCAGACCCCTTGTTTTCAATCGCTTCAGTACATCTTCCAGGCATGGAGTCAATTAAATTGCTTATTATGCTGTTTGGGATACTTTTCCAAGCCAATTTAATTTGATCAAATAGATCGTTTTTAATTTTTGCAATTAGTCCTTACAACTCGTCGATCTACAATTTTGCATAGATTTTCTATGGGGTAGAGATCTAGGGACTGTGCTGAACATTGTAACACATCTATCCGGTTTTCTTGAAACCACGCTCTAATCGTATTGGACGTGTGCATTGGTTCGATGTCCTGCTGAAATATGCATTTCAGAGGCAACTGATTCTCAGTGTGTGGCAGCATTATATTTTGCAAAAAGTCACGGTACATAAAACTATTCATTGTACCATCTGTTTTGTAAATCGGTCCCAGTCCATGCCATGAAAAACATCCCTACACCATTAAATTACCTTCTCCGTGTCTTACAGTATAGCTTTGGTCTAATGTGGATTCAGTGAATCTTTGGCTGGTCTGCGAACACGACGAAAACCATCGGAACTCCTGAAGTTGAATTTGAACTCGTCCCAAGAGAGTACGTTCCTCTATTTTCTAACGGTCCAGTTGATGTGGTCATGAAGAAATTTGAATCTCGCCATTAGCTTGTTTTTGGCGGAAATAAAAAGCTTTTTTACAGCTTTGAAAGATATTAGTCCACCATCAACAGCTCGTCTCCGAATTGTTCTCGCGCTTACGTTCAGGTCGACCTGGGTTCGTATTTCTCCTGATGATATAAAAGGGTCTTTTTAATTGATTTAATTATTGCACAATCCTCTTGTTTTATTGTTTTTCTTGGTCTGCCACCTCGATGAAATATTTGGAATGACTTTTTGGTTTTGTAAAATTGTATTAATCCGCAAATCACTGATTTTGCAATGGAATATTTGTCTGATATTGTAATTTGACTTATTCCACTTTTATATTCTTTTATTTCGTTAAAGTATGTGTTTCGGGCCATTTTACAAAGGTTAGCTAAGAGCACTAATGAACTGAATAACACCTAATAAATAGTTTTAACTGCACTCGTTTGCCAACACCTTTAATATGAGCAATGGATATTTTAATTAGCGGATTAACTTTTCTCTGTTAATAAGAAAAAGAGATATGGCAATAAAAAGTTGCTTTTGTTTTGACCAGCAAAAAATTGAGTTAACTGTCCTACTTATATCACATTTAGTGAACCGTTATGAAAACTATTTTCTCTTGTGGTCTATTCAGAAGTTTGTTAATACATAATGTATAACATTTTAGAAAAAATGTACATAATTAGTTTAAGTTATTCATTTTTGAATGACATAATGATAGAGGTATTCTTAGTTGCTAATGTTTTGGCCAACACTGTATTTCGTTCCTTCTGTAATAAAACAAAATATTCTGAAATCCATCTCACGATTTGAGAGATTTTGTTGACTTCAAAGAATTGAATTTTTTGATTTCAACATTGCCACCAGTGACACCATAATTAAGTTGACAAAAATACATTCAATATTTTTCAAAAGGATCTTTGACCGAAATATGTACACATTTTATTTTTATTTTTACATTTTTTTACTACTCGTACCCTAATTACTATTGATTTAAAAAGTCCTCTGACATGTAATCCAACTTTTTTGTTTAGTACCCAAACACGAATAGTTACAAATATGTAGCTTATATGTATATGTAACTATGTACATAAAATAACCTATATTTTTGTGAGTAAAATTGGTTATTTTCATAAAACAGAAAAAAAAAAATTATATTATGAATATATCATTAAATTGCTTCGAATGGATAAGTAAGTGCTGGAGAATAGCTCAATATAATATCATTCGTTACACCACTGTCGCAATACAGTAAACATTATACGTATTCGTCCCTTTTTAAATTAAATGAAGAAAAACAAATTAAACCAGAAACACACTGAACGATATTTCCATAATAACATTTTGCCGCATTGGGAAAAAAGTGGCTTCATTGCACACTTCCTGGTCACAGACTCAGACATACAGCTTATAGGTAAATAACTCCCAACTCAAATGTTGACCTTTTTGAGGACGAGAAAATAAAAATTGCAATTTGTTCACTTGGTGATTGTAGTATCCTTGCTGTGTACATATGTAGTCGTATATCAGACATCACATATCATAGAAGAGCATAGGTATGTGAAGCCTGGGTGGCTGTGTTTTTTTGGGGAACCAAATATAGCTATACCTATAAAGAACAGGACCAAAACGCCATGACACGTTGGAGGACAATAATTTATATCACAGAATTAATTAAATGTTGCAGAAAGTAAGAGAGGATGCAAGGATACAAAAAAAGCACAAAATATAAAAATTAACAGTGGGGTGTCTGTCACGAGAAAGTCCTGCTGCATATGAAGCATTCTTCGTACAAATTTTTATAAAAGTATAGCACCGGTGTTGAAGGCCAAGGCGATGGCTATAGCGTCATCGTCGTCGTTGTCGTGTCGGCAATGTGACAAGTGAAATATTTCACACCCTATTCGCTTCACTATGCATTTTTTAACATTCCTCCCAAATGATTCAGCTCTGTGTAGTTTATGTATGTTATGTAGGTAAGCTATAGCTATCACTATCACTATATAACACATACCGTCATCACTGAATTCACGCCAAGGAGCCAAGCATACCTACAGATTAATGATGTGCATCCTTGCAATCTTACACTTTCTTGCTTTCACTCTATCTTTATTCTATATTCGGTAGTCTATCGTCCTTTCGGTGCATTATAGAGTGTACTGAACATGAATACAGCCACAGCCGCACGTTAGAGACAAATTTAAATACAAAATTCCCAACCAGTTAAATAAAATACAGACAATCAAATATGTACATACAAATACACACCTAGGATTGGGGTCACATATTGAACGCTAGCGCCGCTTGCTACGCTGATGTTCTGCCTCTGCCTCCGTTTCTTTTCTTCATTTTGTATTGCTAAAGCTAGAAGCTACAGGCTATACTATATATGTACGTTCAAGGACTACTCCCGGTCTCAGTAAGGTGCAGAATCCTTAGTTGATTCACGTATATCTATATAAGGATGTAAAATATGCACATTTTTTTTATTACTTGGGATGTTCCATATAAAAACCTATTATAGGGCATGTTTTGGATTCGAAAATAAAAATTTAATCAGATCTTACTTTGATAGAGGACGTGGAAATAGGGGGTCCCACAATTTGTACCTAATAAATTATTCTTTAAAGTTTGCAAAGGTAAGAAGTAGTACCCGTGGCATGATGGTAAGTGGGTTGGACTGTCATGCCAGAGGTCTTGGATTGAATCCCTGCCTGTGCAATCTAAAGTTTTTTTTACACGGGTACTGTCTCTTGCGAGGAATTCTCTAAGAGTAATTCTTGTCATGAAAAGTGCTTTCTCAAATTAGCTGTTCGGATTCGGCTTAAAACTGTAGGTCCACTCCATTCCTGACAACATTACTCGCACGCAGAAATGGTTGCGAGTTGTAAGTCCTTAGGCACTAGTTCTCAATGGACTACTCGCCACCTAATTTATTTAATTAAGGGTAAGAAAGTTCCATGAATAACGGTACTTGTGACTTCAAAATGTCTTTAGTATTTTGATTAAACAAATTGAAATTTTAAGTTTTTTCAACAAGCTTCAAAATGTTTCCGATTATGGAATTTTCCAATAAGAGGTTTTGAATAGCCCGACATATGAGAAGCTGTCACTTTTGAAACTGCCATGTTTTGATATTTGAGCAGTTAAAACTACACCATAGTTAAAAATGAAATGACACAACACATTCTTCAACAACGGGTTGAAATTGTTGAAGTTTACTACAAAAATTGCTGCAGCCCTAGTTCGCAGTTTTGCAGCAAAAGTTGTCTGACCGTGTTATATCTTGAAGAGGTGTTCACAATTGACCTGCAAAATCTTGTGATGTAACTCTTGCAGACTTTTTTCATTGAGACTTAGTGAAAGATTAAGTCTCTAGCAATGCTACTCACTTGATTCAAGACCTTTAGAAATTGAATTCGTTAATTTGTCGAGTACATATAGTCGCAAATGCTCGAATTAGTCATGGAAATATCATGAAAAGTATATATGGTGCTGAAATCATAGCTGTGATGCCTATTTGGCCAATATTGTTTTTTAAAGTTATTGGAATAAATTTTTCTTTACAATGCAATTATTGATTTGATTATTGACGGAACGCGTTTATTTTAAATATCAAAATGAAACCTCTTATTGGAAAGTCCTTTAAATTAAAAATATTTGTTTTATATGTATGTATATGAAATTCAATTTCCATTTCCACTACTATATCTATCAGAGCAAGTACGTGCGATCCTGAAGTGCATTTTAGCCTAAGTTCCGTTATGTGAGGAGGAGTCTTATCGTCCAACAAAAAAATCAACAAAAATAAGAAAACCTTGTAAACTTACATCAGGGAGGACACTTAAATATTTCAGAACACGTTTAAATTGTACAACTTAAATGAACGCCTTTCTTTCTCTCAGCGGTGGTCTCAGTTCTCAGTGGTCCTGTTTGGTTTGAAGGTCATCCCATGGGTGTGGAAGTGGAGACATTTCGAGGACTTTTGTTGTTCCGGCAACGCCATCGCCATCGCCATCTTCATCGGTATCGGGAGACAGGCTTCAAAAATCGATGGGGACATTCATTTATATGATTTTATATTCTTTGTTTTCTTATTTTTTCTTTGTTTTTTCCTTTTTTCGTTTGTAGCTGTAGGTTAACATTAAATTGATATAAATATTTAATTTTTCTTTTAAATGCGCGAGAATAAAAGACATCAGAAGAAAAACACCATAGTACCGTCCACGACTGTGGGTCAAAAATATCAACATAGAAATTTATTTAAACAATATTGTTTTTTTGGTTAAACGTTTAAATATGAAAATAATGTTTGATCGATGGCCAGGCCATGACAACGACTGTGATTTTGACAATGTGACAGAGGGAAATATACTTTTTGAATGGTAAAATAAATGGTTGGTCTTTTGAGAATTTGAATGGGTTTTATAAAATTAAATTTGTTATGATAATTCAAATTAATAAATTGCGGCAAAATGGAAAATAAACAATAGCAACCAAGATTGAACCTTTTCTTGGTTGTTATTTTTTATTTTCCATTTTGCCAATCTACTACAGAATGAGAAAACTGTAGCCGAAGATTACTTCTGATGGCCTAAATTAATTATTTCTTTACCAGTTTTCTTGATATTTAAATAAAAATAAAACTTAACAAATAAATTAAAAATTACTTGTAATTATGAATTTTTTATAACTTTATTTATATCTATATTTGTATATGTACTTTATTTTAAATATTTATTATAACTGAAAATAATATCTTAATACATAATGCACCTGGTTTTTAAATTAATTTTTAGTCAGTAATAATGGTGTAGACAAATATTTTGTTTGTATTGTCAATGAATAAAAAACGGGTTGGTGTTGTATTAAAAAATACTGTACGTCAAAATTCTGTATTACAAAATATTGTATTAGCAAAATTCTGTTCAATCAAAATTCTTTAGAACAAAATTCTGTACCTCAAAATTTTAGTATGTCAACATTTTATATTTCAAAATGCGTGCAGCATTCTAAAGTACAGAATTTTTAAAACAGGTTTTTTTAAGGTATCATAACAATTTTCACTAACTCTAATTTAGCAACAAATTTAAAGGCAGTTTTACCATGTATCAATTATTCATGTTATAAGTACTGTTGTCAGGAACATATCAACATTTTGACCTCAAAAAAAAAAAATATAATTCGTCGCATCAAGTCCTGCTTGCTTTTCTACAGGTAGTTAAAAAACAGAACTGATATACAGTGTTTAGTTTATACGGCATTTTAAGTTTACAGTATTTTGAAATACATAATTGTGAAAAACATTATTTCGACCCACTTCCTTAAAACAAACATTTTTATTATGTTGCTGACAATTTCCTATCACATCAGCTTCTTGAAACATAGCTCTTTAAAGATATTTTCAAAAATAAAGAACGAAAAACTTGTTTATAACGCCATGGTAAAATAAATTGCAAATACTTTATATCTTTAAATATTACATCTTGTAGATACAGATTAAATAACTTTAATAAAAAAAGAGGCTGGGATGCGACCCACACTGATAACTTCCCATCCCGTCTGTCGATTTGTCTTGCTAAAAAGGTTTGTAGGTTTTCGTGTTTTGTTTGAAAAGTTATCAGTTAAATTATTCTAAAAACTTTAAAAATTACCAACAATATTTTGCAGAGTTTGATTTAAAAATCTATTTTGGTTAGCGAGATTTTCATTCGAAAAGCAATTTTTACCAATTTTAGTAGCATTTCTTAAAAGTTTTTATTTCTAATATAAAATTGGATGAATTAAATTAATTTGAAGCCAATGTTTTCTATCATTCACGAGATATCGAGAACCGAACATCAATTTTTACCAATTTTGCGTGCTATTTATTGTAGATTTCAATTTCTTATGAAAAAACTGACTGTTAGATTTTTATAAAAAAAAATTACTGAATGTTGATATTTTTTATAAAATAAAATTAATTTGAAGACTATATCTTAAATTTTTGAAAAGATATTTGAATCGAAAATCAATTTTTACGAACTTTTATTAATTTTTTTTAGGTTTTTATTTTTTGTAAAACAACTGTCATTTCGATTTTTCTTAACATTTTACTGAATGTTTAAAACAATATTCCTCATAAGGCCAATATCTCAAAGTTTTGAAAAGATATTATTTGATAAATTTGTTAACTTAATTATATTTGATATACATTCTTAAATACCTGTTTAACTGTTGATTATATGATTACTTTTCTCTTTTTAATTTATATGCAATTCTCTTTATGTATCTGTATATTTATTTAACTTGTTTTTCTCATTGATTGTTTCGATATTTGTTTGTCTATTTTTTATTTATTTATATGTGAATTTATTTAATTATTAAGTTATTTATTTATGTATTTATTTATTTATTTATTTATTAACTTCCCATAGGATGTTATTGTAATGGGTCCGATTTGTCAAATTAAAAATTTTGACATTTCTCGACGCTTCAAGGTCCCTAGAGTCGAAATAAAAGATTTTTAGAAAGATGCTGCTGTGCGTGTGTACGTATGTACGTCCGTACGTCTGTACGTTCGCGACATTTTTTTCGTCGTCCATAACTCAAGAACCCGAAGAGATATCGACTTCAAATAAATTTTGTTATACAGATAATAATGCAGAAAGATGCAGAAAGGGCTCTCAAGAAAATTGCGTGGGTGGTTTTTTTACCATAGCATTTTAAAAAAAAGGTGAAAATTTTGGTTAACCCTAAATATCTCATGAACCATTAACGCTAGAGACTTGAATTTAATTTTATATTATATATGTATGTATTGTAACGTAATACAAAGCAAGTATATTTTTGGAAAAAAAAATCCAATTAACGGTTTTTTTATAAATCAAAAAAACTGAAAAAAAAAATTTGTCACCTCGAAAATTTTACGACTAAAATATGATTTCATCTCCAAAACAATTTTGTGCAACGAAGAATAATGTTTTTGACATCTGGTAAAATTTTGAAAAAAATCTAATTGACAGTTTTTTTTTATCAAAAATAAAAACCTAAAAAAAATTACTCAAAGTTGGTAAAAATTGAATTTCGACTCAAATATCTTTTCAAACACTTGATATTAAAGCTTCAAACTAATTTTATCTTATAAGAAATACTGTTTTCAACATTCTGAAAAATGTTGAGAAAAATCGAATTGACGGTTTTTTTACAAAAAATAAAAAACTTAAAAAAAAAATTTAACAAAAGTTGGTAAAAATAATAAAATAATAAAAAAAACGTTATTCTTCGTTGCAAAAAATTGTTTTGGAGATAAAACCATTTTTTATTCGTAAAATTTAATTTTTTTCCAGTTTTTTTTATTTATAAAAAAAAACTGTTAATTGCATTTTTTTTGGAAAAATATGCTTGTTTGGTATCACGTTACAATATACGTACGTCCGCGACGTTTCTTTCGTTGTCCATAGCTCAAGAACCAGAAGAGGTATCGACTTCAAATAAATTTTGTTATACAGATAATAAGGCAGAAAGATGCAGAAAGGGCTCTCAAGAAAATTGCGTGGGTGGTTTTTTTACCATAGCAGTTTAAAAAAAAGGTGAAAATTTTGGTTAACCCTTAATATCTTACGAACCAAAAATGCTAGAGACTTGAATTAAACTTTATATAATATATTGTAACGTGATACCAAACAGGTATATTTTTTGAAAAAAATCCAGTTAACAGTTTTTTTATAAATCAAAAAAACTGAAAAAAAAAATTTGTCACCTCGAAAATTTTAAGAATACAAAATGATTTTATCTCCAAAACAATATTGTGCAACGAAGAATAATGTTTTTGACATCTGGTAAAATTTTGAAAAAAATCGAATTGATAGTTTTTTTATAAAAAATAAAAACCTAAAAAAACATTAAAAAATTGAATTTCGACTCAAATATCTTTTCAAAACTTTGAGATATTGGCTTAAAACTACTTTTATCTTTCAAAAAATATTGTTGTCAACATTCAGTAAAATTTTGAAAAAAATCGAATTGATAGTTTTCTTACAAAAAATAAAATCTTAAAAGAAAATTTAACAAAAGTTGGTAAAAATTGATTTTCGACTCAAATATCTTTTCAAAAATTTTGAGATTATGGCTTCCAACGAATTTTAACTTATAAGAATTATTGTTTTCAACATTCGGAAAAATTTTGAGAAAAATAGAATTGACAGTTTTTTTACAAAAAATAAAAACCTAAACAAAAAAATTAATAAAAGTTGGTAAAAATTGATTTGCGACTTAAATATCTTTTTAAAAATTTGAGATATTGGGTTTTAACTACTTTTATCTTTCAAAAAATATTGTTGTCAACATGCAGTAAAATTTTGAGGAAAATCGAATTGACAGTTTTTTTTACAAAAAATAAAAACTTAAAAGAAAATTTAACAAAAGTTGGTAAAAATTGATTTTCGACGCAAATATCTTTTCAAAACTTTGAGATATTGGCTTTTATCTTTTAAAAAAAATTGTTTTCAACATTCAGTAAATTTTTTATAAAAATCTAATTGACAGTTTTTTTACAAAAAATAAAAACCTAACAAAAAAACAATACTAAAACTTGGTAAAAATTTACTTTCGACTCAAATAGCTTTTCAAAAATTAAAAATATTGTCTTCAAACTTTTTTTATTTCACAGAAAATATTGTTTTCGATATTCAGTGGTTTTTTATAAAAATCCAACAGTCCATTTTTTCATAAAAAAATAAAATCTACAAGAAATAGTACGCAAGTTTGGTAAAAATTGATGTTCGGTTCTTGATATCTCTCAAATTAATTTAATTCATCTAATTAGTAAAAATTTAAGAAATGCTACTTAAATTGGTAAAAATTTGTTTTTCACTAAAAATCTATTTAACAAAACTAGATTTTCAAACTAAACTATTTCTTTATATGAAAAATATTGTTGGTAATTTTAAAATTTTTAAGAATAATTCAACTGACAACTTTTTTAACCCAACACGAAAACCTACAAACTTTGAAGCAAGACAAATCGTCAGACGGGATGGGATGTTTTCAGTGTGGGTCGCATCCCAGCCTCTTTTTTAGTTTTGTTTTTGAACTTGATAAAAAATCTCTTCTCAAATAAACAAAAAAAAAATTTTTTCAAAACTTTGATATCATAAGCATTATTTAGACGACGAATTTGTTATAAAAACACAAAATTACTTTAAACCAACGTTTATGTAGGACGGGTGGAAACTATTAATGAAAATTGGAAACTAAGTATTACTAAGCAAGAACTTATGCCAGCAATTTAAATATATAAAAGCACTGAAATTATCTACCGGATTAAAATAAAGGAGTTTAAGCTATGGGATGCGACCAAAACTGATAACTTCCCATTCGTTTCCGCTTGTCAATAGTTCTAACATTTGTGTAAGATAAAAAAGTTTAAAGTCAATATCTTGAGATACTTAAGTCGAAAGCCAGTTTGTCAGTTTTTACTTGTTTTTTTTTTTTAATTTAGTTTTGTGGTCAGGTAGATTTTTCAACTGAAAAGTGAACAAAAATGTTTTGCACTTGATAAAGTAAGTTAAGGTTATTTTATCATATGCAATTTTATTATCTTTTTCTGTTGCCGAAATATGTTGCGCCACAACCAATTTAAAAAAAAAAAATTGTTAAATGTTAATTGGATTTTTGTAAAAAAAATAATTAATATAAACGAAAATATTTTTATACGATAACTTTGAAGTGAATAAAATAACATATTTTCGTGATACTTACTTCGTCGGCCGGCGTCTCCACCTTTCCCAGTTATTGGCGGATGCCATCCAATTACGCATGGTCTTCAGAGCTGTGTTCTACCTCAAATCGTACCGGTGGGATCTTCTTTACTTATGACTCCTATGTGCCCGATTAGACTCCATCGGCCTTATATTTGTGGCTATATCAGCTTCGCGGTATATTTCATATAACTCATTGCTATACCTCCTTCGGAATTGTCCTTCCTAACAAATGGGGTCAACTATTCTTCGCAAGACTTTTCTCTCGAACGCTGATAAAAGGTTAAGTCGTCATTGATTGACCGGACTTAAGTCTCAGATTCATATGTATGTAAGTACTGGTGGCACCATATCTTTTCTTATACAGCAGCAGTTGTCCGTTGTTTCAAAAGCAGACCTCCGGGTATTTCTTTTCCTATGTTGTTATCGGCTACTACAACTTTAAATTCGTGATCTCCCACCGTTATTGTTGTTGGGTTTCCAACGTTTCTCGTAGTGGCTTTTGCTACGTGTACTTTGTTTTTCCCTCATTTCTTGTTGGCTTTTACCTAAGGTGTTGAAAATTGCCCTTTTGGTAGATGTTTCAGAGTCTCAGATCCCTTTCTCCAAGGCCAGCCCATCCCCTTGTCGAGGCCAGTTGAAGATGTTGACGGGTGTGTATAGCTTTGTAACGTTGGTCATGGTCATCCTAAATAGCCTTATCAATTTATTCGAGATGACGAATTTTCTAATGGTTTCATAAAGTTCTAACCTGTCACAGGCAGCTTTAAAGTCTATAGAAAAATGATAACGTTGGAATGTTAAATCACTTGCCTAAGGGTAAAAATCTGATTAGATGTTGTCTTGCCTGGTCTGAAACCACATTTATATATTTTCGGTCTTGTAGGATATATGTAGGAAAAAATTTTATAGGTTGTACTCAACAACTTTATACCCCTATAATTGCTGCACTTTATTATTTATCCCTTTTTTATGTATGACAAATACAATAATAACTTTACGCCTGCATTTTTGCATTTTTCAAGTACATATATACTAAATCCTCATGTATAATATTAAATTTGGAGTCTCTAGCATAATTTTTTCGTGAGATATTTAGGACCCACCAAATTTTTCGCTTCCTTTTGTTTTAATTGTCATAATAATTCAAAAACCACTCACTCAATCTTTTCGAAAGTCGTTTCTGCGTTTTTTGATGTTATTATCTGTAAAAA
Organism: Eupeodes latifasciatus; assembly: GCA_920104205.1. Lineage (NCBI taxonomy): Eukaryota > Metazoa > Arthropoda > Insecta > Diptera > Syrphidae > Eupeodes > Eupeodes latifasciatus. Next base: position 36,264,322 of record OV049925.1, on the reverse strand, counting down.
CATATATTTCAAATCGATAACTCTATTAGTTCTTGAAACGTAGCCCACAAAATTCGGTATCCCAAACGTTCGAAACTTTTGGAAATTTTATTTAAACCATATTTCTGCCTTATATTATTTTGAAATGTTCTAAAATTCATAAAAACACACACAATATGTATACGAGTATAAGAATTTTTCTTTCGAATTTCGAAACGACGTTATGACTTGATTTTAAAGTCAGTTTGAAAGAAAGACATTGGATACCTTCGATGAAATTTAATTTGAGTGCCATTAACAAAACCCAGTAAACTAGTGTTATTGAATACTAACATTTATTTATTATTCTAAAATCCATTATTTTTTTTTTAAATTCTTTATACTTAACTTCATGTGATTAATGAATTATTATATGTATATAATTTAATGATATTTTTATAGTAAATAAAACGTCATCTAAAGTTCAAACAAATTATTTTTTTTTAATGTATTTTCTTTAAAAAAAATTGATTTTTGAAACAACATAGGGCTGTGACTTACACTGATAATTTCCCATTATTACCCTTTAACCCTTTCGGTACGAGAGTGGTACAGAACAAAGAATATTTATATGTAAACGTCCCACTCCCGTCCCTAAAGGATTAAAACTAGTTATTGATATTTTATTTCTAATAAGCTAAACTTTCATTTAAAGGTCAACAAATCTCCTGGATAAAAGTCAAAAGTCAAGTTTGATTTTCTATTTCAGTGATTTCCATAATGCAAACAATAAAATGTCAAAATCTCAGTTACAGCTGAAAAAAAGTCCTATTTTAACTATAATTTATATCAATCTCATTCCAGTGAAATTTATTTTATTTTTTAAAACAAACAAATGTTATAAAATTCACATTAACAAAATGCAAATTAAATTTAACAAAAAAAAAAAACGAGTTTGACTTTTTCCATAAACGTGAACGAAAAGATTGGAGCACTATGACGCTAACGCTGTACAGTACACACATACTCTTATAGTAGTGTGTACTGAGCTAAACTGGGCTAAGCGAGTATATTTCATGAGCAACTGTCCTCAAACAAATTTGTACAATCACATGGCAATTTGCAGTCCGTCACTTTTTGCTGGCCCAAAGACAGACTGCTCCCGCACATATCATTTAGATTTAGTGGTCTTTCGAAAAAATGCACTCTGCCCAAAAGCGTACCTAACCTACATACAAACATCAAACATAGATGTGTCCTGTGTTGTATATCCTTGTGGGGATTGTTTGAGAATTGCAATTAAAAAAGAAAAAAAAAAAAAACAGAGAGAGATATCCCAGTTTCCTAGTCCCAGTCCCATCGCATATTTATTTTGAATGTCGTATCCTTTTTTCGTCCTGTTTTATGCATCTTTTTTTTATCCAATTGTCCGACATTTTTGTTGTTGTTGATTTCTTTCATTTTATTTTGTATGCTTTCTAATTCTTTTTTATTACTCGCTGCCGACGACGCCGCCACTGCCGCTGCCGCTACCATTGCCACTGACTCTGCCGCCTGGGAATGAGAATGGTGCAATTTAAATGGACCAAATAAATAACAGCCAAAGCAATTTGTCCGACTGTCAGCAACAACAACAACAATGACACCAAACAATGGGCAAATAGAAAAATGACATCACTATAACTAGAATACCAACATAAAACACACCTACATACACTTCCAAATACAATACATACACATATAAAAATAAAAATATTTATATCTAATTCAGTGTAGGTATATATTGTATATTGTATGAGTTGAGTATTAATGCAGGGAACTTTAGCAGAACGAATTAAACAATTGCAGAGAATGTTTTGCAGTAATTGGATTCCCACATCACATTGGCAAATAAATTGCACTGGGGCAAGCTTTTATGTCTTATGTTGAATCAAAATGAATTCTTGCTTCTGTTATACTATACTAGAGTAGGTTATTATAGATAGAGGTAGATACTTCTCGTCCTTATCCTGTCCTAGGTCCGTTGTGACCAGGAGCAGGAGCAGTACTAGGGCTAGGACCAGAACTAGAACCACCAATGCACCGCATGCAACCGCAGTTGGGCAACAAAATGACAACTCAGTAGTTCCAAATAATAACCCTATCATATTCGAGACGAGACGAGACGAAACGAAACGAAGAAATTAAAATGCAATTTTACAGATAAATTCTAAAGGAATATATAAAATACGCAAGCACATCATCTACATCTCTTTTCTGCTTTATGTTGCTTATGTCCTTTTTACCATCTTTTCTATATACGTATGTATATATATTTATCTATTATGGTATCATTTTTTTTTGGTTTTCTTTTTTATTTCTTCATTTCTGGGGTTTGAGGCCAGGGTTGACATTGCGGGAAGAGACAGTAAAGTATTTTGAATGATATTGAAATTGAAAGAAAACCAAGGATGCAGACCTAAATCTTGTCAGTTCATCCAACCATGGGAGATGTGAAAAAGTAATAATTTTTCAAAATGTCCTTCTCTGAAGGTCCTGCTGCCGCATCACTAAGTATATATGGGTTGGGTGTGTGTGTTCCGTAAGTCAGTCATCAGTGCCATTGCCGAATGTTCATGTCATTTTACATATATATGTACAAAAATACGTAGGTATATCGGTTCCAAAACATGAAAGATGCACTGAGAATAATGCATGACACGTTTTTAAATAAATAACATTTAAGTTACTCATTTTTGAAGTTTGAGTTAAGAAAATAGAGGTTAATTCTTTTATAAATTTATAAACCACCGATACATTTTTGATTAAAATTTTGCTTCATTAACGCGTTGTTTGATTGTCAAGCTAATCCATTATCAAAAATAGTCGTCGATATCACAATAGTCAAGTCGTGTCTATTGTGCTAATCAGTTCACACCTCGCTATTATTAATTCTCTCTAAAATGTCTAAATTTTGCTCTAAATGTGATCAAGTCATCAAACGATCCAAAGACATAAAGTGTGACTATTTTTGTGGTCGCTTTTTTCATCAAACTTGTGTCGCATTTAAAGATGATGATTTTATTATAATTAATGAAAAAAGATTATTTTGGATGTGTGATTCTTGCTCCAACATAAGTTTCTCCTATTTCATAAATAATTTCAATGATCGTGTTTCAAGTGTAAGAGATCTTAAAAATGATTTCTCTTCATTTTTAAATTTACATCAATCGAACTCACCACCTCGGAAAACAGCCAAAAATCAGGCATCATCTTGTCAATGAAATCCAAAAAATGTGAATAATATTGTTCCCTGTAACATTAATGAACCGCTTTTGAATGAAGTAATCTTTAATTTACCACAAACATTGCCAAAACCCATAAACACTGAATCAGCAATAAATCTAGCTAACAATTATAAAGAAAAAAATAATGAAAACAATCATAACCTAAATCCAGTGCAAAATGATAATAACCTAAAAACTGCAACAACTAAGAGAAGGGTAGATATAATCGGGACCGATTTCACCTCCTCTCTTACTTCCATACCAAAAACTAAATGGCTCCATATTTCACGTTTTTCTAATAAAACCACTTCCGAGGATATTGTCAAATACATAACTGAAAAAACAAACATTTCTTCTGAACTATTTAAATGTTACATGCTCATAAAAAAAAGATGCAGAAGTATCCGATTTAAGCTTTGTAACATTTAAATTTTAAGACAGTTTGACAACAATCTTGGATGCATCAGTGTGGCCGCAGCATTTTCATGTGCAGAAATAATCACAATAACAACAGCTCCATCACTATCGCTCTCCATCGTCACATCTATAATTCGTACCTCTAAATTATCACTGCTCTGTGACAACAGCTCTCATCATGATGACTCTTCGTCTTCACCCACCTGTCAACTTTCTTCTTCGTCCACACCGCCACTCAAAGTTAATTGCCCTCATTCTTCGAATTCAGCAATTGTTCCGCCATTCATCGATAACTCTTCGTCATCACTGCTCTGCGACAACAGCTTAAATTTTGTCGCTCCTTCATCTTCTTGTCATCCAGCTCCTTCTTCTACACCGCTCTTCGTCAACGGCTCTCATACTTCGCAATCAACATCTTCTTCGCAATTCATCGATAGATAACTCTCAATCGGCTCCCTTAATTGATACACATGTTTTTCATGGCTATTATCAAAATGTTGGAGGTATGCGTACGAAAATTCAACAACTGCTCTTATCGTCTTCTTCGCTTCAATTTCATTTCTTTGCGCTTACAAAGACTTGGCTATCTGCAAAGCACTATAGCGCAGAGATGTTTGATGTTAAACATTATTCTGTATATAGAAAAGGCAGATACTCTCTTTCAACTGGTTTGGACAGGGGTGGAGGTGTTCTACTTGCAGTTCGGTCTATTCACGCTTCCACTCAATTGAAGCTGCCTTCATCATCTAATTCACCATTTGACATTGATCAGGTTATTATTAAACTTTCATTTATTTCTAATAAAGATATACTATATATTATTGTCAGCTATATCCCACCAATAAGTCCACTAGATTTATATAAAGAATATATAAATAATTGTAATTTTTATCTATCAAATCTTAAAGATATAATCAACACGTTATTATAGTAAGTGATTTTAATCTACCAAATGTAAATTAGATTTTTGATCATGATGAATCACAACTTATTCCATTCAATGTTTCTAATGATTATGTATCAGAAATTGTAGATTCCCTTGCAGCATATGATCTAGTTCAGATTAATAATTGTAAAAATGGTTTGGATAGGACACTTGACTTAGTATTTGTTGATAAGGACTTGGGAATGTCAGTAAATGAATCACTTTTTCCAATTTTTTCTAATTCTATGCATCATATTGCTTTAATGATTTGCAATCTTCTACCGACCTTTTTGCTAAATTTTTTAAATCATCTTACAATAAAGATATAATCGAGGATCTCAATTCTAAGTATTCAAATTTCAATGCCGATATAAATTTTGTTCTTCCGCATTTATCGGTGAATGAAGTCTTTGAGGGTTTATGTGAATTAGATGTTTCTAAAATAGCAGGCTATGATAAAATTCCGCCCCTTCTCTTATCAAAATGCTCCTCATCTATCTGTTTTCCTCTCACACTCCTATATAACAAATCACTCTTGTCAGGAGAGTTTGTGGACGAGTGGAAAATATCATTTATCAACCCTATTTATAAAAGTGGCCCCAAACAATTAATTAAAAATTATAGGCCAATCTCTAAAATTTCAGCTATTCCAAAACTTCTTGAAAAAATTATTACTGATAAATTCTATGCATCCGTGAAACAGTTTTTATCGCCTAGTCAACATGGCTTTATTAAAGGTCGCTCATCGGCCACAAATCTCGTTCTTTTCACTAATTTTTGTTTAAATGAAATCGAAAAGGGATTCCAAGTAGATGTACTCTATACGGATTTTATTAAAGCTTTTGACCGAGTCCACCACGGTTTACTTCTCCAAAAACTTAAGTTGTTAGGTTGTGATAGATATTTTCTTTTATGGTTAGAGTCATACCTATCTGATAGAAGTCAAATCGTTAACATATCTGGATATTACTCTATTCCTATTAGTGTTGACTCAGGTCTTCCTCAGGGAAGTCACCTTGGTCCATTGCTCTTCCTCATTTTTATTAATGACTTACCCTTAACCTTTCATAAATCTAAATGCTTAATGTATGCTGACGATGTAAAAATTTTTTATCCCATTCGCTCTTTAATTGATTGCTTAAGTTTTCAGATGGAAATTGATCTTTTCTTAAACTGGTGCGAATACAATCACCTAGAGTTAAATTCTTTAAAATGCAAGATTTTTAGTGCAACTAGGTCAATTAATGCTATAAATTATTCATATAACTTCAATCATGAACCACTTTTAAGGGTCGAATTGGTGAAGGATCTTGGTGTGTTTGTAGATTCAAAATTGGATTTCAGAGCGCACATTGATTTTGTTGTATCCAAAGGTAATTCAATGCTTGGTTTTATAAGACGAAACTCGAAAGAATTTAGAGACGTATATACACTTAAAACCTTATTTAATTCATTAGTTCTTCCCTATCTTGAATATTGTTCTATAATTTGGAGTCCATTTTATGCGAATGGTGTACAAAGAATAGAACGAATTCAGAAAAGATTTACCAGATTCGCACTTCGAAATCTAAATTGGACTGATGATATGCCGAACTATATTTCAAGATGTGCACTTATCGGTTTGAAAACGCTTGAAGTTAGAAGAAATACTCAAAGCATAATATTTATTAAAGATATTTTATGTAATCGTATCGATTCAATTGAATTATTGTCTCTTATAAAGTTCTATGTCCCGGAAAGATTACTTCGGAACAGACGTGTCCTTTTTTATGTGTCTAATCATAGAACCAACTATGGCTTAAATGAGCCTATCTCGCGTTCCTTGACATTGTTTAATTCCGTCTGCAATGAAGTCGACATTGTAGTGAGTAGGGATCAATTTAAACGACAAGTATTAGACTTTTTAACTTATCATATGTAAATCTGTATAATCATACCGTTAATTAATCAATTAATTGTTTTGTATCAAAGCTATGTTTTAATATCTATTATTATCTTATAAGCTTATTTATCGTATTAAATGTAATCAGCTGACTATAGTCCATTGATGAAATAAATAAATAAATAAATAAATAAATAAATTAACTTTTCATTTCAAAATACTTAATTTCTTTCAAAATACAACTAATAGCTCATTTAAATTTAACTTTGCAAAAGCCAATTTTGTTGGCATAGCGAATTATTTGGATCGTTTAGTTTTGCCCAATGATTTTAATAATAATTTTGATTTATCTTACTTCTATAGTGACTTTCTAAGTACTCTTAAGGAAGCAACTGACATTTTTGTTCTTAAAGCACAAATTAAAAATAACTCTAAGCCACCCTGGTACAACAAAAGACTCATAAATTTGAAAAATAAAAAGAACAAAGTTTATAAACTGTTTCTAAATACATTGCTCTTGAAAAGAGCTTCAACTTGTTAAATAAATTTCTTTATAAAAACTATATTTGTTCCATAGAATCTAAATTAAAAAACAATAGCAAGTATTTTTGGACTTTTTTTAAAAATAAAAAAAAATAATGGAATTCCAAAGTGTATGGAGTATTTGGGATATACATACGTACACTGACCTACCTAACATTTGCAATAATTTTACCAAATTTTTCAAATCTAATTATTTAGTTTCAAATAACAATAATGCTTTCTCTTTAGTACCATCTAATAATACGGTTGAAATTGGTCAGTTAAGTTTTAATATAACTGAGGTTGAGAAAGTTTTATTGAGCATGAATGACGATAAGAATGCCGGTCCTGACGAAATTCCACCCATTATTTTAAAGAATTGTGCGCCTTTCCTGTCTTGAATACTATGTTTTATTTTTAACAGGTCACTTGAGAAAAGTGTATTTCTTTCCGAATGGAAAACATCTTTTATAACTCCTATTCATAAAAGTGCTTCAAAACAGGACATATCCAACTATCGTCCGATTTGCAAGTTATCCGCTATACCAAATCTTTTTGAAAAAATTGTTTGCGATAAGCTTTCGTTTTTATTAAAACATACTATCACCATTTCAACACGGATTTGTATTCGGGAGATCTACATCTACAAATCTTACAATTTTCTCCAACTTGGTTTTAAATAATTTAAAAAAAGGATACCAAGTCGATGTCATATATACGGATTTTGCCAAAGCATTTGACAGAGTTCACCATCAGATTTTAATTCATAAACTGGAAAAACTAGGTATACATTCTAACTTGTTAAATTGGTTGCGTTCATATCTTACAGGACGCATTCAATATGTCCGTATTGATTCGATCGTCTCAAGTCCAATAGATGTTTCCTCTGGTGTTCCCCAAGGTAGCCATCTTGGACCACTTTTGTTTCTTATATTCATAAATGATCTACCTGATTTTCTCTTAAATTCCTTTTCCTTGATGTTTGCCGATGATCTTAAATTTCTGAGATGTATTAAGGATCCGGTTGACTGTGTGGTTCTTCAAGAAGATCATCAAAGCTTATCAACTTGGTGTAAAATCAACAAATTAAACCTCAACATCTCTAAATATCAATGTTTTTCATTTTCCCGCGCGCCGCTCGTCTCCTTTTGTATATATAATTGAGCTAATAATGTGACACTAAGCCTTGTTTAACGGGTTACAGCAGCTTAAATTATCTTGCATAAATAAAATTATAAGGCATTTAATTTTGTTTTTAACCCAGGGGTGGAATAGGCTATGGTGATTGTTGATAAATGGCAGTCAAAATAATAGAAATTGAGTTATGTAATGTGATAGTTAAAGCTGTCACAACAAAAATTTGATACTCATCCAACAAATATATTGAGTTGAATCATCTTACACAGATGGAAAGCTCGATGATAGTCAATTTGACTATCAAAAATTGGATAGCCACTTACAACCTTAGCCGATTCCACTCCAGGTCATTTTGTATCCCATGTTGTTTTATAACACAGTTTAGTTTTTAATCCACACCATCCAGGTTATTTTTTCAGCCAGATTATTTTTTAATTCAGGTCATCCTGGGTTATAACCAGGATATTTCATAAATCAGGTTATTTTATAAACTATGTTTGTTTTTAACCTTAGATATCTTATAACTTAGGATTTTTTCAACTCTGGTTATTTTGTAGCCCAGGTTAATTTTTTAAAACATGTTATTTTGAAACACAGGTAATTTTTTGACCCAAGTTAATATGTAACTTAAGTTATTTTTTCGCACTGTTTCTTTTAAGATCCATGTTATTTTTGTACCTTTTGTAAGCCAGGTTATTTTTTAGCCTGGTTATTTTATAATCCACATTCCACCTTCCTTAAAATTAACCTAATCATTACATTGTTTTTCAGCCTGGTTTCTCTTACATATAAAAAATCAACTGATCTTTTACCCACGTTAACGAAAGATTCAAACATAAATTACCCTTTAACCAAGATGGAGAAGAAAAGATACAAACCAATAATCTTCGATTGCAAGTGCTAAATTTTTTTTTGGATGAGGGCTCATCCTTAAACTGCTCATAACCTTAGAAAGAACTCATCCCAAAAAATACAAAATATCGGAAAATTAATTTATTGCCAAAAATGGTTTATGTCTTCAATAGGTTCTTTTAAATGCACAAACCATTCCTTTTGATAAAATATTTTCCCAGTATTTCAAATTTAATTTTAATTATAATAGAAAGTTAAGTTTTCCAACAATTTATATTCAATAAAAATAAAATTCACATAGTCTACAGACAATTTTCTTTCTTTTGACACCATATTTGTTAAAATTGGTCCGGCATAACAAGAGTTTAAAAAAGAAGACTTACTTATGAAATATTCTGTACGATGCTTAACCATTCATTATTTTTTGATGATTTTGAACCTCATGTGTGAAATTTCTAGCTTGAAAAAGTTCAGAATCATGTCGATTCATTTAATGGCACAATAAATTCACTTTAGGTGCAGTCTTGGACAAAGAAGATGGCTTTAAATACGTTGTCAAAGTTTATTGATCCTATGCTTTAAAGACTAAATTTGAATGCAGAAATGGGTGTCAGAAAGTTAAAAGTAAAGGCATTTAGAGGTACACCCAAGGGTGAGCTATTATCCCCCTTGCTCTGGCCACTAGTTGTTAATTGAATTCTTGAAAAACTATGAATGGTTTAAAGTTCGTTGCATATGCTGAAGATATGGTAAAAATGGCTTAAGGGAGATTGATTGCTATACTTTGTGAATTTTTACAATAAGGTCATAATAAGCTTAGTAACTGGACCTGTTACTGTCTACACAACGTCAACCTAATTAAAACAAGTCTGTTATATCTTCATATATAATCCTTCAATATAAAGATCAATAAACTTCCGGATTATTGCAGTGTCTTTCAAGAAGTATTTTGTGGTTTGAAGCAGCTTAAGACCTTTCTTCCCACAATTTGGTAAACAAAACATAGACATATTTGTTGTTAGCCAAACAGCAATCAAAGTCATGTCCGCCACTATCACAAAAAGTTAAAACTATGGTAAAACAGTCCCGAAGAGAGTTACGTTCACTCAGCGAAGCCAACACAGTTACAGTTTGTTGGGTCCCAGGGCATTGCGACATTGACGAAAATGAAATAGAAGACAAACTGGCCCAAAATGGATCAATGTTTAATCCCAGCTATTTCAAAGCTATAAAGCAAGTAACCGAAGTAAGTAAACAATATGAATCGTAAATTTTGATATTCCAATCCTAAAACAAAGTTCAACAATTTTTTCTTCACTCCTCGATCAATTACTTGAGTTCAAAACTCACACCATAAATTCTCTTAAGAAAAATTACAATTTTTTCGTGAAATGATTTTTCGACTTACTCGATATAATCAATCTGAAGATATCACAAAGATAGACCTCCTCAAATTCAACCTATCTTCCTTTACACGTTCACTGCCGTGTGAACCATAGGCGGCGGGCACAACTTTTACTCCTTGAGAGGCCATGTGCGGTCACAAGCTATACCTTTTTGTTTGAATTTTTTTTTGCGTTGCCTGTTATTAAAATATCAATTTTTTCTTCATCGGAACCTAGATAACAGCCACATTATCATCACAAAAATAAATAAATGCAGTTTTGCCAAAATGTATCCATTTTTTGGTGGTTGATTTTATTGAAAAAAAAAAAAAATAGATGAAAATTTAATAATATAAAAAATAAACTAGAATTCACTTTGAATGATTGTAAAAAATGTATAAATTATGATCTTATTTTATGCTTGCTAAAGCATTCTAAACATCGGGTGCCTAGTACCTCAACTGGAGATTGGGTTCCAACCCCAGTGGAAAGTTGTTGGGGGCAGCAAACGAGAGAGGGGGGGAGACGTGCGTCCACTAAGGCACCTCTCCTTATCCAGACGGCAGCGGAGGAATTCCCGAGATGGAATCAACGGTGGCGTCTACAGTTCCAGTAAGGTTGAACTACTTAGTGAACACCTTATAGGGCTTCTACGACTTATTCGGAGCCCAGGCCTATAAGGAGCGGATTATCCGGCTCCCCGTCCTTGGAGTTATACTAAGGATCTGGCCCTCCAGGTTGGGGGTTGTGCCGTCAGGGTGACTTCCTGACCACGTAAAAATCTTATAGTTGCGAAGCACCAACAAGCCTCGGATACGGACGGATTTACTGCTGACAACCAACGCAAACGAATTAAGGACAACGAACTTCGGATATGCACGTGGAATGTTAGGTCCCTTAACAGACCACGTGCAGCCGAAGAATTAGCGGAGGCCCTAGACTGCTATAAAGCAGACATCACCGCCATCCAGGAAATACGATGGGATGGGCCGGGCAAAAAGAGGATGAAAAACTGCGATATCTACTATGGTGACTGCTACCGAGAAAACCAACAGCGCTTATTTGGATGCGGCTTCGTCATTGGAGCCAGACTTAGGCAACAAGTCTTAAGCTATAGGTGCATCAACGAGCGCCTCATGACCATCCGCATCAAGGCTAAATTCGGCAACATTAGCCTGATATGCGCGCACGCCCCCACAGATGAGAAGGATGACAACACCAAAGATATGTTCTTCGAGCTCTTAGACAAAACATACGAGCAGTGTCCTAGCTACGATATTAAAATTGTCCTGGGCGATTTTAATGCCAAGCTAGGAAGGGAAGACATCTTTGGTGGAATAATCGGGAAAAACAGCCTGCACGACAACACTTCCGACAACGGATTCAGGCTCATAGATTTTGCTGCGGGGCGAAACGTCATGGTAGCCAGTACGCGTTTTCCACACCTCAACATCCACAAAGGAACTTGGAGATCTCCAGATCAATCTACCGTCAACCAGATTGACCATATTGCGATCGACGCCAGACACGCTTCCAGCATCATGGATGTCCGAACTTTCCGAGGAGCTAACATCGACTCGGACCACTACCTTGTTGTAGCCAAGGTAGCACTTCGGGTTTCCAGGCCCAAGGCAAAACAGGGAGATGTTGGGAGAAGGTACAACGTCGAACGGCTACAATCGCAAGAGATCGCCAAATCCTTCTCCGACCGAGTTACAAGTAACCTCTCTCGAAGTTCTGTGCCGCCAACACAATGTATAGAAAACCAGTGGCAACATTGCCAAGACGCACTCAGAGAAGCCGCCTCTGACGTGCTGGGTTTCAAGCGACCACCAACAAGGAACCCCTGGTTTGATGAGGAATGTCGGCAGGCAAATGCAGCCAAACAACAGGCACGCAAGGCGGCGCTGCATAAAAGGACGAGAGCTGCTCATGAGCTCTATGAGCAGAAGAGGCGAGAGGAACACCGACTTCTCAGAAGGAAAAAGAGAGAGCATGAGAAGCGTGCGGTCGAAGATGTTGAGAGGTTTAAAAGCAGAAACGAAGTTCGAAAGTTTTATGAACAGGTGAAACGAAATTCACAAGTACATAAACCTAGAACCGAAGGCTGCAAAGACGAAAGTGGAAACATCATAGTGGAACCGCAGTCAATGCTGAGGATATGGAAGGACCACTTCTGCAGACTGTATAACGGCGACGACGAACCGAATTCCGCTGTCAGGCAGGATGATCCATTCAACATAGACGACGAAAGCCAACAATCCCGTCCTCCCGACTTAGACGAAGTAAAGATTGCTATATCTAAGCTGAAGTCTAACAAAGCCGCTGGAGCGGATGGCTTGAATGCCGAGCTCTTTAAAGCAGCTGGAGATAAGTTGGTTAGGAGCATGCACCAACTTATCTGTAAGATATGGTCGGAAGAAAGCATGCCCGATGAATGGAACCTCAGTATTGTTTGCCCGATCCTGAAAAAAGGAGACCCTCTAAACTGCACCAATTATAGAGGAATCAGTCTACTTAACATCGCTTATAAAATCTTCTCTGCCGTAATATGTGAACGTCTAAAGCCCATCGTCAACAACCTGATAGGTCCTTATCAGTGTGGTTTTAGACCAGGAAAGTCCACAGTCGATCAAATATTCACATTACGGCAGATCCTGGAAAAAACCCAAGAACACCAAATCGACACCCACCATCTTTTCATCGATTTCAAGGCCGCATATGACAGTATCTACAGGGACGAACTGTATAGAGCCATGTCTAGTTTTGGCATCCCTGCCAAACTCGTCCGTTTGTGCAGGATGACCATGGAGAATTCACGCTGCTCCATAAAGGTTGGAAACAACTTAACTGAACCTTTCGATGTCAAAAAAGGTTTTAGACAAGGTGATGCGCTGTCATGTGATTTTTTTAACATCGTACTTGAAAGAATAGTGCAAAGCTCACACGTCAACACCAGAGGCACTATCTTTCAAAAGTCTGTCCAATTACTAGCATATGCTGATGACATTGACATAATCGGAAGAACTCAGCGTGATGTCAATGGGGCTTTTGTGAGTATCGAGGCAGAGGCGGCAAAAATGGGTTTAACGGTTAATGAGGGCAAAACAAAGTACATGCTGTCATCAAGAAAGGACCTGCAACACCGACGTCTTGGTCAAAACGTCACCATCGACAGACGTAACTTTGAGGTAGTCAAGGACTTCGTCTACCTAGGCTCCGCTGTAAACGCAGAAAACAACACCAGCGCTGAGATCAAACGAAGAATAACTCTTGCTAACCGCTGTTTCTTTGGGTTAAGAAAGCAATTGAGTGGAAAAATTCTCTCTCGAAGGACCAAAGTGTCGCTATATAAGACCCTTATCATCCCCGTCCTGCTATACGGTGCAGAAGCATGGACTTTGACAAAAGCGGATGAAAGCACCTTGGGTCGTTTCGAGAGAAAGATTCTTCGTGTGATCTACGGTCCCGTATGCATCGAAGGGGAGTGGAGGAGAAGATGGAACGACGAGCTGTACGGGCTGTACAGCGACGTAGACTTAGCAAGAAGGGTAAAAGTCCAACGACTAAGATGGCTAGGTCACGTAGAGCGCATGGAAACCAATGCTCCGGCCCGGAAAGTCTTCGAATCCACACCCACAGGACAGCGCAGTAGAGGAAGACCGCGAATCAGGTGGCGCGCACAAGTGGAAGGTGACCTCACCCAACTCGGAGCGCGAAACTGGAGACATCTAGCTAGGGACCGAGCTAGATGGAGAAGTTTGTTGGGTGAGGCCCTAGTTCACACAGGACTGTAGCGCCACCTTAAGTAAGTAAGTAAAGCATTCTAAACATAAAGCAGGATTATTATCGCAGGTACCACAAAAAGTTGTGACCATTTTTGTCTTCTTGACTGCAGCGTTTCTGCCTTCACTTTCACTAATATTGCTATAGCAATCTGCACACCGTTTTCTTATTTTCCTATTTCTGGAATCCCTGCTTTCAGTTTCCTTCAAAACAGGCTTAGTTTTGGATGTGGATGCATGTGCTTTCAAGACAGGGTTACACAAAGCTTCGCAAATCGATTTTCTGAACTCTAAAATTGAGAAGTTCGTATTCTCCTTATATATAACCAATGCGTTTACAATTGATGTTGATAAAAGGAACTCAAAGGCTATTTTATGATACTCGTACCATATAATAGTTTTGCGTAGAGGTGTAAAATAACAAGCCATTTGATTCTATATGTCAATACCTTGCTTGGCATGATTATAGTCCACAATCATACGCAATTTTCGAATTTCCTCACCTTGCCTTGACCGCTTTCCTGTAGGTACTTCCTCCTAACCATGTTTTGTACTCAACATGAGAACATCACGCTTGTCCTTCCATTTAACAACTACTATTTCGCAATTTTCAAGCCCTTTTACTTCATTTTTTCTGGATCACAAAGTTTATAGACTTTTATACCATACTTGTGTGCTTTTCCTCGGTTATACTGTCGGAATTGCAGCCTACCGCGCCAAGGGACCATTGATTCATCTACTGCCAGAATTTCTTTCAGGCTTCAAGCTTTGACGAAGTTATGTTTAAGTAGGTCCAGAAGTCCACTTACTTTTCCCAAACGGTTTCCACTGTTTTTTGAATTGTCCGCAAAGTGAATGAACTTCAAAAGTAACTGGAATCTATTCCGCGACATCACTTGCGGCACGAAGGAATTTTGGAAGAACTTGTCAGTGCTCCAGTAGTGAGCAATAGATGGGTATTTTACAATTCCCATATACATCACCACTTCAAGGAATTTTTGTACCCCTTGGACCCCTTGGCATTTGTTGCGGTGACAATTAACCGAAAGACCTACTTCTGTGACCATAAGTCCAAAAACATCAATAGGTCGTGCTGATGCTTGGGGTTGAATATTTACAGCACCATTCTGTTCAAAAATGAACGGTCTTAGGGATTGGCCACTCACTGTTGTCCACTCGGTTAGAGGTCCATCAGAAACACCTGGAATCACAACTTGATCCGAAAACTCTTCTTCAAAAGACGATTCCAAGTCTTCGAGAGATTCAGAATCACTTGAAAAACAAAACCACAGAACAATGTATAAACAAAATTATGCAAAAAAACACTATTGGCACCCGGGTGAAAAAACGAAAGTTATATTATGGGCGGCAGCGAACGTGTTTATTGTGTCTTAGCTCATTTCTTGTAATGTTGGTATTTGGTCTAGTGCAAAGCTTTTCACCTTTTTCAGTTATTAGCTAAGCTCCGTTTTTCAATTGAGTTCCACTTTCGCGCAATTTAGCAATCTCTTTTAAAAGGGATCATTCACAAAGAAGTTAGCACTCTGGACCTATTCTCCATCCAAAACTCTTTCGATAAAAGTAAAGCGAAAAATCAAATTCACGCGTTGAATGTACCTGTTTCAAACCGACCTAGACTAAGATGCAAAACAAATATTTTTGACAATTATCAATTTTTAACTGGTCAGCAAAAATCAAGTTTTCGCTTTTTTCGGCCTTCGAGTATATTTAAAGGCAAGGAATCACCTAACAAGCTCATTTTCGTTCTATTCTAAATTTTTGTTGGTCTTGTACCAGTGTTAGGGGTATATGTACTTTCTTTCGCACTTTTCGTTGTTGGACTTGACCATCTGTCGGATATCTTTAGTATTCCCATTATGAATTAGCATTCAGGTTGACTCTTTTCATTCGATCGACCTGATTTTGTTACATTTTCAAGATGCTTTGAGGGCAAGTCTCTGGCCAAAACAGAAGAATTAAAAAAGGAGCAAGAAAATGAATATATAAGTAAAACTTGTTGTTATAAAACAGAGCATACATTTTTGACGAAAAAAATTTACAATTTAATTTCAAATTCGTCAAAAAAAGAATAATTAATAATAAAGAAGATATTATTCTCAGTGTAAAGTGAACGTTTTGTCATTTGAATATCATCTGCTTTACTGCTAATCGGAAACGGAAGGAAGGAACTGACATACGTGTAGACGAACAATCTATAGCAAGCGTCCCGTCCAGTGCCCAGAGAAACACACTGTGTGCCGGATATACACACATTGAAGACAAAAACCATTTTAACATGCAAAATGATGCAACTCACCCTGGACTATGTGCCACTTATGGCTGTTAGATGTTGGGGGAGTCCGTAAAGAAGATGCCTTTCGTGATGATGATGATAGCCATGCTAGACTCTTGTACTCTTGGACTGTCTCTGTCTCTAGTAGAGTAGATATAGAGTAAAAGCTAGAATTCTTTATTCATGAATTGCACCCAAGTGCGCACTACACCGTCCGACCGACCAGAGGCCGAGGATGACGACAAGGACGACGAAAACTACAACGACAACGTCACAAAGGAAGGAAGAAGAACGAAAAACGAAGAACGGACCATTGGAAATTGTGCTTCGGTTAATGGCCGTAGCTTGTTATATGGTCAAGCCTTATAGTGTGTCCCTCTAGAAAAACCAAAATATAACAACAAAGAAACACCAGACCAATATGCGAAGGCACATTGACTGCATATGAGTGTGTGCATTCATAATGCCTGACCGGCACTTGAATTGTAATGTAACAACTTCCCGCCCGTGTTAACTGAATTGCGGACACACTTCCCATCAGTGTGGGCGGCGCGGCGGCGGCCGGCCCATTGCCTTGTCCTACACACTACGGAACTACACAGTAGCCATATGCAAACATATCAGAACAACATGCTTTGAGGCATTCCGATTTGGGGAATGTTAGGTGTCATCGTCTTGAAAATATTTTACCATCACCGAGAGTACACGATCGTTCTTTTATGCTTGTCTTTTGGACTGATATAGGATATGAATCCTGGCCTCATATAGTCAAAATATTCCACAGAAGTCTTCAGTTATCTCTATGTACATATGTATATATATACATTGTACTCGAATGAGCAAGTACATATGTACGAGCATAGGTAAGGTAGCAAGAATGAATTTTCAAATAGAATAATTCTCGAGTGACACACATTGAAGGGTATTTTTGGAGATTTAATTATGCAAAAGGGATGATACACCAGATTTAAGGTTTGCTCATACTGAATTATGTGGCATTGCACAAAACTGTATGTCACCGCATTTTGCTATAACATCATGTTTCCCCTGTGGTTTTCCAATTCGACGATATGATTCAGCAAGAAGTTTAAATAATGCCAACTTACATTATGGTGTTATGTGTGTGTTGGCAGGACTATGGACCAAAAGGACTAAGGAGCAAGGAGCTATATGTTGGGTAGGGAGCAAGGAGCAGGGAGCATAGATGCAAAGATGTTTCATGGCATGCATCTGTTACAAAAGTGATGATGGTATTAAAATGGTAGTTGGTAGTTGGTAGAGGTTGAAAAGGTTTTTGCATTTTGGGAGATTGAGATGAGTTCGAATTATATTTTGCATGATGTTTAATACAGTATTTTTACTTTTTACTTTTTACATTTTATTTTTAGTTTTATTTATTTTTGTGGCTTTATTGCTCACATCTGTGTGAAAAATTAAATGTTGGTTAAACGAACAAGATAGTTTGAAAGCCATTAGAATAT
Organism: Eupeodes latifasciatus; assembly: GCA_920104205.1. NCBI lineage: Eukaryota > Metazoa > Arthropoda > Insecta > Diptera > Syrphidae > Eupeodes > Eupeodes latifasciatus. The sequence continues at coordinate 36,246,419 of OV049925.1, read as the reverse complement.
GTATTCTGACCAAGCATCATCACCATCACATACGTTATATTAATAATGCATCCATGAGTTTGGTCAAAAAGCGATGATGAATATAATAATCTTATATATTAACTCTAATGAACTGTGACATCAAAATTTAGTTATACTTTGAGCCATAAGCAATAATTTATGTTACATTTTATTTTAATATTGAAAAAATCAATATAAATTATGAAATTAATATTGATGCGGTATCATTGCATGTATATTGTATGTATATTGAAACATGATGCTAAAATAGTGTCCTTGGGATTATTTGTTATACTGCGTTTGGCTGAATTGGAAGTTTAAATATTTATAGATAATGGAATTAAGAACTAGCACTTATTTAACTTATTTATAGAATTTGGTCAAAAGATCGAATGGATTTAGGAAAATCTTAACAGTATTTATTAAAAATTTTAGGAGAGTACGATAACTCAGGCGACAAAGTTAGTGACGGATTTGTATAGAACGGTTAAAAGCAAGAATTTTTTAGTATGGAAGGGGGGGGGGGTATTCTATCTCCCCAGTTTAGGCGGTAGGGGCAATTTAAAAAAATATGTACACACTAGGGATGTTTCGAATATTTGCATCCGCATCCGCAATTGCGGATTATTCGCAATAATTCCAACATCCGCATCCGCATCCGCATAAACTGATGCGGAGTTTGTTGCGGATGCGGATGTTTTTAAACGCTTTTTTTCAAATTTGTAGTTGCAATCGAAAAATATCAACAGCACGGCATACTATATCATGATCAACAACAACGACCCTTTCACCCTTAGTAAAACTGTTAAATTCAAAAATCTCGGTCCAGTAGGCGACGACAAAAGCAACATTAAGTGATATGCAATGCTCACAGATTGGAGGATATAAAAGCTCTTGCTAAGTGGCCAGAGGACACGGTTTATTTTTATATATTTAGTGAAAAAGTGATACAGATACAGAACATAAATGCCGCCACCAACAAAAAGCATCAGCTGGATTTATTTTAATTTAAACAAAAATGATCCTGACAAGTCCGAGTGTAAAATATGTCGTAAAACATATTCACGAAAAGGACGCACGACTTCTTCATTGAAAAACCACCTGAAGTCAAAGCACCCAGAGGAGTTTGGTTTATTTGAGAGTGCGAATAATGAAAATCTTTTTAAAAAAAAGAAAGAAGATGCAGGTATGATATTTATTTATAAACATTAAATTGTGAAATAGCTTGTTAATATACGATTCACTAAGAAACAGATTGCAGTCTGAGAAGGCTGCAATCTTGCTTTTTATTAAATATAACTCACCCATTTTTAAATTTAATTATTAAACGCAAAGATAATAAATAAAATTTTCCTTTATTTACGGACTTAAAATTATTGTTTTTATTTAATAAATTCTAAAATCCGCATCCGCGGATGTGAGTCTCAAAAAATCCGCATCACTCAAAATTTGTGCAAAAAAAGTTAAAAAAAGGTTTAAAGTATAATTTTTCAAAACTTTCAGATTATCTACTATTTTTTTTAGAATTCATTGCTCTTATTTGTTTTTGATCAAAAACTGAAAACTAGATGATTTTATGTCTTCTAGTTCTTGAGAACATTTTTTTCCATTTTAAATAATATTTTTTTTAAATGTCCCCTTCTGCCTAAACGGGGGGAGATAGACCCCCTACCATAGTAAAAAATGCTTATTTTAAACTTTTCTTAAAAAATCCGTTATTATATCTTGTCGGCTGAGTTATCGTACTCTTGCCAAAAATTTGCTTTACGGAATACAACTTTTCAATATTTGTTTTATAAATCAAAACGTTTTGCATTTTGAAAATTTTAAAATTCAAAAATTGGTATTCTTGAATTTAACATGTGAGCAAATGACTGGGCTCGGTCTACAATATTAATAGGGTTTGAATACTACAACAACAACAACTTGATTGTGCTACCACAAAGCTGGAATAGCATAATGTTTTACGGTGCCAACCGATCATCAGATTCCTTTGATTGTGGTACTTAGTCTTTGGTTCAGTCATATTAATTCAAAAAACTTTTATACCGTCACTGGGATCCAAACCCTACGAGTATAAGTGGTTTTTTTAGTGGGTTATCAAATTATTACGACCACTAGAAATAAAATGATGGTGATAAACACAAACGTACATACATAACTTTTTATTTTGAAATTTGTGACGTGTATCCTTGATTTTTTAATGTAACAACCTACTTATGAACCTTTTAAAGCAAACTTCTTTAACAAATAGAATAAAGAGAAAATAATACCTCGTCATACCTCTCTTAGTTACCCAAAGTAGTTGAGGCTGTCAACAAAACTAATTTGGGCATACTTGGAATTTGAATTCATTTAAAGCAATTATTTGTTTACATTTCCACTTCAATGAGTTAGTCTATTTTAGTTAGCCACGTGGTTTAGCTTTGTACTTCAAACAGTTTTATGCTTTGACCCAGTTCCAGCCACAGTATAGGACGACATAAAAACGGTTTTAAGTTTGTGTAAACTTAAAATTAAATCTTAATGATTTTTTCAGAAATTCATTGAAAAAACAATTTCACCCAAAGTAATGGAGATAAATAATGATGGAGATAATAAAAAAGACTGGAAGATCCAGATGGCAGTACCCCTTGTCTGTCTTTCTGTCCTTAAAATTTCTACAGTGGAGTTGAGGCCGTGACTTGTGAATAAAACATTTTCCGTTTCTCATAAACTTTCTTACTGTAATCGACAAATCGAGTATTTTGTCAATGGACAGGTATTGACTGATTGTTAACTGAGCCTCTGAACTCAAATTTATCCCCTCATTGCAACTAGTCTTCTCCAAAAAAAAAACTAATAGACCGCCTAAAGATGCTCTTAACGTCTGTACCTATTTTCATCACTATTGGAATTTCTTCTTTGTGGTTGTAATAAAAAGAGCATGCTGTTCAATTGATGAATGAAAAAGTCAGTAATCATGACTCTAGAGAGGTCAAAATTGGCTTTAATGCACTAATGGTTTTAAATAAAATATTGACCAATTACTCCAGAAACCAATAAAGTCAGTTTTTCTGGATGTAAAGGTATCTCAACATACACTTGAGGGTTATCATTACTCTAAATACAGCTTATAAGTTCAACCAAAAGTGAGCTTTATTAACAAAACTATAATTTTCAAAATAAATTTACATAAATTGGAAGTATTGTTCAAGCGTAAGTCTATTCATTGGAAAGCGTTGCCAACTTTAAGTTTTATACCTTTAAAAGACATTAAAATTATTTGAAATATAAGCCATGCCTTCTTTAACAAAAAGAGATGCAAAACTAAGTTAAAATTTATAAAATTAATTATTTTGTACTAAAATCTATTCTACGAGTATGTCTAATATTTCAATATTAAATGAGTCAAAATGTAAAAAAAAGTACGTATACGCCTAAATGAATCATACTACTTATTTGTGTTATAAAGGGTTTTTCAATAAGTGCGGGTAGATGTTGAAATGGAATAAAACAAGCTGTGTGTGAGGTATTAACAAAATTATTTTTTTATTTGAAAGGTGCACGTATGCCATTGAGTGTGGAATATGACTTCATTCAAATGCCCCCCCGAGTGGTCCACTTTTCAATGACTCTTCCGCATAGATCCGCTTAAATTTGAGTGATAGTCTATGTTATGGTCACCTTTAGGGCATCGGTCGATTGTGGTTTGTTTGCATAGACCTGCGACTTCGAGAAACCTCACAGGAAAAAGTCTAGCGGGGTCAAATCGCATGACCTTGGTGGCCAATTAACATCACCCCTGTGAGAGATAACTTTACCATAAAATCGTTCATGCAAAATGTCAATTGTGGCGTTTGCTGTGTGGCATCTAGCACCGCGCCCGTCCTGCTGGATCCACATGTCGTCTAGGTTCATATGGTTCATTTTGGGCCATTAGAAATTAGTTATCATCGTTATGTAGCGCCTCAATAACGTCGTTTTCAAAGTAGTACGGACCAACTACGCCGCTGTCGTCGGTCCAAAATCCTCACCAAACGGTAACTTTTTGAGGATGCATTATCACTTGGTGATAATGGTTAGTGGCATGATGGTTAGTGCGTTGGACTGTCATGCCAGAGGTCTTGGGTTCGATCCCTGCCTATGCCATCTTAAGTTTCACGGGTACTGCCTCTTGCGAGGAATTGACAAATTCTCCAAGAGTAATTCTTGTCATGAAAAGTGCTTTCTCAAATTTTGCCGTTCGGATTCGGCATATAAACTGTAGGTCCCCTCCATCCCTGACAACTGTACTCGCACACAGGAATGGTTGAGAGTTGTAAGTCACTAGGCCCTAGTTCCCAACGGACTGTTGCGCCACCCAATTTATTTTATTTATTATTATCACTTGGTGAACCTCGCGTGGGTTGGTGTCGTCCCATATACGACACTATAGATGATTTTGCTACGGGTGTAGGCCCAAGTCCCGACGCAAAATTCGCCTAGTTGAAGTCTGCGAAAGGCCGAGTTCTTGTTTACGACGAGGATTAGACTGCCTCGGATTCTGCTGTACACTTTTACGAACCGCGTCGATGTTCTCGGCCGATTTTGCGTTTCTTGAACGTTCGGGTGTTGGCTGATTGTCGTCTCAAATTTAGCTACCAAACGTTGAAGAGTCGACTGTGAAAGGGCACCACGTCTAGCGTAAAATGGGCGCAATGCACATTTTGATAATAAAGTTTTATCATTTAAACGTTCCATTTCGGGTAGGGGTTAAGAATTTACCCGAAGTAAGGTATGCTTGTCGTAAAAGGCGACTAAAATCCAATCTCCGTATACTGAGAACTACATAAGTATACAAAATATGCAATGGAAAAAACAAATAGATTAATTACCCCAGGTGGAAATCCAGTTTCTCTGGCAAATCCATCCTCTTCGGAGGCAGGCTCTACGGATTGTGGGGAGAGCCATTTATTGCATTTGATAAATCCTTTCGCGAAAGCGCATAAGGTCCCTCGATCACCTCTATCTGTACCGAGAGTTACCGGCAGAAAGAGTCCACCGGTTGTGCCAAAAGGCACTAAAAGCGACTCACCGAAAACAAACAGTTTTGAGCAGGACAATTGTGAACTGCAAAAGAAGCTGAACGAAATGATAAGACTCTACGAAGAGCTTAAAAAAGAAGTCGAAAGTCTTCGTGAAGAGAACAAGATGTTAAAAACTTCTGAAAACATGAAAGTAAATACTCTAAGTCCACAACATCGAGATCGGCACGAATATGAAACTGATGAAGATGAACTTGCTCGGGAAACTGAAAAAAGTAGACCTTGTAAAAAACGGAAGGCTGAACATTCGCCTAAGTTTCAAAATCAGCTAAAACCAAATAAAATTACACGGAAAGATCAGTTTTCTGCGAATAAGAAACTTCCTCCACCGATAAACATCGTTGGTCAAGCGGATTATAACAAAATTCTTCCTATTCTAAAAGAAACGGCGCAAAAGAATTTCAAAGCTACATCCACTCACAATAATACGTGGAAAATTAACGTAAATGATTCAGATTCTTATAGAAAACTGTCGAAAAAACTCAGCGATGAAAAAATTGAATGGTATAGTTATTCAATTAAAGAAGAAAGACCTTTACGTGTAGTAGCTAGAGGACTTCATCCCTCTTGTTCAAAAGAAGACATCCTTTCGGACTTAAAAACCAAAGGATTTAAGATTCTTGACGCAACAAATCTTTTGAAGCGAGAAAAAGGAATCGAAACCGCTGATATAAAACGCGCTCTTCCGCTTTTTATTCTAAGTTTCGATAAAAATGAAAATGTAGACAATGTTTATAATATTAAAACTATAATGAATATTGTTGTAAAAATCGAACCACTAAGAAAGAACAAACGCCTTATTCCTCAGTGCAAGCGATGTCAAGGTTTTAACCATACAGCAGCTTATTGTCAGAAGGACCCCGTTTGCGTTAAATGCGCGGGAAAGCACATGACTGATGTATGCATGCCGTCTTAAAAAAGAAACTCCGGCTACATGCGCGAATTGCAAAGGTAATCGTCCAGGAAATTACCGTGGCTGTGAGGTCGCAAAGGAAATGTTAAAGAGGCGCGAAGAATTTAGTAAGAAAACTAAAAAAAATACCTCAAAGCAAAACAAAGAATTAAAATTAAAAACCAAGACTAATACTCAAGCGTCGAGTAAAACGGACGGGAAAAATAATGAAAACGTTTTACCCTCAGAAAACATAAAAACAAAAAAGACGAACACGTACGCTCAAGTCACGGCGCCCGAAAAACCTAAAACTATTAAACCTGACTCCGTTCAAAATGTATTTTCCCTTATACTTGAACGATTAGAAGAACAAGGGAGAATTAACACAATTATTCTTGAGAAATTGGACAAATTTGAGTCGGCGGCTCTTAAAACACCAAATTTACCGTAAACATGGATCAGTTGTCCCAACAACTCAAAATAATAACATGGAACGCGAACGGACTTACCGCAAAAATCGAAGAACTAGAAACGGTTCTACTTAACGAAAAAATAGATATTTGTTTGATCTCTGAAACTCATTTGAAAAAAGACTCAAAGGTTATTCGGCTTACCACGCATGCCATCCATCCGAAAGAGCAAGGGGTGGTTCTTCCGTATTTATCAGAGAAAATATCAATCATTCGTTTGAGATAAATATCGAGCTCGATACAATGCAAGTTACTTCCGTTAGCATAAAAGTTAGACACGTATTTTTTAATATTGCGTCTATTTACTGTCCTCCTCGGCCCAAGATAGACAAAAACGATTTTAAAGATCTTTTCAACGCTTTAGGTCCAAAATTTATTATTGGCGGCGACTTCAATTCGAAACATTAATTTTGGGGATCACGTTGCATTTCGACGAAGGGTAGACAACTCTACAAAGCGGGTATTGAATGTAACGTTGAATTTTTCTCATCAGGAAAACCAACGTATTGGCCAACCGACACAGCGAAAACACCCGATCTTGTTGACTTTTTCATCGCAAGAGGAATGAACAGAAAATATATGACAGTAGATGATAACTTCGATTTTTCTACGGATCACTCGGCCGTTATCTTAACAATAAACAGTAACGTAATCGAAAAAGAAAAGCCCCTAATTTTAACAAATAATAACACAAATTGGGATAAATTCAAAGAAGATTGCGAAAATAGAATTATACTGAACGTCTCTTTGCAAACTCCGTTTGAGTTAGAAGATGAAACAGAAAAATTTATAAATATTGTTCAAGAAGCAGCTTGGAATAATACTCCGATCTGTAGTAAAAAGTCAAGGCAATACGAAGAAAAAATTCCAGAAGATATAAAAGAAAGAAAAACGAAAAGCTCGAAAAGTATGGCAGCAATCACGTGCTTCTCAGCATAAAAGTGTCGTCAGCTTTTTATCAAACAAGATTAAAAATTTGTTACGAGATTTTAAAAACAGCGAGAATTCTGCCTATCTTGAAAGCCTAACAGCAGACAAAAAAACGAATTATTCTCTTTGGAAGACGATAAAAGGTATTAAAAAGCCTCAAATAATGTCGGCACCTATTCGAAAAAATAATTCTGAATGGGCAAAAACTGATAAGGAAAAGGCGGATTTATTTGCTAAGCACCTTGAGGAAACGTTCAAACCTTTCGATGGTCAAGAGCTTCTGACTAATGACGGAGAGCTCCAACCAGCGCCGGACAATTTTTCTATCAGGAATATTACTTTGACTGAACTTGTCCAGGAAATAAAACGGCAGAAAAATAATAAAGCTCCTGGCTACGACCTGATTAACGGTCGTGTCCTCAAAGAGTTGCCTAAAAAAGCAATGGTTAAGCTCTTACAGCTCACTAACGCTGCTTTAAAACTTGCTTACGTACCCACGCAATGGAAAGTCGCCGAAGTAATAATGATCCCCAAACCGGATAAGCCGCCGAATGAGAAAAAATCGTATAGACCAATTTCTCTCTTACCAATTATATCTAAAATATTTGAAAAATTGCTTCTTAAACGAATGCTAACAATTATTGAAGAAAAACGTTTAATTCCCGACCACCAATTCCGTTTCCGGAATAATCACTCGACAATTGATCAGGTTTACCGAATAACTAACGAAATTGAAAAAGCATTTGAAGAAAAAAAGATTTGCTCAACTGCATTTCTTGACGTTTCTCAAGCTTTTGACAAAGTTTGGCATGACGGGCTAAAATATAAATTAAAAGTCTTTCCAGAGCAAATATATAACATTCTTGAATCGTACCTAGAAAATAGATTCTTTCGAGTTAAGCAAGGAACGGAGTATTCGGAGTTTAAAGAAATAAACGCTGGGGTTCCCCAGGGTAGCGTCCTTGGACCGATTTTGTTTGTTCTTTATACCCGAGATATACCCCAAACAGAAGGCACAACTTTAGGCACTTTTGCTGATGATACAGCTGTACTCGCAATATCGGATTCAATAGAAACGGCAACCTCAAAGCTTCAAAAGGCATTAAATAGCATTTCAGATTGGACAAAGAAATGGCGAATTGCTCTTAATGAAACGAAATCGACGCACACAAATTTTACGTATAAAAAAGTATATAACTTACCTATTTATATAAATTCTGTGCAAATTCCATACGCTAATGAAGCGAAGTATCTAGGCATGACTCTAGACGCGAAACTTAAATGGAAAGTTCATGTAAAAAAGAAACGCGATGAACTCGAAAATAAACTCCGCGAATTGACATGGCTTATTGGAAGATATTCCAATCTAAGCGTTTATAACAAGCTTCTTATTTATAAGCAAGTACTGAAACCAGTTTGGACGTACGGTATACAACTTTGGGGTTGTACCAACGTAAGAAATATACAAATTTTGCAAACATACCAAAACAAAGAACTTAAAATAATAGTAAATGCTCCATGGTATGTAAGAAATAGCGACTTACATAGAGATTTAAATATAAAATATGTAGAAAACGAAATTAAAAAATTTGCTACAGAGCTAAGATCACGACTTAGAAATCATAGTAATAACTTAATCCAACAATCTGTTAGCGAGGCGTTCGTTTTTCGGCGTCTGCACCGAACAAGACCTTCTGATCTAGCGCAAACAAATTAATCTCTCCACTCGAATTTTGTGGAATCTTCAGGTCCTCTCGTTGAGTTTCCTGACAAAACGCGAACAAAATGACGCTAAAACTACTTGTTAAGCTGGACTTAGTTGTAGTAATAATATAGAAGATAAGGGAGGTGAGTTTTAGTCAGTAAAAATCTGACACTACTATAAGCATCGGGCTTATAGTGTCTCTGAAGATTTCTCACCTTCCTGCGGAAAAAAAAAAAAAAAATCATTTAAACGTGCTGTTCAATCGTGATGATTTGGCATAAACAACTTAATAATAAACAAAAGATTTGACAGTTGTCACCAAAACACAATGGGCGAAATCTACCCGTGCCAATTAAAAAACCCTTTGCTATGTGACCCTGTTCACCAATAGAAATTTAAGCAGATCCTTAATATTATTGGTATGGTCTCTTGAGTTAACTAACTTTTATTGAGTGTCTAAATGAGGAATTGTTTTTCTTTTTACATTTAGTTTCTGCTTTAAGTTGAGTTCTTATAAAATTTGTATAACTTTATTTACTTATTATAAATTACGAGTATTATAAATATATAGGAATGTTATTCTCCCGAAATGTATTTCTAAAGCTCTGTAGACACCATTTAATCATAGCGTATAACGTTAATACCATTTTTCTTCTAAATTGTATATTTTTGTTCAAAAAATATCTTGCAAAATTAAAACTATATTTTTGAAACCGCTGCTACTTGTTTACACTTTAGACTTGACCAAATCGTTAATTAGTTTTATTTAAATTAAGAAAAAATCGAAAAAATTTACATAATTTCATCCATAACAAGATTTCCTCTCAGACCGAAATTTCTCAGGCTATAACTTCTAATACCTGAGATGTGACCTTATAAGTTAAGTTTCATGGTTGAATAATATAAATCTACATAATTATGAAAACCGCACGTGTAACAGCATGTGTGCTTGTAAATAGCATTATCGTGGCCACCCTGAAAAACCGCGATCGCTCTCCTGTTGTAAGAAGGCTTAAAACACACCAAAAGGAGTGAGGTTATACAGACATGTATGTATATGTATAATATATTCGCACATGATACACCTTGCCCTATACAGCTCCAAAGTGAACTTTATGACCTAGGTAGTGTTTCCTTGTTTCTATGCTCTGATGTAGCTTGTTGTATTGCATCCTCTTTTCCTGAGCTGCTGCTGGTACTGATGCTCTTGCTTCTGCTATACTGGTACTCAACGGTGGCATATAGTTTTAAGTATATGTAGATAGTAGATTGCCATGAATTTAATTAAGTGCAATAATGTAATTGCAACCACACACTCGCGTTGGTATTTTGCCTTCTGATGGAATTTATGACTTCGAAAGTGCATTATAATAGTATAGTGACCGCAAAATAAGTGCACTATTACTGTCAAAATGCAGCGAAATAGACACACCACCGACAAGTCCTCTGTTCCGCCCTAATGCCGGCCGGGCTGGGACGGCCGTTCATTCCTTCGTTGCTTCAATCCGCCCAGCGCTGCTTCCGCTGCCGCCCAGCACCGCTGCTTCTGCCAATGGCCGTGCCGCGTCACAACGCCTTAGCCACACGCCGCCAGCTGTGGTTGTCGCATCCGAATTAAATATGGTTTAATTATTTCCTAAATAAGCTGAATTGTGTGTTGGCTCACACAAATTGCGGTTGTGGTAATGTTTTAAGCATTTTGGAGCTACATATAAACGTATAGGCATCTCTACATACATACATATAATTATAAACACACATACGTATAGGGACGTATAATATATTGTTACCATTTTTCAACTACCTACTGTAACTAACCTAGATATGTATATACAGTTTCCATATAACTGATGCACTATAGCACACAACTTGCTGGCGTGAAGTTTACACTTGAAAGTTAGAAAATCACCATGGGGGCTGCCATAAATAGCGCACTAGGGGAATGTGATATATCCCATTGGTTTGGCTATCCTATCCATTGAATTTAATAGCTTTCACTTAAACTTAATTTTTACTTGGTTTAAGTTAGATAGCAGGTACCTACCATACCTATATGTAGTACATACATATGTATATAAAATTTCTTATGAAAGATTTGTTTGTTTCTTTTATAAATGGCTTTTTCACTGTTGTTTCGATTCTTTTTGATATTGATGTAACTTACAATTATGCATTGAACGTACGAGTAGATTAAACAATATGACGGAAGAAATAAACGTACGTTCGTACGTTCGTACTTTCATAATACATTTTTTCGTTTGTCATACCTCAAGAATAAGCAGAGGAAAAGACTATAAATAATAATAATAAATAAATAATAATAAAAACATCACGATTAAAAAAGTGGCCTTAAATATCTGAACAAAATAATACTTTTAAATTTTATTCTTCACATTATAAACAGAAATTAACTTGAAACTAAATTTACTTATTGGAAAAACAGAAAATGATATTGTTTTAGCATAATTTTGCACTACGAAAAAAGTCTTTTTTTACATAAAATCAAGTTAAAAAAAATATGCCAACCACACTGATAAGTTGCCATCGGTACCCTTTAAAATAATAAATTATATTGTCGTTTCAGTAAATGCAAACAAATATTACCAATAAATTGTTAAAAATTAGTTTTTGACTCAAATTGTTTGCCTTCTGGTGAATTTTACTTTTGGTAAACAATCGAATTATATCTATGTATCCATATACTATACATACATAAACTAGCTGAGCCAACTTTAAATGATAAAAATATTTTTCCGCTGACTTCTTTTAGAACTATTAAAGGGGAACAATTCAGTCCTACAAAATTTTAGCAAAATATTATTGCTCAAAAGGCAAACAAATTCTCGACCTTGAAACATTATTTATTGGTGCTCCGCTCGTATTAGTCTTAGCGTGATGTCTGTAACCTTCTTCAATAAATATGTTATCTAATAATGAAACAATTTTTCAAATCGGACCAGTAGTTCCTAAGATTGGTGAGTTCAAACAAACAAACAAACAAACATACGAACAAACAAAAAACAAACAATAAAAAAAAAACTTATTCAGTTTGTTAGTATAGTTCAGGTATAGATAAGGTTGGTCAACGAGACGAAAAAGGACAAGAAGTTATCTAGCCTCATTTCAGTCTTGCTGAAACTGGTGTTTCTTTTTAGAAGTATAGAATTTTAATTCGCTTACAGTATTTTAACTGGCGGCCATTTTGTCAGTTGTCTCGTAATTTATTTAAGTTTGTTTTGACAAACGGTGGTACCCGTGGCATGATGGTTAGTGCGTTGGACTGTAATGCGAGAGGCCTTGGGTTTGATCCCTGCCTGTGACACCTAAAGTTTTTTTCACGGGTACTGCCGCTTGCGAGGAATTGACAAATTCTCCAAGAGTAATTCTTGTCATGAAAAGTGCTTTCTCAATCTAGCCGTTCGGATTCGGCATATAAACTGTAGGTCCCCTCCATTCCTGCAATTACTCGCACACAGGAATGGTTGAGAGTTGTAAGTCACTAGGCCCTGGTTCTTTACGGACTGTTGTGCCACCTAATTTATTTATTTGTTTTGATATAGCTACATATTTACATTAATAGACTTTCAAAATTCGGTGAATGGGCTTAAAACAAGAATTCTGTTAATCCTAATTTTGATTAGAGATGAAACTCACTTTTGATTGAATGTATACGTCAACATCCACAAAAAATGACTGGTGTGCTAAAAAACCATTTTTTTAAATAAGATTCATTTTGGTCTGGAACTTGATCTCGTGATTTTTCTCGCAAACGTAAAAAGTTTAATTTGTTTTCTAGTCTCATAAAGTCTAGTTTTTACCTTGTAAATTGTGTTTGAAGTGTTTTTATTCAAAGAAATGCTGATAATTTTTTAAAACCCTGAGTATTTAAGATTTTGGAATTTGAAAAGTAAGACTGAAGTTTTGAATATTGAACGGATTTTTTTTTTAATTGTTATATAAACAGTTTTAGAAAATACATTTTGAATACAAAATATTTGGTGAGCTGAAAGTCCTCAAAAGACTGATTAGGAAGAGACAGCCAAAAACAGTGTGGAATATATTGGCTTTAAGTGCTTCAATCATTTCGAATCATTTAAAAATTTCCTAATGGGTTAAATCACACTCCCAAAATTGTTGATAACATGATTTTGTTTCACAAGAAATTAACTGTGGAATGGTGCATAATCCTGCAAAAAATTAATGTCCTCGACATCTCAACCTCCAATTTTAGTCAGTTAACATGGCTCTGTTGTTGATCGAAACATTGTTGCCAGCCCCATTTAAAAAAGATTCAATGATACAACCAATCCATAATTTGCACCAAACTGTCACTATCCGTCACTTCTCGACAATAACGTTCAGGTTTTCCGCGTTCAGAGATGCAGCCATTTTTTTTGCGGGATTCCAATGCTGCCTGTTTTCCACTATCATACCAGTCTCACGAAATTTTTGCACTAACTTGAATACAGAAAGACCGATGGGTTTTTATTTCGACCGACATTTCTTTTCAAAAATAACCACTTTTTAAGAAATAAGTTTGCAATATCCCCCAACGTTTTCCAACCAAAAGCGACTTATTTCATTCCGGATTATGATATTGATTTTATGCCAAGATTTTGAGTGTTTCTTAAAACCGAAGGTCACTAATAGGATATAGAAAGTTATCAATGAACAAATGACAACTAGGGCCTCCTTGAATATTTAATTTTTCAATTTTTCATCAATTAACCATTTGCAGGATGTTTTCAAATGTACGTACATAGATTCCAAAGAGTCAAGTCCGAATAAATAAATATACCTTATGTCACTATTCCCAATAGTTTCATCAAATGGATGTTTTGTTTCTTTTTTTTTCTTATAACGAATACAAAATTCAGTTTCGTAGTCACAGAAGAAGTTCAGATCCAAAATTGATATTATTTATTAATGTAAAGTCAGTAACATGTGTTCTCTAAATTTTCCTTTGAATTAATGAAAAATAAATTCTATCTAAAGTCAATATGTAAAATTGCAAAAACGAATTTTAAAAATTCTTGGAAAAACCGTTCATTAAGAAAATATTTTCACATGACTAGACATAATATGACTCCTAATTTTCTTTAACTAGAAAAGGTTCATTCATTTACCTACCTCTATCTACTGGATAGAAACTTCATAAATATGTATGTATGTCGATTTCTTGTGAAAATTACTTAATTTTTGTTTAATTTTTAATAAAAATTAACTTCAAAGAAATATTATACAACCCATGAAAATACCTTGCCCCTTGATTCATTATACGAGTATCAAAAATATTTACACCACATGAAGAAATTTGAACATTTTTTAGAGGAACAAAATATTTTCGAAATAATATAAATTTCCATTTATTCATGTGAAAATCAACAAAAAACCACCTTCGCCCCTTAACAATTTGAACAACCAAATAAACAAAAGATAAAGAAAAAAACTACACGAAAACCAAAACCAAAACCAAAGGAGTCGTCCTTCAAAAAACAAAAAATACATTCACATAGGAAGCTATAAAATCCCCATGGCCACCAACATGATTTGGAAGAATTCTTTCTCTAAAGTTAATATAAAACTGACGAAATATTCGCTCGTGTAAGACTTTGTCTTCACTTTTTAACTAAATAAAATAAAATAAAAATATAACAAAAATGAATACAAAATTGAATAAAAATAAATTTAAGTAACAAATAATAAAAAACCTTGGACTATAACAAAATATTCCCGGTTTTGGAAAGACTCTTATTCAAAATCCGCTCAGAACTATATTACTATAGGTATATGCTTAAAGTACACACCTCTATGACTACACGAGAGTAGGTGTATGGATATGTACGTTTTCGTCGGTCTCTGAGTGTATAAGTGTTTTCAGTCATTTCCTATATATTTTTGCAATGAAATACTTTTCTGACATACAAAAATTTGTGTGCAGAAATTTATCCATCCATTATGATACTTGCATGCAAGTCACGAATTCACTTTATATTCACATTTCCAGTCGAGGCACACTGATTTCTTCTTTGCCCGGCAGTAAATTTCATACAAAAAGAAGGATTTTCCTTCCGCGTCGCGTCCGTTGGGTCCGTTGGGTCCGTCGTCGGTCGTCGGTCGTCGTCGTCGTCTGTTGTCGCTCACTGTCTCTTTTTCTCTCTCTCTCTCTGGGTTGACCCTTCTGTCTGTCCATTTTCGTTCGTCGTTTTGGTCGTCCTTTAACAACAACACACACACGTACAAAACACGAAAAAAAAGGACGAAAATGACGCTGGGCATTATACATTTACACAAACGCAAGCTCACATAACGTATAAATACCTACCTACCTACCTACGTAACGTTATTATATATGCTGATGGGAGATTTCGGGTCATGTTGTAAAAAATATCTTTTCCTTTTGGTCTCGGAACTCGGAAGTCAGGAAAAGTATATATGTATGTATGAAGTAGATATACATTCATATATCTCAATCTCACCACTTTCCTTATACACAGGATAAAAATACCGCAAAATGGGACCGAAAATTATTAGATCTCCGTCACGTCAATTCATCGCAATCGCAACGTATTGTACACTCCTCGTACCACCCAACAAAAAGTTTGTGTACTTGAGTTTTGCCATCGCATACAAAATCTTTCGCCACAAACGCACATTCTGAGAACATATGATATAACATGCTGGTGGTGTACCTATATCCTTGATCCTAATTTAGGGACATCAAACGCATGACGTTGTTCGGTCATCGTTATTGAGTTGTTCATTTTCGGTTTTTATTTTTCTGGCCTAACTTCAACGTCGTCGTCGTTGCTCGTCATCATAATTTGTGGTGTAAGGTTTGATTTTATACATATATTCAAACAAAAGGAAAACCCGGATAAGTTCAAGTATATATGTATGTATGTACACATGTATTCACAACACGAACCATCGACAAAAAGCCCCCGAAACTTGGACAAAAATTTGGCAGTAATGACAGCGGTCATCTCATAAAAAATGCAAATAAATTTGGCTTAAATCATACACCGCACCAACCTAATATTTGTATACGACGCAACGGCCGCCGCGAAAGTAGGTATTTTTGGTATAATTATATAATGAAAGAAGCCGAAGCTGGGAGCAGCAGAAGTTAATAAGGCCTAAGCTAAGGGCTTAGAGCGGCTATTTATACAGATATACGCGTTCTTAATGATTTACTTATGAATGTATAAATGATATAATTTGTAAGCTGTGGGTCAGCTGAGGTTTTTGTTTTGCTGAATTTTGTTTTGACCGAAAAAGATGTGCGGGCGAATTAGTTTATTATCAACAACAAAATGTTGGCGAATTTTAGTTCGTTTCTAAAAACAGAACTTAACATTTTGAGGGTAGAATTAAAATTTTAGAAGGTGATTTAAAGGCGATTTATTTTTATTTTGTTGTTACGGTTGAGAGCGGACTGTTGCGCAACCTAATTTATTTATTTTAAGGGAAAGAAGGTTTTTTAATGGTGGATAATTAAATATTTTTACAAATTTGACCCATAGAATTTTTAAAGTTACTTTTTTAAGACACAGCATACGATTTATAAGACTTACAATAACAAAAAAATTATGCCTGTTTTCTTCTGGCTATTGTTTCTTTTCGTACATTGTGTCTAAGATTTTAAGCCTTTACCTATGCGCAATGGCAAAGTTTTAAATGTTTTAAAACCGTGAGAACGACAATAATTATAATAACAATTATTAATTGACAATTAATTAACAATTACAATTACAATTACAATTACAATTACAATTACAATTACAATTACAATTACAATTACAATTACAATTACAATTACAATTACAATTACAATTACAATTACAATTACAATTACAATTACAATTACAATTACAATTACAATTACAATTACAATTACAATTACAATTACAATTACAATTACAATTACAATTGAAATTACAATTACAATTACAATTACAATTACAATTACAATTACAATTACAATTACAATTACAATTACAATTACAATTACAATTACAATTACAATTACAATTACAATTACAATTACAATTACAATTACAATTACAATTACAATTACAATTACAATTACAATTACAATTACAATTACAATTACAATTACAATTACAATTACAATTACAATTACAATTACAATTACAATTACAATTACAATTACAATTACAATTACAATTACAATTACAATTACAATTACAATTACAATTACAATTACAATTACAATTACAATTACAGTTACAATTACAATTACAATTACAATTACAATTACAATTACAATTACAATTACAATTACAATTACAATTACAATTACAATTACAATTACAATTACAATTACAATTACAATTACAATTACAATTACAATTACAATTACAATTACAATTACAATTACAATTACAATTACAATTACAATTACAATTACAATTACAATTACAATTACAATTACAATTACAATTACAATTACAATTACAATTACAATTACAATTACAATTACAATTACAATTACAATTACAATTACAATTACAATTACAATTACAATTACAATTACAATTACAATTACAATTACAATTACAATTACAATTACAATTACAATTACAATTACAATTACAATTACAATTACAATTACAATTACAATTACAATTACAATTACAATTACAATTACAATTACAATTACAATTACAATTACAATTACAATTACAATTACAATTACAATTACAATTACAATTACAATTACAATTACAATTACAATTACAATTACAATTACAATTACAATTACAATTACAATTACAATTACAATTACAATTACAATTACAATTACAATTACAATTACAATTACAATTACAATTACAATTACAATTACAATTACAATTACAATTACAATTACAATTACAATTACAATTACAATTACAATTACAATTACAATTACAATTACAATTACAATTACAATTACAATTTAAAAACTAATTTCACCACTAAGAAATTGTTCCTTTAGAATATTGCATGCAGCTTAATGTAAGATTTAAGTAATGAATGTAAAGAACAAATTCAATATTTTTAACCTTAGAAAACTTCCCTTACGAAAATATGTTCATGTTCAAGCTAAATCACTGCACTGCGCATAATATGTAGTTTCGTCCAAAGCATTTTCAAAAAACCAAAAACAAAACGAAAAAACAAGAAAATTTAACACAAACGACGACAACGTGTGTCCTTCCTGCGAAAATAATTGGACAAAGTGAAAACATGTTAAATGAAATTGAGCTTAAACCAATGGCATGTAAACTTTGTTAGCTTAAATAGTAGATAGATAGGACGAGTATGGTTGTTATATCTTTTGGTATAAAGTGTGTGCATGAGAGTATGTTTGTGTACTAGTATGTGTGTGTTATAGTTTTCTAGCAGCATCGTCCTCGAAATCAAAAGCATGTTTATTTTTTTGTTTGTTTCTGGGGATAGTCAGTAGCAGTATAATATATATGTATGTATGTACAGTACGTATACTCGAAGCGCGTTGTAGCATCCAAATTACGTTGGCAAAATTTAATGGACATTATGCAAACAAGTGAAGTAGAAGAAAATTTAACAAAATTTTGAATAAAATTTAAGCTCAATAAAGAAAAAAATAATATGTTTCTTTCTGCTGAGACATGAACAGCAATAGTAATTTTCTTTTGGAGAATGTAAAATGTTCCTTGGAACATTTAAGAAAATTATATTTTTCATGTTAATGAAGACTGGAAGCGGCAACTTTAATACGGGATAACTATTCTATACAGTCAAGGATATGTAAGGTGTTTGTTCGGGGCGTACACGTGATATTTTTAGTTGGTGTGTTGTTGACTATCTAATTTGCCAAGGATGTTTTTAATTCAATGTTTGTTTTCAACTCTTAATTTCGGCTTAAATCTAAAATAAGTTAAAGAATTTAAAACTTGTATTTCCAGTACATAAAGGCAGTAAAAATGGACAAGAAAGGAATGTACGAAAAGTGAAGTGTGTACACAAAATGTATTGACAACAGTAAAACAATCGTCTTAAGTGATTTCGGCTCACTTTTTTTTACACTGATGGAGGTCCCTAATCCACCAGCGTGTTTATGTAAAGAATAGCTCCACCCGTGGTGTATCCTGCATACATTATCTAAGAACACATTTCAGTTAGCATAAAAAAGGTTATAATTACCTAACTTTAGATGGACATATGCACATATGTTGTCGCAGACTTAAGTTTTAAAGAAAAACAATTCTGTAATACATTATTTGACCAATTTTGACCATTTCCGCAGCGCGAAGTTCTCAAATCATTGTGTACTAGTGCTCCGCTCATTTTATTCTTAGCGTAATGTTATGTAGCTTGTAGCCTACCCAAACAAATGGGCTATCTAACACTGAAAGAATTTTTCAAATCAGACTAGTGGTTTCTAAGATGAGAGCAAGCAAACTCTTTAGCATTATAATATTAGTAACGATTGGAAACATGAAACTAATTATCGTTTTTTTAAATCTTAAAGCTTTCCTATTTTTTGTTTTCCTATTTAAATAGAGAGGTTAAAAGAAATTTTGAAAAAATAACCATTCTGATTTTTTTTTTTTAATCGCCTCTAAGAACTGAGCATTTTAAACCTTACTAAAAATATAGCTTTTGGCTAAATTGAATGTGCTTATGATATTTGAAATCAGCTTGAAGCCATACAATTAAATTTAAGCTCATTTCACATCCACAACGCGTTAGAAAAACATATCCGCAGAACTAGCTAGCATTGCACAAATAACAACTACATACATATAAAATGTTAACACAAATTCTGGCAGAGCCAGCAACGCGTCCATCTATTGTCCTGGAAGGCTTGCAATTATGTATTTGGTGGTGTATGCAATGTGTGCATATACAAAACGCGCACTATACCATACAAGTGTAATCGGCACGCTCGTTTTCCCTCTCTCTCTATACACAAACATACTCATGCATATGTGTATAAATATGCCATCATGGAATATCATTTCCGTTTCCTCTACGAGTATATGCATAATTTGTACAGTGTATATTTGAAAACTCACTCGAGTATGAAGAATATGTAGAAATATTTTGTAGAATTATTGAGATACATTTCCAGCGGGATAAAATGATGCAAAAAGATTTACATACACGCGATCAATGCATGGTGGACGCCCATAACGCAGACAAATATTTAAAATGTTGCACGTCTGATGTGAATTATAAAATCGTTAGAAAAGCGAACAGAGTGTGGCTTCCGGTAAATCTCTGTAGGTAAGGTACCTACTTCTAGATAAATTGATGAAATTTTAACGAAGTGAAATTTGAACAATATTTTTCCAATAAATGATAAAGTCTTTATATACATACATTCGAGTATATCTAAGTAGACACTACATTGGTTATTCTACTAGTGAGTATTATAGTAACAGAAGCTCTAATTTATTCTGATTTAAACTTGATTTTAGTTGAAGTTTTGCAAGAGAATTTCCTCCTATGTTCCTGTTCCTATGCTTGTTTATGGCATAATGAAAATCTGAAAAACAGATTTATATTCAATGGAAGTACATACATTATATTTGATTCGATAAGTATTAAGATTTTCTGTGAAACAATTTGATTTGAGGTTATTACATTTATTTGCATCAGGTCAATATTGCTGCTTAGATAGATTAATAAATAGGTACATAATATTATTAACATTCACTGGAAAAAGTTGTACGGCTATGATAGTTTGCCGTTCATTAATTCTCAATTAGTTGCAATAGTCTTTTGTAAGTTTTTACGATATTGAAGCTTAATGACTAAATTTTATGGATTTGTAGGTCACGTAGATAATAATATAGTTACATGGTAAAATTGAAATTTTTACATTTGACAACTGGTTAATGGTAAGTTAATTATTGATATCCAGGAGAACTAAGAAAATTGTAATGCTCATTAAATTCTGTTTTAATGGGTAATTTGATAATCCAAAGAAGGGCAGGGGATGGCTTGCTTCTCCTGCATTTATAAAAATGTTTCATATAATATTGAAATAATATTTGAACTGTTAGGCACTCTATTTCGACGGAAAGAAGAGTAAACTACTTGGAAAGAGTGGAAAACCGTGATTACTTACGAGAGATAACGTAAATCGAAATTACTAACAAGAAAAAAGATATGATAAGTATTAAAGTATTTTCCTTTAAACCATTTGTACATTTGTAAATCACTTTTAAAAATATAAAATACTATCTCAGAAGTAAGATAATAATATTGTCAAATCTCTGAATTGTAAAACGTGCGGTCATAGGCTTTGTATAGAAAATTATCACGAAATAAATATATCTATCTATCTATCTAAGCAACACTCTTAAATAAAAATGTACGTACGTAAAACTACAAAAAAACATTTTTTGTTTAGAAATTTAATCTCTAAAATTGTATGGAAAAGATTAAATATACAAGAAATATTGAGTCTTCTTGTTTTTTATAAACAACCTTAGTATTGAGATAATAATAGACAAAACAAAGAAACATCCAAATCGGCCAAGAAAGTGACACGGTTGTTGATTTGTGTCTTTATAAGTAACGGGTTATCCATTTTGCGGTTTTAAAAAGTATAGGTCTGGAATTCGACATCTGTCAAACTAATTTGTAAAACCAATTTTTTTTTCAGTTGAAAGTCTGACATTTACGAAAATGGATCGCTTAACTATCGCACAACGTTTACAAATTTTTAAAACCTTCTACAAAAATGGTGATTATAGTTTACATAATCGTCCAAGTACGCAAGCAATTGGCAAAATGGTGAAGAAATTTAAAGAGGCTGGATTGGTTACAGATATTGTAAGGCATTTGCATCATCGTTTCGCTCGTACCACTGAAAATATCGCTGCTGTAAGTGAAAGTGTTGTCATAGACCCGAATGTGTCGATTCCTCGTCGAGTTGTTCTCAAAAATTAGGACTGTCTTACGGCACATTATGGGGAATTTTGCATTTGGATCTACAGCCACATTCATATAAAATACACCTCACACAACAACTGAAGCCAGCTGACCATTTACAACGTCTAAAATACGTCGAATGGGTAAGTTAAACAACAGGCGGTGAACGGCTGTTTTACGAACAAAATTTTCTTCAGCGACGAAGCATATTTCTTACTCAGCTCAGTTGGTATGTTACTAAACAAAATTGTCGTATTTGGGGTTTTGAGAATCCTCAAGTAATTTAAGAGAGGTCATTACATCTACAAAAAGTCATTGTTTGGTGCGCTCCGGTCCGGATGTATGATTGGACCTTACTTCTTTAAAAAAGACGATGAAACGACTGTCGCCATCGATTCGGAGCCTTATAGTCATATGATAACCGAGTTTTTTTGCTGCTATTGAAAAATACGACTTGGAATCTTGGAGAATATGTGATTTTAACAAGATGGTGCCACATGCCACACAACTCGAACGAATAGGCTTTATTGGAAGAGACATTTACTAGCCTTGTAATTTCTCGTCGTGGCAATATCAGCTGGCCATCCAGATCATGGGGGGCTACGTGAAAGACCGTGTTTATGAAGATAAACCTTTAACTCTTGAGCACTTAAAAACCAACATTCATCAAGTTATGGCTGAGATGCTGCCCAATATGTGTCATAAAGTGCTCCAAAATTACCTCAAAAGAATCAATGCTTGCAACAATTCGCGTGGTAGTCATTAAATTTTTTGAAAGCAAATATTTTTGAATTTTTGTAATGATAGTTTTTTTTTTAATGCAATAACTTTTTATTTTTAATTAAAATTTTAATACTACAAACAAAAGTATGTTGCACTAAAATTCGTATTTCTTGTAAATGCAAATAATTTTTGCGTTTAAGTTGACAGTTAATGTTAACACAAATTTTCTTACATGTATACTTAAAAGCTCTGACTACTTTTGTTAATTTTGTTCGATGTTCAAAAATCATGTTTTAACATTAAGTTTCAAGTATTAATCCCATCATAGGTGCACTCGAAAAAGTAACCCCTTTTAGATTTAGGGTTGGATTTTTCCGATAACAGGTGTTATTTAAAAAAAAAAATATATATATATATGTATATACTAGCTGACCCGGCAGACTTCGTACTTCCTCAATCGATAAATAAAAGACCTAAACTTTTGTATAAATTAATTTCAAAACAAACAAAACGTATTGAATAAAAAAGCATTTTTTTAATTAAGCATGAAGTTTTATTATTATTTTCGACACATCATGTTGCTTACTTAAAAACACAGAGTTTTCGTTAAATACTGGCTATTTATAAATAAGGTTTAAATTTTTATTAACAGACACACACTGTTATGATACAGTTTGTTAATCAATTTAAAGGTTTCTCATAAACTATATTTTTTGTTTTGTTTAAATAAACAAAGAAGACGGTTTTCCGACGCGCAAACAAGCGACGTATAATAGTCCATGCGCGAAACAGCGAAACTCCAAGTTGATTCCGCAAACTTCTAAATATTGTCTTTGCTATTTATTTATTGTCATCGCAAAGGCCAGACGTACTGGAAATTGTAAGGTTTAAAATCGAATGGTAAATCCGTTGGAATCATCGGTATTCGCGGGATCAAGACATCATCTCCTTTGTATTTTCCTTTTATGATTGTTGCCTCAATGACGTTATTCATCAGCTTTTTCACAGCCAGTCTTGTTCCATTGCATAGTCGAGGTTGATTAATGTTACGCAGCATGATGACAACTGTAGGATCAGTTTAACTGCAAATTGTGAGGTGGTAATCCAGGCAATTCCAGTGAATTTAAAAACTCCGTGGGATAGTTGACTACGTCATCCTGGTTCATAACGGTGTCGACTGATTTGAAGGAAACCAACTGTCCTGGAAGAAATTTCTGAATGGTCGCATTGAGATCCTCGACATCTTTATTTTTCGTTGCCAATATTGCTCGTTCACCCAGCCAATTATGGTTATTGAACTTTTGCGCTATATCTGGGAAAACACGCTAAATAAGCTCCTCTTGTGAATCTGTGATGTGACAGAAATATGTGGGTAATGTGATGAATCCGGTCGAAGTGTCGATTGCAACTTTATTATTTCCAATATCTAACAACTGCTTCGCAAACACATTTGCAGTTTCATCATGTTGCAAAAATACTCGCATGTTAGTTGTTAATTGGAGTGTCTTTACGTACTGCCACAAATTCGATGATTTTAGGAATGCATTGAGTTCATCAGCAACAGTTGATATTGGAGAAAGTTGTTGAGTTTCATGAGCACATTCACCTCCTTAAAGGTTGATACCCCCTTCCGTTACACGCTCTATATATATTTTAGTACAAACTTGAATATTATAAAAAAATATTCTGGTATAATACATACCTTGAAAGTGGGAATGAAATTGTCCTGTATATATAATATGTGTAGCGCCAAATGATGTCATATGGAAATAGTTGTTATATTTTTGAATGTTGGCCAAGAAGTGCTTAGAATCATTTCCAATCCCAGAAACTAAAGAGCGTAAAGGATCTGGTGGTGGGACCAATTGTGACAATTTTACTTTGCCTCCAGCACAACATAATCCAGTAGATTCACCAGTGTATTTTAACGCCTTACAATATTTACAAATTATTTTCATTTCCCCAATTGTTACCGATTTGTCGGCACAATAATCAATTGCCGGATCATAGTGGTATGCAGCTCGTTCAAGAATCACAGGAGCACTGCGTCTGCAGATTCGCTCAATTTCATTATGTCGTGCTTGCTGTTGTTGTGTTTGATGTGCACGAACTCGTTGCATTCTAAGCCTATCCACTTCATTGTCACTCACTAAATAACGCAATTCTGACATAGCAATACGACTATTTTCTTGATCTGTCTCTCTCTGGTCATCAGTGCGGTTAGCACGTGAGGTAGCTCTTCGCACATTTCATTGACTCCGACGACCTTAGTCAGGTCGTCTTCTCCTCGGCATCGTAACGTAATTAATCAAAGTAAGAAAATTTCTCGCTCACTTAACAGTAACTTAACAGTAAAGTGTCACTATCACAAAATATCAACAAAAAAAGAGCACACTACTTGGAATGTCACTATTAGAAAGGATCACAAAAGTAAGGAAAGTTCTCGCGAGTTACATATATGACAGATTCTTTCCCATCTAATCTAGATATTCGGTTAGCGGATACTTTTAATTCAAATGCATTTAAACTGCAACAATCTGCACATTCCTTCACGGAGCAGACAGTGTAATATAAATCTTTTGTTTTTCTTGGTTATTTTGCTGATAAGCAAATTAAGAATATGAATATGAAAATGAATATGAATATGAAATGAAAATAATTGTAAGAATAAAGAGGGGAGTTGATTCCAATCGTCACTAGAAAGAAGACGTATTTTATTAAGATCGGAAAGATTTTTTTAAAAAACTTATTTCGTATAAGAAAAAGTTAAATGGCGCAGTCGGTAGGATAATTAAAAAGTTAAATAATTATCCAGTGATACGAACCTTTTTATATAAGTGACGTGATATTAATGCGAAAAAAAAAAATTTTGTTTAAAATATAAAATCGTTAAAGATTAATTTGTGATTGCTTACTAAACATATTGAAAGCAGTGAATCCAAAAAAAATATAAAATCGTTAAAGATTAATTTGTGATTGCTTACTAAACAATATTGAAACACGAGAAGTGTAGAATAACAATTAATGTTAACAAGAAACCAATCAAAAATAAAACAATTTGACAATAACCGTGATTTAGTAGACGTGAAAATGGAACAACTCCAAGAGCAATTAAGGCTGAGGGAGCAGCAGTTAGAACAACTAAACGCAGCGTTCCATAATCTACAAGCCAGAGAATTGGCCCAGCACGAAAAGGAGCGGGTTGGAAGAGAAGTGAAACATATGACAACGTTCACCGGAACAGGTGACGTAACGGTGAATAGCTTCATCAAAAATGTAGAATACTACATTGGGGATACATCGAACCCAACACTAACTAAATGTATGATCAGGACGATCTATAACGAAAAGATACAAGGACGAGCCAAAGAAATATTGATCAACCTAACAGATCCAGGGAATTGGGACGAAATCAAAAGGCAGTTGAAGTTACATTACAAACCGGACGTAGAACCCAGCCAAATATATAGAATGATAAATAACCTCAAAGTTAATACAGTAAGTGAACTTTTCTTAGAAACTCAAAAAATTAAATACAAAAGTGATGAATTAAAAGAATATTATAAAGGCGATAGCGCCATAGATTTAAGTACTGTAAATTCAATGCTGGTAAATGTAATCAAGGAGATGAGTCAAGGTGTTTTGTTAGACAAAATCTATGAAGAAAAAAATCTAGATAAAATATTTGAGATAATGATAAAAAGAAGATATGAAGACAGTTGTATTAGGGATGAATTTAAGAAAATTAATAATTTCAATAAAATAAATAATAGACATATTAATAATCAGAACAAAATAGGATTTTCTAGAAATCAAAATAATTATTACAATAACAGTCAACAAAATAATGGAAGTTCAAGAAATTTTAGGCAGTTTAATCAAAGTAATAATTATCCCAATAATAGAAATACTAGTAATTTTAACACTACAAACAGTGGAAACAATAATAATTATACAAATAATAGAAATGCAAGTAACTACAATAACTTCAATATAAGAAATTCAGGTAATTTTAATGGGTATAGAAATTCAGGAAATTATTATAACTCAAATAATAATAGACCTTCAGGTCAAAATCGCCCACAAAACCAAAACTATCAAAGACATGAAGAACCCATGTCTATAGGAAATATAGAGGCAAATAATTCACGAAATAATAGTGAGGTAAACAATGTCGAGTTTTTTATCAACTAGCCTCGGATGATTTACCTACAATAGAAATTACTATAGAAAACAAAAAATATTTAGCTTTAATAGATACGGGTTCGACTCTTAGTATTATGATGTTTTTAAAAGGGTCAAAATAAAACCAATGCATTTTACAACCATAAATGGTAAGGATGCAATTGAATTTGAAGCGCATACACCAGCGCCTAAAGAACTTCAGTTTCCTAAAGGAGCTTTAATAAGATGGAAAGTTAAAAACTTACCGAATAGAAGATATCAATTTATAATTGGTATCGACATTCTTAATAAACTAAATACCCTAATTGATTTAGAATCAGGAACAATAGTCCTCAACGACCAACGAATACAAATACTAGGGAAATCATATACATATGACGAAATCTATACATTAGCAACAATAAACAACAATGACATAATTAACCGACTTAAACTTGACTATTTAAATAAAGAAGAGTATATAGGTATAACAAAAATAATACAAAGATTTCAAAATTTGTTTTTTAAAGAAGGAGACAAGCTAACGAGCACTCCTATAATTAAACATGAAATAAAGACAACAACAGATTGTCAAGTCAATGCGAAGTTATATAGGTACCCTCCTAAACATGAGGAAGAAGTGAGAAGGCAGATAGCGGAAATGGAAGACCAAGGAATTATTCGAAAAAGTACATCTAAATACTCAAGTCCGTTAATAGTAGTTCCGAAAAAAAATGATAATTCGGGAGTTCAAAAATTTCGTATAGTTATAGACTATAGAAAATTAAACGAAATAACAATAGATGACAAACAACCACTTCCTAATATGGACGCCATATTAGACAAGATGGGAAGATCAAACTATTTTACAACGTTAGATTTAGCTAAAGGCTATTACCAAATTCTGGTAAAAGAGGAAGACATTCCAAAAACAGCCTTCGTAACACCGCAAGGTTTATATGAGTTTGTTAGAATGCCGTTTGGCTTAAAGAATGCCCCAGCGACATTCCAAAGGCTAATGAATGATATTTTAAGAGATTTCATAAATATTTCATGTGTAGTATATCTAGACGATATACTTATTTTTAGCACATCACTTGAGGAACATATACGATCTATAACTGCAATATTTAAAGTACTTGAAAATACGGGATTAAAAATTCAGATTGATAAATGCAGCTTTATGAAAAAAGAAACTCAGTTTCTGGGTCATGTTCTAACAGAGAATGGTTTTAAACCAAATCCTGATAAGATTAAAGTAATTGAAAACATAAAATTACCTCAAACCCAAAAACAAATTAAGAGTTTTTTAGGTCTAAGTGGATTTTATAGAAAATTCATAAAGGACTACGCAAAAATTGCGCAGCCTATGACAAAGTATCTTAAGAAAGATACTATACTAAGGACTACAGATCCAAATTATATAGTAGCTTTTGAGAAACTCAAAAGTCTTATTTGTTCCCATCCTATTTTAAGATTCCCAGATTTTAAGAAACAGTTTCAATTAACAACGGACGCATCAAAATATGCGTTAGGGGCAGTTCTGTCGCAAGAAGGACACCCAGTGTGTTTTGCTTCCAGAACACTAAATAAACATGAAATTAATTATTCCGCAACGGATAGAGAATTTCGGGCTATAATGTGGTCAGTCAGTTATTTTCGACCGTATCTGTACGGTAATAAATTTAAAATCTATACGGATCATCAACCGATAAAATATTTACATGCTAAATACAAGGGAAAAGATATGTCAGCCAGACATCAAAGGTGGCTTCTAAAATTAGGAGAATATAATTTTGAAATAGAGTATTTGCAAGGAAAAGACAACAAAGTCGCAGACTTTCTGAGCAGAATTGAAGTTAACGAGGACGTTAAGTCTGAAGATGAAGGGATGAGTATGTGTAACAACTTTTCAAATATATATGAAGACGATGTTTCAGAAATAGGTTTACTATTTAATTTAAAAGATGATGAAAATGAAACCACTATGGCAACAATTCATTCCGCAGAAGAAGAATTGTTAGATCATATTCCGATAAAGGAAGAAATCGTAAACAAGTATAAAACACAAATAATTTTGACGAATAATAAAGTCCAAGAAATAGAAATAATTCATAAGAAAAGAATAATATATATTGCAGAATGTGATTTTAAAAATCTAGATGATATTTTTAGAAGATTTATTAAAAAAGGATTAACGGGTATATATTCAGAACTAGGCGATAACAAGTACAACATAGTACAAGAAAAATTAAGAGAACTATTCTCAAACGATAGTCAGATAAAATTTATAAAGTGTTCATATAGAGCACAAGATATATATTCAGAAACGGAAGCAATTAAACAAATTTCGATTTACCATGTTAAGGAAAGCTTACATTCAGGTATTCAAGAAACGTTCAATCAAATTAAAAACAAAATATATTATCCCAATTTACTAGAATTAATTCAGATTGTAATTAATCAATGTGAAGTTTGCCAGCAGGTGAAATATGATCGCAGACCAATTAAACCAAAACTTAATTTGACAGAAACACCATCAGGCTTAAATGAATGTATTCACATTGATACATTCGTCATTTTAAAATGTAGTTTTTTAACAATCATTGATAAATTTTCAAAATTCGGTTTTGCATATTATTTAAGTGATAGAAACCATTTGACTTTGGTTGAAGAACTTGAAAGTCATTTTGCTAAGGCAGGAAAGCCACGCAAAATAGTTGCAGATAATGAATTCAATTCATATAAAAGAATTTCTCCAAAATGAAGGTATAAACATCCATTTTACTAAACCGAATTCCCACACAGGAAATTCAGACGAAAGAGGGTTGGCAAATATTATAGGCAGTGCATCTAAATGGTTGTTTGGAACCATGGATGAAGAAGATAGAATCAATATTGAAAAACATTTTACTGATGTAGAAATAAATAATCATAATGCCATAGGTAATATTAATCAACAGGTAGTTATAAACGATCATTTTAATAAAACTTTTCAGCAATTAAAAACAGTTTTAAAAAAGGATAGAGAAGTAATTTTAGGACAATTAAATAGTGTATCAAGTAATGTTATTAAGAGAAATTTATTTTATGACCAGTATTTTAAACTTCAAATTGTTAAAGAAAAAATTGATAATATTCAAAGTATTATAGCTTCGGCTAGATATGGATACATAAATCCAAATATGTTAACTGATATTGAAATACAAAAATATGAAATTGATTTGAATAAAATGAAAAATATTAAAATGGGTGTAATTAAATTTAAAGAAAATTTATTGTTATTTGCCATAAAAATTCCTAAAGGCTTTGAACTAATTCAACTTAAAATTATTGTACCAATTCCAAATTTAAATAAAGAAGAAATTGATAGCCCTAAAGAAATCATATTTAAATATAATAATGTAACATATAAATACGAGGAAAATAAATATTTAAATGAATTACAAATAAGCAAACATTGTGTTTACAAGGAAAATTGTAAATTAATAAAAAATAATCGAACTGATATATTAACGATTGATGATAACACTATAATTATAAAAAATGCAAAAAATATGAAAATAACACAAAATTGTGATGATAGAAATTTAAACGTAACAGGAAATCTGTTAATTAATTTTAATAATTGTGAACTTAAAATTTTAGACCATTATTGGACAAATGTAAAAGAAATATTTCAAGATCGTTTCTATTATCCAATAAATAAAACATTTACAAATTTTAGCAGCAAAATAACCCTAGAAGATATTAAATTTGAAAATGAAAATAATATTCAAAAAATTGAAGAATTGCAGTATCATAAGAATATATCTTATGGAATTAACTTTACGTTAATTATGTTTTTAATTATTTTAGTTGGTTTCAGTTTTATTTTACAAAAGAAAATTAAAGTAAAAATAAATAATAAAATTCAGGAGAATTTTAAACTAAAGGGGGGAGAAGTTACATATATGACAGATTCTTTCCCATCTAATCTAGATATTCGGTTAGCGGATACTTTTAATTCAAATGCATTTAAACTGCAACAATCTGCACATTCCTTCACGGAGCAGACAGTGTAATATAAATCTTTTGTTTTTCTTGGTTATTTTGCTGATAAGCAAATTAAGAATATGAATATGAAAATGAATATGAATATGAAATGAAAATAATTGTAAGAATAAAGAGGGGAGTTGATTCCAATCGTCACTAGAAAGAAGACGTATTTTATTAAGATCGGAAAGATTTTTTTAAAAAACTTATTTCGTATAAGAAAAAGTTAAATCGCGCGAAGGATGCACTCAAAGAATATCGTAACCATGATCGTAACACAATATCGTCAATCGTAATACTTTTTTCCGTGTTCTGATTTTTTATTTATTTTTTTTTGGAGTTTACCTTTAAGCCATAAATCTCCGTGTTCTGAACTGCGACAGAATGATTGACATATTAGTTGGTTGTCAAATCTAATGTCAAATATTATGGTTGTGTTCAGAAACTTAATTTGTGACAAAACTTAAGATTTATCAAACTTAAAAAAATAATCTGATACAGTTACAACTGAAGTTAGCTAAAATTAAGTTTCGTGAAGTAGACCAAATTAATTGGAAATCAGTACTATTAATAGTTTATTACATTTTTTGTCGCGTTCGCGATTCAATTTTGTTTATTTTCGGAACGCGACATTAGATCCTCCAAAGCGCACGCGAAGACTATTTTCATAGATATGATTGAATTTGAACTTTGACTTTGAAATTGACTCTTTGGCGTTAGGAACACACCTAAATTGCTCAGACAACTGTGAGTGATTATAATTTAATATGAACTTTATTGAATAGCAATAAAGTTCAAATTGACTCTAGAAAACGTTTGTATGGGAAATAGAAAAGGGCTGTTTTTAGGGTTTTCCCGGAAATTATTCGATTTTTTCTCGCCTTTTAAACCTTCCCTAGACCTCCACGAACATTTCAAGACTAAGATCAAATAAATCCGTTCAACCGTTCTCGAGTTTAAGTGAGACTAACGAACAGCAATTCATTTTTATATATATAGATTATAGGAAGATATCATTATTTATTATTGGTAATAATTGCTGTAAATTTCAGTGTTTTCAAAAGACAATTATTTAGAATTTGAATAACCATATTTTTTTAATTTCTAAGCTATAGTTTTGAATTTTGTTTTTATTATTAAATATGGTTTAGTTAACATCTCATAAACTATCTTGATAATATTGCTTGGAGTTTCATTAAATGCAGCTTAGTCAAGTTTTTTTCATAATTATACTTTTTAATTGTTTTTGAAATTTTAATTTTCGAATACGTTTTATAACTTAACATTTTTTTGCCAATTTTGGAATGTGTGCTTTGGGTAGATATAAAATTGATTTATTCTTTAATTTTTAATTTGAAATATTTGTAAGAATTTAGCTTTAATATAACTTAAGTAATGTCTTGCATTGGTACCTTTAGCTCATCAAAACCTGTAAAAGGGCAATGGCATTTGTATTGAATACTATGCATATTTAATAAATTTAAAGCAATATCAATGTAGACACAATGTTTAAATAAGTTTGTGGGTCATTTTTTTGAACATGACACCTTAGAAATGATTCTCAGTGGTGCTTGAAATTAAATTTAATGTAAGCAATTAAACTCGCAATCGTATGACTTCAGCTTATTTTACTTATACTTTAGCAGACAGCAAAAAATATACATACATACATTAAAACATACATAACAATAACTACAATTTAATTTCTCATGTGACACTGCATTATTTCCCTCGAGGAATTTCAGACAACACGTTGTGAGGAGATATATGCAACATCACATCACCACACCACGACTACACACATCCGAGCTGAGTTTATAGAATATAAGTAAAGCATGACCCTACCCATCAACAAAAGAATAATCTATCCCCCCCCCTATACTTTTTTCCCCATCAATGCAATAAATGAAATTATCAACCATTCATCATGGTTCAGGCACACGACACACATTTTTGTATCAATGCTTCTTTTCATATAATGTACGGAGCTATAAGCATATACATATACATAAATACGGAAGGACTATTTCCATCATCGCATAAAAATATTGTACATTCCATTGCATGCATCGAGTATCGCCCAGAGAGTCAGCAGGACTCAATTCCCATAACGCATACGTCCCAACTTGTATAGAGGAGCATAGGAATTTGTCATCGCACGTAAGATTATCCTTATGGCTTTCTTTGTGGTGTTGGCCGTTATATTAGTGTCCTTCTATATCCTACACGTGTGTAGTACGAGTATGTTCATTATGTGCGTGGCTCTAGTGGTTTGCACTTTAAAATGATTGGCTTACGTTACAACACTCACGTTACATCTCATCGTCATCGTCATCCTCCTTAGTCCTTGGTCCTTGCACTATAAGTCCAGTGTATAAAGGAATGAATAGAAGCGTTTTTTCTCCTCATAGAATAGAACGACACATCACCGAGTTCCAACCAATGTGTGGATAGTGGAAACTGGAAAATGATGATTATCTTATCGCTGCTGCATAGAACCAAACCAAAAGGACGAATTTATAAAGGTACCAAAATTTGTATAGATACCCAGTCCTTTCCCTGATGATGTATGAAGCAAGCCAATACATCTCTTACACTCAATTTAATTGAATACGACTGAGAATTCAGTGATGAAAATTACAAATAAGCATCAGCATCAACATCAGTGTTGTACCTTATACAAAAATAAAACAAAAATAAAAACAAAAGCAAGTTCGTTTTTATGCTTTGAGTTGTCCTTAGTTCTGACTCAGTCAGTCGTCATCGTCGTATATCGTCGTCGTCGTCATATCATTTCATAGTCCTTGTCCTCGTCAGCTTTAGCAGTGTTTTTCTTTTTGTTGTGAGAATGAAGGTGTTTCGATTTTTTCTTATGAAACACTCTCAGCTCAAACTCAAACCCATATGTCAGATGTGTGTTCGTCCTTTTTCATTTATACGTTACGTACCCCTATACCTACTCGTACATTATAATAAATGACACATTGCGTTAAATCAA
This sequence comes from Eupeodes latifasciatus, assembly GCA_920104205.1. NCBI lineage: Eukaryota > Metazoa > Arthropoda > Insecta > Diptera > Syrphidae > Eupeodes > Eupeodes latifasciatus. The sequence continues at coordinate 36,212,500 of OV049925.1, read as the reverse complement.
CTGAAAATTAATGGAACCGTGAAAGAGGGTGCCAGTTGTTTTGTGGAGAATCCTTCACGCGTTTTTGACTTCGATGATGTCATATTATACTCAACTCATACTCATTGTGTATAGCTTAATGTATAAGTCATACCATTTATATCGTTTTCGTTTTCGTCGTCGTCTGATGTCGTCTGTCGCTGTCGTTTTGTATTCTTTTGTTTTCTTTGTTTTATTTTTTCTTTTATATAAATTTCTTGTTGCAATTTGAGGGGCTTAAGAAAATAATTCTTTAACGTTTTACATACCTACATTTCACTAAATCTACAAAGCATGATATTTTTTGAACTTTCTTATAACTTAAGTAGATACATTTAAGTGATGTTTATTGGTTTTGAAAAAAAAAAAAGACACACTTAAGCTTCTAGCCTAACGATAGCAACCCTTTCAAGGACTTCAACGAGCTGTTTTAGGATAGCTTGTAAGAGAATGCAATCTTTTGTGAATCAAGTCTTTTAAAAAAAGAGGTTGGGATGCGACCCACACTGATAACTTCCCATCCCGTCGGTCGTTTTGTCTTGCTTAAAAGTTTGTCTATATGTAACAATTTTTACCAAATTTGCGTACTATTTTTTGTAGATTTTATTTTTTTATGAAAAAACCAATGAAACCAATGTCTCAAATTTTTGAAAAGATGTTTACGTCGAAAAACAATTTTTACCAACTTTTATACATTTTTTTTTAGGTTTTTATTTTTTGTAAAAAAACTGTCAATTCGATTTTTCTCAAAATGTTTCCTAATGTTGAAAACAATATTTCTTATAAGTTAAAATTAGTTAGAAGCCATTATCTCAAATTTTTGAAAAGATATTTGAGTCGAAAATCAATCTTTAACAACTTTTGTTAATTTTTTTTTTCGGTTTTTAATTTTTTGTAAAAAAAGCTGCAATTCGATTTTTTTTTAAAATTTTACTGAATGTTGCAAACAATATTTTTTGAAAGATAAAAGTAGTTCAAAGCCAATATCTCAAAGTTTTGAAAAGATACTTGAGTCGAAAATCAATTTTTACCAACTTTTATACAATTTTTTTAGGTTTTCATTTTTTGTAAAAAAACTGTCAATTCGATTTTGCTCAACATTTTGTAGAATGTTGAAAATAATATTTCTTATAAGATTAAATAAGTTTGGAGCCTTAATCTGAAGGTTTTGAAAAGATATTTAAGTCTAAATTCAATTTGTACCAACTTTGAGTAATGTTTTTTTTAGGTTTTTACTTTTTATAAAAAAAACTGTCAATTAGATTTTTCTTAAAATTTTATCAGATGTCAAAAACATTATTCTTCGTTGCACAAAATTGTTTTGGAGATGAAATCCTAATTACTAATTAAGTCGTAAAATTTTCGAGGTGCCAAATTTTTTTTTTCAGTTTTTTTGATTTATAAAAAAAAACGTTAATTGGATTTTTTTTCCAAAAATATACTTGTTTTGTATTACGTTACAATACATATATAATAAAACATTTAATTCAAGTCTCTGGCGTTATTGGTTCATGAGATATTTAGGGTTAACCAAAATTTTCACCTTTTTTTTAAACTGCTATGGTAAAAAAACCACCCACGCAATTTTCTTGAGAGCCCTTTCTGCATCCTTCTGCCTTATTATCTGTATAACAAAATTTATTTGAAGTCGATATCTCTTCTGGTTCTTGAGCTATGGACGACGAAAAAAACGTCGCGAACGTACGGACGTACGGACATACGGACGTACGGACGTACGTACACACGCACGCACAGACATCTTTCTAAAAATCTTTTATTTCGACTCTAGGGACCTTGAAACGTCGAGAAATGTGAACATTTTCATTTTGACAAATCGGACCCATTACAATAACTTCCTATGGGAAGTTAATAATGCATTGAATCTAATTAGAAGATTTCACTTTGGGATTTCAGACTTCAAATCATGCAATCTCCATTTACGTGTAGCAAAAAGATTGCTATAATTTTATCCTCCGATTCACTTTACAGCAATCAATTGAATGCAATCTTGTATTCTTTTGCATTCTTTTGAATTTTTTGAAGTTTTTCAATTCGTTTGTAAGTTTTACATTCTTTGCTTCGCAATAAAACTTTTAACCCAGTTTTATGACAAAATTTCACCAACGCTTACAAGAGCGGATCATATGAAATAGTCGGAATAATGAATGCAATGAAAGCAAAGAATCATAAAGACTGCAAAGAACACAAAAGATTGCAAGGAATAAAAAGTAATGCATGAATTCTTAATGATTGCATTCAATTATGATTGCTTTAAAATGAATGGGAGGAATAAATGATTGTCATATTTTTGCTTGTTTGAAGTCTGAAGTCCTAACGTGAAGTCAATTAATGTAATCTTATTATTGTAGTCTTTAAAGGTTCCATTAAAATAAAATGAACGAGTGGGTCGCACGAACTGGCTCCTGTATGCAAAGAGTCTGTTAAAAAAAGTATCTACATACGATTTAAAACTATACCTGTAAAATAAGTTTGTCTTCAAAGATATGATTTGTCAAAAAACCTCCATTTTTCAATTTTTTTGTTTGAAAATCGTTAGACCGGTTTAATTTATATTAATTTTGTTTATATATACAAATTTTCAATTTTTTCTTAAAAATATTTTTGCTATGCAGTTGTTTACTTACTTACTTACTTAAGGTGGCGCTACAGTCCTGTGTGAACTAGGGCCTCACCCAACAAACTTCTTCATCTAGCTCGGTCCCTAGCTAGATTTCTCCAGTTTCGTGCTCCGAGTTGGGTGAGGTCACCTTCAACTTGTGCGCGCCACCTGATTCGCGGTCTTCCTCTACTGCGCTGTCCTGTGGGTGTGGATTCGAAGACTTTCCGGGCCGGAGCATTGGTTTCCATGCGCTCTACGTGACCTAGCCATCTTAGTCGTTGGACTTTTACCCTTCTGGCTAAGTCTACGTCGCTGTACCGCCCGTACAGCTCGTCCACTCCCCTTCGATGCATACGGGACCGTAGATCACACGAAGAATCTTTCTCTCGAAACGACCCAAGGTGCTTTCATCCGCTTTTGTCAAAGTCCATACTTCTGCACCGTATAGCAAGACGGGGATGATAAGGGTCTTATAAAGCGACACTTTGGTCCTTCGAGAGAGAATTTTTCCACTCAATTGCTTTCTTAACCCAAAGAAACAGCGGTAAGCAAGAGTTATTCTTCGTTTTCCATACGCTAATGAAGCGAAGTATCTAGGCATGACTCTAGACGCGAAACTTAAATGGAAAGTTCATGTAAAAAAGAAACGCGATGAACTCGAAAATAAACTCCGCGAATTGACATGGCTTATTGGAAGATATTCCAATCTAAGCGTTTATAACAAGCTTCTTATTTATAAGCAAGTACTGAAACCAGTTTGGACGTACGGTATACAACTTTGGGGTTGTACCAACGTAAGAAATATACAAATTTTGCAAACATACCAAAACAAAGAACTTAAAATAATAGTAAATGCTCCATGGTATGTAAGAAATAGCGACTTACATAGAGATTTAAATATAAAATATGTAGAAAACGAAATTAAAAAATTTGCTACAGAGCTAAGATCACGACTTAGAAATCATAGTAATAACTTAATCCAACAATCTGTTAGCGAGGCGTTCGTTTTTCGGCGTCTGCACCGAACAAGACCTTCTGATCTAGCGCAAACAAATTAATCTCTCCACTCGAATTTTGTGGAATCTTCAGGTCCTCTCGTTGGGGAGCTTCCTGACAAAACGCGAACAAAATGACGCTAAAACTACTTGTTAAGCTGGACTTAGTTGTAGTAATAATATAGAAGATAAGGGAGGTGAGTTTTAGTCAGTAAAAATCTGACACTACTATAAGCATCGGGCTTATAGTGTCTCTGAAGATTTCTCACCTTCCTGCGAAAAAAAAAAAAAAAAAAAAAAAAAAAAATTCTTCGTTTGATCTTAGCGCTGGTGTTGTTTTCTGCGTTTACAGCGGAGCCTAGGTAGACGAAGTCCTTGACTACCTCAAAGTTACGTCTGTCGATGGTGACGTTTTGACCAAGACGTCGGTGTTGTAGGTCCTTTCTTGATGACAGCATGTACTTTGTTTTGCCCTCATTAACCGTTAAACCCATTTTTGCGGCCTCTGCTTCAATACTCACAAAAGCCCCATTGACATCACGCTGAGTTCTTCCGATTATGTCAATGTCATCAGCATACAGACAGACTTTTGAAAGATAGTGCCTCTGGTGTGTGTTGACGTGTGAGCTTTGCACTATTCTTTCAAGTACGATGTTAAAAAAATCACAAGACAGCGCATCACCTTTTCTAAAACCTTTTTTGACATCGAAAGGTTCAGTTAAGTTGTTTCCAACCTTTATGGAGCGTGAATTCTCCATGGTCATCCTGCACAAACGGACGAGTTTGGCAGGGATGCCAAAACTAGACATGGCTCTATACAGTTCGTCCCTGTAGATACTGTCATATGCGGCCTTGAAATCGATGAAAAGATGGTGGGTGTCGATTTGGTGTTCTTGGGTTTTTCCCAGGATCTGCCGTAATGTGAATATTTGATCGACTGTGGACTTTCCTGGTCTAAAACCACACTGATAAGGGCCTATCAGGTTGTTGACGATGGGCTTTAGACGTTCAGTTGTTTAGTGATTGTAAATATACGTTTCAGATTGGAATTTCGTAAAAAAATGTGGATCCTTTTTCGAGATATTGGTTTTTGAAAAAAAAATTAAATATTTTTTCAAAAATCCCTAAAAATATACACTTTTGATCATCAAATATTGAAATCGGTTTATTAGTTCCTGAGAATTATAAAAGCAAAATTACGGTTCTATGAGCGGTACCCTTCCGGAGCAATACAAAAATACATTTTTTAATTAAAAGAAGCCAAGTTAAGAAAAAAAAATAGAGAAAATTTAATACTAATCAAAAAGTAGTGCAAATAGTGCGCTTATGGCGGAGGGAAAATCATCGTCATATTATAATATATTATTTCGTTAGCATGTCTCCCTTTTTCGGCTCTCATACGGAACTAATTTTAACAAATTAGGTGTCAAAACAAAGAGAATTGTCCGTAGACTATGCAAATCGTATTTTATTGAATATTAATTTATAATTTATTGAAAAACTTAACTTTTTATTATAATAAAAATATGAAATACTCGGAAAATATTATGCTAAGAGAAATGGTTTGTTTATTTGAATGGACTTATCGAATACACACCATTTTTTGTCGGTAAGCTAGTTTCTAGGTATTTCTTTTGTATATACAAAGGAGCGATTCATCCCAAGACACAACTCATCCCAGAAATGAAAAATACTTGTAAGCATACTTAACGAAAACAATTGTTTGTGTATTCAACTAGTTCGTTCAAAGCATTTTCCTTTGGATAGCTTTATTTTAATTTCAGATTAGAAGAACCATGATGGAAAATAAGGAAGAACGTGTATGTTTAAATTGTAAAGCGATCGCCTTTTGGTTGTTTTGTTAGGTAGGTGTCTAAAACATTCCTCTTTCCTACAAGTTTTCAGCGCAAACATGGAGTTATTACGTTCAGTTTATTTTTTTCGTTAAAGTTAAAAAAAAAAAACAAGCAGGTACAAGAAATTGCTATTCATGAGTTGTTTACAGTCAGGCTCTTGTGCGTTTTGGATTTTAGTTATGAAGTGACACGTAAGCAGTAGTTGAAAAGGTTGTACGTAATACCTATATAGGTATAATGTGTACACTGTATACGTTGAACAAGTGATTCTAATAGAAAATATATAGATATATTCTTTTTGGCCCGTTTCTTTAACTTGTACTAAGTATTTATTCTTTTATATAGGCGAAGGCAAGTAAAATATTTGTGAAACAACGTTATTCTTAAAGAATAATATTTTAAAATCATATATACAAAGGTACCAAGAAAGATAGTACTTCTTGATAGACACTTTAAAATAGATTGTTGATTTAATATATCATATTCGTTAATCCGATGCAGTGGCGCTAAACGGCCATCGTTGGTTTTTACAATAGTTATAGTTATAAAAATACATAAATATTTACCAAATGCATAAATTTGGATAAAAGATAGGAATGTTATTAAAATTTTGTCAAAATAATGCGCTCTTTTGGGCTCATGCACAGGATTTGATCTGGTGAGATTGAAGGGGGTCACATTTAATACAGTTAAAATAATTAAAAAAAAAAAAAAAATATTTTAAGATTTAAAATTTCACCTGAAAAATAAGTTTGTCTTCAAAAATTTAAATGAATTTTATAAATCAAAAAACCCTTGATTTTCCAATTTAAATTTTAATATCGTTAGAGCGGTTTTTTTTTAAATTAATTTTTTATAGGTATATGAAATTTTTCAATTTTGTTCTAAAAATATTTGTTTGTATGTAGTTGTTTAGTGATTAGGTATACGCTCTACATTTATAAATAAATAAATTAGGTGGCGCAACAGTCCGTAGAGAACCAGGGCCTAGTGACTTACAACTCTCAACCATTCCTGTGTGCGAGTAATGTTGTCAGGGATGGAGGGGACCTACAATTTATATGCCGAATCCGAACGGCTAATTTTGAGAAAGCACTTTTTCATGACAAGAATTACTCTTGGAGAATTTGTGAATTCCTCGCAAGAGGCAGTACCCGTGAAAACTCTTTTTTTTTGTTTTTTTTTTTTTTTTTTTTGAATTAAGGTGGCACAGGCAGGGATTGAACCCAAGACCTCTCGCATGACAGTCCAACGCACTAACCATCATGCCACGGGTACTACGACGCTCTACATTTGAACTTCGTAAAAAAATGTTGACCCGTTTTTGAGATATAGAATTTTGAAAAAAAACATTCAATATTTTTTTAAAAATCCAAACAAAAAAAAAATGCACTTTTGATAATCAAATATTGTTAAGGCAATCTAAGAGCTCGTTCAAAAAAAATTATTGAAATCGGTTCATAAGTTGCTGAGAAAATTAAAAAAACAAAATAACGGTTTCGTGAGCGGTACCTTTCCGGAACAATACAAAAATATGTTTTTATTATTAAAAGAAGCCACGTTAAAATATAAAATTTTAAAGAAAATTTAAAAAAAATATATATATCGGTTTGTTTTTGAGAAAATTCGAATTTTCGTTTTTTGGCCAAAAAAATTGTGTGGGTGCTACTGTTAGTTTTGATCTTAAAAAAAAATGAAAAAAAGCCTAATGCGAATCTGCTCAAAACCTTAACTTGCAAGTTTGAACTCAATCGACCCAATGGTTTAGGTTGTAGGAGCGTGGACAGACAGACAGGAAAGACGGACGGAATCGCGAGACCCACTTTTTTCGACTTCTCTACCATCGCAATATCATGTTTGATTAAAATCTCGAGTTCGAAATTTTGCACGAATGCAAACTTGCCATAATAGTTGTAAGTAAAAATATTGCATTCGTGCAAAATTTCGAAATTATTAAATTAGAAAATTCGAATTTTCGTTTTTTGGCCAAAAAAATTGTGTGGGTGCTACTGTTAGTTTTGATCTTAAAAAAAAAAATGAAAAAAAAGCCTAATGCGAATCTGCTCAAAACCTTAACTTGCAAGTTTGAACTCAATCGACCCAATGGTTTAAGCTGTAGGAGCGTGGACAGACAGACAGGAAAGACGGACGGAATCGCGAGTTCGAAATTTTGCACGAATGCAAACTTGCCATAATAGTTCCTATATGTCGCAAGTAAAAAGATTGCATTCTTTTACAATGCTCCTTTTAGGCTTAATCGCAAACTTTTATTTAACTTTTATTTATAGAACAAATTAGCCTTGCGACTTATTTAATAAAATGTGCTGATGGAAAGCCTCCAAACTAATAATTAGCAAATGATGCTTTTCGTAAAACTTTAGTCTACAGAAAATTCGAAGAGCAACGTCATTTTTTTCGCTGATTTTATCCTCGAAAAATCGTCTTTAATGGTGTACGTTAATAGGTAATTCTCCAAAAAACAAAAACAAAATGGTGCGACAATCGTAGCCGTGGTGATGATTTAGCTGATATCATTTTCTATTGCTAGTGGCATTATTTCCTCTTTTCAATGAAATGACATTCATTCATTCTTTATAAAGGGTGTCCCAAAATTAACGCAAGATTTGAATTAAATAGAAAACGCCGTTTTTAGTCTTTTGATAATTATATTTTTATTGACTCGTAAAGTACATAGGATAGGGTTATGTATGGAATAACACATCGGACAAATGGCCTCCACGGCTTTGCATGCACATGCGCACTCTTTTGTTGAAATTTTCCATGACCATTCTGCATAAATGTGCCTGAATTTCGTTGATGCAGCGTTGAATCTCCTCCTTTAATGCACGGGTGGTTGTGGGCTTGTTGACATAGACTTGTGATTTCAAATAACCCCATAAAAAGAAGTCTAATGGTGTTAAATCACACGATATAGGAGGCCAATTTTGATCACCGAAACGAGAGAGTACACGACCTGGAAATGTCTCATGCAGTAATTGAATTGTTTCACGGGCTGTATGACATGTGGCACCGTCTTGTTGAAACCACATATTGGACACATCAATATCATCCAATTTTGGCAGAAAGAACTGTGTAATCATGTCGCGATATCGAGCACCAGTAACAGTCACTGCTTGACCAGCATCGTTTTCAAAAAAATATGGCCCAATTATGCCTCCAGCCAAAATCCACACCATACAGTCACGCGTTGTGTATGCATTTGTTTTTCGCCGCCAGCCGCCAAGCTTTCACTATTTTTGAAATATTCTTTAATAATGAAGACACGTTGTTCTCTCGTGTAACGCTCCATTTTTAATAACCCTATACTGTTAGCTGTCAAATTGCTTTTTTTTCAGGGTTGCCAACACTTCACTGCACAAATGGCGGCAAATTCAAATCTTGCGTTAATTTTGGGACACCCTTTACCTAACTCGATTAGTAAAATTTGATTTTCGACTAAAATAGTGTCGAGAAAAAACACCGTTATTTACTCTAAATCGGATCTTTTGCAAAATATTATTGTTTATAATTTGATTAATTAAAACAAATCCAAAAAACTGTTTTTCTTACAAAAAAATAAGGACGAATTAGTTTTACGTTTCGAATTTTGAAGCTTTAAATTCATTTTACTACATACTGAACTTCTCTAAGAAACAATTTGACTTATTACAAAAAATATCATTTTTAATATTTTAACGCAACCAGTTGTAAGTTGTGTACGTCAAATCTCAAAACTTCTTGAATATCATTAGAAACAAGTCCTGAACAGAGTAAGTCATAGCATTCTCTTAAAATCAATTTGGCAGCGAAGACGTCAGCTTAGAGTTGAACTATAATAGACAATAGTTATTTTGGCAATATTGACGAAACTGAAAATCTCAAGAAATCATAAAAGACCCTAAGAAACTTATGACTTCTGAGTCTAAAATATGATGCTTATGAGTAAAGTCTCACGACCAATCAAAGTTCCTCCGATTCATCTTTGTTGCTTTTAATATTTTTGTTTTGTCATTTTTTCACACTTTTGCTATACAACACATGAAAGGCGAGTCCTTTATCGTTATTAGATAAAGCGCGTATCCTTATGTGCGTTTGCCTTTACATTATATGCGTTGGTGTGTCTCCCTGCTGTTAAGTGGGTGACAGTTTTTGCTCTTCTCTTTATGCAGATAGATAGATGTTTTTCTATATAGGGTAAGGTACGAGTACCTACAAAATCCTGATGAATACTATGTACATTTTTAGGATTTCTTGAATATCCTCTTTAGTATAACAAATCATGTAAATTATTTGAAATGCTACACGAATATGCATGACAAATAAATTCGTTTAGATTTGAATTTATTTCTTTCTTTCGTTTTTTTTTTTTTTTTTTTTTTTTTTGCTGACTAAGACTCCTGTATTATGAATTTAGGTACGTTTTTGTATGTTTGTGTAAACAAAATGTGATTTTGTTTCCATTCCTCAAGTTAGTGACAAGATTAATGTATTACACTTTAAGGATATTTGTGTGCCTGTATTTATTTTTTGCCTTTATTTCATAGTAAATTTGAATGGAGGGTGGTAGGTACTTTGTGCAAAGGAAAATATTTGACATATCCTTGTGCTATTTTATTTTTAAGTATCTTTGTTTTTTGAAAAAAAAAACTTCCTTTTAAGGATACACTTTTTTCCTTTGAGCATATTATATACTTGTAAGATGACACTTGTATGATCTCCTTGAATTGAGTACCTAATGAAACAATGGTTTATTGATGAATTGTTATTATTATTGTTGTTGTCTTCATTTGTAATATGAGACTCTTCGAAAATTAGTTTATTTTCTTTCTTGCAATAGAAAAAGTATTTTTCTCTTTTTTAAGGCGCAATTTAAAATAAAAATTCATGTTCTGTTAACCATTTTATTTTTCTTACGATTTTTTCACATAAATCTTTTTCTTGTCATCAACAATGATTTATTCATAGGGTTCTTTTTTTGGAGGCTTTTTTATTAACTTCCAATAGGAAGTTATTGTAATGGGTCCGATTTGTCAAATTGAAAATTTTGTCATTTCTCGACGTTTCAAGGTCCCTAGAGTCGAAATAAAAGATTTTTAGAAAGATGTCTGTGCGTGCGTGTGTACGTACTACGTTCGTACGTCCGTACGTTCGCGACGTTTTTTTCGTCGTCCATAGCTCAAGAACCAGAAGAGATATCAGCTTCAAATAAATTTTGTTATACAGATAATAATGCAGAAAGATGCAGAAAGGGCTCTCAAGAAAATTGCGTATGTGGTTTTTTTTTACCATAGCATTTTAAAAAAAGGTGAAAGTTTTGGTTAACCCTAAATATCTCATGAACCAATGACGCTAGAGACTTGAATTAAATTTTATATTATATATTGTAACGTGATACAAAACAAGTACATTTTTGGAAAAAAATCCAATCAACGGTTTTTTTATAAATCAAAAAAACTGAAAAAAAATGTGTCACCTCGAAAATGTTACGACTAAAATATGATTTCATCTCCAAAACAATTTTGTGCAACGAAAAATGATGTTTTTGTCATCTGAATAAATTTTGAGAAAAATCTAATTGACAGTTTTTTTTTATAAAAAATAAAAACCTAAAAAAAAACTTTACTCAAAGTTGTTAAAAATTGAATTTCGACTCAAATATCTTTTCAAAACTTTGAGATATTGGCTTTAAACTACTTTTATCTTTCAAAAAGTATTGTTGTCAACATTCGGTAAAATTTAAAAAAAAAATCGAATTGACAGTTTTTTTACAAAAAAAAAATAAAAACCTAAAAAAAATTTTTACAAAAGTTGGTAAAAATTGAATTTCGACTCAAATATCTTTTCAAAACTTTGAGACATTGGCTTCAAACAAATTTTATCTTATAAGAAATATTGTTTTCAACATCCGATTAAATTTTGAGAAAAATCGAATTGACAGTTTTTTTTACAAGAAATAAAAACCTAAAAAAAAAAACAATACTAAAACTTGGTAAAAATCTACTTTCCACTCAAATAGCTTTTCAAAAATTAAAAATACTGGCTTAAAACTTATTTTATTTCACTGAAAATATTGTTTCGATATTTAAATTTAACAAAAAATAGTACGCAAATTTGGTAAAAATTGGTACTTATAGACGAACTTTTAAGCAAGACAAATCGACAGACGGGATGGGAAGTTATCAGTGTGGGTCGCATCCCAGCCTCTTTTTTAATTTTTGAATTTAAATAAAAATCCTTATGATTGGAAATAAAATATAAATTTTGAATACAAAAAATACACTCTTAGTTTTTGGAACAATGCTAAGAACACTTTTTAAAATCTAAAAAAATATAAAAAGTTGGAATTTCGAAAAAAAGGGGCTAGAATTTTTCAAATTTTGATTATAGAGGTCAAAAAATTTGGAACAATGTTTAGAACAACTTGAACAACCTGGAACAATTTAAAAAAAATCGATTTTCGAAAAAGGGGGGGCTAGGTCAAAAACTTTTTTTTCGGGTATAAGACCCCCATTTTTGGGTGTTTTTCAAAAAAAAACTTTGGAACAATGCGGAACAAACCAGAACAACTTTCCAAAATAGGAAAATCGAAAAAGGGGGGCTAACTTCACGCACTCACTACATACCCCCTTTTTTAAAAAAAAATCAAAGTAAAAAAAATTTTGGAATTTTTTTCTTTCCACAACTAATTTTAAACAAAAAAGCTTCAATTAATTGCATCGTTACATTTTCGAATATCCTTGTTTTATGCGTGGACTCACGGTGTCAAGTTAGCACTACATACCCCCCTTTTTTAAAAAAATCAAGGTAAAAAAAATGTTTGGAATTTTTTTCTTTCCACAACTAATTTTAAACAAAAAAGCTACAATTAATTGCATCGTTACATTTTCGAATATCCTTGTTTTATGCGTGGACTTACGGTGTCAAGTTAGCACTACATACCCCCCTTTTTTAAAAAAAATCAAAGTAAAAAAAATTTTTGGAATTTTTTTCTTTCCACAACTAATTCACAACAAATAATTGTCAACTAATTGCGTACTTAGTTTTAACAAAATCAAAAAGTGTAGTGCTAACTTGATATCAACCTAGCACTACATACCACTTTTTTGAAAAATCGTCAAGCTACAAATTTTTTTTTCCACAACTAATTTACAACAAAAAAGCTACAATTAACTGCATACTCAGTTTTTTAAATTTCGAAAAATGTAGTGCTAACTTGACAGTCGTAAGTTAACATATACTTTTAATCATTTTGGGTACAAATCAAAACATATTTTATTATAAAAATAGCTGTTAAGATTATTAAATTCAACAAAAAGACTTATTATGCAATATTTAATTAAAAAAAATCAAAACTGACGATTGTCTATTAAAATTTCGTTTTTAGTAAAATTTTTATTAATTCTAGGATGGTTTATAATAACTGTGAAATTTAAGTGTAAAAAAGAACTGCAACAGTCTAGAAAGATTAAAATTTCTCTTCAAAGTTGGCCCTCACCCACTTCTCGACTAAGTGTCTGCCTTCTGTGAATTTGCTCATATCAACTTAAATTTAATGCTTTCATAGTTTTGGAGTTTGTATTTAGTGTTAATTGCAAATCCAAATTTCGATCTTAACTACCTTCTCAAATTTTAGAAATACCTGTTTTCAATATTATTTTTATATTTTGCAATATACATATTTCAAAAACTTGATTTAATAGAATTTTTTAGACGACGAATGTGTTACAAGAATAGAATTACTTTCAAGCCGTTTTGTCTTTTTCGGTTGAAAAATATTTTAACACAAATGTTATCGTTCCTTTCAGATTTTTAAGACAGCTGAAATCTAAAAACTTTTGAAGGATTAAAGATTTGAATTAGGACCATAAAAACAAAAAGTTTCCAGGAACAAAAACTTGTCTACCATTGAATCAAGGTAAGAATAAAATTTAAATATTTTATTCATATGTATTTTTATGTTTATATTTATATTTATATTTATATTTATATTTATATTTATATTTATATTTATATTTATATTTATATTTATATTTATATTTATATTTATATTTATATTTATATTTATATTTATATTTATATTTATATTTATATTTATATTTATATTTATATTTATATTTATATTTATATTTATATTTATATTTATATTTATATTTATATTTATATTACATTACATTACACACTACTAAGCACATAAATGTACAGAGTAGAGAACACAGCACCTTGAGCGACTAGACTATATAAGGTGATAACAACACAAGACATTAATACAAGACAGAAGGACAGAAGAGAAAGAACAACAGAAAGAAAGAACACATGACAACAGCACGCGGTAGGTTTCGAGACGGTCCCCCATCTGAGTACTAACCACGCTCACTGATGCTTGATTTCGGTGATCGATGGGAACCGATGCTTTATCAGTGACTAGGCCGTTGCCATTTATATTTATATTTACAGTTAAATAAGACTTCTTTCAACATTTTAATTGTTTAGAAAGTCGTTTACACATCTTAAAACTAGTCACAATGGAGAAATAGTTTGAATTTTGAATTCAATTTTCAGTTTTCAGTTTTTGTATTTCAGGTATTGGAAAATTACTCTTGATCACTCAGCACTATAAATCATAACTGGAATGATAAGTGTTTTATAGATTGTGACTTAAGATTGTAAGGAGAGGACTTCCTACTCAATTTCCTCCTAAATACAAAGAAGCAGCTATTTACAAGAGTTATGCTAATGTTGTTGTCTGAATTTATAGTGTGACCTAGGTAGATAAAATTCTTAACCACCTCAAAGTTATAGTTCTCATTGTGACATTCTGTCCAAGACGTCATTATTCAATGTCCTTCTTTGATGACAGCAAATACTTGAACCCATCTTCTTCACTTCCGTCTTGATGTCAATATCATTGACGTATTTAAGTTTTTGAATGGACCTTTGCAAGATTGTGTCTTTAGTGTTGACGATTGAGTTTTGCACAATTCTTTCCAGAATGATGTTGAAGAAGTTGCATGACAGTTAATTTCCTTGTCTAAAACCTTTTTAACATCAACAGCATCGGTGAGATATTTTCGACCTTGATAAAGCAGCGTGCATTCTGCATCGTCATTCTGCACAAACGGACAAGTTTAAGGAGTTAATATAATATCTCAAAAATTCTATGATTGATGTGTACAATCAAAAAGAAATCATTAATTTATTTTAATTTAAAATTTACAGTAGGTGTCAGTCCACCATTTTTAAATTAATCACTGAAGTCATAAACAAATATTTTAAGCAGTCTAAAGAAAATCCCCCAAAAGTCTTTTTTTTTGTCTAGGTCGGCCTGACCCATTAATTCGAGCCTTTCGCTTTGTAACGAACGCTTTCATTGAAAAAATAGCCAGTTCAAAATTTGCTTACTGGTACTGTCACGACTGCCGTAAGCTCTCTGTATCTCAACTAGCTTTTAAAATGTATTCTTTTAAGGCTGACATTTTAAAAGTTTCTAAAGATTTTGAAGAGCTACTGAAGTCTTTCAACACTGCAGTTTGCAAATTAAATGCATACTCTGTAACCAACATCATGGTCGATAGTTCTACTTCGACTAATGATTTGGCACAGCCTATTCCTACTACTTTCTCTTCTGCAGGTGAAGATATTCTCGCGCAATCATCAGGTTCTGCTGTTAATAACGCAGAAAGTGTATCTGTCAAACAAAAGAAAAAGTCTAAGAAAAGAAGCCGAGAAAACTCTGAACTTGCAAGAAATTCTACCCCCCCATCAAAAAGAACAAATGTCAACATCACACCAATACCTACAGATCCCACCGGAACTCCCCATATACCTCAAGTTGTTGAATCAAATTTAGCTTCCAATAGTGACTCCGTTACAGGAACTGTAATAAACAACTCCATCCCTATCAAAGCTGTCTCGAAACCAAAAATAATTTTTATATCTCGTCTGGACCCAGTTACAACGCCAGATGATATAACTTCCCACTTAATATCTACCAAGAGCATACCTTCCAGCTCATCCATTAGGTGTACTAAGATCAGTAAACCTAATAGCTTTGTTTCCTCTTTTAAATTAATAACGAATCCCACTTTCTTTGATTCTATTTGCAACACAAATATATGGCCCGCTGAGACTTTAGTCAAAGAATTTACTCATAGTCAAAAACAAGGTGTTGCTTTGAAACCCAAGTCAAAAAACTTAACAGGCTTGCGCTCTTTTACCAAAACGTAAGGGGACTTCGTAGCAAGACTGCTGACATTTTTCTTAACTCCCAATCATTTCCACACGACGTATTCGTTTTGACAGAAACGTGGCTTAATTCAAGCTTTTCCGACACAGAACTTTTCAGTCAAGAGTTCGAAGTTTACAGGAACGATCGTCATGTTGGTAATGCAAAGGATTTAGGTGGAGGTGTTCTCATAGCGGTAAAAAATTCATATTTCACTTCTTCTGTATCTTTTCCATTTGAATTATCAATTGAACTGGTATGTGTAAAGATAATGGTACAGACTAAGACTATTTTCATTTTAAACGTCTACATTCCTCCAAAAAGTTTGGAGTCTGTTTATAACGATCTCTCCTTGGCATTAGACTATATTATAAATTTGTCCAGCTCTGACACCAATATTTTACTTCTAGGTGATTTTAATTTACCTCACATTGACTGGATTCCATCCGAAGACGAATCCTGCCTTGAAGCCTCTCCTTCTTCTTCACAATTGGAACTATCTCTTCTCGATAAAGTCCTTCTTACTGACTTACAGCAAACAAGCTGTATTAAAAACTCAAAAAATCGAATTCTCGATTTAGTCTTTTCTTCTGACGCTATTAGTACTCTTGTTCTAGAATCTAGATCAGGAATTACTAATATTGATAAATATCACCCCCCCTTGGACATTTTTTTTTGACTTAAGTAATCACCTTACTGAACACAGTAATTCCTTTGATTGCTTATATAATTTTGATTTTAGAAGAGCTAATTTCCAGCAGTTGTCTGAAGATTTAACCATTTCTGGAATTGCTGATACATTAGCATTTTCTAACATTGACGAAGCAGTTTCAACTTTTTATAAGATCTTTAATTATTGTTTAGAAAAAAATGTACCCTTAAAGAAATCAAGAAATACAAACTTTAGCCATCCTTGGTACACGAAAGAATTGCGTTCACTGCGTAACAAAAGAAATAAGGCATGGAAAACGTATCTTAAAACTCTGTCTCCAATCAACTTCTCTTTTTATGTCCAACTCTTGAACCAATTTAAGTCTCTTTCTAATTTTTTATATGCTTGTTATGTTACTGATATGGGATCCTCTTTGAAAGAGAATCCTAAAAAATTTTGGAATTTTGTAAACTTGTCATACCTTGAAAACAGATCCTATGAGGTAAAATTTAGAAAATGTCTTTCTGAACCTTTTGTTGCTCAATCTGGTGTTCCCCAGGGAAGCCATCTTGGCCCTTTTCTGTTTATCCTGTCTATTAACGATGTATCGTCATGTCTACGCTCAAGTGAAGTACTCATTTTTGCTGACGACATGAAGATTTTTAAAATAATAAAGTCCACCCATGATCGTATTATTTTACAAGCCGACATTGATAGTTTCACATTTTGGTGTGGGAAAAATAGCCGTTCACTCAACCCTTTAAAATGCCAGACGATAACTTTTACTAAAAAACGAATCGGTAGTGTATATCACAGCAAAAACTCTTTCGCGTCTCCACATTTAAAGATTTAGGTGTTCATTTCTGTTCCAACTTAGAATTTACACATCACATTAATTTGATTGTTAATAAAGCAAGTTCTATGCTTGGTTTTATAAAACGCTGGGCAAAGGATTTCAATGATCCATATGTTACTCTTTATTTGTATAATTGCCATGTTCGTCCTCATCTTGAATATGCTTCGCAGGTATGGACTCCCTATTACGAAATTCATAGAAAACGTATCGAATCAATTCAACATAACTTCATTCCCTTTGCCCTAAAGGGTCTTCCTTGGGATGATCCTTATGATCTGCCTCCCTATGAGCATCGTATTCTGCTTCTTCAAATGCAATCTCCTCATCAAAGGCGTGTTAATAATGACTTAGTATTTTTTCATCAACTCATTAATGGTGAAATTGATGCACCTTATTTGTTATCTTGTGTACATTTGAATTACCGATGCGGAACTCATCACCTGCGTACATTTGATTTTATACATATTGACTTCCATAGAACTAACTATGGAAAGAAAAAAGCTTTAAGTCGAATGAGCATTTTATATAACTTAAACTGTTCATTGATAGATTTAAATTTGAATAAGGTGGGATTAAAATCATTGTTTAGAACCAGTGCTCCACTATCGTAAACGTTCTCATTTTATTTTTTGTTCTGTAATAGTTAAATGTTAATTATGTTTTGTATTTTGTGCATGTGTTAGGCTATAATTGTATTATTTTTTTTACTAACAACTAACACATGCACTTATGATGAGCCTCTGATCGTAGTTTGACGCTTGCTATAAGCTTACTACTTTCTGAAATTCTGAAGTGTAATTCTGAAGTGTAAGTCACCATTTAAGAATCTAAATATTTTTAAAATCTACAAATCTATGAACTGAGTTGTCACCAGTTTACATAAGTTGCACTTCACACTATCAAATAAAAAAATAAACAATTCCTCTTGTTTTAAGTTTGACTGAGGAATCAAAATAATTTAATTTTCAATCTTAAAGTTTGTCTGTTCAATTAAAAGTCTCAAAAAAGGGTTTCTTACAGAAATTAAAAAAAAAAAAGAAACTTTGTTAAAACTTTGTTATATAAATCTTTGAGCTCACTCTATCTTTCTATCATCTAAACTTTCTATAAATAGTAACTGTATGAGGTATAGTTAAATTGCTTTGTAAATATTCTCCGTACATTGAAATACTCAAAATAATAAAAGAAAACATCATCTGTAATTTAAATGTACATAAAGCTGCTTCACTTAACATCATCCAACAAGCGAAAGACCATTTTCTTGGAAGAAAATATTCCATTAGTATAGAATTTTCCACATCAGTCGGACAGGAAATTTCCCAAAATTTCGTTATCCAATAACGCACACACACACACATCGCACACTAATTTATTGCACTTCAAGTGTCGGAAACTGTACATACCATACATAAGCTTCTTTTACCCCATTCTTCGTGGTATTGTACATTGTATAGTGTATAATTTGTAGCATGCAGTTGTTGAAATTATCTATTGCAACACTCGGAGATTTTGTGCTTCTCTAACTCACATTTGTGGTAAAACTCTAACACATTCATTGGGGAAGGTAAGGGAAGATCAAGATATGCACCTCTATCAACGTTAACTTTGGCCAAGAAATACGAGGCAAGGAGATTAAAAGGATACACGCCGAGATAAATAAAAATAAATACATATATACTTAAGATCAAAAGGGGATTAAAAATAAAAAGAACAAGAAGAAGAAGAAGAACAAGAACAAGAAAAACAAACACAAACGCCTACAAATTAGGGCAAACTAGTTAAAAAGTGCAAAAATACCAAAGAACCATCAGAGCTATTACGATGAGTCCAAGTGCAAATAGAGCAACTTTCTGTGCGAAAGAACAAACTTCTTGGCACCTTTAATAGTGGTTACCAAGGAATGATTTTAAATGAGCAAAGTTTTTCAACAAAACAACAACATCCATCTGAAGCACAGGAAAAGGAACACACTGCACCTATAGAGTCCTATACTAGACCTTAACCATAACCAACCCCATCACCTACACATATTATAGCCTCTTCAGAGAGAGTATGATGGAAAGAAATACGACAAGGACGAAGACAACGGCACAGCCACGTATATATGTAATACAAATCTACAAGGGATGTTTTTTTCTGAGCGGTGGTACTTTGCCTGATGGCATATTACGCTTCTGAAAATGGAAATCGGATTAGATGCGGTTTACTAATGAAGTTTGCCTCCCTTATTCTTTAATTCTTATTTTGTATTCGACTGGACATGGAATTAAATCTCTTTGTCGTCGTCGTCGTTGTCGTCCATAAAACTGATTCCAAAAAAAAAAATGGCCTTGTCCTTTTATTTCACGATTGAGGATGATGATGATGATGTGGTGTGTTACGGTGAGGGTGGAGTGGGCAGGGGTGGCACTATGGAGATAAATTTCTAATTACATTTAAATGAGCCGCAAAATTGCCTAGCTCTCAATGAACCGGCTTACTTACTATTAAATGACCACCCTTGAAATTCCTTTTGAATTTGAACGCATTTGAAGATATAGGCTGCTTAGATCGGAACTCGAATTGTGTGAAATTTAATTCAAAGTTCTTAGAATTTTGTCATCTAGAAGATGCAAGGATGATTTTTATTTGTACTTATGTACACATAGATACACATCTACATTTATATGTTTAACAAAAATAGATACATATTACAGATATTCAATTGGTTTAATTTGGAGAATGTTATTTAATAATATGAAAAGGGAGAATGTAAGGTAGAATTATGACTCCATTTGTTAAGCCGACAAGCTTATAGTGGACTTTAATTTAGTGCTATTGGAGATATTATAATCCTTGTAATGTAAAAGTAAAAAAATTAATATTTTTTAAATGTAAGTGTCATTTACGGGATAGTGTGGGTTGCTTATATTTAGGGGTGATTTGAAATAAAATATTTTCGAAATTAAACAAAAATTAAAATCTTGAATGCCAAAAGTTTGTCCCTGTGGAATCTGAAAAGCTTTACGTTTCAATTTCAATTATATTTAGACTCTAAATGTATTGGTAGAACTTTGGAAAGAAATATACACATTTTTTTGTTTAAATATTAAAGACTTACGGTTAAATAGGGTTAATTTTAAATGGTGCACATGAAAGCTGATATTACCCAATGTATAAGTTGTAAATTGATTGGAGAGCCTAAATAAAAATAGCAAGATAACATTTGATTTAAAGGTTCCGATTTTTAGGTTTTTCTAATTACCTTTATTGGATTTGTATAAAAACCGAAATTTACTCGTGCGCTATAGTCCAGAAAAAATTCAAAGTAAAAAATGTCCTTATTTTTTCTAAATTCTGTATAATGGTGAGTTTTGATATAGAGCTTAATTTATGCACTTTCCAAAAAGTAAAACATGTACGAGGTTATGAAAGGAGTAATGTGCCGTTTGAATTTAAAGGGAGACCAAACCCCTTAATCTGGATGACTGTATGCAACGCGTTTGGGATTGTAGACAATGAAAGAGCACCATGTCTCAGTCAAAGAGCCTTCATGGATCAGGATCTTGATAAATTTAAAGTAAGGTATAGTAAAAGAAAACTAAATTGTTTTTGTTTGTACCAATAAAGACGTGATACTTAATTTGTATAAATTCGAAATAATTGTTTGCATACAAAAATAACGTTTTCGACATCTGGTAAAATTTTTTAAAATTTTTTTTTATAAAAAATACAAATCTATACAAAATTGTTAACTGATGCTCAACTCGAATACCTCGAAAATAAATGAATGAATTCAAAATTATTTTATTCGATACTAATTATAAAAATAACGCGAAAACCTACAAAAAAAAAAAACTAAAAATTGATAAGAAATGGTTTTCGAGAGAGTGACTTAAAACTTTTCTTATCTAACACATATTATAATTTGGTAAACTGTTAAGGAAATGTTTGAGAAATATTTTTTTTTTCAGAAAGATTTAAAAAAAATTTGAGAAACAGAGAAACATCTAAATGTTTCATTAATATTTTATCAAATGATTTCTTTGATCTGGACGCCCGCGAAACATTTCCAAAATGTTTCTTTGTTTGCCATTCTGAATGGAAAACTTTATTTGTTTCCCAAAAAAGTACATTTATAGGTGGAAAGTGCATTCGTGGTTATAAATGTGAATATAAAACGTCATTTCAGAAACATTTTTTTTAACAATGTTTCTTGGTATGGATCCACCTTCACCTTGTGATCTGCATCCCAGACTCTTTTTGTATTGAGTCAAACCAGATTTGCAAAAGGTTTAATTTACTACTTGCAAAGTTACTTATGAATTAGAAAAAAATTAACTCACGAACTATTAAGTGACTTATGAATTTAAAAAAAAGTATACAATTATTAATTTAAATTTTAAGAACAAGTAAAATGATTTTTGAATTAAAAAATTGTAATTCATGACCAAATGAAGTGACTTAAATTCATAATTCATAAGAATTCATAAGCTGATTGGTAAATTCTGGTTAGAAAAATTACTATGTAGAAAATTTATAAGCTAGCATGATAATTTTTTGGTTTTTGAAAAGTTAACAATTAAATAATTATTTTGTCAAAAGAAGCTTAAGAACTTCCAGATAGCTTATTTTTAATTCATAAGTCACTTAGTAAGTTTTTTTTCAAACTTAACTTTTAGTAGCTTATGAATTAAATTTTTTTAAAGTCATAAGTCACTAAATAGCTTGTAAATTAATTATTTTAAAATTCATAATTCACTAACTTATTTACGAATTGATTTTTTTTTAGTTCACAAGTCATCTACAGAGTTTTTAATTCAATTTTAATTCAAAATACGCAACCTTGAGACGAACTTTCTGAAGTCAGTCACTAAAAATCGAATAGTTAAATTTCATATTTTGCATTACATACTATTGAAGTCACATGTTTCAAAATGATTGTTGCTATTTTTTTTATTTCAATGTTTCCAAACGTTATAAACAAATGTACTTTTAGACAGAAGTAATGACATTGCCTAGTTCCTTTTATATTTTTATCTAGTGTTAAACGTGTTTCTAAGAATTTTTGTGTGATTTTAATATTCCTCCTCCAGAAATCCAAGGTTTCTTTTTTTAAATAATCATTAGACCATTCAAAAATTCTGTATTATTCTGAATACATTAAAATCGGTCCGAAATTCATTATAATTTTTATTTCTCTTGATATTCTAGTTGAAGAATAATTTTTAACAGTTTCAAGAAATATTTTTTTTTAAATGACCTGTCAAATATTTGTCAACAAAAGCTTGTTAAATTTTTGTACTAACATTTTTGTTCGTTGACTCCAATCGGAAAACAGTTTGTATAATTTTTAATAGTTTATGTATAAAACTGCCAAATATATTTTTCTAAGAATTTTGAAAAAAGTCATTTATCGTAGCTTAAAATGAAATAAGTTTGTAATCTTAAAATATTATTATTATTATTATTATTATTATTATTATAAGCTTTTATTGCCTTATCATTTTAAATACATTTAAATACATCTATAGATATAATTTTTATTTTTTTTTAATTAGAATTATTTTCAAATTATTAGATAGAATGATACAAATTACAAAATTAATTTTTTTTTCAATTTTTATTATTAGTTTTTGACATATGCCTCCCCCAAAGCGGCCCATATGTCTCGATTTTTCGCCTCACTGTACCAATTTTTGTTTATTTGGCAACGATCGTCGCTCCATCTCTTGTTCGGTCCGCCTGTTCGTCTCTTGCTTTCCGGCCTCCATTTTGTTGCCAACTTTGTCCATCTTTGATCCTGTAGTCTTGAAACATGTCCTGCCCAACTCCATTTTTATCTTTTGGTTCTATCTATCACGCCAATTATTCGAGTACTGTTTCGAATGTCTTCATTTCTTATCCTTTCGCTGGGTCTTATTCTGAGGATTTTTCTTTCCATTTTGGATTGACAGATCCCTAGCTGGTCAAGAGATTTCGTAGTCAAACTCAGGGTTTGTAGTCCATAAGTAAGCACCGGCAAAATAGCGGAGTCGAAGAGATATTTTCGTGTTTCTACACTTTGGTCCAGTTCTAAGATCTGTTTGAGGCTCCAGAATTGTTTCCAGCTGTTTGTGATGCGTCTGTTGATTTCTTTTTTCTCTTGGTCCTTAGTCCTCTAGGTATTCTATTTTTTCATGGTCCAGAATTATATCTTCTCTGATGTGGTTTGTCATCACTTTTGTTTTTGATTTGTTGATTTGTAGTCCATAGTTCTTGCACAAGCTAGTAAGTTCTGTTGTCATTTCTTGTATATGTTTAGCTTTTGTAGATATTAGTACTATATCGTCCGCAAAATTTATGTTGTTTAGAAGTTGTCCACATATCCTTATACCTACCATATTTTGTCTTCCAGTTCATCTTTTGAAAAATATCCTCTAAGACTGCACTAAATAGTGGTGGTGAAAGCGGGTCTCCTTGTCTGACGTCTCTTGTTATTTTAAATTTACGTCCTGTACTCTCTGTTTTTATTTGTGCTACATTATTTTTGTATGTTTTTGATAGTCCTTATAACGTTTGGGTCCATATTTTGATTTTCTAGAGAAGTCCATATTGTTTCGTGTTCAACGCTGTCAAATGCTTTACTGAAATCTATGAATAAAAAGTATATTGGTTGTTGAAATTCATTGCACTTTTCTATTAGTTGATTCATCGTCTGTAGGTGGTCTGTTGTTGAGAAACCTTCTCTGAATCCAGCTTGTTCCCTAGGTTGTTTATTGTTAAAACCTTGTTTGATGTTCCTGTAGATTGTTTTTGAAAACAGCTTATAAATTGTCGAAATGTTACTTATAGGTCTATAGTTGTTCAAATCGTCGTTTTTTCCTTTTGTATGTATGTATAAGTGTAATGGTTGTTTCTCTCCATTGCTTAGGGATTTGCTGAGTTCTTATGATTTCGTTAAACATAAATGTTAAGATTTCGGAAAGCGATTCTTTCCCGTATATTATCATTTCTGCAGAGATTCCATCATTTCCAGTGCATTTTTGTCCTTTTTCAAATCGTCTATGGTCCTTTCAATATTTTCTTTGCTAAATATGGGAGTTTGCGTTGTTAGGAGATTGATATCTATGTTTTCAATATTTTCTTCTTCAGAGGAGAATAGTTTTTCGAAGAACTTAGTAGCATTTTCGTTTAACTCTTCTCTATTTGTTATGTTGTTTGCATTTTGGCTTTTTAAACTAATAATCCATTCCTGTTGACTGTTAAGTAATGATTTTGTTTTCCTTATTGATTTTGTTTGTCTAATCGCATCTCTAGCTATTGTTTCGTTGAACTTGGTGATATCTTTCCTTATTTCTAGTTTGATAGTTTTTCTTAATTCTTTTAGTTCAGTTTTTTCTTGGTCAAGTAATTGTTGCTTGGTTCGTAGAGTATCTCTTCTTGAGATTAAGATTATTGTATTGTTGGATAATTTATCTTTTGATGTTTTGGTGTCCATAATTGATAGTTTTGCAAAGTTTTTTATGATTTTTTCTAATTCTTCATATGTGTTTTGTATGTCACGATTTGAGGTTGATAATTGATTTATCTTTGCTGTCAATGTTTGGTTATAATCTACTATTTTTTGGTCGGGAATCATTTTTGGGATGAAATGGACTTGTCGGTTTCTTTTCAGTGTCTTATGGCTTATAATGATTTCTGTTCTTACTAATCTGTGGTCGCTGTCGAACTTAACGTTGTTGAGCACGGATATGTCTTTGACTGTCTCAATTTTGTTTGTCAGAATCAGGTCTATTTCATTTTTTATTTTACCATTCGGTGATATCCACGTCCATTTTCTGTTGTCCTTTTTCTTGAAAAACGAGTTACCAAATTATAAATTCATCTCTTCGATCCATCGTATTACCCTTTCTCCTTTTTCGTTTCTTTCTCCATATCCGTAGGGTTCTATTGTTTTCTTTTCTTCTTCGTTTTGTCTCTTTCCAAGCTTAGCGTTAAAGTCTCCAATCACATACATTACTTCTGATTTGTTATTTGTATATATTTCCTCTAAGTTGTTGTAGAACCTTAGCATCTCTTCGTCATCAGCTTTTTCTGTTGGTGCATATACTTGAATTATTGTCATTTTCGTGTTTTTTATATTCAATTGTATGCTGCACATTCTTTCATTTATTTAGCTTGATGTCAGTTATTTTTGCTTTAAGTTCTTTTTTAATAAGGAATCCAACACGGTAGAGGCCTTTTGTTTCTCCTACGTAGCAAAAGATATCATGTTCATTATTTAGAGAGGTAGAGGCCTTTTGTTTCTCCTACGTAGCAAAAGATATCATGTTCATTATTTATTATTTTTTGTCCTAGTAATCTTGTTTCTGATAGTCCTATAATGTCCCATTTAAGTTTCTCCAGCGCTTGTCTCAATTCTTCCTGTTTCTCATCTGAGGAAAGTGTCCTGACATTGAAAGTACAGATCTTTAGAGTTCCGTGTTGGTTCTTGTGGGTACAGTTTTCTGTTTCATTATTCTTATATGAGGGGTGTTGATCTACTCTTTCCACGGTGATCAACCGGGTTGGGAAGGATTTTTGTTGTATTATAGTTGAATGTGGGTTTTGGTTAAAATATTAGAGCTTGTTAATAGTTTTTTTTTTATTTAATTAACATCAGTTTTTTATAACGTTTTAATGTTAATTTTTAAAATTGTATTATGTCATATAGAATTATTTTGTTTTTGGATATTTGAAGTAAAATAAATACACTTTTTGATAATCATTTCTCTACAACTTGATGTTATTATTTGTATGATGAAATTCTCCTTTTTTTAAATTTCGGCATCATCAGATACCTAGTCTTAATTTTCAATTAAAATCGGTGTTTTAGTTTTGATTAGAAACAAACTTTTATTTCTATTTTTAAAGAAGATTTCTATGGATTGAAATACTATAATTTGTATTGATTTTATTTATTTGTAAAAAAGTTAACTGAGCCAATTTGTAATAATAAGAGACTATATTTTATATAATAACTTTAGTGATAGTGGTGGTGTAGAAGTTACTAAACTATCTTGTCTGACTGACGACGACGTTCATAAATTGTTTTTCTCCGAATCTAGGACGCCAAATTTATATATTCCTACATTAACACTTTACTGCTGTCGACTTTCTTTTCTCATTTTTATTCTAAACTACTATATAGGAAGTCTTAACGAGAGATGGCATCCAAGTAAAGGGATCCGATTTCCTTTCCGTTTCACTTTACAAGATAATGATTCACTACGAGTAAGTATATTAGAATGTTTAACGTTTATCACGTTCTTTGGCGTACCACAAAAAAAAAAGAAATTATCACAAAGTATGCACCAGCCACATACCTTCCTATTTTGGTATATAGAACCATCTGTTCTTGTTCTAGTGTGGTCTCCTTTAATCTTGGAATGGCGAGAACCTCGTTTGGAAGTCTGCCCTTGATATGATGATGGTAACCATGTGAAAACACCACCAGCATCGATACCATAAAGATGCCGTCGTTGTCGTAGTCGTCATCACTGCCACTGCCGCCGCCGACGCCGGAGGTCATTGTGTTCGTGTGCTAAAACATTAAAAGAGCTCTGTGACCGAATGTAGAGATTCAGATATTCAACTTTAACAATCGGTGTTTCGTGCCGGAAACGGCTAAAAGCGCGGGAGACATGCTTGCTGAACACATCACTTTGGATTTGTTATGTTCGTTTTTTTTTTTTGAGATTCGAAGTATAGAGCAATTGATTCACGATTACGAAGAACCTTTTTTATATTTTCATTTTTTTTTTGTTAATCTCGAGTGATCTGAATTTTCACTTTTCTGTAAAGTTTTTCTTTTTTATTTTTGTTGTGTTCTTTGTGATTTTTATGTGAAGCACGTACGAAATGTAATCGATAGGATTTTTACAGGATGCTTCAATATATTGGTATCATTATGAAAATATATACATTTAAACATTTGTACAGTAGATATATATTTTTATTTTTAACATTAATACAGCTTAAGTGATGAAGAAGAACCAATTTCATTGAAAATTTTTAATTATGCGGCTTTGGTTAAGTATGAGAATTCAAGCGTGACGAAAAACTAATAAGTGTCGAAATAAAAACGTGACAGCAAGTATAAATAAAAGAATTGCAATTATTATGGTTTTTTTTTTTCGAAAAAGCTCAAAACAATTATTTTCATCAACGATATGAACTTATGGTAAGGCATAAGTATGGATTTAATGTTGAAATTAAACATGTATGAATTTTTGAAAATATGTCAAGTTATTTGATTTATATTTGAGCAACTATAGAATATGATGGTTGATAAAATGAAAAATAGTGCACTGAGGCGTATACGCAATTTTTTGTTTTATTGAATGTTTCTATTATAAAACATAGTTCCTAGAATATTTGCAGTGTAAGAAAAATTAATGAAAATCACTGCTTTTGATAACACAGCAGATAGCTAAGTAGATAAAATCGCGTTTTTTTGGTAGATTCATTATCAAAGGCGATTCTAAAAAATACAAATTATCTAGGTATTAAATTAAATGATTGGCCAAATTATTTCGTGCAAACCATTTTTATTAAAATCTTTAAACAGTTTTCGATAATAAGTTTTTTATTTTTTTTTTTAACAAAGCGTATGGTCTATGTTGGCACGGAACTATGTGAATGAATTAAGATAAATCGTAACAACGATTATTTTGGGAAAAACTCTAATTGGCATGATATATTCCTCCTTGCACCTGTTTGTCCATCAACTATTGAAGTCAACATGACCGGTTTTTATTTGATTCATTCAACTCGCCACCATTATTATCATTTCACTTTGAACTTTAATTCTTATCGGGTTTTTTTTTCATAAACATTATAAGGAGCCAAAACTACAGTCACAATAGAACTTATATAAATTTCATGCATACGAAATGAGTAAAGGATACAATAATTTTAAAAATTAGGGTATTTATGGAATCGAACACCATTTTTCACCAATTTTGACTAGTATTTATTTTAGATTCTTACTTTTTTATACAAAAAAACTGGCTTCTGCATTTTGCTAAAAGGTTTAGCTCGATCGATAAAGCCAATTTGCTTGCAGCACAGTTTGCTGTTAATTCGACGCTACCGGAAAGTGTCATGAGTCCTCCTGTTCTTGAGAGCGTAAATGATTCTATGGGACGAATCTACTTTCGCACTCGTGCAGTTGCAAGAGTACTGAAAGACCTTGACATACACAAATCTGCTGGCCCGGATAGTATCTCCCCAATTATTCTGAAGAGGTGTTCTTTAACGCTTGCAAAACCACTGCGTAAGCTTTTCCATCTTTCCTACTCTACAGGTCTCTTTCCGAGCGGATGGAAAACGGCATTTGTACAGCCTGTCCCTAAAACAGGCGAATACTCCTCTCCCTCTAACTATCGTCCAATAGCACTCACGTCCCTTCTTTCCAAGGTCATGGAAACGCTGAGTAATTATCAGCTTAAGAAATATCTCAAAGAACGGAAGCTTCTTAATGACCGGCAGTATGGCTTTCGTAGCAATAGATCCACTGGTGATCTCATAGTTTATCTCACCGAACAGTGGAACAAATCTTTACATCGTTATAAAAAAAGTAAAATTATTGCACTTGATATTTCAAAGGCATTTGATAGAGTTTGGCATCAAGCTCTCTTATCGAAAATGCGTGCATTTGGTATTGATGAATCCCTTCTTCGTTGGGTTAGAAACTACCTTTCGGACCGTTCAATTCAAGTAGTATTGGACGGGTTCAAATCTGATATTCACAAAGTTAACGCTGGTGTGCCCCAGGGCTCCGTTTGGTCTCCGACACTCTTCCTTATTTTTATAAATGATCTTTTGTCTGAAACTTTTAACTCACTAAATTGTCTCGCGGATGACAGCACCCTCAGCTTTTCATATTCGTTTTAAGATTCTCATCCTTGTCCTTCGGATGTGGAACTTCAACAGCAGCGTATGATAAGCTCATTAAATTCTGATCTCGATAGCATTGTACAATGGGGAATCAAAAACCGTGTAGAATTTAATGCTTCGAAAACTCAATGCTGTCTCCTGTCGTTAAAGCGTAACCCACCCCCGATGCCACTATCCATGAGCGGCACTTGCATCCAGGAAACTAATCAACTTTCAGTACTCGGTATGTGTATCAAAGATAACCTCTTATGGAATGATCACATATTCGATATTGCCAAAAATGTTGCTAGGTGCTTAGGATTCCTCCGACGGCGACGGTGCAAGAAATTTTTCACCCCTTCTGATCTGGCTGTAATTTACAAAGCCTTCATTCGTCCAAAACTTGAATATAACTCGCATATTTGGGCAGGTGCCCCTAAAACAAGTTTAAGTATTTTGGACAGGATCCAAAAGAGAGCTTTTAAAATGATAGGCGATAGAACTATAACCGAAACAATTACGTCACTTGAACACCGCCGCAATGTTTCATGACTTTTGTTGTTCTACCGATATGTTTATAAACAGTGTTCTGTCGAATTAGCCAGTTGCATTCCTCCCCTCAAACAATTCAGCCGTAATACTCGTACTTCTAGGAATGCACATCAGTTTAACCTTGATCTCAATTTCGGACGTACTGTCAAGTATAGAGATTCTTTTTTTAACCGCACATCGAGAATGTGGAATGCTTTACCCAGCTCTGTTTTTCCCTATCATTTTGATATTCAAAACTTTAAGACCAATGTGCATCGGTATCTCCTCTTTAATCCTTCCCTACTTTCCTAAAACTCGCACTGTGTTTAAACTTTAAATATGTTAAGGGTATTAATAACCCCTTGTGTGCCCGTTAATTATAAAAAAAAGTAAGATTTTCGAAATCTAGAAGTCGAGAAAGGTAAAAATTTTCAATTCGACAAATCAGACCGATTACAATAACTTTCTATTTGAAATTAATAAGAACTTAGAGTTTGTATATGATTTTAGTTAAAAAAAAACTGGAACGGAAAATTTTTTTTTAAATTAAAGAATTTCTTAAATAATAGTGAGTTGGTGGCTCAATTTATTTATAAAAAAAACCGTTAGAAAAACGTGCATTCAGTCCAAAAAATGGGTTTGGTTAAGCTAAAATCTCCAAGTCTAAAAAGCTTAAACCGAATACTATAGCAGCAGATGCTTTGTTCCAAAAAATGTATAATTTAAAATAGTGGAGAAATTCTTCTTATAAAAACGGCCACGCCAAGTTGATTGATGTCTTCACCCACCTGCGTGCGCCACCTGAGTCGCGGTCTTCCTCTACTGCACCGTCCCTCGGGATTGGATTCGAAGACCTTCCGGGCTGGAGCGTTGATGTCCATTCGCTCTACATGACCTAGCCATCGTTGGACTTTAGTTCTGTTAATTAGGTTAGTGTCGCTGTACACTGTACAGCCCGTACAGTTCGTCGTTATATTTTCTCCTCCATTCTCCATCTATGCAGACGGGACCAAAAATCACCCGAAGAAATTTTCTCTCGAAGCATCCTAAGACGTTCTCATCCTTCTTTGACAGGGTCCAGGCCTCAGCGCCATAAATGAGAACCGGGATGATGAGTGTCTTATATATAGATGGTGATTTTAGATGCTCGAGAGAGGACTTTACTACTCAATTGCCTTCTTAATCCAAAGAAGCAGCGATTTGCAAGAGTTATTCTTCGTTTGATTTCAGCGCTGCTGGTGTCGTTGTCTGAGTTTATAGCGGTGCCTAGGTGGACAAAGTCCTCAACTACCTCAAAGTTAGAGCTGTCCATGGTGACGTTTTGTCCAAGACGTCGTTGTTCAATGTCCTTTTTTGATGAAAGCATATACTTGGTCTTGCCCTCATTGACCACTAAACCCATCTTCTTCGCTTCCTTCGCAATGCTCAAAAATGCTCCACTGACATCAGGCTTTGATCTTCCAATTATGTCAATATCATCTGCGTATCCGAGTAATTGGATAAACCTTTGGAAGATTGTGCCTCTAGTGTTGACGGTTGAGTTTTGCACAATTCTTTCCACAACGATGTTGAAGAAGATGCATTACAGTGAATCGCCTTGTCTAAAACCTTTTTTGAAATCAAAAGCGACGGTGAGATATTTTCCGACCTTGATAAAGCAGCTTTCTAAATCACAAACAGACAAGTTTGACAAGGATGCCAAAACAAGACATTGCTCTGTAGAGCTCTTCCCTATAAATGCTGTCGTACGCGGTTTTAAAATCGATAAAGAGATGGTGGGTATCGATTTGAAGTTAGTTACAAAAATCGCTTGAAGAAGTTACGGAAATCGCTTGAAGCTTAACCAAATTTAAAATGTTCTACACAGCCATAGCTTCAACTTCAGTTCAGTTTTGTTATTTTCTTAACACTTTTTAGTATTTCGAATGTGCGGTTTCTTCACTTACGAGGAAAATTTGTAGGTAGCAAAATACTCTAGAACATAAAATAAAAATATTATAAAATGGAATTTTTTTTACCATTTAAATTAATTTTTTTGGTAAATGGTTTTTGAAACACTTGAAATATGTAACGGCCAATTTCTTAATAAAATTCTAGCTTTTAAACTCGATTTATCGATTGATTTCAAACTGATTTCTTCATTAAGCTGCTATGAGTTAGAACTTTGATTTAGATGTCAGTTTGAGATAAAACTTATTAGACTTTAAAATTTGGGGATCTAGGATATTAAAAACTCGGCTTAGCAATGATTCGATTTCTGTAACGATAATTGATCAAGCAATATTGTTCTATTAATTTTCAGGTCATCAAATTTTTCACAAGAATTAGAAAGAAAATTGTTAAGAAATACATTTATGGGCGCTGAGAAGAAGACATCTCAAAAATATGGTACATAATACAAAACAAATGTAGTTTTTAAATGTTGAGATTTTGAATTATAACAAGAGTACACAAGACAATATAAATCCATTTAGATTATGTCGAGAAATAGCATCAAATCCAACGCGGGGTGTTCATTATCATTATAATGAAATAAATGCGTAGGTAGTTTCTTGTCTGTTTAAAGAAGGCATACCGTCATCGGTTTGGACATTATGTCTTTTCATGAAGCCATAGTGTTCATTTGGTCATATTTTATGTTGCAAAACCGATAAAACGATCACAAGGGTACTATCAATCCATGTTGGTATCTCCACGCGTAATGTTTTCCCCACCAACGCAACCCCTTTGGTTTGTCCTGAAACTGGCTGTAAATTAATTAATAAATACAAATGAAAGTTAAAAAAAATTGCATTTTATTATCATAAGACTTATGAATAGTTTTTCTGCCGCAAATAATTTTTAAATTGAATTTAGACAAATGTATAAAGTTTAAAGAAAGAATTATTAAATTTTCGAATTTCACAACAAATTTTGCATTCAAAGATATAAACGAATGGAACCCACCTTATCCATGTTATATCGTTTTACTAAACCATACATTTCATTTGTAGGTTTATTTTCAGAAATAGGATTTTGAATATAATTGGCTCTTTTTGCATAGCATATCTGATGATACCTTTTCACATATCGTAAATTTGTGTTGAATAAAATCAGAATTCATAAAAACACATTTCAATTTTTCATTCCTTTCTTTGATTTTGTGATAGTGCTGAAAACAAAAATCTCCTCTTGACATAAAAAAAAAAACTAAAACTCTAGGTAATTCCATTTTATTACCCTATTCCAGATAGAAAAAAAAAAAACAAACAATGTAAAAATGCCCATAAATAAATCTAGCAAATCAAAAAGTGTGGCCAAAAATATTTCCTTAGAATTTGTATGTCCTTAATTCTTTTGTTGTTGTATACCAAAATGCTCTAGCTGTCATTTCCTTTTGTTTCCTTTTTCTATGTATATTTTGATTTGTTTGTTTGTCATTTTTCTTTGCAGCTTTCAACTTTCAAAAGGAATTCTATCGAATTCCATTGATTGTGAAGTTATAAAGAAAATAGAAATCACTTCAACAAAACTGTTGAAAAATAGAAATTTTTCAAAACAAGATCTCATAAAGTCCCACATCCTTTAGCGAATTAATAAAACTATTGCTTCCTTCGTTCTTTCCTGATGAAATACCCACATCAAAAAGTAAGATGCTGATATTTTCTAAGAATTAAACCTCAGCTCTCGCAGCTAAATAAAAAATAAAGAATTCTAAAGTCCCGAGTTATACGGAAATCACTTGAGCTTTCTGTTTAGATACTTATCTTAACATTTACTTTGAAAAAAACTCAAGAAATTGTAAAAGTAAATAGGAATGGATGAAGTGAGTGCGAATATTGTGGAAAAACTACAAATGCACGTGGATTATGCACAAAACAAGATCTGGCGCATTAAAGCAAACATTTATAATCTATAAGCACGAGTTTCTCAGTACATGCTTATTCACTATAATTATTATCAAATCCGCTTTGAACGAAATCCTAAAGAGAAAAATTCTAAGAAATTTACTCTGTCAAAGGCTAAATTTCAATAAAATTAGTAAGCCAAAGCTTAAATTAAAAAACAATAAGTAAACGTGTACACTTGGGCGTATACGTATTTTTTTCTAGTAATTGTTTTAGTTTTTTTCTTTTTTGACGAACGGTCGCGGTCGGTCCATCTAGTGCTATATTTTTGAATCATTGGGTTACATTGACATTGACCAATGTATCCAACTCGAAATCTTGACAGAAAGTCAGGATCATACCTCCCTGGAAATAAGCCGCAATGTGCTTAAACAACGTTGGGAAATTTTTAAAACCAATCAGTACGTTTTTGAAACCAAAAAAAAGGGGCCAAAATGAACCAACCAGCTAACCAACTGCACTCTTGTTTTTTGAAATAGTTCTTGAGCCTGGTATAGTAGTGCACAATGCTCATAATTCCTGATCGTCGTGGGGAAGTGCGCATAAACGATAATCTAGCCCAGAATCTGAAACTCAATTTGCTATCGATCTTAAAGTGTTTGAATGTGGAGAATTTTGCACAAAGCTGTCCGAATATACGGCATATTCCATGGAACTCAGCAACTAAAGTTGGACGACCAATTTCTTAGTTATAGCTTCTCACTTTTGGCCTTATAGAAACGCTTGAAGTGGACAACGGTTTGGGTGAGAAAACACCTTTTCTAAAGTGGCTTATATTCTTATCTCGGTGCGCAGCTTTATTAAATATTGCCACTCATGGGGTTCTTGAAAATTTCATGTTAGGGCCAAGAAAAAAGGTAGAGACATCATTAGAACAACGCTTCAGTGAACTGTGGACATAAGAGAGCCCTCTTAGGGGTCTTTATTTACTGAAATTGTAGAAATGGATTTGGACAACCTCTGGCTTTGTGCATGGTTTTCCCAAATTGCAATATTAGCCGTTTCAGAGATGTCAATTGGACGTTTTGAACTTGCGATTTGACCTGTTTTGACTTTGCCGATTTCAAAGAAACCAATAATTCGGAAATATATCAACTACTTAAATCCAATATTTTTCAGCCATGCGTGGACAAGACCTCAAAATTATCAATAAGAAAATTAAAGTGTCAGAATGCTCCACTGTGGAGCCCAGGCATACACTTAAACGAATTTATTTTTCATAATTAATGAGAATATTTGTTCTTATTAATAAACATATTATAGTACAAGTACAAAATTTAATTTTGTTCATTTTATTGCATTTTTAAAATAAAACTCTTAATTTGCGCAACATTTACCTACATAATTTATCAAATACATGTGCATACAAAATAATATCCTTTACAACAACATACGACGCCTTTAATTTATTTGATTAGCTATATACATGCATATAACATCTTCAAGTTTATAACCACAAATATAATGTTAATTATATTAATGCACAATTTGACAAGTAACACATTTGATTGCATGAATATAAACGTTGTTAACGCCACCAATGACATTTTCCCATGACATTTTCTTGTGGGTTATTGTATTCCCCTTTTACTTCTTGTCGTCATTTCATCATCAGTTTAGTATACGTATACATACATCCTTCAGAGTATAACCATCCAGGATATCTATCTGTGAAATACGTCA
Organism: Eupeodes latifasciatus; assembly: GCA_920104205.1. Classification (NCBI taxonomy): domain Eukaryota; kingdom Metazoa; phylum Arthropoda; class Insecta; order Diptera; family Syrphidae; genus Eupeodes; species Eupeodes latifasciatus. The sequence goes on along the minus strand of OV049925.1, from coordinate 36,177,300 downwards.
AATGTACAACGCATACATAAATATAAATATACGAGTACATACACAACACATCGCACATGAATGAATACTCTTTCCTTCATTTTGAAGTATCTGTCAAGTGAATATGGGTACATATGTATGTATACAACACTACAAACAAAAAGGACCTCTTGATGATGACGCAAGGACATCTCGCTCTTATCTACATTTGTGCATACATACATACATATATGAAATGCATGTACCTTTGGTGATGGTTAAGAGGTCGTGTTTACGGTTATTTCATTGGAATATGGGTTTAAGGTGTCAAATATCTGCTAACAGGACGCAGGACTCAGTGGTTTGGTAGACGAATTTTGTAGTTTTGCTTTTGTCGTCATCCTATTTCGTATATGAGAAGTAACAGAAACTCTGGTTTCAACAAGCTTATGAGGTGTCAATTCCAAATTCAGGACAAGAGTGTTGGCTTACAAAGAGTCATGAGATTATGTGTCAAAGGTGTATTTAAAATTGAAAGTTTCTAGTTTTTTATTGTTGGTGTTGTTGAAGTTTTTCACTTCTTTTCCAACTTAAAAGACCACACAAACAACACCAAAAGTAAATCTAATTAATGGCTCTATTTATTGCGCTTATAATGAAAGTACTTACTGCTATAGCTGGGGAGCTATATTTTGATGTTGTTGGCTCTGGAACAATATTCAGAACGTCATACCAACAAAATTCTCCTTATACGTGTATGTTTAGGTTCCTCTATATTCTAGACTCGTAGGTATATAATAAAATATTTGTATGCATTGCATTCATTCTTCTCCTTCCTCCCATGACGAGGATCTTTCGAATCCTTGGATTCTGTATTGTAATTGAATTTAACATTGCTTGGAGATGTGCCACTGACCGAAAGATATTTCCACCTCCTTTTTCACGTTCTTTTCAATTTTATTCGCCTCCTTAAAATAAATAAAATGCTTTGTTGTCGTGGTTCTTGGTTGGTTGTCGTTGTCGACTGAGTAGTGTCCTTCGAGGTGGAACTGGAAAAAAACCCAACCTATGTTTTTTTTTTCATTCATCCAAAGTGAAAGTATAAAGCGGAAATTTTGCGGCATTTATATGAAGGCTATATTAGTATTGTCGTGCTCCTCCAAGCTAGCGAGCCACTATAACCACCACTGTACCGTACCTATACTATGTACGTCTCTATATGCAATGTAGACTCACTGGTATACAGCTCTTTATCATAAAATCAAAAAACCAACTAGCTACACTCTTCTGATGAAAACTTATTCAGAAAATGTCCCAAAAGAGCAATAAAATAAGGACAATTTAATTATTTCTATTGTCTTCAACATTTTTTGTATTTCTGTCCGGGAAACTCTCGATGTTTCATTTAGCTTTTTATATATTAAGCTCTTTCTTTTTTATTCTATTTTATACTTTTGCTTTTCCCAAAAGGCAACGGTTTTTTGTATTTTTTTTTTGTAAATCTTTGTTCCAAAAAGGGTAGAAAAAAATATTGGCTTGGACGTTTTCCTTGGTGTCAGTATATCGCAGTAGTGCAGGAAAAATGAATTAAGACGTACATTTGTACCTATTATCGTGTCTTCTTGTTTGTGTGTTTTAAGTTTAAGGATTTAAATAAAATATGTATATACATATATTTTTTTAACAGTCTCGACCTAGTTCAATCCTATATTGTTTTCTTGGCTTTAAGTTAAAGGGATAGTTCAAATTTCTTTAAATTTGTAGGCCAAAATAATGCTGTCTCCATCGGCTAGAGCAGCATCTCTAGAATTGCTTAAACGATATTGCTTTTAAGTGCGTTTTTGGATTGTTCATATAAAATTGTTCCTTCTCGTTTCTTCACAAAAAATTTCCTAAGAGATCAAATCGCAGCTTCAAGGTGACCAATTGACATGACCAAGATGGCTTATAACATGACTTGAGAATTTGGTGAGCAAACCAAAGGTAGTCCATATCTTCATAAGAAAAAGCTTGTTGTTAAAAATCTATATATATCTATATAGGAATATGCACACCAAACGATTGCTCTCTGTGGATGCATTGGTTTCACGACTATTATTTTCGGGTTTCTTAGACCAAGAAGACGAAAGAAGCAATTGTTTTTCACCAAAAATTTTAAAAATTCAAATTAAATCTGCTCTAAGGCCTTATCTGCAAAACGATAACGAAGAGAATATTCGTGGACCCTCAATATCTAAGTTATTTGGACCTTTAATCCTGTCCATTGTGCAGAATTCTTCTCAGGCCAGTATGTAAAATATTGAGCTGTTGAGATTGATGGAAAGTTGAAGATTTGTGAAAAACTAACCACATAAAAATCAATTACAATCACTTGTAATTATACACTTTTACAATTAACAAATAAACGAAGTTGCAACAGAATTTTATAAGGAACTATACTCGAATAATCGTCAAAATACAAACATCGGTAGTATAGAACAGAGGCTAGAAGAAGAATCTGAAGAAATTTTACCGTTTCTTCAAGACGAAATAAAAAAGGCTATAATGGAACTTGGGAACGAAAAGAGTAAAGGCAGTGATGGAATCGAAGTCGAAATCCTAAAATATGGAATTGAAACGTCTTCAGCGTGGCTTAAAGATATTTTCAACGATGTTATGGCTACTGGAGAAGTTCCTATCCAATGGACAAAGTCGTACATCACTCTATTGCACAAGAAAGGGAAAAAAGATGACATCAACAACTATCGTCCAATAAGTCTTATATCTAACATCTACAAAATCTTTGCAAAATGCATCTTCAAAAGGCTGGAAGTAGACCTCGGACAACATCAACCAGTGGAGCAGGCAGGTTTTCGATCAGGTTTCTCAACTACAGACTACCTGCAGGCAGTTAATCAAATCATCGAAAAAAGTGGAGAGTACCGATTACCGGTTTATTTCATTTTTATTGATTTTAAAAAGGCTTTCGATACCATTAACCAAGACTTCATGTGGAATGCACTCCTTAACCAAGGTATAAATTGTCGTTGGGTTAGAATTTTCAAAAAAATGTATGACTCTTCCACTGCTCAGATAAAAACTGAAATATTTGGAGAGCCATTCAAACTTCAAAGTGGAACTAAACAAGGAGATCCAATCTCACCGCCTTTCTTTGCGGCTACTCTAGAAGAATGTTTTAGAAAATTAGATTGGGAACACATTGGCATAAAAATCAATGGAAAATATCTTTCAAACTTAAGGTTTGCTGATGATATTATTTTGATGAATGATAATCCTGAAGATCTTCAAAAGATGATAAACGAACTCATTCTGGAATGCTCTAGGGGAGGTCTTCAAGCAAACGAAAACAAAACCAAAGTTATGACAAATGCGACCAAAACACCTATGCATATTAATGGAGAGCTGATCGAATATGTGGAGGACTTCATATATTTAGGACAATTAGTTTCATTTAATAATAGAGAAGAGAAGGAGATCTCTCGAAGGATTACAAACGGATGGAGGCAATTCTGGGACGTGAAAACTATGTTGGACTCGAATATCTCAAACGTTACCAAGAAATATATTTTCGATTCCACAGTTTTACCAGTGCTAACATATGGCTCCCAAACATGGACGAACAACGTTGTAATAAAAAGGAAGCTTACAACAATTCAAAGGGCAATGGAAAGAGCAATGCTAAAAATAAGAAGATCTCAGCGAATCAGAAATGTCAACATACGCTCTTGGACAGGATTCGAAGATGTTATTTTGAAGACAAGAAAGCTGAAATGGGACTGGGCAGGGCATTTTATGAGGAAGTCAGATGAAAGGTGGTCAAAAGAATGTACAGAGTGGACACCGTTTAGTGGTACCAGATCAGTTGGGCGTCAGCCAAAAAGATGGAGAGATGAGCTTCATGCTTTCGACAGACTTTGGTTTCAAAAAATTCACAACAGAAACGAATGGAAAACAATGGGGGAGGCTTTTGCCTGTGCATAACTATATTTTTGTTAAAACAAATCAATTTGATTTATGTAAATATTAATATTATGAATTAATGAAAAAGAAAATGTAATTTAGTATTAAGGCAGAATAGCTAATAAATAATAATAATAATAACAATTACTTTTAAATGTGATTGAAGAACTTCAATTACTTTTAAATGTAATTGAAGAACTTCAAGTATTAATTACATGTAATTGAAAAGCGGGAAGGACCACTTCTGCAGACTGTATAACGGCGACGACGAACCGAATTCCGCTGTAAGGCAGGATGATTCATTCAACATAGACGACGAAAGCCAACAATCCCGTCCTCCCGATTTAGACGAAGTAAAGATTGCCATATCTAAGCTGAAGTCTAACAAAGCCGCTGGCGCCGGAACGGATGGCTTGAATGCCGAGCTCTTTAAAGCAGCTTGAGATGAGTTGGTTAGGACCATGCACCAACTTATCTATAAGCTATGGTCGGAAGAAAGCATGCCCGATGAATGGAACCTCAGTATTGTTTGCCCGATCCTGAAAAAAGAGACCCTCTAAACTGCACCAACTATAGAGGAATCAGTCTACTTAACATCGCCTATAAAATCTTCTCTGCCGTAATATGTGAACATCTAAAGCCCATCGTTAACAACCTGATACGGGTCCTTATCAGTGTGGTTTTAGACCAGGAAAGTCCACAGTCGATCAAATATTCACATTACGGCAGAGCCTGGAAAAAACCCAAGAATATCAAATCAACACCCAACAATCAATCCATCAATCCATCAATCAACACCATCTTTTCATCGATTTCAAGGCCGCATATGACAGCATCTAAAAGGGCGAGCTGTAAAGAGCCATGTCCAGTTTTGGCATCTCTGCCAAACTTGTCCGCTTGTGCAGGATGACCATGGAGAATTAACGCTGCTCCATAAATGTTGGAAACAATTGAATAGAACCTTTCGATGTCAAAAAAGGCTTTAGACAAGGTACTTGAACGAATAGTGCAGAGCTCCCACGTCAACACTAGGGGCATTATCTTTCAAAAGTCTGTCCAATTACTACCATTATGCTGATGATGATGTAATCGGAAGAACTCAGCGTAGTGTCAATGGAGCTTTTGTGAGTATTGAGACAGAGGCCACAACGGCAAAAATGGGTTTAACGGTTAATGAGGACAAAGGTAACTATAAAGTAGTTAAGGACTTTGTCTAAGGACTTCACTAGCGCTGAGATCAAACGAAGAATTACTCTTGCTAACCGCTCTTTCTTTGGGCTAAGAAAGCAATTGAGTAGCAAAGCCCTCTCTTGAGGCACCAAAGTGCCACTTTATAAGACCCTCATCATCCCGGCCTGTCATACGGTGCAGAAGCATTGACTATGACGATGGAACGACGAGCTGTACGGGCTCTACAGTGACGTAGACTTAGCCAGAAAGGTAAAAGTCCAACGACTAAGATGGCTGGGTCACTTAGAGCGCATGGAAACGAATTCTCCGGCCCGGAAAGTCTTCGAGTCCACACCCACAGGACAATGCAGTAGAGGAAGGCCGCGGATCAGGTGGCGCGCACAAGTGAAAAGTGACCTCACCCAACTTGGAGCGCGAAACTGGATACATCTAGCTAGGGACCGAGCTAGATGGAGAAGTTTGTTGGGCGAGTCCCTAGTTCACACAGGACTGTAGCGCCACCGTAAGTAAGTAAGTAATTGAAAAGCATCAATGACTTACATAAACGTAATTGAAAAAAAGAGTATGAAAAAAGCAGTAATGATTACTTTTATGTAATCAAATAATATTTTCGGCAAATGTATTTTAAACGATATTATAAAATAATATCCTAAAAATATAAGTTATCTTATGTGTGTTGCTTTTAATTAATAAATAAATTTGAAAGTTATTTCTTCAAAAACTTCTTAAAGTTAAAGTGTTCAATTACTTTTTACATATTACTTTTTCAATAACAATGTTCATTTTTTGATAAAGCTTGTAATTGTAATAGAAATGGTCAATTACTATTTGAGTCCCACTCTCTCGGCCACAGTAGCTTTGTCATCTTTGGTTCGAATAGTAATCGACGGCGTCTTCGACTGTTGACGTCTAGCATACTAGTTTCATGAAGTTTTTGGACAAATTGTAACGTGATACCAAACAAATATATTTTCTTGGAAAAAAAAATCTAATTAAAGTTTAAATCAAAAAAAAAACTGAGAAGAAAATATTTGTCACCTCGAATAATTTTGAGCAACGAAGAAAAACATTTTTAACATCTGGTAAAATTTTGAGAAAAATGGAATTGACGGTTTTTTTATAAAAAAAAACTAAAAAAAACATTCAGTAAAATTTTGAGAAAAATCGAATTGACGGTTTTTTTACAAAAAATAAAAACCTTAAAAAAACAATACAAAAAATTGGTAAAAATTTACTTTCGACTCAAATATCTTTTCAAAAATTAAAAATATTGGCTTCAAAGTTATTTTATCTCACAGAAAATATTGTTTTCGACATTTAGTACATTTTTTATAAAAATCTAACAGTCCGTTTTTTGTATAAAGAAATAAAATCTACAGAAAATAGTACGCAACTTTGGTAAAAATTGATGTTCGGTTTTCGATATCCCGTGAATAATAGAATATATTGATTTAAATTAATTGCATTCCAATTTTTATTTGTTTATATTAGAAATAAAGACTTTTAAAAAATGCTACTAAAATTGCCAAAAATTGGCTTTCGACTAAAAATGTAGTTAACAAACATGGATTTTGAAATCAAAATATTTTATCATATCCGAATTATTGTTGGTAATTTTAAATTTTTTTTTTAAATAATTCAACTAAAAACTTTTTTAACAAAACTCGACCACCTACAAACTTTTTAGGCAAGACAAATCGACATACGGGAAGGGAAGTTATCAGTGTGGGTCGCATCCCAGCCTCTTTTTTCTTTTTTAATTTTAGTAGCTTTTAGTAAAATTAATATTCATAAACTTTAATATCTCCAATGCCAGTAATGAGTGTTCGTTTTAAATTACCAAGGTGCCAAAACCTCATCTTTTGAACTTTGAAGGTTACATAATTTTTGTTCTTGAAATATTTCAGTCAAAACATACATTTTTGAGTCATCTTTTGGGCTTCTAAACGTACATCAAATTTGTATTGTTGAGATGTTTAAGATCAATTAAAAATTCGAATTTTTTTTTGAATTGCTATACTTTAAAAAGAACTATATTTCCCGTAGAATGATGGTTAGTGAGTGCGTAGGCCTATCATGCCGAATGTCTTAGGTGCAATTACGGGTACTGCCTCTTCTTGGGATCTCACAAATCTTCCTAGAGTGATTCTTGTCTTTTAAAAGTAGTTCAGCATTTGTTCATCCAATCCCAAAAAAGGCGAATCTTCTTCTCCCACAAATTACCGACCGATAGCACTAACGTCCCTTCTTTCTAAGGTCATGGAAACGCTGATTAACTATCAGCTTAAGAAATATCTTGAGGAACGGAAGCTTCTTAATGACCGGCAATACGGCTTTCGTAGCAATAGGTCCACTGGTGATATCATGGTTCATCTCACCGAACAGTGGAACAAATCTTTACATCGTTTTGGAGAAAGTAAGATTATTGCACTTGATATTTCAAAGGCATTTGATAAAGTCTGAAATCTTGTTCTCTTATCGAAAGTGTGTGCTTTCGGTATCGATGAATCTCTTCTTCGTTGGATTAGAAATTTTCTTTCGAAGCGTTCAATACAAGTTGTTTTAGACGGATTCAAGTCTGGAACTCATAAAATAAATGCTGGTATGCCCCAGGGCTCCGTTTTGTCTCCGACCCTATTCCTCATTTTTATAAATGATCTCCTGTCTGCCGCTTCTAATCCAATACATTGTTTCGCTTACGATAGCACTATTAATGTGCACCTCGGGATGTGCACCAGCAACCACCTTTCGTGGAGCGATCACATACGCGATGTTGCCAAAATTGCCGCATCTAGGTTTTTTAAGACGTTGCAAGAAATTTTTCTCTCCGTCTGATCTGGCTACAATCTACAAAACCTACATATATATGTCCGAAACTTGAATATAACTCTCATCTCTGGGCTGGTGCTCCAGTAACTTATTTAAGCCTCTTGAACAGTATTCAAAGAGAGCTTTTAAAATAATTGGTGACATTAACATCATCAACTCGTTTACGTCACTCGAACATTGACGCAAGGTTTCTTGCCTCACCCTTTTTTACCGTTATTTTAACGGACTATGCTCTAGTGAAATAGCCAGTTGCATTCCTCCCCTTAAACAATTTAACCGTAATACCCGCGCTTCTAGGAATGCCCATCAGTTTACCCTTGAGCCCAACTTCGGCCGTACTATGAAGTACAGAGATTCTTTTTTAGCCGTACTACCCGAATGTGGAATGTGGCAAGGCGATGCTCTATCTTTTCCTGTCATTGCAATGTTCAGAAATTTAAAATCAATGCACACCGACACCTTCTATGCAACCCTTCCCTCTTTTCCTAATGCTCACACTGTGTCTTTGGCATATTAAAGGTATACAAAACCCTTTTAGTGTTCGCTAATTATATAAAAAAAAAAGTTTTCAAGTAAGATAGTTAGAAATTTAGTTTTCCAAATCAGCCATTAATATTCGTCATAAAAACTGTAGGTCTCCTGCATCCTTCTAATATTACACGTATACATGAATGGTTGAGAGTTGTGTGTCACTAGGCAGTTAAATTGTTAAAAAGTTGCTTGTGGACATTTTGATGTTATTATCTGGCACATATATATTTGAAATCGTTATTTCCGATTTTGAGGGATATGATGTCTAAACGTACGTACATAAGCCCAAATCATAAGACAGCTTTTTAAAACCGATGAATTTATAGACTCTAAGGAGCTTAAAACTACTTAGAGATTGATTATTTTTAATGCGACACATCGCTTACTCCCAATGAAAAAAATCAGTTTTAATGATTTTGATTAAAAAAAGATCTACGTTTATTTAAGGGTAATTGTCCCCTGCGGTGTAAAACAAAAAAATACAGCGACATATCCAAAGTCCCAAAACTAAAGACTTGTAATTTAAAAAGTATTTAAAGTCCACGACTACAAAACACAAAAATGGAAAAAAAACCTATAGAATATAAATATTGTGTATTCATAGTTAGTGTGAAAAATAAAAAAAACATCCGTAACATACATACTTAATTTTAAACAATTGAGGTTATAAAAAATAATTGATACTGTTGATTTATGTAATGTGCAAATAACCCTATTTTTTTGTTTGTGTTTTTTTTTTTATTTTGAATTCCTATTAAGTGTCAATTTTATGTCAACATTCAGTAGATTCATATATATATTTCAAGTCAAATATTATTTAACCATGTCCCTTGATTAAACAAATAAATTCACGATTTTGATTGTCTGCTTGTATGTTTTTTTTTTGTATATATTGTTTATGGAGATTTATTTTTATGTTAATACACTAGGGTGTATCAAACAAGTTTTATGTCCCTGAGATTGGCTACGGGGTTTGGAAAAACAAAAAAAAACAAATGTTTACATAAAATTAAGCCTAAAGAAAAAAAACCTAAAATATATCCACAAGTTTGAAATAGAAGTACAAAATACACTAAACATTTCTCGTTTAATACATATATTTTACTTTTCGACTCCACGCTCTAAGAAATATGTTCAAAATTTTCATTTTTTAGATAAATAACAGATTTTCTTCCCCTTTAATTGATCTTTGCGAAACTTTGATAGCTTGTGCACATTTAAAGTTTAAATTTTTGAAAACTTAAAAGCACTGAAAAATTTATCACATCACATTTTATAACAAAAAAGAGGCTGGGATGCGACCCACACTGATAACTTCCCATCCCGTCTATCGATTTGTCTTGCTTAAAAGTTTGTCTAAATGTATCAATTCTTGCCAAATTTGCGTTCTATTTTTTGTAGATTTTATTTTTTTTTTTACGAAAAAACGGACTGTTGGATTTTTATAAAAAAATTACTGAATATCGGAAAAAATATTTTCTGTGAAATAAAATAAGTTTGAAGCCAATATTTTTAATTTTTGAAAAGCTATTTGAACCGAAAATCCATTTTTACCAACTTTTATTAATTTTTTTGTTTAGGTTTTTATTTTTTGTAAAAAAACTGTCAATTCGATTTTTCTCAAAATTTTTCCTAATGTTGAAAACAATATTTCTTATAAGTTAAAATTAGTTAGAAGCCATAATCTCAAATTTTTGAAAAGATATTTAAGTCGAAAATCAATTTTTACCAACTTTTGTTAAATTTTTTTTTCGGTTTTTAATTTTTTGTAAAAAAACTGTCAATTCTATTTTTTTTTCAAAATTTTACTGTATGTTGAAAACAACATTTTTTGAAAGATAAAAGTAGTTTAAAGCCAATATCTCAAAGTCTTGAAAAGATATTTGAGTCAAAACTCAATTTTTACCAACTTTTTTTTTATTTTTTTTAGGTTATTATTTTTTGTAAAAAAACTGTCAATTCGATTTTTCTCAAAATTTTATCAGATGTCAAAAACATTATTCTTCATTGCACAAAATTGTTTTGGAGATGAAATCATATTTTAGTCGTACAATTTTCGAGGTGACAATTTTTTTTTTCAGTTTTTTTGATTTATAAAAAAAAACCGTTAATTGGATTTTTTTCCAAAAATATAATTGTTTTGTATCACGTTACAATATATAATATAAAATTTAATTCAAGTCTCTAGCGTCATTGGTTCATGAGATATTTAGGTTTAACCAAAATGTTCACCTTTTTTTTAAACTGCCATGGTAAAAAAAACCACCCACGCAATTTTCTTGAGAGCCCTTTCTGCATCCTTCTGCCTTATTATCTGTATAACAAAATTTATTTGAAGTCGATATCTCTTCTGGTTCTTGAGCTATGGACGACGAAAAAAACGTCGCGAACGTACGGACGTACGGACGTACGGACGTACGTACACACGCACGCACAGACATCTTTCTAAAAATCTTTTATTTCGACTCTAGGGACCTTGAAACGTCGAGAAATGTCAAAATTTTCAATTTGTCAAATCGGACCCATTACAATAACTTCCTATGGGAAGTTAATAAAAGCTCGTTATAATATTACTAATTTATTTTTTTGCCATTTGCAATTTTAAATAAATGAAAAACATCCTAAGCTGACGAATATATTGCATTTCAATAAAGGTTTTTCCAAAACGGACTTTGACAGCTCCTGGCGTTCATATTGTTTCTTTTACATCATTCTATCAAAAAATCTTCTTTTAATCAATTATTAAAGACAAATCATAAATGGCAAGTTACAGCGTCGAGCAGCACGTGAAAATGATAAAACTTTATTAACAAAATGGATGTTCTCTAGTATGGTCCACTTTTTAACGTTTGGTGACCAAATTCGAGTCTACCGGCTCAGTGAACAATCAACCAACACCAATACGTAAACGAAACGCACGATCTGCCGAATCAGTAGAATCCAAGGCAGTGAATTCCTCGTCGTCGCTCACAAGAACGTGGCCTGGGGTAGAATACAAAATGGCGAATTTTGCTTGGTGATTTGGGCCTGCACCCATACAAAATCAAACTTAACCACAAGCTGAACCGACAATACGCTATAGGTCGACGATCACCAATCAATTTTTTGCTAGAGCGGTTTCATGGTACAGTAATCTAACACTGCGAGGGGAAGTGAATTGGCTACCAAGATTTTGTGATTTGACTCCTTTAGACTTTTTCTTTTGGGGAATTTTTGAGTAGCTAGTCTATGTAAATAAGCCGCAAACCAATGCAGCCCTCAAAGACAACATAATGAATGCATTCGGTCAAATTCAGCCTGATTTATGTGCCACAGTTGAATCAAAAACTAAACGTTTCGAATTCGCGCTACGTAGAGAATCCGCGGCAGCTATTTAAACGGTGTTATATTTCACACATAATGTCATTGATAACGTACTCAAATAGAGATAAAACCTTTGTGACATCTCATATTCAACTTTTTTAATTCAATTTTGATATCGACCTGCTTCTAATGTAAAAGCCTTTATGAAAATACATACATACAAAAATGCATTTCCTCCATAAAAAGTATCCAGAGACTGTCAATGTCAAACAAAAAATCATAACCTAAAGGTAGTAACAATTTTATATATTTATTGCATTTATTGCGTATAGAAATAAGTGAGTTAATGTAGGAAAGCTTAAACAGTCAACATTTGTTTAAAGTTTCAATTTTATCATAATAAAAGCCTCCTTTAACTTAAGAAAGCTCTTTTATTGAGCCAATTATGTTTTTCACCGGGTAAAATCTATGTTATTAAAATGTTCCTTCTATCTTATATTTCACGTAGCCATACAAAATTACAAAGTGATAAATCACACGATATCGGTGGTCAAAATCTATCACCTCTTCGAGAAATAACAATGTCAGGAAAGTTTTCTTGCAAAAATTGGAATTGTGACTCCAAAATTTGCACCATTTACATGTAGTGAATTTTTCAATTTTTATGCATTTTTATAGTAATGGTGTAATTTTTACTTGTCAACTGTCAAAACATGACAGCTTTAAAGGTTACAACTGCCCAAGCAGTGACCTAAGCAGTCAATTTAGTAAATAGGTATTGTGAAATAAGGTTTTTAGAGGCAAAATAACTTTAATTTGAAATAAATTATAGATATGTAAATATATTTCTTTTAATATTTATGAAATTTGATAATTGTATACCTATGAAATTTAGTTCACTAAACCTACTAATTTTAAATAAACGGGAACTTTCAGATTTTAATTTTCAATATTTTAAGGCTAAACATAAATTTGTCGAAGACCTAGTTTGGTTTTATGTTTCTACTTATTTAGTTTTATGTGACATCAATTTTAACATTCAATGTAAGGTTTTGTCTCGGTCGTGTTATCAGTAACGTCTTTAGGCATGGGCCTTTAGGTGGGCCAGGGCCCAGGGCCCCGCAATTATTCGGCCCTCAAATCCACCAACTCAACAAGAATTATATAGAAAACGAAATAAGGTTAGTAGACAGTAACAAAAAAACAAGTTTTTTACTTTTACATTTTACTCTCCGTTCCGTTGAAATTCTCCTCCTCAACATCTTAAACTTCTGGCAACATGAATCTTTAGTCATACACCGGCACACGCTGTCAGCATTATTTTAACAACTCTGCTTTCGTTCTACTCTACAGTTCTGCACTCATGTTGGCTTTTCAACTCACTCACATAAACAAACACAAAGTTGTCCCATGATGAGTTGCGAAATGATGAGTTGTACCATGATGAGTCGGATAGAACAATTTTGTTTCCTTTCTTCTCTCTTCCTCTCTGTTCAATGGAAGGAATAAAGACTATGCTCTTTGTCATCTGCGTATGTCGGTGTTTGCTTGGGGTAGGTTTCATAAAAGAAAAAAAAAATACAAAATATTTAACTCGGATTTCTCCTAACGAGACCATTGGGTCACCTAACAATGGAAATTATTTGTGATGCCTGGAACTTTTAGGTAAATTTGATTCATTCATCGCAGATCATTTAAAAAAATGTGGGAACTCAGGAAAGCGATACACTTCCTATTTATCAGCAACTATTTGCAACAAATTCATTGATATATTGGGAAAACAAGTCCTAATGAAAATTTTAGGTGAAATTAGATCGGCAAAATATTTTTCCCTAAGTGTTGACAGTACACCCGATCTTTCTCATATCGACCAGTTGACTTTTGTAATTCGGTATGTTAAAAATTGTGTTCCCATCGAATGGTTCTTAAAATGTAAACCTATTGAAGAACATAAATCTGAATATTTGGCTGACACATTCTTGACATTTCTGGAAAATCATGATAATTCAATAGTAGTGGATTGTAGAGGACAAAGCTATGATAATGCGTCTAATATGGAAAATATTCTGGTTTGCCAGCAAGATTAAAGGAGAAGTGCGAATTTGCTACCTTTATACCTTAACTTAGTAGGCCTTCATGCGGCTGGTTGTGTACAGGAGGCAACAAGTTTCTTTCAAGTGGTTCAAAAAATATACAACTTTTTTCTGCTTCTACCTATCGCTGGAATAAATTGAATGAATGTTTAGGTTCACATAGAGTTCTTAAAAGCCTTTCTGAAACAAGATGGTCTGCACGAGCTGATGTAGTTAACGCGCTCCATCATGGTTATAAGCAAATTACTGAAGCCTTGACATCTATGTATCTCTAGAGATCCAGAGCAAGCATGTCTAAGAAAATGTCAAAACTGGAGTTCCTCATTTTAACAGAAATTTGGAGCACAATATTAGAAAAAATTCATAAAACCAGCAAGAGCCTTCAAAAAAAAAAAACAATAACAATTGACGTTGCTGCCAATTTTTGCTTTGTTCACTATGTTCTTCCATAAATGATCTAAGGGAGAATTTTGATAAATTTGAAGCGTGTGCCAAAATTCAGAACGGATGCTAATTATAAAGACTTAATGCAACGAAAAATAGTACGAAGTTCGCGTGCCACATATTTTGATGGTCCTGCACCATCCGTCCAACTAATTGGGAAAGAAAAGTTTAAAATATCAACTTTTTTTCCAATTACTATTACTTTGCAATTAAAAATACGATCCAATTGCTATCAAGGAATTAATTCATTGTTTGGCTTTTTTTGTGGATTGCAATATTTGACTTCAGTGGAGTTGCAAAATTCTTGCAAATAGTTTTCAAAAAAATAGCATAGAGATGTAAATGCAGAAGAACTTGAGGTAGAATGCCTGCAACTCGTACAGAATTTAAAAGAATTCAATAAAGATGCAAATGAAGATCTTATTACAATATCAAAATTGTACAGTCTAATTACAGTGGATGAAATTGGGAACACATTTCCAAATGTAGAAACTTCCTGTAGATTTTTTTTATCTTTGATGGTTTCAAACTGCAGTGGAGATCATTTATTTTCGAAATTGAACCGGATAAAAAATTAACTTCGAAGCACAATGATACAAGATAGACTAAACAGCTTGTCAATTTTATCAATTGAAAATGAATTACTGCAGAAAATTGAATTTGATGAATTTATTCATGACTTTGCAACTGACAAATTCAGAAAAGTATACCATCAATTATATTTAATTGTATACTTAAACTTACATACATATGTATACTCACTTACTTACTTAAGGTGGCGCTACAGTTCGGGGCGGACCTGGGCCTCAACCAACATGCGTCTCCAGCCAGCTCGGTCCCTAGCTAGCTGTCTCCAGTTTCGCACGCCAAGTTGGTTGAGGTCCTCACCCACCTGAGTGCGCCACCTGAGTCGCGGTCTTCCTCTACTGCGCCGTCCCTCGGGATTGGATTCGAAGACCTTCCGGGCTGGAGCGTTGATGTCTATTCGCTCTACATGACCCAGCCATCTATGCCGTTGGACTTTTATTCTGCTAACTAGGTCAGTGTCGCTGTACAGCCCGTACAGTTCGTCGTTATATTTTCTCCTCCATTCTCCATCTATACGTACGGGACCAAAAATCACCCGAAGGATTTTTCTCTCGAAGCATCCTAAGACGTTCTCATCTTTCTTTGACAGGGTCCGGGCCTCAGCGCCATAAATGAGAACCGGGATGATGAGTGTCTTATAGATGGTGATTTTAGATGCACGAGAGAGGACTTTACTTCTCAATTGCCTTCTAAGTCCAAAGAAGCAGCGATTTGCAAGAGTTATTCTTCGTTTGATTTCAGCGCTGGTGTCGTTGCCTGTGTTTATAGCGGTGCCTAGGTAGACAAAGTCCTTAACTACCTCGAAGTTATAGCTGTCCATGGTGACGTTTTGTCCAAGACGTCGTTGTTCAATGTCCTTTTTTGATGACAGCATATACTTGGTCTTGCCCTCATTGACCACTAAACCCATCTTCTTCGCTTCCGTCGCAATGCTCAAAAACGCTCCACTGACATCACGCTTTGATCTTCCAATTATGTCAATATCATCTGCGTATCCGAGTAATTGGATGGACCTTTGGAAGATTGTGCCTCTAGTGTTGACGGTTGAGTTTTGCACAATTCTTTCCAGAACGATGTTGAAGAAGTCGCATGACAGTGCATCGCCTTGTCTAAAACCTTTTTTGACATCAAATGCATCGGTGAGATCTTTTCCGACCTTGATGGAACAGCGTGCATTCTCCATCGTCATTCTGCACAAACGGATAAGTTTGACAGGGATGCCAAAACTAGACATTGCTCTGTAGAGCTCTTCCCTATGGATGCTATCATACGCGGCTTTAAAATCGATAAAGAGATGGTGGGTACCGATTTGAAGCTCCTGGGTTTTTTCCAAGATCTGCCGTAATGTGAATATTTGGTCGATAGTGGACTTTCCTGGTCTGAAGCCACACTGATAAGGACCTATCAGGTTGTTGACGAACGGCTTCAGACGTTCACATAGTACGGCAGAAAGGATCTTATATGCAATGGTAAGGAGACTGATCCCTCTGTAGTTGGCGCAATTTAAAGGGTCTCCTTTTTTATGTATCGGACAAACTATGCTGAGATTCCACTCATCGGGCATGCTTTCTTCCGACCATATTTTGCAGATAAGTTGGTGCATGCTCCCTACCAAGTCATCGCCTGCTGCTTTAAATAGTTCGGCAGCTATGCCGTCAGCTCCAGCAGCTTTGTTTGACTTCAGTTTAGATATAGCTATCTTCACTTCGTCTAGGTCGGGTAGGCGGAATTGTTGATCTGCGTCGCCTAAGTTGAGTGGTTTTACCTCCCTTACAGCGGGATTCGGTTCGTCATCGCCGTTATATAATTTGGAGAAGTGGTCTTTCCATATTCTCAACATAGACTGCGGTTCTACTACGATGTTCCCCTGATCGTCTTTACAGGCTTCGGTTCGTGGCTGGTACCCTTGGGAGTTCTTTTTTACCTTTTGGTAAAATTTACGAACCTCATTCCTGTTGTAACATCCCTCTATCTCCTCGATCGCGCGCTTCTCGTGCTCTCTTTTTTTCCATCTAAGAAGCCGGTGTTCCTCTCTCCTCCTCTGCACGTAGAGCTCGCGAGCAGCTCTGGTCCTTCTGTGCAGGGCCGTTTTGTATGCCTCTTGCTTCGCTGCGTGCGCTTGCCGGCATTCGTCGTCAAACCAGGGGTTTCGCTGTTGTGGACGTGTGAAACCTAGCACTTCAGAGGCGGCATCTCTGATGGCTGCAAGGCAATGTTGCCACTGGTTTTCAATGCTTAATGCATGCAGCATAGGACTCCTTAAGAGGTTACTAGAGACTCGATCGGAAAAGGACATGGCAGTCTCTTGCGATTGTAGCCGTCTAACGTCGAAACTTCTCACAGTACTTCCTTGTTTTGGCTTGGACCGGGATATCCGTAGCCGTACCTTGGCTACAACGAGGTAGTGGTCCGAGTCAATGTTGGCCCCTCGGTATGTTCGGATATCCTGTATACTGGAGAAGTGTCGTGCGTCGATCGCAATGTGGTCAATCTGGTTGACGGTTGATTGATCAGAAGATTTCCATGTCCCCTTGTGGATATTGAGATGTGTGAACTGCGTACTAGCTACCAGAACGTCTCGCCCCGCAGCGAAATCGATCAGCCTGAATCCGTTGTCGGAGGTGGTGTCGTGCAGGCTGTATCTTCCGATTGTGCCACCAAAGATGTCTTCTCTTCCTAGCTTGGCATTAAAATCTCCTAAGACAATTTTAATGTCATAGCCAGGGCACTGCTCATATGTCTTGTCCAAGAGCTCGAAGAATATGTCTTTGGTGTCTTCATCTTTCTCCTCTGTTGGGGCATGCGCGCATATTAGGCTTATGTTGGCGAATTTAGCCTTGATGCGGATTGTCGTGATGCGCTCGCTCACACTGTTGAAACTCAAGACTTTTTGCCTGAGTCTAGTTCCAACAACAAATCCACACCCAAATAGACGTTGCCTTTGTTCTCGGTAGCAGTCGCCGTAGTATATATCGCAGTCTTTTAGTTTGCGTTTGCCCGGTCCATCCCATCGCACTTCTTGGATGGCGGTAATATCTGCCTTGCAGCAGTTTAGGGCTTCCGCTAATTGTTCGGCTGCACGTGGTCTGTTAAGGGACCTAACATTTCACGTACAGATCCGAAGTTCGTTGTCCTTATTTCGTTTGCTTGGGTTGTCAACAGTGAATCCGTCCGTATCCGAGGCTTGTTGGTGCTTCGCAACTAGAAAATTTTTACGTGGTCAGGAAGTCACCCTGACGGCACAACCCCCAACCTGGAGGGCCAGATCCTTAGTATAACTCCAAGGCCGGGGAGCCGGATAAACCGCTCCTTATAGGCCTGGGCTCCGAATAAGTCGTAGAAGCCCTTTAAGGTGTTCACTAAGTAGTTCAGCCTTACTGGAACTGTAGACGCCACCGTTGTTCCATCTCGAGAATTCGTCCGCTGCCGTCTGGATAAGGAGAGGTGCCTTAGTGAAAACACCTCTCCCCCCTCTCTCGTTTGCTGCCCCCAACAACTTTCCACTGGGGTTAGAACCCAATCTCCAGTTGAGGTACTAGGCACCCGATGTTCACCACGGGGAGGTGAGAGTAGGAGTTGATAGACAGAGGTGGGTTTTGAGAAAAAACCTGTGGACGCTTGTGTCCTCTTGAATGCACATGTCTACCATTTGAACATCACATATGTATACATTTATCTAAAAAAAATTAAAACACATTTAAAGCAATAAACTTACATAAAATTTAAAAAAAAATATACATATATGTATATAAAAACATTAGAAATCAACCAAAAAAACAATAAAAATTATCAAAAATCAACTATATAGAAAAATATTCAACTGTTGAAAATTAATGAAAAAAAAAAGTATAAAAAAAATATCTATTATAGGTATGTTTTTTTTTAAGTTCTTTTTAAAAAGTAAAAATATTAGAAAAAAAACACAAATTAATTTTAAAATGATTTTTTTAACCTAAATAATTAAAAAAAATATATTAAACCTACTTTTTTTGGCCCCCAAATCATATTGGGCCCAGGGCCCCCAAAAGTCTAAAGACGCCCCTGCGTGTTATTATCGGAAAATGTCAGTTTCGTATCGGTATTGTAGATTTTTCTCGTGTTATAAGCTTCATGTTTGAAATTGTGTTTAAGGTTTTAAGATTTAATTTAAACTTATGATATTACTAGCTTTTACCCGCGACTTCGTCCGCATTATGTAGATAGTTTTTTTGGATAGTAGTATGAAAAAACCTGAGCTGTATTCTTTTTTACGTATGTATGTTTGAATTGTGCCAAGATGAGATGAGGTCATACTAAGTGTGATGGTCATAGGTTAGGTTAGGTTAATACATTTTAAGAAGAAAAATTAAAGAAACTAACTTAAAATTACCTACCTACTTCTGGTAAATTAAATGATCAAAGACGAACCGAGCTATTCATTAAGTATTAAAGGTATTTAGTATAAAGTATTCGGCCACAGCCGAAACAGAATTATCAGGAGTAGAGGACAGACCCAGTGAATTATTTTTTGTACTTGCATACATGGCTCTTGTTTGGCGACGCAAGGTTGAGCATAGCAAAGTTTAGGTTAAAAATTATTATTTGTGGAACTTGGTGGGAGCCACAGTTTGCGTCTTATTTCATAATGGTTTTGAATGCGTTGTTTTCCCGTAATACCAATTTAGTCCAAATATTATTCAAATCTTTGGTAATTTAGGAGTGAAAGCGATCAAATTCCCCGGAAAGTAATTTTTCCCATGGGAATACGTTGTTTTCCCGAGGTCAAAGGTAACTCATGTTCTTTCTTAAGTCTCAAACTATCTCCTTACAAAATTTAATTTAAATCTGTTCAGTAGTTTAGGCGTAAAAGCGATCGGCCCAACTAAATTTTCCCATGGGAATGCGTCATTTTCCCGGGGTAAAAAGTAGCCTATGTCCTTTCTCGGGTATCAAAATATCTCTATACCAAATTTCATGCAAATTGGTTCAGTAGTTTTGGCGTGATTGAGTAACAGACAGACAGACAGAGTTACTTTCACATTTATAATATTAGTATAGATTTTAAAACTTTAATGTTCCATATGGCAAGGCTGATACTATTCTCGTCTTCTTATCTACTTTTTAATCGAATATCCGATTATTCGTTTTATTTTTTTAATCTGATCCACCCTAATTCACATGATGATTTTTGTTTTTGTTTCAAGTGCTGTACGGATTTTAATTCTTTATATATTTATTTATATACCTATAGGTAGTTGACGACTCTATTTCATTAAAAAATCATAATTCCAATAATCGCATTTCATCAGCTTTTTAAGCACTGACCAACCACATTTAACTTTGATAAATTAAATTAAATATTTTCGTTTACATTTTGTTTGATTTTATGTACTTATGTACAAATACGATATATGTATCTACTTAATTATTACCCTTAATTTAATTTAATTTTTTGTAATAAAATAAAAACAAATAAATTGATTCGTTTAGAAAATTCAAAAATATCTACTTGAAAAAAGTAGCATTTCCACATTAATAAATTAATTCTCCATTAAAATCCATCTATTTAATTGGTAGCGGGTCGAAATGCTGTATTTTAAAATACTGTATGGTTAAAATTCTGTGTCATACTGTATGATACTGTATATTCATAATACTGTATGGTTAATATAATGTATCTCAAAATGATGTGTTGTCAAAATACTGTATCTGATAATACTGTATCTCAAAATTCTTCTTCTCAAAATGATGTATGAGCAAAATAGGGTTGGGTTCGAAATCCTGTATGGATCATAATACTGTATTTAAAATACTGTATCTCAAAATACTGTATTTCAAAATACTGTATGTACAAAATACTGTATGATCAAAATACTGTAGCTCAAAATTCTGTATCCTAAAATTCTGTATACCAAAATTCTGTATTTCAAAATGCTGTAAATAGGCTGACAAATAAAAATCGTTTTGATAATGTAAAAAAGTGCGCACTTTTTTACATTATCGAAACGATTTGTATTTGTCAGCCTATTTACAGCATGTTGAAATACAGAATTTTAAAAACAGATTCTTTTATAAAGAATACATCATAATATTTTGTCATTGGCATAATGTTCTAATATACTTCCCTTGAACAATAACATATGATAATTCACAAGTCTTTGAATTAATAAAAAAAAAAAAAAAAAAACAAATAAATGGTATCTTAGTCTTATTTTCTCTTCCCATTTTCTTCTCATTAATTGTTATTTCTCTCACAGTTGTATATGAATTGTTGTTACCACAATCAACAATTCCATAAACAATTACACCGAACTTATTGATCTGTCAAAACTTCCACGTGTTCGTTCATTTCGTTGATATTTAAAAGCTAATGCAAATTTTAGAATTAAGTGGAATTTGGAGTTGCAATAAATGATATAATGTACATACATACATAAATCGAGTTCTGCTTTTGTTGTTCTCTATTATAATGGAAACTTAAGAGCGGAATTTTTCAAAAATACAGTATTTTTAGATAATGTTTTGCTCATACAGCATTTTGAGAAGAAGAATTTTGAGATACAGTATTATCAGATACAGTATTTTGACAACACATCATTTTGAGATACATTATATTAAACATACAGTATTATGAATATTCAGTATCATACAGTATGATACAGAATTTTAACCATACAGTATTTTAAAATACAGCATTTCGAGCCGCTCCCAGCAAAATATGATCTAAAATTTTTTTCAAAATACTCTTAAGCTTCCTTTATAAAGAACAATAAATCAGAACTCGATTTATGTATGTATGTATATTATATCATTTATTGAAACTCCAAAGAAGTAAAAAACAGAAAAGGGTGTCCCAAAATTAACGCAAGATTTGAATTAAATAGAAAACGCCGTTTTTAGTCTTTTGATAGTTTTATTTTTATTGACTCGTAAAGTACATAGGATAGGGTTATGTATGGAATAACACATCGGACAAATGGCCTCCACGGCTTTGCATGCACATGCGCACTCTTTTGTTGAAATTTTCCATGACCATTCTGCATAAATGTGGCTGAATTTCGTTGATGCAGCGTTGAATCTCCTCCTTTAATGCACGGGTGGTTGTGGGCTTGTTGACGTAGACTTGTGATTTCAAATAACCCCATAAAAAGAAGTCTAATGGTGTTAAATCACACGATCTAGGAGGCCAATTTTGATCACCGAAACGAGAGAGTACACGACCTGGAAATGTCTCATGCAGTAATTGAATTGTTTCACGGGCTGTATGACATGTCGCACCGTCTTGTTGAAACCACATATTGGACACATCAATATCATCCAATTTTGGCAGAAAGAACTGTGTAATCATGTCGCGATATCGAGCACCAGTAACAGTCACTGCTTGACCAGCATCATTTTCAAAAAATATGGCCCAATTATGCCTCCAGCCCAAAATCCACACCATACAGTCACGCGTTGTGGATGCATTTGTTTTTCGACAATCACATGTGGGTTCTCCGAACCCCAAATGCGGCAATTTTGGCGATTGACAAAGCCATCAAGATGAAAATGTGCTTCATCGCTTAGGATGATTTTGCTCGAAAAATCAGCCGCCAAGCTTTCACTATTTTTGAAATATTCTTTAATAATGAAGACACGTTGTTCTATCGTGTAACGCTCCATTTTTAATAACCCTATACTGTTAGCTGACAAATTGCTTTTTTTTCAGGGTTGCCAACACTTCACTGCACAAATGGCGGCAAATTCAAATCTTGCGTTAATTTTGGGACACCCTTTAAGTCATATCATAAATAAGTAAATAACAATAGGCAATAATATTTATAAGTAACAATCTATAAATTGTGTATACAAATGTATTTACAACAACAACAAAAATTCAAAGACTTATGATATATCATTGTTGTTGTTTAAGGGAAGTATATTAGAACATTATGCCAATGAAAAAATATTATGATGTATTCTTTATAAAAAAAATCTGTTTTTAAAATTCTGTATTTCAACATGCTGTAAATAGAATTTTGGTATTCAGAATTTTAAGATACAGAATTTTGAACTACAGAATTTTGATCATACGCAGTATTTTGTACATACAGTATTTTGAAATACAGTATTTTGAGATACAGTATTTTAAATACAGTACTATGATCCATACTGGATTTCGAACCCAACCCATTTAATTACAATTTATTTCTTTATCAACACAATTGGTATAGGTAATATGAGAAGGTGTAAGAGTATAATCATGTTTTATCGTTTTGCAAAAATAAAAACAAATACAAATATTGAATATCATCCTATCAACCGGGTTTAAAATTAACCAAATTTAATGCAAATTCCAACCTAGGTACGTATACACCATAAAAGAGTAGATGTATAGGTATTTTTGTAATATAGGAAAACATTTTTACATCGTTTTGGTTGATATCGGCAGTAATACAAAATATTACCACAAAAATGTATACAAAACTCTTTATCCTCTATCCACAAGCAGATGTCACTTGGCATTTTTTTTGTATTATTTTCCTTTCATAATCCGTGCAAACATTGATAAATATTTTATTCAACATCCAACAAAAGGATTATGTCTATAGTGATGATTTTAAGAATTTCCTTATCCTCTCATCCTTCGAGAAAGAGATAATGTCACAATTTAAGCCCAATTTTACCCTCTTAAAATTTTGATAATAGCTTAATTCGAACTTTGACATTGCTTCTAGGACAATGGCTTAAGTCCAAAATATATCCTAGATATATTCCTACGTCTATGATAATATGTTCTATATGTTAGGTTTAGGTATAGGGAGAGACACGCACAAAACATCCATGAGCCCTCAAAATCGACACATAAATGTATATGAAAGGATAAAAAAAGGACTAACCCATCAAAGTCGACCTTTGCTCTGGAAAAAAAAAATATAAAAAAAAGAAATAACACGGCCAGCGCGGTGAGGAAAAAATGAAAGGAACAAAATCATAGCCACCAGAAGTGCCACTTCAATGAAATGAAAACGAAAACATTGTCAAATACACAAACAGCCGCATCAACACACACACAAATGTGTTATTACTAGAAAAGGATATTTTTTTCGTGCACATTGCCTCTTCTTATCACCACACCGGGTATATAACACGTTCACAAGCCGGAGACACCACCAACCATCACACTAAACACCATTACACCACACACAGCCAGTCCTCCCACTATTGTGCTCTTAATCAATCTGAAATAAAAGCTTCATTAAAGCTTTTGTTGTATAAAAACAAATGCGCGTCGAGCACAGAAAAAAGGACAAAGCAAAGCAAACAAAAAAATAAACACAACGAACTGAGAGCACAAAACAAACTAAGTGTGAAACAGCTCTCAGAGTTTCTTTTTGTTTTTGCCAACATCATATTTTCATTTTCATTTTCTTTCGTTGGTCGTGTCGCCCAGCTGTGGCAAAGTAAGAGATGGCAAAAAACATCCTTTTTCATGGTGAAAGGACTATACCACAGCGAAAGAGCAAAAAGGCTGTAGAAAAAGAAATTAGAAAGCAGCAACTGATGGGTTTTAAAAAAAGGATCTCTCATAAAAAAAGGGCTCTATAGTGTCCTGCTACCGAGTACCAAACCCGAGCGTCCATGTCCATATCCGTTTGTGCCTCTTACCAAGATGACGACGACGATGACGACGACAACGACGACGAAGGGAAAAAGAGTTGAAACAGCAAAAAGTTAACCACGGAAAGGATAACAGTTCCTTCATTTTTAACTTCAACTTCAAGTCTAACAGACTCCCACGGTTCAAAGTCGTCATTGTCATCTTCCTCATCGTCGTCATCATCACCGTCACGTTCTCCTCAATTGACGATGGCGACGAGGACAACAAGGACCACGACGAGCGACGATATGGAGAGACATTATTCTCTTCGTATAGTTTTTTCTCTTCACCCTTCTCTTTTTTTGTATTCTTGTTTCTTTTGTTCTTAAGAATGAGTATGGAGAAGGGACCAGTTTGAAGACTATTTTGTGTATCAATTAATCTTAGACACCATAATGAGTTAGGATATCCGTTTTAGGTACCAAATACGACCAACGACGACGACGACGTAGGTATACCTTCGAATGTGAATGCGAGTATGGTGGAGTATCCTACAAGGATTCTGCTAACGGATGTGGACCTTGAATAGAAATCACGTCCTATTATTCTTTTCTGACCTGACTGCTGCTTAGCTCATTCCTCGAGTGGGAAAAAGAATTATTTATTTTCCGCCAGCTATATATGTATGTACGAGATAAGTTATAAGCGAACGCTTTTAACTCCCACACCACCACCCGACACCAAAGATATGACCTTCCCTTAATGGGGTGCCTCCATACGAGTATATCGCATCGTTTTAATTTCCTCGAGTTCAACTCAAGCCCTTGCTTTTTGAAAAATTTAATGCCCACTGAAATATGTTTTCTTTTATACATATGTGATGGAGAAGCGTGAGTAATGGCAATCCGTTTTTGGTTTTTGTATTGAGTCCGGGTATATTTTATAAGTGACCGTGCCTGTGTCATAGACCGTACCATACCAGCAGTGCGTTGCCGTCGTCGTTTGACAGAGCTAGTGTGAGAGAGCGGGATGATGGCTGACAACATGTTCGAATAAATTTAAGTGGACCATAACGGAATGACAGATGATAAAAAAAGCTTTTTTGCGCAAAAGCGATTTTGATTTTTTGTTGGTGAATAAGTGCCTCACTTTCATAAGGACTAAAGCGTTTGTGAGGAGGCTCAGCTATAAATGTATGAGTCTAGGTATGTGTTGTGTACTTGTAATTGTACAACAAGGGCGACTCTCTATGTTGTATAGCTATGGATGGAAAGGATAGATGGAAATGGCAAATTGTTTTGGTTATGGTATGTATGATGGCATCATACAGAAAAATATACACCATATCGACAAGGAAAAGAGTCCTTAAAAGCACATCACAACATGGTACACACTATCATGACAGATGGCATCGGTAACGACATTCAATTTACCGTTGCTAAATAATATATATTTGAAGAGAGAATGAATGATTGCTCGGCTCTGATACGATGATGGCTTATCGAATTTATGTGTTCTGGTTCTGTACGGTCGACTCGACATACTGGCGGTGTGGCGGCAACTTTGTGAACTCAGTAGCTAAAGGAGGGTTTTATATTTTAGTTCAGTTACAAAGATAATAAACAAAAATATTAAACTAAAAACATACGGAAGGATTTTCCCTTTGAAATATCTGCGATCTTATAAAGTTAAATGTTTCGTATATTTCTTATTGGGTTTTAATTCAATGATTCTGATTTTGATTTTCAAGGAAGGACACAAATATTGGTATATGGGTGATTATACAAAAGTTGGGTAACGTTTGAGGATATTTTGTTTACGATAGTTTTTAAATCAAACTTGTATAAATTTGGGTGTATATGATAGCTAATCTAATTAATATATTATTCCCAATCAGGCCAGTCACTTTTTTGAGAACATTGTAAGATATTTAAAAATTTCAGAATTTGACTGCCAGAGGACTGACGAGTATACACAGTTTTGAAAGTATTATAATGAAATTTAATACAAATTAGTGAAAATCTCTTAAGTGTTAATAATGATCATTTAAAATCACTTAGTAACAATTAAAAATAATTATTAATATGTAATACTAAGAGAAAATACTACATCAGTTTTCAAAACAGACTTTTGACATTTAACGTAACGTTATTCACTTATTTTTACTACTTTCACTCACCATAAAACTGACGTGTTGACTGGCTAAGCACGTGTATAGACAACAAACATAACCCAAACTCTGGTACAGTTATGGTGGCCGTCAAATTGTGCGACCCGCAACTAACTTTATTACCAACATTAAAATTCAAAGTGGGATTTGACGTTGAGTCGGCGATATTTCGCACGAATTTTAAATTTAAATAACACACAAGAAACTGACAAATATAACTGAACACAAAATTTCTTATTTTTTTTTAAATAAAGTGGAGAACACTGTATTATGAAAGTTGTAGTATATATTAAACTATATACATCGCAGATTGTATTAATTTAATAAGTTTTCTCAAATCAATGATAATGTTTAATATAGACACTAGACAGTCACTTAATGGTTGGTTTTCAGGGTTGTGACATGCCAGAGGACTGACGTTTTAAGAACTAATTGTGTTTTTTTAATAACTTGTATTTAAAATGAAGAACTGAAATTGGGTGACTAAATAAAGGTTTTTCCATTGTTTTAAAATAAATTGCAATCTCAATAAAATATAATCAGACTTTGTATATATTGGTTGATGACATCGAGTTACCCAACTTTTGTATAAACACCCATATACTGATTTCTATATTTTTCAATGTGGTTCTATTTGTTTTGTTGCTCTTATTTGTTTTTGATCAAAAACTAAAAAAATTGAAAATTACCAAAAAAAAATATTTTAATTAAATTACTTTTTCTTTGCTTGAGTATTTACGTAGTCTTATTTTGATAGTAGATAATAATCGAATATGGATTAAGATGTACCTTGGGTAAATTAATTTTTCTTAAATCCATCTTATTTAAATGCAAAAGAAACTTTGCATGTACCCCATCTTGCACCCACCGCAACTTGCACTCTCCCCACCTTGCACCCACCCCAAATCCTATAGTGTTCCCAAGCAGAGGGGTTGCATGCTGCCCCCCTTACACATTCCACTGTTGCATACACCCAAACTCGCACACACCTTACTGTTGCATATACCCAAACTCGCACCTGCCATTATTACTATGAAAATAAGACCACTCAAGCTAAAAAAAAAGAATTAAATTAAAATAGTAGTTGTGGTTATTTTCAATTTTCTCGAAAACTTAGACATAAAATCATCATCTGAAATAAAAACATTGGTAGATATTGATTTAAAAACTGGCTAATAGAACAGAATATTGGCCTTAAAAAATTGTATAAAACTTAATTGTAAGTATTACCGTTATTTTTTAATATTTTTTTTCCATTTGAAACAATAATTTTTTTAAATTGCCCCTCCCGCCTAAACGGGGGGAGAAAGAGTCCCCCTTCTATAGTAGAAAACTACCATGAACCTCTTGCCGAAGCTCCGTTGGAAGAATGCTCATCTTAATAGATACAAAGACAACCTCAATGCCTTAATAGACCCCATCAACATCAACCAGCTCAACTCAAATCTTGGCGCAGATATCCTAGTGAATTGCATATCGGAGGCAGCTCATCCCTTTCAATCAACAATAAGAAAGAATTGGAAAGATCCCTGGTTCGACGCGGACTGCGAAAAGGCTAGGAAAAAATCATTCGGATTTCTGAGACTCTTGAGAACCACTAATTCAGACTTTGCGAAAAGGATGTATCAGGAAGCAAATAAAGCATACAAAAGGATATGTAAGGAAAAGCAACACTACTACACTCAACAGCTTATACGAAAACTATCAGAGAAATAAACATGAATGTTTTAGCTGATCACTTCGAAAATCTTCTAAACTCAAAGACAAATCCAAACGCCATGTTATACGCTACCCCTTACATAGAAATCGAAAGTCTGGACCAAAATTTTTCTACGCAAGAAGTCATCGAGGTAATACATAGATGCAAATACAACAAGGCACCAGGTGAGGACCGAGTCCCATATGAATTTTTCATAAACGCCACCGAAAACTTTGTTGAAAAACTAACGACTGCTTTGAACTATATATTTAACGACGGTGTCATTCCCGAAAGCTTCCGCAAAACCATCATTTTCCCTTTATTCAAAAAAGGTGACGTAAATGACCCTAGTAACTATCGAGGTATATCGTTTTTCACACCATAACGAAAATCTTCACCGGAGTTATTCTTGACCGACTTTTGAACTGGACACAACAAAACAAACTACTCAGCGAGTTCCAAGCAGGCTTCAGGAGAGAATACTCTACTGTTGATCATATTTTCACCCTAACTTGCATTGCTAGATCCTATCTAGACAAGAGAAAGAAGCTGTACGCATTTTTCGTTGATTTCAAAGCGGCTTTTGATTCAATCGATAGATACGCCCTTTTTTACAAGCTTAGCTGCCTTGGAATCTCCCATAAAATGTTGACAGTACTAAGACAGCTCTATGAAAATAATATGACAGCAATA
The DNA here is from genome assembly GCA_920104205.1 of Eupeodes latifasciatus. Lineage (NCBI taxonomy): Eukaryota > Metazoa > Arthropoda > Insecta > Diptera > Syrphidae > Eupeodes > Eupeodes latifasciatus. The sequence goes on along the minus strand of OV049925.1, from coordinate 36,148,282 downwards.
TGGAACGGTAACGAAGGATCCAATTGGTTTAAAACATCGACTGGAGTCAAGCAAGGATGCCTCCTAAGCCCACTCCTGTTCTCTCTTTTTTTAGATGACATCACATCGGCTCTTCCCGGAGGAATAATGTTTGCTGGTATCAACATCAAAGCGCTTATGTATGCGGACGATATTGTAATTTTAGCGGAATCACCTCAAATGCTGCAAATGATGATAAATAAGCTTAAAATATATTGCGACCTCTGGAACCTCACAGTCAATACCGACAAATCAAAAATTTTGATATTTCGAAATGGATCTGGTAGATACGCCAGAGAAGAGAGACGGACCTGGAATAATGTTGCATTGGATTTGGTTAAGGAGTATAAGTACCTTGGAGTTATAATTACTCCAAATCTTTCATTCAAGAAGCACCTGCAGGCAAAACTAATAGAATCGAAACAAGCCATCAACTGCAACTGGAAGGAAGTGCTGGGGAAAAAATATGTAGCACCAAGTGCAAAATATAAACTTTTCAAAGCGGTGATGAGGTCGATCTTATGCTATGCTGGTCAAGTGTGGGGATTTCTACAGTACGAGGAGGTTGAAAAGCTTTTAAGATATTTCCTCAAAAAGATATTCTGGCTCCCTGAGCATACACCTACGTATGCTGCACTTAGAGACCGGAGTCCCGCAACTATATATTTTCACACTGAAGATGCATCTAAACTATATTAAAAAAGTGTTGGCGCTTCCAAATCATCGACTACCTAATGCCATTGTGAGACAGCTGCTCCGAGAGAGGTCACCGTCACAGTTCTTCGTAGAATGGTCTTGTTTGGAGGTGCTACATAATGTTCAGCTAGTGGAAAGCGATTGGAGAAACTGGGACCTGACCTTCCAAATATTGTTGGAAAGAATTGATGCCAAAATTTTCGAGAACTTTATGGAAAGAGCTGAAGGCAGTGAATCTCGTAATTTGTATAAGGCCTTGCAGCACAACCTTGGTGAAAACAACTATTTCCATGACAAGTATCCGCTAAAGACCATTTCAACCATCTTTAAAACCAAAGGAGAGCTGATACGGTTAAACTACCGACCATATGGCCCTGAAGAAAACATGGAGTGTACTCTTTGCAACCATAGAACAGTGGAAAACGTACTCCACTTCATAGGAATTTGCCTGTTTTGTCACCAATCCGTTATGCGCATTGGGGAAAAAGCGTTCTTAACCAAAATGAAACTCTCGAAGTGCCTAATGGATCAAACTGGAATGTTCTAAGTAGTTTTGTCTTAACTGCACAAAGATATAGAAACCAAATTCTGAATGAAGCTTTCTAATTTTGTATACACTAACTTTAAATTCAATCAAAAGATATTGATAACACTTTTTTCAATTTATTTCAAATAAATGAAGCCTTTTTATTTTTAAAATATGTATATGTAAATTTAAACTTTGTTTAGATAATACTCTCTTTTTCGGGCTGACGGCACAGTCCAATGCTCTAATATTGTGAAAAATGTAAAACAAAGACAAATTATTATTGTTAAATAAAATCACATACTACTACTACTACTACTAGTAGAAAATGCTTGTTTTTAATTGTTCTTAAAAAATCCGTTATAATATCTTGTCGCCTGAGTTATCTTACTCTTGCCCTAGAAACATGTATAACATACATACATAAGTATACTAGGAACGTATGTGTAGATACTTTGAAAACTATGTTTTTGTTCACATACAAAAAATAGACAAAGTTCTTGATGAAATTTCAACACTTTTGATTTTTTTAATCGAAAAATAGTTTTAATTAGTTCATTTTGTTGACAAGTTTTTCAAAGTTTTATTATCGAACATTTACGATCGTATTAACATTTGGACCAAGAAATTTTACAATAAAATATTTTTGATTAGTTTCAGGTAGTAAATATGTATTTTTAACCAGAGTGGGTGAAACTTATTTATTTATTTGTTTTAGTCTACATAGTTTATATATTGCTGTCCGAAAAATATAAAAATACGAAATTAATAATTAAAAACAAACAAGTGTTAGGAATTTGTCATGAAAAGATTTTACAGTGTGAATGGAAATAGAAATAAAACATGTTACATCTAAAAGATGTAGATGTTGTAACTATATGTTGTATTGAGGAGGCCGTGACAGGCTTTACAAAATATGTACATATCTCAATCTATGCATATACTTCAAACTATATTCCTCTTATAGCAAAAAGAGCAGCATTTCAACTTTTTTAGTTACAAAAATTTCGGAGCAAAAATGATAAATGTAGAACTATACGAGTGACACTTAAGGGTGACAAAATTTCCGGAAATAGTACTTAGGTAAACTCATGGTATTTTTGCCATATTGGTGCCATATGTGAAACATATAACTTTGGAGATACTAAAAGAACAAACTGTATCGCATACAATCTATATCGAAGTATTTAGATAACAATCACTGTAATGTAGTGTAGTGGAGTTTCATAAGTTTCATACGAATTGTGTTCACTCCAAAAACTAGAATTTTGTTTGTTTAAATATCTTCTAAGTCAGAAATGAGTGCCATCGTTGAAGATGATTTCACGCTAAAATTCACTTTATAATTTTGGCAGGTGGATCACTAATTTTTGAAATTAACCCTTACGTTGTCCTGGTGCAAGTTTCGCATTGAGCACACCATTGTAACTATGCTTGGACACACTATATTACAAAGAGGGTTAAATTCAGCTCACTAGCCTTAATAAACAGAGTTCACACAATATAATTTTGAATTAGAACGATAGTAATTTTTATTTTTTGTAGCCCTATGGTTTTCAATCTGACAGCTGTCACTTTATTTATGATTAGTTTGGTTTGCCACGTTTAAAAACTATGCAAATTTATTACCAACAAAAAATAATATCGAACGAAAGCAAAATTTGACTGATCAAAACCTTAGCTTAATTATAAAAATAAATGCTATGTACATTTTGTTGTAAGCCACAATTTCGAAATTCGAAAATCGTTTGCTGAATAACGTCAGTGACTACCAACGAGGTTTACTGATTAGCCTCAAAATTGGCAAAAGCCTATTCATTTTCCACCATCAAGCCAATTGGAGCTTAATCCATCTTCTTTAAGCATTCAAGATATCACCTTTCCAAAGCCAGACTTGGAAAGGTTTTCAGTTTCTATTATAGGAATAAAAAGGGAAATCTGAAGATATATATTTTTAATTATTAAGCAGGCAGCACGAGGCGCTTCTGGTCAGGATTACGCACAAAGTCCACTAAACCACGTACATTTCACTTTCAAGACAGTCAAAAAGGAGAAACCGCAAACTTTAAGGCCAAGCTAGGGTCTTTGCTCTAAAAAGTTTGTAACAGGATTCTAATCGCAATACTTTGGGTAATAGCGGGTTCTAACCTTGGCCAAAAAGGTTGCCAAAAAGAAAACAAGTCAGGGAGTTCAGTTCTACAAAACTCGGGAAGCTGATCAGTTAGCTTATTTGTGGTCTTAAGTGTCGTGATTCGCGAAGTGTTAAGAGGGTGGCAGTAGCAGTGGAAAACTGGTTTCGCCGTGGCAAACTCTACATGGCGCTCCTAAAATATTCAGGAAGGGAAGGGACGACATTAACCGGTATGATTGTCGAATCTTACAAATATAAAGTAAAATTTTAAAAAGAAATTGATTTCAAAGCAAACAAAAAACAAACAAGTAGGTACTGAGATGACCCAAACACCTGTCGTCCGCATGGAGCTTGTTGAAAGTAGGTAATAAGAAGAGTCCGTCCGCTGTCCAATAATTCGAAATCTTGGCATGATATGTTTTCTTTGCCGCTTAATAGAGGAAAAGACAAGAACCACCCTAATCCAACTTCACCTAGCTGCGCATATGCAAGCATACCAAGTGCAGTTCTCAGGAAGCCTTTAGATTCCAAATAATGCGTAGCAAATATCGTACGATTTAACACTTCTGGAAAAATTTTTTCGTAGCTATGTTATTGCTGACATAAGGCCTCAAAGTAGCTGGAATTTATATTCGCTTTATAAGAAACGTAATTTTTTAGACAGCTAGTAGTCAAAATGCACTTTTCCAATGGGTATTCAAATAAAATAAATTTAGTGGCGCAACAATCCGTTGAGAACTATGGCCTAGCCGAATCCGAACGGATCATTTGAGAATGCACTTTTCTTCACAAGAATTACTCTTGGAGGATTTGTCAATTCTTCGCAAGAGGCAGTACCCGTGAAAAAACTTTAGATGGCGCACACAGGGATTGAACCCAAGACCTCTAGCATGACAGTCCAACGCACTAACCATCACGCCACGGGTACTACTTTCCGATGGGTATTGATGGTTTTAATTCATATCTTTCTCTAAAATCATTCTTTGCCGTCAGATTTAAAAAAATATTCATTCAAAAATTCACATACATATGCATAGCATATGTACAAAGATTATTGATGAATTAGATTTTTTCAATAAAATTCTTGATGGTTTTCTAAATCTACTATAAATCGTTTCAATTTTCAGTTTAAATATATAAAATATTTTATAAAATGTTTGAAAAATCTTCATAGCTGTTATATTTCACCTGCCGCACAAAAATCTTAAAGAAATGCAGAACCATTAATGCTAAAACAATGTCAAGCTGAAAAAGGTAAAACGGTTTGAAAGTAATTGTTGTTTTTGTAATGAATCTATTCTCTAAACAAAGCATAAATATCAAATTTTTGAAATTTATTGCAAAAATAGAAAAATAATGCTGGAAACGGGTAGCATTTTTGAAAAATGAGTAAAATAGTGAAAATTGAAGTTTGGATTCGAAATAAGGAATAGAAACTAACTCCAAAATGTAGATTTGAATATCACTACAGTGTTAGATTCAAGATTTCTCAACATTTCCAAAAACTTAGAAAGGTAGTATTTAAAGGACAAAGATTTGTACTTTGCAAAATCATAATAAAATTTATTTTTAAAGGATAGCTATAGAGTGTTTTAACTTAGCCTTAAAAACCGAGTTTTTGGTTGTCTTTCGCATTATCAAAGGGGCATATTTTAAAAATTCGATGTGATAGACAAATTTTTAGGTAAGATTCGAATTCAAGACAACGTAATGCTATAAAAAATTGCAATTGATAGATAGGATTGAGAAAATTCAGAAAAACTTTTTTAAGGTACGCATTGAAGGCATTTCCAATGACCGGTAATAGTAACATGGATTATAGGAGTAGATGTTTAATGCTTGGAATGCAAACTCTTGAGTCGAGGCGTAGAATGTTTAGTGTTTTATTTGTTCGTGACATGCTCTGTAATGATATTGATTCTGCAGATTTAATTTCTTTAATAAATATCTATGCACCAAGTAGGACTTTGCGAATGAGGCAGCTTATTTTTGAAATACTCCATTCAACAAATTATGGCCAGTGAGAGCCAATATCTCACTGCTGTAAAATATTTAATTTTTATTATGAAAATTTGGATTTGTTCTTAACTAGATATCAGTTCAAGACACTTGTTTTAAATTTACTTCAAAATTCTTCATAACTTTATGTTGTTTACTTGTAATTTATTTTAAAAAATCCACTTTCAAAAGTTATATAACTATACCACTAAATTATTTTTTAATTATTATATTATTTTATATTATTCTATACATATTATATTATATTACATTATATCTATTATATTAAAATATTGTAAAGGGTGTCCCAAAATTAACGCAAGATTTGAATTAAATAGAAAACGCCGTTTTTAGTCTTTTGATAGTTATATTTTTATTGACTCGTAAAGTACATAGGATATGGTTATGTATGGAATAACACATCGGACAAATGGCCCCCACGGCTTTGCATGCACATGCGCACTCTTTTGTTGAAATTTTCCATGACCATTCTGCATAAATGTGGCTGAATTTCGTTGATGCAGCGTTGAATCTCCTCCTTTAATGCACGGGTGGTTGTAGGCTTGTTGACATAGACTTGTGATTTCAAATAACCCCATAAAAAGAAGTCTAATGGTGTTAAATCACACGATCTAGGAGGCCAATTTTGATCACCGAAACGAGAGAGTGCACGACCTGGAAATGTCTCATGCAGTAATTGAATTGTTTCACGGGCTGTATGACATGTGGCACCGTCTTGTTGAAACCACATATTGGACACATCAATATCATCCAATTTTGGCAGAAAGAACTGTGTAATCATGTCGCGATATCGAGCACCAGTAACAGTCACTGCTTGACCAGCATCATTTTCAAAAAAATATGGCCCAATTATGCCTCCAGCCCAAAATCCACACCATACAGTCACGCGTTGTGGATGCATTTGTTTTTCGACAATCACATGTGGGTTCTCCGAACCCCAAATGCAGCAATTTTGGCGATTGACAAAGCCATCAAGATGAAAATGTGCTTCATCGCTTAGGATGATTTTGCTCGAAAAATCAGCCGCCAAGCTTTCACTATTTTTGAAATATTCTTTAATAATGAAGACACGTTGTTCTCTCGTGTAACGCTCCATTTTTAATAACCCTATACTGTTAGCTGTCAAATTGCTTTTTTTTCAGGGTTGCCAACACTTCACTGCACAAATGGCGGCAAATTCAAATCTTGCGTTAATTTTGGGACACCCTTTATATGTACAAGTTCTACCTTACGCACGGAAAATTTTCCAAAAATATTAATGTTTTTTTTCCTTCCTATCAGAAGAACAAATTTAAAAAAAAAGACATACATTTCCTATTAAAATATGCTTTTATGTACAAAATTGTTTGCTTCACATTTTACTCTGAACTATATTTTTTGTGTGTGTATCTACCAAATTAAAAACCAAACACATCTTAAATGCTTAACTACTTTTAACCATTGAACCATAAAAGTAATTACAAGTGACCTAATTTTGTAGAATTTTATTTATTCAAGAGTTTTTCGCTCTTGACGAAAAACAAAAAAAAATAAAAACAAACAAAAAATATTACTCATACGCCATAGTGTACGAATAAAATTAGTTTAAATATCAATTCAGTGGTTGCGTATCTACTTTGACACAAACAAAATGTCTTTTAATATTTATTTACATATTTAAATACACATAATTCAATAAAAATCGAATTAAAAATTAATAACGTACCTAAAAAAAATCGTTTTTAAATAGAAATGAAAATTAAAATGTATTACCTATGAAACTGATTAATTTCGCACCTCAAAATATCAAACAAATATTTTTTAAAATTATTGTCACTTTTTATCTATAATACCTACTTATAGAAGTAGGAGGGAAAAAGGCTTTTTTCAATAGAAGTGCATCTATGCAGGAATATATTTTAGTAAGCTTGAAATTCCTTAAAGTTAAGACATAGCTTTTTCCCTTGACCAAATGTTGGACACATATATAATTTGACAAAAAGTAAGGAATTGTATGTTTACTCTATAATTATTTTATTTCTGTTTCATTTTCATCGAATCTTTTTCTTTTTTGTATTTATTTGCATTTCCATTTCCAAAAATATTCGCTTCATCAAGTCTAAGCACAAACTTATAATCAATTTGATGTTTGTCTGAGAAATTCTTTCGATGGAGCATTTTTAAGGTCATGGTCAAGTCAGATCATTAACCGCCAGACATTTTACATTGTCAATTTTTAAATTCTTGTTTCAAATTTAAAATAGAATACTGGGGCCTCGTTAGGAGTGTTTTCAACAGAACTTTATTTAGAACCATGAGCCCACAGTAATGTATCCTGTGAAAAAAAGTCTATGTTATTCGATAAATATATTCTAGACAGCAAGGGCGGATCCAGACTTTTGATCAGGGTGGGGGGTGGTGTGGATCACACACTTAGATGAGTTTTTACTCACCGTAGAAACGTGAAACGTAGGTTTTTTTCAAAAATAAAATATACTTTTCTTGTATCCATTTCTATTTATGGTAAGAATGCTAAACAAATTCATAAATCCAGAAAATGAGAGAGGATCTGATATGAAGAAATGTCGGGCTTTTTTTGACGTAGTTTTTTCGAACTCAATTTTCTGGAGTCTATTATTACTATCGCTATCAGTCTGTTTACTCGTATTTTGATCTTAAAGGAGTCAACAAAACTTAAAAATTTTAGAGAGAAAAATGTTTGGTTCTTGAATTTAGGGAAATAGGTGCATTTAAGTACATAATTTATCTAAAAAATTTAATTTAAACAAATTAAGGTTAACAAATAAGTTGGGAAGAAACGTTTGTGTGGCACTTACAATTAGCCATTAGTTTAATAAAAGTGTCACTTTTGCTGTTTTTGTAACATTTATATTATTGAAATTCGTGTTTAAATATTAGTTCTAGATCATCCAAAGCAAATTCACATCAAAAGTAGATTTATTTAATTTTTTAAGATCTTTTGTATTCAACAGAAAACCAATTTTGAAAGAAATAAAATGCACGACTGGGTCGCTAGAACTTGCTAATTTCTTCCAAAAAGTCTTATTAAAAATATTTCCCATATCTTAAGATTTAAAAATGTACCTGCAAAATAAGTTTTTATCAAAAATTTAAATGTCGTTTTTTTTTTCAAAAAATCTAGATTAACTTATTTTTTTTGGAAAATCATTTTAAATTTTGTCTTAAAAACGTTGACCCAATTCTGAGATATCGAGTTTTGTAAACTTTAAAAATAAAAAAAAAATGTTTTGATCATAAACAATCATGTCAATTTGATCATTTGATCATCAAAAAGAGCTAGCACAAAAAGAGAAAATTATTGAAATCAGTCCATTAGTTCTTGAGAAAACTTAAAAACAAAATAAAGGTTTTTGAGGGGTACCCTTCTGGAGCAATACCAAAATATGTTTTTCTTGTAGAAAGAAGCCAAATTAGGAACACAAAATTTAGAGAAAGTTTTAGAAAAATCACATGTTTTAACCAACAAATTTGTATGGGGACTGCTGTTATTTTTCGTATTAATAAAATGAAAAAAAAAACGCCTTACGCTAATCGTCTGAAGACCTTAATTTCAATCAACAAAATTGTTTGGAGCAGGAGCCAGGAATGACAGACAGACGGACGGAATCGGGATACCCACTTTTTCGACTTCCCTACTGTCGTAATGTCATATTTGATTAAAAGCTCTAGTTTGAAATTGTTTACTTAAGCAAAACTTGCTATATATGTAGTTCCTATACGTCGCATTAAAAATCACTTCAATAATTACTATTTATGTGTGTCAAAAAAATGGCATAATAAAATTGAAGGCTAGTTTAAGGAATTTAAAGGCATCTTAATATAAAATTTATAATCTCTTATTCAAGGTTTCTTCTTAAGAACCTGAATATTTGCTCTTTTTCTTAGAAACAATTTTTATGAAAATAATTTAAAGCATGACTATTTTTTTCAAATTCTAAATTGAGTAAAAACAAAAGTTTTAGTTGTTTTTGACAGCAAACCACTTTCTGGTGAACGTCGTTAAATTACTAATAAATCTTTAGATGAAATCTTTACTTATACAACTTAACTGTATAAGCTTTATGGCTCATATGACCCCCCTGGATCGTCAGTTGGTCAAAAGTTGATGAATTTGTGCTGTGTTTTTGGAATAGGGCTGAATATCCGATTCATATTATGTTCTGGGTCCAATCTTCAGTCAAAAGTAGTATTTTTAGCAACAAAGTTTAAGGAAGTAAAATACAAATGTTGTTTTCATATACAAAAAATAAATAATTCAAAATAATAATGGGGTCCTACGAAAAAGCAAACAAATTATCTCTCAGGGGGGTCATGACCCCTACGAAACCCCCCCCCCCGGATCCGCCATTGCTAGACAGAAGGTACGCTTGAAAAACGTCTATAAGCATTTCCATTTTGTAAACATAATAATTTGATTGAAAAATGATTTGAAATCATTAAAATAGAAAACACAATACAAAACGTCTCTTGGACTATAATTGTATGTAAATGATTTTAGTTACTCATGATAAAAGTCTGATATCACTGGTCGACAAAACTACGTCTTCTATGTTTAACAAAAATAGAAAAATATTTTAATATACATATATTTATATATTTATTTATTTACTACAATACTTTAATCTACGATCGTACATCCACAGATTTCGCTTTATAGCTTAATATAATATATATTAGGATGATTTTGCTCGAAAAATCAGCCGCCAAGCTTTCACTATTTTTGAAATATTCTTTAATAATGAAGACACGTTGTTCTATCGTGTAACGCTCCATTTTTAATAACCCTATACTGTTAGCTGTCAAATTGCTTTTTTTTCAGGGTTGCCAACACTTCACTGCACAAATGGCGGCAAATTCAAATCTTGCGTTAATTTTGGGACACCCTTTATATGAATACTTATAATTCAACAGAATTTGTTGTTAGATGTTTTCAAAAGACTGCACATATGTATGACTCTTATTTAGGTTTTCAATAAGATTGAGTCAGAAAAAGGAATTTGTTCTTAACCTCTGAAATAGGTTTTAAGCCCAAGGTCTTAGTAAAGAAACCTTAAGCTGACCTTTGTAAATTAAAATTTAACTCAATAACACGTGAGACAGGCTTAGGAAAAAAGGAGCTAGGATACTACCCACCACACTTATAATTTCCTATAGGAGTACTTGGAAAAGTATTCAATTAAAATATGAAGATAAAACTGTTTTCTTTCGAAATATTTAAAATACACCAATCTGTTGATATTTTTGGTAATAATAATTAAAGTTTGAAGTCAGGGTATACAGGGTTATCCATTTAGCGGTTTCAAAAGTAAGCGTAAATAAAAAATGTTTTTTTTTTTTCATGATACATACTTATTTTTTATTATAAAGTTTGAACGTTGAAATAATCATGTGTGAAAAACTATATCATTTAAATGACCACCACGCAAATTGTTGGAAGCTTCGATTCTTTTGAGGTAATTTTTGAACACTTTTTAACACATATTGGGTGGTATTTCAGCCATAACTTGACGAATGTTGGTTTTTAAGTGCTCAAGAGTTTAAGGTTCATCAGTATAAATACGGTCTTTTTAAAAAGCCCCACAAAAAAAAGGACAGCGGTGTCAAAGCACATGATTTTGGTGGCCAGTTTATATCGCCATGACGAGAAATTAAGCGGCCAGAAAATGTCTCTTGCAATAAATCCATATTCGCTCGAGTTGTGTAGCATGTGACACTGCCTTGTTGAAACCACATATTCTGCAAGTCGTATTCTTCAATATCATGCAAACAAAAGATGATTATCATATGACCATAACGCTCCAAATTGACGGTGATAGTCGCTCCATATCGTCGTGTCGTTTTCGAAGAAGTAAGGTCCAATCACACCTCCGCTCCGCACCAAAGAGCGCACCAAACAGTGACTTTTTGTGAATGTAATGGATTTTCTTTAACTATTTCAGAACCCCAAATGCGACAAAATTGTTTATTAACACACCTACCGCCCCCTGTTGTTCAAGCACCCATTCGACGTATCTAGGACGTTGTGAGTGGTCAGCTGGCTTCAGTTGTTGTGTGACCTGGGCTTTATATTGATGTAGATGTAGATCTAAATGCAAAATACGCCTTAATGTGCCAGAAGACAGTCCTTATTCCTGAGAACGACAAGGAATCGACACATTGGGGCCTTCGGCAACACTTTCACTTATAGCAGCAATATTTTCAGTGGTGCGAGCAAAACGATGATGCACAGGCCTTACAATATCTGCAGCCAATCCAGTTTCTTCAAAATTCTTCACAATTTCACCAATTTTTTGCGTATAGTTGGACGATTATATAAACCATAATCTCCTCCTAAAGCACGATATGTGCGGGTGTGGCAGAATCACCATTTTTGTAGAAGGTTTCAATAAGTTGTATGCGTTATGCGATAGTTAAGTGATCCATTTTCGTAAATGTCAGACTTTCACCTGGAAAAAAAATTGGTTTAACAACTTAGTTTGACCGATGTCGAATTCGAGCCCAATAATTTTGAAACTGCAAAATGAATAACCCGTTATTTTACTCAAGTTTACAAAAATAAAATTTGCTAAGCTCGCACAAATAATTGAATAAGAAAATACATTTCAAAAAGAGAATTTTCCTATCAGGTTATCAGCCATGACAGCTTTGACAACTTTCTTTTAATGTTTTAAAAACCAACACTTTACTTTAAAACATTCGTCTTCGTTAATTATATCTTCCCAAACGTATTTTAATTTGAAATATTTTTTATCGGAACTTTGCATAAATTGAAAACAAAATAAAATGAAAATGCCCACAACCTAGGTATAATGAAATTAAAGCACCTACTTTGTGTAAACACAAATTATAACCATCGGTCCTTATCTAATAGTAAGCAATTCCACTTAAAAACCTCTCTCGAACTTGAACATTAAAATTCTAAATGTTTTTGTTTTTTTTTTTTTTTTTTTTTTTTGTAGTTGTTGTTGTCTCTTTAGATTTAACCCTTAAAAAATAAACACTATACTACCTACTTTTAGGAATTTATCCAAATTCATCTCTATTTCTCTCATTACTTTTCACAACAATAACTCAAATAATACCCTCATAACCGTCAATGAATATTTAAACAGACTACTTCCCCCTATCAACAACCAAAGGTCAAACTAAAACCCCTACACGCAGGGACAAACATTCAAACCACAATATTCCATTAAAGACCTGCAACATCATACAACAGGAACATAACAAGTCGAAAAATATCAACAAAAATAACAACAACAAAAATGAATGCAAATAAAAACAAAACCAAAAAAAAAAGGGGAAAACATCTGTCGTTAGCCTCGTCCTTGCCAGATTATGACTAAATCATGTCAATGTGTAAATAAACAGAACTTATTTTAATTACCATAATGGTAATTTCAAGCCCACCCCATTAAGTGAGTAGGTACCTAACCTATACCTCTTCTCTCTGTGTAATATACAAAAAAAAATCAAAAAGGATACCAACTTGCCAGTTTGCCACTCTATATGGGAACAACCAAGAACTTAAAGCTGTGCTCTGTGTTTCCATTTACCCGCTGCTGCATAACGCTTCTCTCCTGATGGTCAACCGGACAAGTTGTGAAATTCGTTAGAAATTTTTTGACATATCAGCTCTATTCCAAAGCAATATACCAATTCAAAAAAATAAAAACAAAATTTAAAGAAAAAAATATGTGCCCATGTCCGAAATGTTTTGTTTTGTTTTTGTAAAATCCTTTGACACTCTCTTTGTGGGGAGAAAAAAGAGAGCTGTTAAAGCTGCTTACATTGAATTCAAAAAGCTCTCGGCTCAACACAAAATTCATTCTCCTATTGCCAAAAATGTGCCCAAATAAATATGATTTTGTTATAAGGATAACAACAACAAAAGAAAATAAAATACGAAAAAAAAAATATCCAATTTACAGAAACAGGAACAGGACCTTCATAATTATGGAGCTTTTGGCTCAAAAGCTATAACAAAAAGCTCACCCATCGAACATAACATCACATGCGCCAAACAAGCTACATGTAAACTCCACTTGGTCGGGTTACGGGCGTATACCAGTCCTTAGCGAATACTCGTCGAAAGCTGGCTAAACTATCGCGAGTTACCGTTAGAAATTCGTATGTTTTCTGTGTACATTCCAAATGGAACGATTATCGTTTTTGTGCTAGTGAAATAAAATTGAAGAAAAATAAAATAATATAAAAAACGGAATAACTCAAATACAAAGTCGTACATATTAATAAAGCGTTAACGACGCATTTGTAACGTTCGTATTAATGTACATACTCGTACATCAAATTCAATTGCCCTCCTCCTTTTCCATTTAAACGAAATAAATCGTCCTTTTTCGGTAATATAGTTCCGTTGCTGTATATCGTTAACCTAAATCCGCGTATGACCTACGACACTGGGGCATCCTCATCATCATCATTATCAGGACGACGATGATGTGTGTTTTTGTTATACCAAGACGACGAATGTTTTCAAAAAAATAAAATAAAATAAAGAAAAAGAATATCAAAATCAAAATGGCAACACAATTGCGAGAGAAATCGTGCAAGGATAACATATCTGCCTTCTAAAGCTATATTATATACCAACATATAGATTCTTATATGGCTAACTAATGAATGTGTGTGCTCAGATGAAAATAACAAAAAAAAAAATAAATAAAGGATTCATCTTCAAGGTGTCATCTCTTGAGAACGACTACGACAACGACGACGACGTTAAGTGAGATAACGAGAGGTTATTTTGATTCTGATTAACTTACTTTTCGAGCAGCTCAAAAAGGGTTGGTTGTTACACGATACCCTACTACACACCTACTTTGAAGGACCATTTTGCGCCTCTTGGACCGTTAATTTACGCTCAACACACATCAAAAATTCTTTTATCTTTTAATCACCCTTGTGATATGTAAACATCCTTAAAACAGCGCGATAACTTCATCATCGTTAGCACCGCCGGCCGCCGCCCGCCACAGCCCGCCGCCGCCGTCGCCTACATCGTCATCGCCTTCGTGGTTGTGTGTTAAATACTTCTTCTGTGTTTTTTTTTTGTATGTTTTGTTCCAGCCTGTCCCTCGTGTTGGCTTCTGAGTTGCGGGAAAAACAAACGCGCCTAGGCGTTAATATCCTTTTGCCTATATCAACCTAAGGATAAACGGTGTGGCGTAGATCTCTGTCAAGTGCACAACATCCTTCGACGAACATCATTTGTCATGTTCAGAGTCGCGTGCCTTGTTGGCTTTTGTTTTATCTGTGTGTGTTTGTTTTGAAACGGGATACCTATAAGACTCAAAAGAAAAATTACACATCGCACATCACATCAATAGCGACGACCACCCAATGTGATCCTGATCATATAAAATTTATTGTTCGTCCTGATTGCAGTGATTATGATGTGAGTTGGTAGGGGAGCATAGTTGATGATGTGTCTGAATATATCTGACATAGGTAGCTACTTACCTAACTACACACGTTAAGTTATGCGAGTGTCTTGTGAGAAAATAAGAAAATGAGAAAATGTCCTTTTAATTGTTCGCATAAGTTAAAAATACAAATAAATTACGAAAAAATAAGAAAATAAAACCTGACACCATTTTTGTCTGTCATAAGATTCAAGAAGCTTCTTACTGCTATTGATTTAAAAATTAAAGTGCGTGTGTTTTGTTTTTATTTTATGCTTCATCGCAAGCATCAGCATCACTTTGAAAAGAGAGTGTGAAATTTAACATCAGGAGCTTATTTTCTCGTGTTATATTTTGATTCTAATTCTGATTTGTTATCCTTCAATGTTACAAAAGTTGTTATCACATTGATGTCATAAAAAGAAAAAATGTCGTAAAAATAAAACCAGTGCATATATTAAGTGTTTACTAAATTTTGTTTTGTCTTTATTGCTTGCACTAAGGTCCTTAATATAAATTTGTGTCACATCATATATTGACAAAGCAATAAAAATAAAAGAGAAAGTATTTTTGCCTGTCCTTCGAGAGTTGAGTACTTATACTCGTAGGAAGAGGTATAAGTGTGTGTTCTGTTGTTTTTTTTTGAAACATAATATTTTTTAACAAATAAAATGGAAAAATTCACTTTTGAGTGTAAAAATTAATTGAATCAAAAATTATATTATGATATAGTGGAATAAACATTGCTTGGTTTTTGGTTTTCCAAACGCAATAAGGATGGTGGATTAACCGAATTTAAAAGTGTAAGTATGCCTTGTTAAAACCCATATTCTGTTATCTTTTACAAATATAAACATATACCTATTAATGTATGTCCTACATGGTTACAGAAGTATTGTATACATTATTTTTGAAGATTAATATCCTTAAGCTGAAGGATTTATCTAAGTATTATAATTAAGGGTGAATTAATATTTTCCCTTTTTTATCTGAGGATGAAAAACAACTCAATTCAAATGATGTGCCAAAAGTTTTGGGATTTATAGATAGGGATATATGTATGTATGTAATGTATGTATAAATTGTGTGGCTTTGGTTTGCTTTTGTTTAGTTTCACAGATTCTTTTAGAATCAAATATATCGACTGTACGAGTACATAACTAATCTTTTTTTCCAATCCTATATAGAGGATTTATGAAAGAATAGGTGGCCGTAAAAGGGCGGGTAGATTGAGATGAAAAACGATGTTCTGATTTGGATACTGAAAGTAATTAGAGATTTAGTAAAAGATACAAAAGTTAAGTGTGTAGTTATGACTTTTTATTTATAAATAAACTTTTTTTGTACATGTAAGCACGTAAATTGTTCAAAAATGTTTCCTTTTATGAATTAAATGTTTTTTTTTCAGATTATTAGAATTGATTTAAAAATTCAGGAGTGATTAATTTTAACTTAGATTTCGTTTGAATTTATTTTAATATGTTATGTTATTAGTTTAAGTACCTTCTCCATAACATCTTTGAAAAAGTCTTTAATTTTTTGAAATGCAGATCCTTAAATTATGTCAAAATAACTAGTGATAATTCGTGTCCAGTTTTAACATTTATTCCTTGAGAATTTAAAAGAATTTTTTTTTTGATTTCCAAAGCTTTTATAAAGTCAGAATTGCGAACTTGGAGATTTTGTAAGAAAATTCAATTCACTCAAAAAAAAAGTGTTTTAACAAATTTAGTTCTCCAAACATTTTCATGATTGAAATTGAAAAGAAACTTAAATTTAGTTTTATTCGTACGAGTCATATGTTCCGTGTTCCTTACATACTTAGTTTTATGAGAAAAGGTATATTATGTATGTGATATTAAAAAATTAGATTAGAATCATATTATATAATGGAAGTTCAAAAAATGTTGAATTTCTATTAAAATCCATTGATCTATAGATGGTCCATTTTCTGATGGAAAAAAATTGTAAAATCTTAGAAACATGAACTTTTAAGCAGTTTTAAAATCTGGCTTGTGTGTAACTATGTTTGCTCCATGTTACAGCTCAAAATGTTTATTATTCACCCAATTCGTATGTATTTGCTTACTATTTAGAACAAATATAAGTTAAGAATAAAAAATTTGCTATGTTTTTCAAAGGTTTATTGAGATTTCAGAAGATCTTTGGTTAGGTTATTTCGAAACAGAAATTAATTTATTCCCAAACCTTTATTTATTATTGAATGCAAAAGAACTTATTTTTATTTGAAGATGGCAATAAGATTCGTTTCCGTAAAAAAAATGTCAAAATGTTTAGAAAACAACAAAACAGCTAAAAATGGTAATTTATTTGTATTTTTTGTATTTATTAACAAAGAGTGTTACGCCTTTTATCTTCTTTAACTTTTTTTTTAAAGAAAAAGAACATTTTCATAGACTAAAAACTTTCCTTGTCGAGGACGAAACTTTCTATTGAAAAGTAGGTTTATACTAATTCCCAAAAAAAAAAAACTGCTTAAACATTAACCTATAACAATAAGCTTAAGAGTTTTGCAATGATATGTTATTGTGGCAATTGTTTTTGAAAATTTCATGAAAAGGATATGATGCAGAAAACGTAGCCGTAGCAGCCATTAAGATGATATTCATTGTAAATTAATTCCTCATTGTTTTCTTTTTAAAAGTACCTTTTTTTTTAAAGTACATATCAAGATGAAAATCCTTTCATTTAGATTTTTCTAAATTTGTCAACAAAAAAAAAATTAATGCATTTCAATAAGAATTGAAACAAATTATTTTTATCATTAAAAACAAATGAAAAGAGGCGAACAGCCAACCCAAATTTAAAAGAGATTTTTGAGTCTAATATGTGCATATTACCATGGAATGGATATGAACTTCCTCTACACCTACAATCCTTAAGCTGTTTTTGATGGTTCTAATGTCTGAAAATTATTAAACAAATACAAACTGCTATAACTCTAAGTTTAATTTATTAATGTCTACAGGTTCCATACAATTTATATGTATTTCTCTAAAACATTCATAATCTACTTTAATCATATTGTGCAGTTTGCGCAAATATAAAACTCTAACAAATTTTATGATAATTCGATTTGATTTATGCTTTGGTTATAATGTATCCGACAATGTAAGTCCTTGCATCACTGCACTGCGAGGTGACTGTTACCCAAAGGTCACTCTTTTTCATACCATTCCCCCCAAATTTGTTGTCACAATTCGAACATTGTTTACGTTTACTTTACCAATGCAATCTTTTAGGAATGCAATGTTTTATAACTTCAAAATAAGAATTGTATTCATTGAATTCCCCTAAAGATTAGGACTTTCAATTTGGCAATCTAAAATTATTTGGATTTAAAAAGACTACAATCATTTTTTCTCTAATTATTTGACTACAATTAATTGATTGTAATCATTTGAGACTTTATGCATTCTTTGCTTTCACTTGAAGTCTTTGTATGATAGCAGGGTTTTAAGGTTCAAATGATTTTCGATTGTAAAATTTGAAGTCCAAATCTTAAATTAATATTAATGAATGCAATCTTTGAGTTGTATTCAATAAATGATTTATAATGATTGCATTCCCAAAAGTTTGCATTACAATTGCATACAATCTTGCTATTGACCACTTAAACTACATTCATAAATAATGACAAGTTGTTTAAGCCTTAAGGCACTTAAAGTTTAGCTTTTTTTTTTGTGCACTCAAAAAATGTGTTTTAAATAAATTGCAGCTTTATATATTTTTTAAAACCTCTAAATCATTTTTTCAAAAAACCGACACTTGAGTAAAAAAAATAAGTTCCATAAATAATTACATTTCTTTATTAGTTTTAACTCACTTTTTCATTAGTAAATTAATTAATGAATAAAAAATCCATAACTATACCGAAAATCTATATTATCTATATACATATTTTATTTTTTAATTTTGATGACAATTTATTAATTCCTACAAATTATATAAAAACGAGCTTATATTCTAAAATATTTATATTAATTTTTTTTAGTTGATACAAATATAATGTAATGTATTAATGCATAACAATATGTATTTTTTTTAATAAATAATAATACAAAATAAAATTAAAAACACTTACCTACGAAAAGTAACTGAAATTAATGTTTAAAATAATGCATGTTGTATACCTGACTAAAATAAAACAAATACACAAACACATATTGAAAGCTTTCTGTTTTAATGAAAAATATTAATTTAATTTTTCAAGCTTGCACTTAATAACTGACGATTTGTTTATCTCATAATTAATGATTTGTAAAAAAAAAAACAAAATAATTTGTTTGTGGTTTAATTTCAAAATATATATTTTACAATTATGTGTTATATGGGAAAATCAGGATCTATTTTTGGCCTTTTTAAACCTTTTGGATTAATAATTTGTTTTTTTTTTTTGTGAAGTACATTTGTTGCTTATTTTTTATTTTATTATAGAATTTATTAATTCATTTAATATAATCAGAAACAGAAAAAAACTGTTTAGCTGGATTAAAAATATTTATTGGTGATACTGATACCGGAAATATATATCTAGATATTAGTTAGGTATTAAAAAGAATAATGTTTTTTTTTTTGTTAATATGTAAAACAAAAAAAAGTTAATCATTTATTATAACGAAATTTTTAATTTACCGCAGGTATCTCATTTTATTTTTGTTATAAAAGCAGTACAAACGTTTTAAAGTCAATTTGCATTTTATAAATAAATAAGATTAAAAAATACCACGCCACCATTTGTATTCTTATGCCAGGGTAGTCTTTTAGGCGATTTGTCGATTTCTCGCAAAAGATACTGAAAGTTTAAAAAAAAGGAGTGTTTTGGTTCTCAAATCTGAGCTTGAAGTGTCCATCACACTAACTATAATAATACGAATGAATTTTCAGAGCAATAGAAGATAATCTGTAAAAAAATGTTAAGTTCTTTGGGAGACAATGTACATAATATTTTAAAATGAAGTGAAAGATACCATTTGAAAATTTGACACTTATAAATGTCAAAAAAAATCCTCTTTTATGAATTGTTTAGCTGAAGTTTATTAAGAAGATTTTTTGTTATGAAAAATTGTACAGAAAATCATTTTCAAATTAAAATGATTTAAGTCAATTATAAAGTGTTTTTTTTTTTAGCTCTTATCTTTTTGGCAACACTGGTTTTAACAGCTGACGCACGTTTCGTGTTTTGTTTCACTTTTAAACATCTTCAGTTTGGTCTATAATTTAACCATGAATCGTCTTACAAACGAACAAGCAACGCTTGAAAATGATTGAATTTTATTATCAAAATGCGTGCTCTGTTAAGAAAGTTCAGCGAGTGACGAAGCTCATTTTTAAATAAATGGGTACGTAAATAAGAAGAATTGTTGATTTTGGAGCAAATATCAGCCAGAAGCATTGCAAGAGCTACCAATGCATCCACAAAAAGTCACAGTTTGGTGCAGTTTATGGGCTGGTGGCATCATTGGACCGTACTCTTTCAAAGATGATGCGAATCTTAACGTAACTGTGAATGGTGAGCGCTACCGTGGGATGATATCCAACTTTTTTTTACCCAAAATGCAAAAGCTTGACTTGCATGACATGTGGTTTGAACAAGACGGTGCCACATGCCACACAGCACATGTAACAATGAACTTATTGAGAGGCGAGTTCGGTGAACATTTTATTTCACGTTCAGGATCGGCCAATTGGCCGCCTACATCGTACAATTTAACGCCTTTAGACTATTTTGTGTGGGGCTATGTTAAAGCTTATGTCTATACAGACAAGCCGGCTTCAATTGACGCATTGGAAGACAACATTGAAGCATTTATTCGAGAGATACCGGCCAAAATGTTGGAAAGAGTATGCTAAAATTGGACTTAGCGGATGGACCATTTGAAGCGCATTCAAGGTGAATATTTGCAAGAAATAATCTTCAAACATTGAATTAAATGGACCGTACTATCGATTCAAATAAAGAATTCATGCATCTTTCTGAATTGTGTGTGTTTTTTTTTTAACTTTTTTATAGCTTTACAAATCACCCTTTATAAAAGATCTTTCGTTAAGCGCTTTACGTTCTTAAATTTAAAAAACATAACATTTTTATTCATCTGAAAATCCTTTCGGTTTATTATCCAAAACTGGCAAATTGCATATATAAATCAGAATGAATTTTCGTCTGATTGATTCGAGTGTGGTTTGTGGCTTATTTGATAAGTTGTATACTATAAACTGGCGTAAATGGCTTTTTCTCAGCGGTATATTGACATCAATTTCATAGAGTGAAATAAACATGACTTTGAAATGCCTCTGCTAAATTTTGTATTGCATGAGCTGTGTAGCTTTGTATCGCCATTCAAATTCAAGTAAGAAGAAGTTGATAATCATTGATCTAAAGGACTTGGTATAGAAATGGTGATTGCCTGGACAATGTCGTTCTCGAAGAACTGTGTACTGATGACGCCATAATCTCTTCAAAATACTCACTAAACAGTGACATTTTTTTTCGTATTAAACATTAGGCTGCATTCACTGAAGAAATATAAATTAAGGGTTAGCTTCGAACAGTCCATTCACGAACACATATCGTTGTCTTTTACCATCAGTTTGTTAATCAGTAGAATTTTTTTACGGGTGTATGGACAAGTAGCAAGTGACCTGTTGAAAGGCCACACACTTTCTTGACTACTTCAGATTCTTGTGCAAACTTTCTCGGAGAGCAAATGTGACTGGAAAGGATCACTGGATTCAAAACCATCCACTATACTCCAAATTTATCTCTAGACAGACGGGACAACCTGTGTTGGTTTGACAAAACAAATTTAATCAAGAAATAGCTAATTTGACAAATCTGTT
This sequence comes from Eupeodes latifasciatus, assembly GCA_920104205.1. Taxonomy (NCBI): domain Eukaryota; kingdom Metazoa; phylum Arthropoda; class Insecta; order Diptera; family Syrphidae; genus Eupeodes; species Eupeodes latifasciatus. The sequence continues at coordinate 36,126,585 of OV049925.1, read as the reverse complement.
TCCTCACAAAAATAGCTACCATCAAAGGTCTCTGTAGTGGATGAATCTTTATTTCAAAAGTCGAAGTGAAACTACGTAGTTAAGAAGAAGCCATTATAGACAAAAAAGGTCTTGGGCTTTTCTTGTAAAATCAAAGAAAGTACTAAATAAAAATCATCCAAGACGAAACCAAGCTCAGATTTTATATTTGTTGGGATTCTCGCTGACCTCGTCAGTATCGAATTTGATTCTTTCGGTTTTTTACTTTCAGCATATATTCTTTATTTTGAATTTCTTGTTGAATAGCTTATATAATTATTTTTAAATATTAAAAATCATGTGTTTTAAATTGTAAAATATTTTTTCTAAAATTAAGTCTTACTGCGGAAAGGCCTTATAGAGTCTTTGGAAAAAAAGATTATATAGTTTGTTTGTCGCTTTTCCAAGTAAAAATTATTAGACTTTATTGCAGCATAACTTACTTACAAAAAGTCAATTCATGAAAGAAAGCACAATTAATCGAAAAAATATGCTATTGAAATTATCACTAGAATTTAGTTTGAACTTAAATCCTCAAACACAATAAACGAAACGAAAATAGTCAAGAGAAAACAACACGACCGAGACTTGTTTATAACACGAGACCAAGGCCAAATTTGCTTACAATTGAATAGGATAATAAAAGTACGTATACGCCACAGTGCACTATTACAAACGTTCTATTAGTAAACTTTCAAGTAGGCTTTTTAAATCGACACACGTTTTTGTGTTTTTAATGAGTTATTTAAAATAAGTCACTAGTTACTAGCAATTTTAAAAATACACTTTAAAAGAGGCTGGGACTGATAACACTGTTTCGTGTTTTGTTAAAAAAGTTGTCAGTTGAATTCTTCTAAACAAATTTTAAAACTACCAACAATATTTTGCTTATGAAGATATAGCTTTATTTCAAAATCTATTTTTGTTAACGAAATATTTAGTCAAAAACCAATTTTTACAAATTTTTTTTAGCTTTTGCGTACTATTTCTTGTAGATTTTATTTTTTTATGAAAAAAACTGACTGTTGGATTTTTATAAAAAATTAACTTAATGTTGAAAACAATACTTTCTGTGAAAATATATTTGAGTCGAAAGACAGTTTTTAACAAGTTTTACTAATGTTTTTTTTTAGGTTTTTATTTCTGGCAAAAAAAAAACTGTCAAATCGATTTTTCACAAAACTTTATCGAATGTTGAAAACAATTTTTCTTATAAGATAAAATCCGTTTTAAGTCATAATCTGAAATTTTTGAAAAGATATTTGAACCAAAAATCAATTTTTACCAACTTTTAGTAATGTTTTGTTTAGGTTTTTACTTTTTATACAAAAAAAAACTGTCCATTCGATTTTTCTCAAAATTTTACTGAATGCTGAAAATAATATATTTTACAATTTTAAAATAATTTGAAGCCAATATCTAGAATTTTTCAAAAGATATTTGAGTCAAAAATCAATTTTTATAACCAACTATTAGTATTGTTTTTTTTAGGATTATATTTTTTTGTAAGAAAAACTGTCACTTTGATTTTTTACAAAATTGTATCAGATATCAAAAACGTTATTCTTCATTGCATACAATTATTTTGGAGTGTGAATCATCTTTTGTTCGTAAAACATTCGAGGTGACAATTATATTTTTTATTTATAAAAAACCGATCATTGGATTGTTTTTCAAAAATATATTTGTTTAGTGTCACGTTACAATATATAATAAAAAATTAAATTTAAGTCACTAGCATTATTGGTTCTTGAGATATTAATCGAATCTTGAGATGTTAATCGATTTTTTCACTTTTTTTTAAATTAAAAATAAAAATTAGGTGGCGCAACAGTCCATAGAGAACCAGGGCCTAGTGACTTACAACTTTCAACCATTCCTGTGTGCGAGTTATATATGCAGGGATGGAAGGGACCTACAGTTTATATGCCGAATCCGAACGGCTAATTTGAGAAAGCACTTTCATGACAAGAATTACTTTTGGAGAATTTGTCAATTCCTCGCAAGAGGCAGTACATGTGAAAAAAATTTTAGGTGGTACAGGCAGGGATCGAACCCAAGACCTCTGGCATCACAGTCCAACGCACTAACCATCATGCCACGGGTACTACACCTTTTTACCCAGCTCGCTTTGAAAAGCCATGAAGAGAATTTGTTCTAAAACCTTTTTTTAAATTGCTTTTGTAAAAACAACCACTCACTCATTTTGTTTTTCTGCATTATTATCTGTATAACAAAATTAATTTGAAGTCGATATCTCTACTGGTTCTTGAGCTTTGGATGACGAAAAAAACTTTCTGAAAGTACGGACGTATAGACAAATCTTTTATTTAGACTCTAGGGACTTTGAAATTTTGAGAAAAATAGCAACATTTTCAATTTGACTAATCGGACCGATTACAATAACTTCCTATGTGAAATTAAAAATAACTTACTTTTTATTGCCCTCAATCGAACATCTGAATTAAAAAGTTAAATTCGATTTGCTTTCTAATATTGACGTGAAGAAAGTAAAAACTATCATTTATCAGATATTCAAAAGGAGTTAAAATTACCACCAAGTAAATATAGTTAACTGAGCTTGAAATATTTTGCAAATCCCCACCGCAAGCGATAACATATTTTTGCTAGATATTATGGTAACTTTTAAAACTATTGCCAACGTTTCAAAAATCCTTATTCTGTAAAAAAAATTTACATAATATACATTAATGTTTGACATCAAAATATATCAACTTGTAATGCAATATCGTAGACATTTAAAGAAAAACTTTATCTTTATTTAGAATAAATTTAGGAGAGTTTCAGTAGTTGAAAAACTGAAAAATGAAAAAAAAGTACATTTACTAAAAACCATCTCATCTATTCAAACTTAGTTATTCGCACTGAGATATGCGAGTATCGCAAGAACCAACTTTCTTAAAGTAACCTAACTCCTAGTTCTTTATATCTCCATTTTCCAAATCTCTTTATGAGCAGGTATAATATTAGCTTATAGAAAAGTTATAGAAGCACCGAACCGCTTGGTACATACTTAAGTATACCCACTTCACCCTCTTCAATCGTGAGGTACTTGTGTAGCTTAGTGATTTTTCCAAGAATTTTAATGTTAAAATATTCCTCATTTTTGATACTTTACATGAAATTTATATTAAAACTTTATTCATTTTCGTTCGGTTTTTATAGCTTTTTTTTTCGAGACCAAAATAAAAAAAACCAACACTGTCGTTGACAAACACATGTTATCATATTATTATCTAACATCTTTTTATTTTTCCCTTAGGTTAGATTGAAAAACTTCTCATTTATTAGCATACACATACATATATATAGACATCATAAACATATAGCTTAAGCTTTAACTTCTTCCTATGTAAATATTTCTTCCTCTCTCTCTCTCTCTCTTTCGCTTGAACTTAATGTATTCAGTTTCTTTAATAGTCCAATTAATGAGATGGCCAAAAGCCCGAAGAATAATCGAACACAATAGGTATGTAAATAATCGTACATATTTCAGGCATTGTTGAGCCATGAACATACGTATATATTTTATATATTATACATTATACAATTTTTCAAAATGTTGTTGACTTTAAGGACTAACATAAAGAATAATATAATTTCCCATCTTTTGGCCTTAACTTAATGGCAAACCAATTCCATTTATAGCTAAATGAAAAAAGAGAGAAAAATTTCGACGTAAAATCTTAATGATCAAATATACGAAAATGAAATTTCCCGCAGCTTAAATGACTCTTATATCCTGAATTTGATTATAGCCTACGTTACGTATAGTACCGTACACATATACGCATTCTTTCAAAAATAGAATTCGTTTGTCGTTTCGCCTAAAGGATATAGGCAGAAAATTTTCTTAAGAAAATTTTTTCTTTTTTTTTTCTTCTGTGTGTGTATTTTTTTCTTCCTTATCTTCATAGCCATTTAAAGAGAAGTTAGTAGACAAAGGCACTCCACATCACCACCCGTGTGTCCTTATCCACCACAGTCTTAGCCAATTTCTAGCAATGACGGTAAAAGGAAACAAAAAAGGAACACTCACAGAGAGCAGGGAATGAAAGAAAAAAATAATTAGAACGCGAAAAATATTTCGTTTATCTCATTCGTTTTCGTTCTTTCTGGCATTTGTATCCTTCAAGAGGGGAGGGGGTGGATCCACTCCAACATTTTGGGGGATGTTTGGATATGGTGGCTGATGAGAGAACAAAAAAAAAAAGAATATACAGCGACCACAAAACGAGAAGAAGTCGAAATGATTTCGTTTTGAGATTAAAACGGATTAGCTAATCTTTTGTTACTAGATACATCGTCGTCCTCGTCGTCGTCGTAGTATGGAGTCAGCGTTTCCTTTGCACCCGGTTTTCTTGTGTTTATTTACTTACTTACCAAATCCTATGTCCTACATATGAACATGTGAATGAGGTTTTATTATAACTGTTCATCTTTACCGCCAAGATCAAGAATTGATGAAGAAGTAGGGGAGAAAATGAGGGAAAGTGGAATTAACGCTTCGACAAAATGTTGTATGTAATATTCTAGCCAAATGAGGGTTTTGTTTTGCTATGTTTTTCTCATATCCAGTCTTGGGAGACGTTTTTACGAAAAATATCCCAACACTTTTTACAGTCAATTCCCTTTTAGTTGAAAGTAATTTTAAAAATAAATTGAAAGTAGCATATTTGTGCTGAATCTATGATTGCAGACAAAATTGACGAGAATGGTAAGAATCTTTGAAAATAAATAGGATCATTAATTTTTCCGTTTCAATACTTCAATACTTTGGCAATAAACAGAAAATTTGATAAGGATATGCCATACAGAGAGTATTGTTCGACATTGCAAACACTTCTCAGGTCAGAACCCCCAGAATTATAATAATGTCAAGTGTTGAATAGAGCTTTCCCAACTCTAATTTGGGAAATTTGTATACAAATCGACCAATAGTATGGGATACGTGCGTAAGCAGTTTGATATTTAAATATACATATTTCCAAGTTTCTGCAATTTTTATCAAATTCTTTTTATAATCCTATATAAAAAATTTGCAATTGAGTTGTAAAATGGTTCTGTACAATGAGTGGAAAAAAAAACAGTTGTTGCAGCTTTATTTGCTTTTATTCCGGAGTGTCCAGGTGTTTTTCTAAAAAATATTATCAGCGTTAGGGGAAGAGGATATTTCTTCGTGAAGCATTCCAAATATTTCGTCGCTAGTATTTTTCTTTTTGAATTGACCAAGTTTGTTTATGGGAAGCAAATTTTGCTTCCAAGCTTTTGGCGTATTTTCTAGTATCTTTGTATTATTAGATTAAAAAGCTCTTAGATTATGTTAAAAGCTTCTTCAGCAGCCTTAAAGAGAGAATGGCCTGGATCATCAGTTTTGTCGATTAATTATCCTTTTTTTCCTTGGCTGAAATTTTCAATTTTAATTTTTGTACGTCTTGAGTTCTAGGATCATTCTCCCGTTACATGATGGATTAGAAAAAAACAACTATGGTAAATGAGGGACCATTTTGTTAACAACAAAATATAAAACTTGGGTAAAGGAGAGATTTAGCTTACGGAACTTGTATGGCAAATTGTTAATTGAGTCAAGAATATGCGAAAATAAATTGGGTCATTAGATTAGAAGCATATCAAATAAATAGAAATAAAATGCAAGTATTTGCATTTTGTTATGGTTTTTAGTTTTCATTAGGTTTTTAATAATGTGTGCTACCACCAGCCTTCAAAATAACTTCAAAAATTCTACCTTTTAAGGATTTATAAAGAGATTCCAAGTAGACTAAAGAAATGTCACTCCAGGCCAATTTGATACCATGAATTAGCGCTTCCTTGTCACCGTATTGCTTTCCTCCTTCATGTACCTTACGTGTAAGCTAGCCCCACACATTCTCAAATATTTTAAGGTCCGAGGAGTATGGTGGCAAAGGCAGCAAGTGGAAGTTTTGGTTTGCAATAAGCGATTTTACTTCTCGGGCTATGTGTATGGGAGCGTTTTCCTGCTGAACAATCCATGGAATTAGTCCAAAAAGCTCGCTAATATTGGGAAATACTTCTTCCAGGAAGGCTTTGTATGTTTTCTTAGTCATTTGGTATCTTGGACTACCAAGTCTATGGCGCTATACAATAAAATTGAGCTCCAGACGAAAACGCCTCCTTTTTTTGCAATGGTGCCGGTTTAAAAATCACTACTCTTTCCTCAGGTGATGGAAATAATAATTATAACCATCTGACCCATCTAGGTTAAATTTTTCGTCGGAAAAAAATAACCTTCCTCCAATCATTTGCGGTCATTCCATTTTGCACATCCCAGCTCATGCGAAACACAAGCGTTGCTTCTTCCTTACGTCATAAAGTGGTGGTTTTTTCTTAAGCTTAAGGCGCTTTAAGTGTTTAGCATGGTGAATCGTGTATTTAACAGTGGATAAGCTGGCCCTAACATTAGCTTTTTTCCTATTTTTAGCTGCCGATAAAGCTGAATTTGACGCTATTCTAAGGATACTTCGCATTTCGCGAAGTCTAAAGGCAGCGGAAGTGTTTTTTTTTTATAATTTCTAGAGTAAGACGATGGTTTTTTAAATAATTACTTACACAATGATCATTTCGATTTACTTTTCGGGCTATAGCAAAGCATTAAAGACCTTTAGAGCAATAAACATCTATTCTTGCCCTTTCCTCCCCTGTCAAACATTTTTTGTTGCCCATTTCTGTTAACACTCAATCGAGAACAATTGATTTATAAATTGTACTGTTTTTCCAAAAAAAAAATGTATGCATTTCACAAAACAACATTGATTTATTCACTGCTTCTAATCTAATGACCCAATTTATTTTCGCATATTCATGACTCAATTAACAATTTGTCATAAAAGTTCCGTAATCTAAATCTCTCCTATGTCCAAATTTTATATTTTGTTGTTAACAAAATAGTCTCTCATTTACCATTGTTGTTTTTTTCTAATCCATCATGTAACGGGAGAAATATCAATTTTACTTCTCGAAAATGCCTGCTTCTAACCTTATGACCGGCAGTGTATGTCTGTCTAAATACTACTAATGAAAATACTCGTAAACTATGATGAAATAACTTTTTGTTAAACAGAGTAAACGCCTGAGGGAGTTTAGAAACTGAGCAACATAAAATCGGTTGGTTAAAAGGTAAAACTCATTTACTACTCGTATTACAAAATATAATATAGTCTTTTAAGGGAAACTACATAGATTAAAACAAATTTTTGTTAAAAGTGACATTGACGATAGTAAAAATATATATATTAGACAGGAATTTATATATGTAATATTTTAATACCTTTTGTAAATTGTTTTTTTCGAAAAAGGAACTTTTTAGATCAAAAAGGTATTTTTATTGGAAAATTCTTTTAATGCTAGGTGACTTTTAATTTTGCACCTACGACATTTTATATGTTTTTATCGAAAGATAATTTTATTAAAAATAAAAGTTTGCGGTTTTAATAGGAACTCAAAGAGTCATAATTTTGATTTCAAAATGAATTTGGATGCTATTGGCAAAGCATTCAACATTCGTGAAGCGTGGCTACATAAAGAATCTCTGTACTTAACAGTCAACTGAAATTAGGATAAAGAAATAAACTTTATTAGGAATTAAAGTATTCTTTATCAAAACAAAAAACTTCTTTGATGGAACAAATTTTTGTTAACATAGGTTCTTTTTTTTAAATTGTTAAAATGATGAACACAGACGAAATTTGTTCTCTTAAATGGAACATTAAACAAAAATCCGAAGTGTTTTGGTAGTTTTTAAATACTTAACCTAAGTCGCTTGGGATTCGATTCAACGTTTCATAAAATGAGGTAGCCTCAGATAGTTATTTTCAGTAAAATTGTATGGACTTGAAAATAAATTGTGAAAATATGGAAAACTCAACTTCAGTTGTTGGCTCTGGAAATCTCTATTTATTAGTAAATGATGTCCTGACAGTTTTATCTGCTCGTAAGGAGAATGTTTTCGTTGCACCAGACAACATTGCTCTTATTCTTTTGAAATCTTGTGGAATTAACCTTTCGGTTTTATGTTTTTTATTTAATATATTTTTAATTAAGGTGTATTTTTATATTCGTTTATTACTCATCTGCTTTTGATCGCGTTTAAAATAATGTACTGATTAAAAAACTTGAAATGTGTGTTTTAATATGCCCTGCTTAGTTGGATTGAGAGTTACATAGAGGACAGGACACAATATGTCAACATTTATGACAAGTTATCTAAGGAAATAGAGAAATTCTCAGGTGTACCTTAAGGCAGTTACTTTGGACCGTTACTGTTTATTATTTTTATTAATGACTTGTCAAGTTTCCTCTCATCTTCAAGGTGCCTTCTGTATGATGATGATCTTAACATACATACTCGTACATACAAACGGTATCCGATGCGAATAAAGTGCAAGCGGATATATTTAAAATTATTCAAGGGTATAAGATTAATGGACGTATGCAAAAATACAGAATGCTTTGTGTTTTCAATACAAGTTTAGAGTAAATTACCAGAAGGACCTTGGAGTGATTTTCGACTCAAGAATAAATTTTTCAATTCACATCGATAACATAATTACTAGAGCAAACTCGATGTTGGGTTTTTTAGTAAGAAATTCAAAATGTTTCGAGGATTCATATACATTTAAAATTATTTACACAATTAGTATTTTAAGGCTGTTGCTGGAGTATTGCAACGTTGTATGAAATAGGTACTTACACCCAGTCAAGTATCCTTTGTATAGAAAAAATTAAAAGAAATGTACAAAACTTTGCATTAAGAAAAACTTTTGGTTATTTAGGTCTTTCTTGTTATAAGAGCAGATGTGTTCTCATTGACCTAAAACCTCTCGTTTTCAAAGAAAAATTAAGTTCAATTTTTAATATGTATGCACTTGCTTGCAGTTCGCGATCAAAAAATGGTTATGTTTATATGTTCCATATCACAGAAGAAGTTATGCTTGCCAGAATCCAATTACTAATAGGTGCACTGATTTTAATATATAATATATGTATATAATTTTAGGATTTTTTGTTAACACGCACATATTTTAAACATATTATTTTTGATAATACAATAACAACAACTGAATGAAAGTTTAAGAATAGCGTAAGGACTTTGTCTTGGAGACTTACTTCTAAAAAATTTTAACTCCTGTTCTATTTGAGCTTAAAACATAAAGTAAAAATATGTTATGAAAATATTTTCTTACTCTTTTTTAAATACCAAAATTCCCAGGAAAACCCTGTACAAATTTATGAGTAATGTCGTTTAATTTAATAATGTACATTTTATGAATTTATTTTTCTTGGATATTCAGTTTTTTTTTTTTTTCAAGGAGGACACATTTTTTTATTATCTATTGCTGATAAAAGGCAAAATAAATTTTTGTTCTTAACTAAAAATTCCTGAGGAATTTTCCCTCGATCTCCCAACACTGGTTTATTGAATGTATATGTACTGTATAATACATAATGTCACTTACGGTGATTTCAAGCTCATTATCGTATGTCACAAATCTTAGGCACAGAGATTTACGTTATAAGGACTTAAAGCATCATTAACATAAAACATTAACACACACACACACACTTTTATTATAAGTACATAAGGAAACCAAAACAATTATTTTATATGAGATTTAATATCCTAAACCAAAAAAGGACACATTTCGCCATAGAAAACAAAAACAAAACAAAACAAACCACTAACTAAGCTATTCACAATGGAGTTTTTATAAATCCATGGAAAATAATGGATCAATTATTTTTCATTACTTTTCCTTTTGCAATGATCACAGTTTTGTTTTTTAAGAGTGTGCAAGATTTGTATGAATAGCCTCAAAGATAAGAGGAGAGTATAGAGTTTATTTTTACCTTAGGTCATTTGGGATTTGTTTTTGTACATTTTTGAAAATGTCCAATGTACCTAATGAGGTGTGGTTTGTTTTCTGTCAATTTTCATTGATTTTCATCAATTTAGTTAAGTCAGTTACTTAAATAGAAATAAAAGTATTTTAAGATTATATTGTTTTTTTTTTGTTGTTGTTGTTTTTATTCAATGTAAACACTTTATCTATAATGTTTAAAGTTTTTTTTGTGGGTGGAAAATGTTTGTAGATACTTTTTGTTTTATTCTTTTTCTAAAAGACTACAAATACAAATGTAGAGAAGGATCTAAGTGACATTTATTTTATCATTGATAGACTTTGAATGAACTTAATGTCATCATTATATATATTTTTGTTTCTTTATATTGATTTTATTTTTGTCTGACCTTTAGTTTGGGTAATGAGCTTAAAAAGTCTTATATCTTATGATTGCATTGAGCATAGATCAAAGATACAAATTAATTGATATAAGTAGAGTCTTTTATCAAAGTTTAGAAATATCAATTTCACATTTAATCAGTGTTAAGATAGGAATGTAATTTAAGGTCAATTTAAAAATTAAAACACAAAAACGATTCTCTGTGCTACTCTGACAGTATGTTCGTAAAAATAATTTTCTAAAAAGGTCACAAGTGGACTAAATAGCTCTTGTATTTATTAAAAAATTAGAATATTTATAATTAACAAAGTTTCAATCAATAAAGGTTAAATCGAAGACCTATTGCGGACATAAATTTCAAGTTGTCATGAGAGGAGAGGATGTAGAAGAATAAGAAACTAACTAAGAAAATATAAAAGGGTTTCCACAAAACGATATTTTAAGTTCTACTCCGAATTATGAGGTTGTTACCTTTAAGTGTAATAGTATAAAGGTGATAAACTAAAAGTATGCCAAAAAATCATATACTTTACTCAAAAAATACGTAAGCTTTTTCCGCTACACCTAAAGTTGATTTTTAGATGGCTAGATTTTTAGAAAAAAGAGAATATAGTAAAATAAATTGTTTGGCATTAAAAAGGGGTTGTCTAGCTACAAAAGTCTATTTAAGAAAAAGTCTTTCAAACAAACTATGGTCTATGTGTACTTTTTTTTAAATACGTACGAGTTTCGTGTAGAATTAAACATTTTTTTTTAGGTCTAGTTTTTAGGTTGAGGGCTATAATACTTCTCTATCGGACAAAAATTTAACTAAAGCGAATACAGATATTTTCGAAATTTTGAGTGGTTTTTCAAAATACATAACCTTATGAGGTTACTTTGATGATCATTTTAATTAAGAAATGCGTTTCAAGTTGATATGTTTTACTAAGAATAAAAAAGACTTATGAAATTCTAATATTTTGTTTTAAAACTTTTTTAAAAATTTTCAAGTCACATAAGAAGTTATTATATTGTAATTGGTTCGATTTATCGAAATTTTGACATTTTTCGACGTTTCAATATCCTTAGAATCATAATAAATCCTTAGAATGTTGTACGTTTTGGGATAACTTTTTTTCGTCAGCCTTATCTGAAGAACCAGAAAAGATATCGACTTCAAATAGATTTAGTTTTAGAAATATTTGCACCAACAAACTTAATAAATAGAAAATGTGTTTTTTTTTAACAATGAAATTAAAAAAATGTGAAAAATTTGATTGACCCCAAAAATCTCTCCAACCAATAACACTGGCGGCTTTAATTAAAATTTATAAATTAATAGTTTTTTTTTATCAAAAATAAAAACCTTTACTTTACTTTTACTGTTAAAAACTAAACAAAATATTGTAATTACTAACTTTCAGTCAATTTTTAAACAAATTTTTTACAAAAAAAACACAAGAAACTATTCAAAAGTTAGTAATATTTTGTTATTGTTTGTTACGTTTATAGATATAGATAGACGGGCACGAATGCGAATTTATTAGTAAAGTTTGCATCCAAGCCGCTTAGTTTTTTTTAAATTTTGATTTAAATTGCTCGAAACAATCGTCCTACGCATTTAAAAGATAATAAATGAGATCTGAATGAACAAGCTTTTCAACCCTGATCAGGAGTGAATTTTTGGTTTCAAGACCCAGAAGCTAAAAGAAAATGTTGTGAAATATCTCAAATCAAGAAACTCATAACATTGAAACATTTTAGTACACCTCGATAAGACCATTTCATCCATTTAGAAGGACAAGAAAAGACTCGCATATTATTAAGTGATCTTAAGGCGTTTCTAGTTAATGGTCTTTTCTTTCAAAAATTTGCTTTCGATGGCAATCAAATCAAAATAGTGTTTCAATAATAAAAATTGTATTGACATTCAAATCAAATTTCCGAAAAACTGAAACCTCAAAACCATTTTAAAACTATTTTTGTCGTAAAACATATTTTGAAGAAACATCAATAATGTAAGTAAAAAGTAAATATTTAGTCGGTCTAAATACAAGGGAGGCAAGTACCTCTTCATTTATCTCCGAATTTATACATGAATACGATTTTAAGCTTCCTATTAAAATATAAATAATAATAATATATAAAATATAATGTAGTACCCGTGGCATGATGGTTAGTGCGTTGGACTGTCATGCCAGAGGTCTTGGGTTCGATCCCTGCCTATGCCATCTAAAGTTTTTTCACGGGTACTTGACAAATTCTCCAAGAGTAAATGTTGTCATGAAAAGTGCTTTCTCAAATTTGCCGTTCGGAATCGGCTTAAAACTGTAGGTCCCCTCTATCCCTGACAACAGTACTCGCACACAGGAATGGTTGAGAGTTGTAAGTCACTAGGCCCTAGTTCTCAACGGACTGTTGCGCCGCCCAATTTATTTTATTTTATTTTATTAAAATATAAAACACTTCGATAAAGTTACACATAATTGATAAATAATAAATGTTGTCCTTTTAAGCTGCCAACAAATGGATACCTTCTTTAATCTAAGATTATTATAAAAACATTCAAATTGTTTTTAAAATAAAAAGGTTCATCACGACAAGGTAAAATTCCTAATTATTAATAAGATTATTGAGAAAACCAATAGCTAATTTTAAGATCGAAAAATAACAGGACCCTAAGACCTGTTAGTTGACATCACATTTAAAATTCGCTCTTTATTATACTCTACTTTACCCTGACACTTATTTATTATAGACAGTACAGTACACATAGACACTTTAAGTTATGGTTTCTATTTTTTAGTCAATTTAAAAGTTATGAAAGTTTTCGCTGCAAGTAGGTACTTAAAAAAAGATTAAGGAAGTTTCAAAGCATCATTTTGTGTATACAAGTAGGTATATCATTCCTTTGATAAATTGAGCTATCAAAATACTCTTTAAGTGGCTTGATTGTTCTTATAGAAGAACAAAAAAAAAAAAAAAACAAGACATAAGACTTAAGACAACCAAATGCTCTCTCTACCTACCTTTTTGAAAAATATTTATGCTATTTTCGCCATAAATTTTCAAAACTTTAGCCTATCTACTTTCTGTATATCTACCTACCTACCTTCATATATATTTAGAAATATTTTGTATAGGCTAAAATGATGAGTTGTTGGGAGTTTAACTATGGGCAAATAAATCTTCAATTGTGAACACTTAATGCTTTATGTGGTGTGATAAAGAAAGCTTTATGATCTAGTTAAAGGCTATACGACTTGTATATAGACATAACATCTCTGATTGTTGTTCCTAGTCCTATCGCTAATCAAAAATCAAACTTTTGAATAAACACAATAAAAGACGAAAAAAAAAACTTAAACAGGCACACATAATATAATGACAACGAAATAGGTACTGAAATACCAAAAGGATAGGAAAAACAGAACGAAAATGAAAACGAAAACGACAAGTAGTCTGCTCCTTTTGCTTTATAGACGAAGGATTTTCGTTTTTCTTCAATATACACGATTTTCAAGATATCTCGATATCTCCTTCCTCAAACGACGACGACGATAGAAAAGAAAAATCCAAATAAAGGTTCAAATGATGATGATTCTCAAAAACTCTACACTCTTAGGTTTTTCTTACATGTATAAAGTAAAGACAGATACGACACAGTTTCTCTCAAGGACCAAAATAAACAACAAAGATAGGATAGTAATACTCGTAATATACCCGATAGCTTGAGGCAATATTGTTTATCTGGATGGATATGGCATCATTTTGTTTCTGTTTCTCAAAGCTCGAGTACGAGTATATGCCCATTTACTTTCTACTTATTGCTTTTTATCATTGTATTTTATTTTCCCGATTATAACATTGTAACGAACAATAATTTGTATAAGTAATGTGTCCCTATATGTAATGCTTACACTACATGAATTTTCTTCGTCCTTTTCATTTCTTCAAAAAAAAAAAAAAAATAAGGAAATTAAAAAGAAAAGACACGAAACGAAAAACACTGTCACTCCCAATTCAGTCACCGAAATATGTAAACAATGTAATAATAATTATCTATGTATCTTATCTATCGTATGTATACATTGGAATTCATCGATCCTTGCTTGCTCGCTATGTACGAGGAGTATAAGTGGTAATAAATTAAAAATTCATTTTCGATTGGATCCTTTCAATCTCTGGAATTTCTGGCAGATATTAAACAAAAAATATTTATTCTCTGATTCAAATAATAATACCAACAATAATAACAAACAAAATAAAAGTTAAATTCAACATTGATTGATTGAAACTCAGGAATTTAAATTAAGAATAAAATACTTTTCTAAACTTTTATAAGTATGCTTGTATTTTATCTATTTTTGAATTGAGATTGGCCAAGAGAAATGTTATTAATAAGATTGATTTAACAATGGGAATGTTTTTTTTTGTTGTTTGTTTGTCTGTTGTGAGTTTAAGTTAATTAATGAAATAATTAAGGAAATAATTTTCGTTGTTGAAATTAAAATCATTATTCAAGGGCGTATCTTAAGTGGTGGGAAAGAGGAGGGAAAAGTTGATAAGATTGGCTCATGAAATTTGATAATTGAATTAAATGAAACATATTGTTAATTAGTACCGGATAAAAAGTATTTTATATTTAAAAAGTACTTTTTTAAAGAAGATTTTTGTGCAGTGCTTTGCTTACCATTTTTAAAGTAAAAGCCCTTTAGCTTAAATGTATAGTTTCATGGGCATTGTATAATAAATTTATATATCTGAAGTTGAAAAAAAATTCAAAATACACATTTTTTAAAACTCTTTTCCATATTTTGGAAATAATTCAACAATAAATTTATTTTAAAAATAGATTTTTAACTTTTATCTATTTTTATGTTGTTTATTTGGCCACGATTCAAATCTAGCCGAAAATCGTTTTAATTACGAAGAAAACAAATTTTATTCAAATACATAAATACATCCTTAATTTCAGGAGACTAAAATTTGATTAAACACTCAGTTTCAATACCTCCTAGAATTGAAAATGTCTTAGTTTTAAAAAATTCATATTTTCTACAAATACCTACAACTTATAATACTGGTTTACGAGGTTTCGTTCTTGACAATCGAATTTCACTATTCCAATGGGTTTTCTAAATTCATGCAGTAGCTTTTTTCAAAAATAAATCGTAAAAGTTTTTGAAATCTTCATCTACATATGTATGTTGTCAGATTTCACCTGTCTTACAAAAATTTGAAACAAACGCTTTACAATTTGTGCTAAAACGGTTTCCAATAGAAAAATGCATACCGGTTTGAAAGTAAAGTTTATTCTTGCAACGATGATAAGTCTGCGGGAATTGACGGTGTTCCCGTTGAATTTTACAAAAACTCATCTGTAAATTTTTTGGTTCATATTAATTTATTCTTTAACAGGCTTCTCGAGGAAGAATCTATTCCGAAATCTTTTTTAAGAGCATGGATTTGCACAATATTTAAAAAAGGTGATCCCCAGCGCGCAGACAACTACAGGGGCATATCGATTTTACCGTGCCTTCGGAAAATATTCACCCATCTTCTATACCATAGGTTGGCGAAATGGGTTGAAGAGAATCATCTTCTTAGTATTTTCCAAGCCAGTTTTCGATCGGGTTTATCAACAGTTGACCATATATTTGCACTCACTACTATAGTCAAAATGTTTTTAGAGAACAAAAAAAAACTTTACGTTTTTTTTTGTCGATTTAAAAGCGGCCTTTGATACGGTTAACAGGAGTTCTTTAATTTATAAAATGTCTACCCTAGGCTTATCAACAAAATTTCTCAACTTATATAAGCTTCTTATAACCGATACATCTGCTGCTGTATGGAATGGAAGTAGAATGTCTAATTTCTTCAATACAAGTGCTGGTGTTCCACAAGGTTGTGGATTAATTCCATTAATGTTTGCACTATATATTGATGACGTATCGAAAGAAAAAAAAAGGTGGTGTTAAGGTTGGTGAAACATTAATAAAAATGCTCCTATACGCGGATGACATTGTACTACTGGCTTATAATCCCATAGCTTTGCAGTTACAAATAAACAAGCTCAAGCGTTTTGTGATTTATGGGATTTAAGTATAAATGTTGCAAAGTCGAAAATCATGGTTTTCGAAAATACTCATCGAAGAACAACTTCCCAAGAGAAATGGTTTTTGCAACGCGAACCAATAGAAATAGTAAATCAGTTCAAATACTTAGGTTTCTTGATAACTCGTGATTTTCGCACACATGTAAAAGAAAAATGCACTACAGCCAAAACAGCAATAAATCTTATGTGGAGTAATTTCTTCTGCAACAGGTATGTGGATGCAACTGCTAAATATAGAGTGTTTGATGCAACCATTAAAACATGCCTGTGCTTTGCAAATCAAGTGTTTGGCTATCAAAACTTAGAAGAGTTTGAAGTAATTCAACGCTTATTTTTCAAGCGCATCTTTAAACTGGATAATTCAACACCTACATATGCAATCCATACTGAATCCGGTATGCCACAAGTATTTTAAAAAAATCTTAAATCAAATGCTGATTATATAATAAAAGTTATGAAAAGGCCTGACTCAAATCTTCAAAAACAGATATTTAAATATGCCTAAGTGCGTCAAATATCGCCTTTCAAAGAATGGAATGATCTTTGTAGCTTTTAGACACAGCGTAGACTTCGATCTCAATAATACAGCCCATACCAATTAGCAGGACTTATTCTATAGCTGTATAGGTAAAATAGATGATTCCCTGTATTTGCAATGTCTGAATAGAGCGCAAACATCGACAACTAGGCTTATATATAAAGAATTAAACCACACACTTTTTATTAGAAACTATTTTAACGAAAAACTCACTCTTAATCAAATGAGTGTTATCTTTAAAGCTCTGTTTATAGACCTCATAGAACTGACCTTCGCCCGATATGTAGTTTGTGCAACCGCAATGAAACCGAAAACGTGTATCATTTTCTTGCTGTGTGCCCAATCTTACGAGAAATCAGCAGGCTTTACTTCTCAAAGAGTTTCCTTACATTTGAAGATACAAAGGATCTTTTAAATGGTTGCTCAGGTTGGAATATTCTATGTCGCTATGTGAATCATGCCTTAGGTTACCGCAACAGTTTCATCGATTGAATTTTAAACTATTTTGAATGATGATTAAATAAAATGTTAATCTCTTTTTCTATTAAAACATGTCCTTCACTTTTTTATTTTTTTTTGTATTTATGTAAAATTTATTAAATTTGATATTATATTTTAATACTTATATATTTTTGTAAATGTTACATATATTATTTTTTTATATGTACTTTAACCTTTTCTTTCCTTTTACTAAAAACTCGTAATAAGTCAATTACGCAGACGACAAAATAATTTTTGCAAAGCTTTATAATTCTTATATCAACAAAATGTAAACAATTAGCGAGAAATAAAGAATGTATTAATAATAATAAATAATAAATATTCTTGCAACGAATTCGTTGTTTTAAAAATTCCATTATATTAAGGTTTTAAAATACAGTTATCCATTTTGCGGGTTTAACAGCAAACGTGTTTTATACACATATTAAATATTTATATAAATTTTTTATTTATAATTTTTTTTTTGTTTATTATAAAGTTTGAACGTTGCGAATTGTTGCAAGCATCGATTCTTTTGAGGTAATTTTCGACCACTTTTTGACACATATTGGGCGGTATCTCAGCCAAAACTTTACGAATGTTGGTGTTTCAGTGCTCAAGAGTTTAAGGTTTATCTGCATAAACACGGTCTTTCGCGTAGCCCCATAAAAAAATGTCCAGCGGTGTTAAATCGCATGATCTTGGTGAAAATGTCTTCTGCAATAAAGCCATATTCGCTCTAGTTGTGTGGCATGTGGCACCGTCTTATTGAAACCACATATTCTCCAAGTCGTAATCTTTAATAGCAGGCAAAAAAAAGTCGGTTATCATATGACCATAACGCTCTGAATTGACGGTGACAATCGTTCCATCGTCGTTTTCGAAGAAGTAAAGTCCAATCACACCTCCGGACCAAAGAGCGCACCAAGCTCTTTGTGGTGGATGTAATGGCCTCTCTTCAATTACTTGATGATTCTCAGAACCCCAAATACGACAATTTTGTTTATTAACATACCCACCGAGTGAGAAATGTATTTCGTCGCTGAATAAATTTTTGTTCGAAAAATCGCCGCCCACCGCCTGTTGTTCAAGGACCCATTTCAAGTATCTACGACATTGTGAATGGTCAGCTGGCTTCAGTTGTTGTGTGAGCTGGACTGGACAACAGCAGCGATATTTTCAGTACTACGAGTGAAACGACGAAAGGTCTTACAACATCTTTAACCAATCCAGTATCTTCAAATTTCTTCACAATTTCTTGTGTAGTTGGACGATTGTGTAAACCATAATCTGCTCTTAAAGCACGATATTTGGGTGTGGCAGAATCACCATTATTTTAGTAGGTTTTAACAATTTGTATGCATTGTGTGATAGTTAAACAATCCATTTTCGTAAATGACATACTTTCAACTGAAATGAAATATTTTTTTTAGACAACTTAGTTTGACAGATGTTGAATTTCAGCCATTTTCTTTTGAAACCGCAAAATGAATAACCCGTTATATTAAAAATATACTTTGAAAATATCATGAGATAGTTAAAATCGAAGTTCGGATTCTAAAAATTAACTTAAAAACGTATTATTCAAAACTATGAAAGCATTTGCATTTCTGAAAGGTTTGCACAAAACTTTATATAAGGTAAGTTAGAAAATAAGGATTCATACTTTGTAAGATCATCACATAAAATATGTGTTGTGCTTTAATTTAGCCCAAAATTTGATGTGATACAAACATTTTAAGGCTAGATGCAAACAGAAAAACAACGTCATTTTGTCGAAAAGTCCAATCAATTTTTAAATGCTTGACAAACAAAAACTATATTTTGCTACAAAAAAGATCTTTATGACAAAAACTTAATTTGGAACTAATCAGACTAATATTTTTTTGAATAACGAATTTAAATTTTGTACTTCTATTGCTTTATAAATTAATGTTTTAACAAAATGATAATAATACAGGTACCTACAATATTTATAAACATGTTTTTTACGTAAAATTAAATAAAAAACAAATCTACACTAATATTATAAAGAGGAAAGATTTGTATTTTTGTATGTAACGAATAAACTCAAAAAGTACTGGACCGATTTTAATAATTCTTTTTTCATTGGAAAGCTACATTATTTGTACCTTTTTATGTCTACCCGTGCCAAGCCGGGACGGGCTGTTAGTTTTGTTATAAAGTGAGAACTATGTTTACTAAAAAAGCTTGTGTTTATGTTTATGTATATAAGTTTCCAAGCGTAAAGAAATGGTATTCTAAAATTTTCAATCATGTGTTATTTTAAGACGTGTGGCTCTTAAGAAGAAAAAAACACACAGAATTTAATGTTATGGTCAAGAATTAGCTATTTAAAGATAAGGATTTGCCATTATGTTTTAAAAAGGACTTCGGACATACAAAATTCCAACAGAGTCACCAATTATTGTCCTTCAAGGCGTTAATCGTCTCAGGCTTAATGGCAGAGACAAGCTTCTTATCCAGGCCAGGCCCACTGTTCGATATAATTAATGCGCTCACCAAATGCTTACTGCAATAAAAGAGTTTATTGCGAGAACCGAACCATTATTTTGTTAATAAATTTGCACACTTTTCAAACGTTGTAAAGGAAATGGTAAACTAAACTGCGCTCAAGTGACACCTTTCAAAAAAAAAAAAAAATCCTTGCCCTATTAAAAACCCAACGTATCAAAAATATGTGTAATCCTCGGACACATATAATTGATTTTTCTATATAGTCCATCAGTTTTCGTCAAGGTCTAAACGGTTTGTGAAAGAAATATCCACAAATATTGTAATATGCTTGATTAGTTATGACCTCAAAAACCCAAAATTGTAAGAAGACGAGCTCACGGGTTTAGTAATTTGTATTTTTTGTGAACATTCATCCCAACCAAATCTTAATCTATATAATCATGTCATAAACAATCTCACATTTCAGACCATTTATAATAACCTTTTTGGTCTTACATTTAGGTTAATCAAATAAGTTTCGCATCTTATTTTCGTTATGCCAATTAAGTAATTTTTTTTTGAGATCAACCAAGTTTAAGTTTCAAAAAACATGAGTTTTATTTAGGAGTAAATTTTATGATATATATAAGTTGAAAACGGTTGTGTTGAAAAATTTTAAACCAAAACCTTTATTTTCTTTACCTTTGATATGTTTATTTATTTATATAATACAGACACAGAGATTTTCTCAATAATGAATTAGAAAAGTAACAGAAATACAAAAATATTATATTATATTTCTTTAAATAAGTTCAAACACATAATCCACTTAATTTTGATAAATGAACTTCTAATATTGGAAACCATTATGTAACAAGAGAAAATTGAAAGTATTTACAATTTCTATTTTTTTTTTTTTTTTGGTAAATCTATAATGAACGTTAATTATGGAGTAGAATATAGGGTGACTCTCTGCAAAATAGTTAAACCTTATAAATGATGTCTGTCAAATAAGCATTAACATTTCAAAATTTTAAAAAACTGATAATAGGATTAACGATCTTGAATTTCTCCTAAGTTTGTAGTGAAAGAAAAAAAAAAAAAAACAAAATTTTACGTTAGATTTATTTTCGTTATTGCCACCCCTGATTGTTATGCTAACTTGACATGCAAATAAGATTAAAATTCTATGAAAAAACTTAAAGCTTGGAAAATTTCCTTGAAAAATATAAATTTTAGGCAAAATTCCAAATCATTTGAGATGGACTTTCTATAAATTTACATCAGTTAATTGAAACTCAGTTTTTCATTGTGTAACAGTCTCCTTAAAACAACAAACAAAACAATACCTATTTAAATTATTTATTTATTTATTGGGGAAAATTAAAAACTCCTTCCAGACTTAACTATCAAAAGCTGCTAATTAGCTGACAATAGCCAACTATGTTCCATTGAAAAACTGTGGGTCTACTGAGCTTGTTTGGCTGAGCTTTCCCAAAAATCTTTAAATTTCATTATTTAATAGTTACCTGATTCGATTTAGCGTCTGTGCAGAAGATTCAAAATATATACCAGTGAAGAAGTCAGGAGTGGGATTGGTTAAGTCGATTTAATGGTATTTTCTACTATTACTTTCGCTACAAACCATAGACGATGACAGTTTTCATGAAAGCGACTATTACTTCATCGGACGATCGTTTTTGTTTTACACGATACGGTCGACAATTTTAAACACCGTCTGACGATGGCTGACACTTTAATTTCGAGGAAAAATGCTTAATTCATTTTAAGTATTTGTTGTAATTTTTCGCCAACAGGGCTGACAGGACAGTATTGGTAATCTTCTGTATTCAACTCAAATTTAAAGGTAAGTCAAGATTGATTACCAGTTACTTTTAACAAAAATAGTTGAATTAACTCTGGGTTGAATTAATCAATTGAATTGACCTTCGAATTTGTTAAAAAGTCGTCATCTGGATTTTTATGGGTAAAACCTTCCTTAAAACTATATTAAAATTTCTGAAATATGAAAAAGTATAAATCGTTTGTGTTTTAAAGACTTTTGTGAACTGTAAAACAATGATTTCTTCCCCTGGAAATTATAACCACGATCTTTGGGTTGTTTTTAAATATGTCAGAGCGTTCAAGTCATTTTCATTGCAATCAATTTGCATTTTGCAAAATTTAAAGTGTAGATGATTTCTAACTCATGGCGCTTCAACTTGGACTATTTTAGCAAAACTTAAACGTTTATGCATTGTACGTAGTGGAAGCTCTCAAAAGAGAAAAACTACCCGATTTTGAAAAAAATTGTATTGGTGCGAGTGGAGTGTTAGTCTTAGCCTGATGTTATAAAGTACATAGCCTTTCTTCTTAAAGAATTTTTCAAATTCGTCCAGTAATTCCTGAGATTATCATGTTCGAACAAACAAACTAACAAAACAAACACTTTAGCTGTATAATATGATTTCAAATATTTCTTTGGAAAATTTAAGAATAAAGGCATTTTAAAACATTGAGTATGACATGAAGGCAACATCCTAAGTAGTGGAAGCTCTCAAAAATTAAAAAATACCCGATTTTAAAACATTTTTTATTGGTGCTTCACTCGTGTTAGTCTTCGCCTAGTGTTATAAAGCCTATAGCCTTTCTTTAACAAACAATCTATCTAACACTTAAAGAAAAACAAGCAAACAAACAAACTCTTCAGCTGTTTAATATTATTTAAAATATTCTTTTGTCAAATTTTGGAATAAAAGCACTTTAAGACATTGAGTATAACATGAAGCCAACAAACCAGTTGAAATGTGAATCACCCTGTATGTTTGGGCACAGGAAAAAAGCTGTTAAAGTCTCCCTTAACTGTTTACAAAACAAAACATCAACACAAAATGGTTTACATTTTTTTTTCTTTTTTGAGTTTTTTTTGTTGTTTCGTCCATCTTGTCGACTTATGTAATAAGTTATTCGATCGGAAAATCTGCTTTTATCATGTTTTCGAACAACAAAACCAAATTGGCCATAAATACCAGAATACCAGTGAATCGACCATCATTCTCTTCCTTGAGAAAAAATTGAAAAAGAAAACAAATATCTAGAAGAAAAAAAAATGAGAATAAACAAAAACAAGAATAAAACACCATAACAGAAACAGAAACAGACCATCATCGACTTAGTTTATAAAAATGAAAACACAAACAATTTTTGCAAAAGTCAGAAAATAATCTGCAATCGATTTGGTACTTTTGTTGTTGTTGTTTTTGTTGCCTGATTCAGGACATTTGTTTTGTGTTATAATTTTTTTTTATTCTTCTAAATATTACAATAGCAAAAGGTCCTGTTGACTGGCGTGATGATCTTAAAATGGCATGAGGGCTGACAGAGTAGCCCATTTCGAAAAATTGTTAATTCGAAAGGCTCACCATTGATTGCCACATGCCACATTTTTCGTTCTGAATCCTGAATTCTGAATTCCAAAATGTAGTCTTTTTAGTCTCCCAAAAGCCAGATGGTGGTGAATTGAACAACATTTTAACCAATATTCCAAGAACCAGCTCGCAAAATATTAAAAATAAAATCACTCGCAAATTATACCGATGTTGTTTGTTTTTTTCTTTTTTCTTTATGGTCTTTTTCAATAAAAATAACTTTCAGCAGAACGAAGCAAAAATAAGTTTTTCTTTCTTTCTTTGTTTTGTTGGTCTTGTTTGCAGGCACACGTTTCAGGATAATTCCTCCTTTCTCAACTAGATACTGGTTTTCAAGAGTGAAAATGTGTCAAAAATTTAATTCAAAAGTGTGGAAAGAAAAATACGCCATGTCCTGTCTGTTTTTCCATGTCCAATGGTGGATAGGATGACGTGGCTGCTGGTGGCAGTGGGGTGTCTTGGTGGTGGTGGTTTAAAAGGATTAAGGATGCAATTAATGTAGACAGCATTTGCTGTGATTGTTAAAGCTGAATTTGGGTCCATCTTCTTCTTGTTTTTTGTATTTAAAAGTTATTTTTTATGTTGGTCAGTTATTATCTACTATGCCACTGTGCTATGGTGCCATGTCGCTTTCTCCTCTCTATATCTATGACAGAGAAAGTTTTTAAATTATGCACATTGGAATTTATTTAAAATCCTACGATGTCATTTCTATAAGAGATGAAGGCGAAAATAGTTTGAAATAAGAATTTTTATTAACTTAACTGAATGAATTCAAATAAGCTGATCTGGGCGTATAAATTTCAATGATTATAATCTAACCTTCAAGTTCTGCAATAGTTTTCAAAATTAAAAAAAAAAAAACAAAACTTAATAATTTTATATTAACACTTTTGTCATCACCAAAAATCTTATAGAGTTTTATGAGTTTTTTTCTTTCGATAGGGCAAAATTTTTAAGAAAAAGGACGAACTAAAACTTTATATGATTAATTTACGCAAAATTCATGACATTCAACTGTGTATCAGTTTTTTATTTTAAGTTTATTTTAACCGTTTTTGGTGGTCAGAAGAGCTGTCTTGACTGTCAAGTTAGCATCAGCAGGCGTTAATTAAAAAAAAATAAGACAATTTCTTTTCTTTTACGACAAAATTCCACAATAAACTTCATTATTAGCTTCCTTTGGTAGTATCAACATACACAGATATAATATATTTTCTTATTTATTTGGTCTAAAATATTTAATAAACAAATGTATGTAGTTTGCTTTGAAAGTTTTAAAATACTTTTTTTTCTGTAAAAATACTTGTTATAAGAAAATTAACTAATACTCTTCACAAGAACAGTTAGGGTTATGTCGTTATCTGTTATCTGTTCGTGAGAATATAAAATTTTAATTTTTTCCAAAATTTTAAAAATTACTATTCATTTGTTTAGTGCAGTAAGAATATACACTGCACAGCTCGTTGTTATTCGTATCAAATACTTATCTTTACAAGTTCTTGAAATATGGCAAGAGAAGAAATTTTCTTGAAAGTACGATTTTTTTTCTTCTCGTTTGCTAAACTGACTCTTACCTTGCCAATTTTCCAATATCCTCCTGTAAGTAGGATAGGAACGATGTTGATGGCACAATCTGGTCTGATCGATGGTAGGTGGTAAAAATAAAGCTATCAAGTGGTTTTTAAGCATTTTGAAATAGCTTTATGCTTCATCAAGGTCATGTCAACCTAATGGTCACATACAATATCATGTGACATATACAAGCTTGCTGTCAGAAGGTTAGGTGAAGTTTGGCCAGGTGAAAAACTCGAGGTTGTTGCTAAAAAAGGCATCCCTAGCAGACCAAGAGCTCGCACTTAGAGCCCCCGCAGACTGCAGACTTTTTATCGGCCGATAGTTTGGTCGGCTTCTTGATCAGTATGGAGAGGAATGCATATGCGCACACTACAGCGATTCAGTATCGGCCGATAAAAAAGTTTGATAGGCTACCCGATTACATTCAAACTAATCTGTCGGCCAACTATCGGCTGACTGTTTAATCAGTATTGGCGCATACACGTCTGCCGATAGTTCAGTTCGCTCTGTGATTTGGCGTCGTGTGCGTGTATTTTGAATATGGCGTCGCCAAAATCACAATTGTTGATTCGAGAATAGTCAGCTGACTGTTGGATAGTCTGCGCCCTGTTCACCAACCAAACTGTTTTGTTGGCTCGGTGTGCGCACTTTCAGCCCAACCCGACCAAACTATCGGCCAATAAAAAGTGTGCAGTCTGCGGGGGCTC
The DNA here is from genome assembly GCA_920104205.1 of Eupeodes latifasciatus. Taxonomy (NCBI): domain Eukaryota; kingdom Metazoa; phylum Arthropoda; class Insecta; order Diptera; family Syrphidae; genus Eupeodes; species Eupeodes latifasciatus. The sequence goes on along the minus strand of OV049925.1, from coordinate 36,100,980 downwards.
TTAAATTCCAATCGGACCTCATGGCATCAAATACATTTTCAAGATGATCAAAATCTGCAATCCATCCCTGCCGATTACCAACTGGAAGGTCGTTAAGCTTGAGGAAGTGAGGAGTCTTTATATGAGTGCCATTTTGGTAATCAATAAATAATCCCTTGCTCCTCTAAGGCCCCTTTCACACCAAACGAATCCGAATCAATCAAAATCACTCTGAATCAAGTTGAATCTGATTCGTCATCTCCACTCTTTCACACTAGCTGAATCAACCTGAATCATAAATCGCACTATTTTCTTTAACTTTTAAAATTAATAACTCCACGTCCATCTCGTATGGTTGTTGATTCAAGAATCAAGAATCAAGGAATCCGACAGGTTGAATCAAGTGCGACCTCGAATCAAACCTGATTGAACCAGATTCGTCCGGTCTGAAGGCGGGAAAAGAATCCCTTCACATTTAAACGGAGCGCTCGAAGCCGAATCTTGGTCAATCAGATTCAACTTGATTCGGAGTGATTCTGATTGATTCGGATTCGTTTGGTGTGAAAGGGCCCTAATGCGGACCAGAGGGTGGATTCAGTTTGAGTATGAGACGATCACCCTTCGTATGTACAAAAAAGATGGGGCTGTCCTAGATTGCTAGCCCCATACCCTCTTAAATGTGAACTCGTGGTTGAGAGGCCTGGAACGTCGTCTTCCCTCGCACCTGAGCTTGGCGATGTACCCATGACCTCTGCGATCACGACTCAATCGTCTACTAATGCCAACAACAGTCAGACCTCTATTGATACTGAGGACTACCTGAATATGGTTCTTCTGAAGGAGGGAGGATGAACTCCTAGGTTTATCTTCAGGTTCGGAAGATCAGAACAAGACCGTGATAAAGGTTGATCTGCCTAATTGTAGTCAAAATGCTGCAGTTAGTACTGATTAATCTCCAACACTCCATAAAGGTTTCGGCCTGACTTCTTCTTTGTTTGGCCAGAAACAGGGAAGATATTGTCCTGAGTTATGGGTTGTCCTGAGTTATGGGTTGTCCGGAGTTATCAGTTGTCAGATCCATTGTTCGAGGACTCAGGATATCTGATAAAGGTGAACCTAGATCTATGTATCTATTTTATATTTACTCCATAATTGCAGTGATAGAGATACCACCGAAGATAGGTTAGAAACAGCCAAAGGAAAATTCTGGCTAGGGTCGGCGAATCTTGGCCACGACTACCTTACCTATTAGAGAATCAAAAATTAAGCATAACAGCAGTATTTTTTTTGTGTCATACATGAAACAATAAACAAGAAAAGTCGACAATTCAATCGTGTTTAAATTTTGAATTTTTGAACTCACATTTGGCACAGCCAAATAATTTTTTCTTTTAGTTTAAAATAAAAAGTTCAAAAAAATGTTAAATTACAAATCAAAATGGAAACGAGATGCCATCAAAATGCCAAAAGTACTTTCCATTTAGATGTTTTATTTTGAATATTCCACTACTTGAACAACTGTCACATTTGAATCTGACATCTTTTGACAATTGATAAGTAAAAACTTGACCAATACAATTAACTTGTCTAAATTCATCACAAAAATGGTTAAAATTATGGAGTCACAGTTTAAAGTTTTCCAACAAAAATTCTGACCGTGTTGTTTCTAGAAGAGCTGAATATAATAAGCCTCAGGTGAAAGAAAGACCTTTAAGACGAAATTGATGAAATTATCTATGACATATAGAGAGTCACAAATATGGAAATAGGTTATTTAAAAAACGATATTTTGCTAAAATCGTAGCAATGACGTTTGACTGATATTGGTCTTTAATTTTTGGTGACATACCTTCGTCCTTTGAATCTTATAATTGTTCCATTGAATCGATTTCTTTAAAATAAATGTTTTTAAGGTGTAACTATTTTAAAGAATAAAATTTCCAAAATATTACATAAATTAATAATTTTAATATTGAAAAAAAGTGTTGAAATTGAAAACACAAGTATTTGCATTGAAAAGCCTCCATTAAGTGCTGCCAAAAGTAATAAACGTGAAAAATTTGGTTGCCTGAGACTTAAATATCTCGGGAACAAAGACAGATATTAAGATTAAACTTATTTTATCATATGCAAAATATTGTTGTTAGTTGTTTATTAACTTCCCATAGGAAGTTATTGTAATGGGTCCGATTTGACAAATTGAAAATTTTGACATTTCTCGACGTTTCAAGGTCCCTAGAGTCGAAATAAAAGATTTTTAGAAAGATGTCTGTGCGTGCGTGTGTACGTACGTCCGTACGTCCGTACGTCCGTACGTTCGCGACGTTTTTTTCGTCGTCCATAGCTCAAGAACCAGAAGAGATATCGACTTCAAATAAATTTTGTTATACAGATAATAAGGCAGAAAGATGCAGAAAGGGCTCTCAAGAAAATTGCGTGGGTGGTTTTTTTACCATAGCAGTTTAAAAAAAAGGTGAAAATTTTGGTTAACCCTAAATATCTCATGAACCAATGACGCTAGAGACTTGAATTAAATTTTGTATTATATATTGTAACGTGATACAAAACAATTATATTTTTGGAAAAAAATTCAATTAACGGTTTTTTTTATAAATCAAAAAAACTGAAAAAAAAATTTGTCACTTCGAAAATTTTACGACTAAAATATGATTTCATCTCCAAAACAATTTTGTGCAACGAAGAATAATGTTTTTGACATCTGATAAAATTTTGAGAAAAATCGAATTGACAGTTTTTTTACAAAAAATAAAAACCTAAAAAAAAAAATAAAAAAAAGTTGGTAAAAATTGAGTTTTGACTCAAATATCTTTTCAAAACTTTGAGATATTAGCTTTAAACTACTTTTATCTTTCAAAAAGTATTGGTTTTAACATTCAGTAAAATTTTGAAAAAAATAGAATTGACAGTTTTTTTACAAAAAATTAAAAACCGAAAAAAAAATTTAACAAAAGTTGGTAAAAATTGATTTTCGACTTAAATATCTTTTCAAAAATTTGAGATTATGGCTTCTAACTAATTTTAACTTATAAGAAATATTGTTTTCAACATTAGGAAAAATTTTGAGAAAAATCGAATTGACAGTTTTTTTACAAAAAATAATAACCTAAAAAAAAAAATAAAAAAAAAGTTGGTAAAAATTGAGTTTTGACTCAAATATCTTTTTAAGACTTTGAGATATTGGCTTTAAACTACTTTTATCTTTCAAAAAATATTGTTTTCAACATTCAGTAATATTTTGAAAAAAATAGAATTGACAGTTTTTTTACAAAAAATTAAAAACCGAAAAAAAAATTTAACAAAAGTTGGTAAAAATTGATTTTCGGCTTAAATATCTTTTCAAAAATTTGAGATTATGGCTTCTAACTAATTTTAACTTATAAGAAATATTGTTTTCAACATTAGGACAAATTTTGAGAAAAATCGAATTGACAGTTTTTTTACAAAAAATAAAAACCTAAACAAAAAAATTAATAAAAGTTGGTAAAAATTGATTTTCGGCTCAAATAGCTTTTCAAAAATTAAAAATATTGGCTTCAAACTTATTTTATTTCAAAGAAAATATTGTTTTTTATATTCAGTAATTTTTTTATAAAAATCCAACAGTCCGTTTTTTCATAAAAAAAAATAAAATCTACAAAAAATAGAACGCAAATTTGGTAAGAATTGATACATTTAGACAAACTTTTAAGCAAGACAAATCGATAGACGGGATGGGAAGTTATCAGTGTGGGTCGCATCCCAGCCTCTTTTTTTAAATCATATTAACAACTTTTATTTTACTAAAAACGAAGACCTACAAAAACAACTCAGAACTGATACAAAATAGTTTTCAAATCAACTATCTTTAGAGGGAATTAAGGTATTCAAGTAAAACTTTTTTTATCTGACATAAAATGTTATTTTTAATATTTTTAAAAACTTTTAGAATGAAAAGTTATTAGTGTGCGTTGCATTCCAGGCTCTTTTTTAAACTACTTTCTACTCCTTCTTTTTTATTAACTTAAAATAAGGACAAAACGTACATGCTGTTTTAATTTTCTACCATTTTGACAATTTAATGGACAACATTGGATTTTATTTTATTTAAACAAAAAAAAAAAGGAAATAATAATAAAATGGCACCCAAAACTTTTAAGCTCCCTGACTGAAAAATTCTTACACATCATTAAATGCCTACCATTTTGATATCGACAGCAAAAATCCTTTTATCATTTAATCTAGGCCTGTAAACAGCTTAATCATGGGATGCAAAATTTTACATCATTGGTATCTTTTATTATCGTTTTTGAAAAAAAAAATATTCCAAATACTCGTAATCCTTGCCAAATTGTTAAAGGATCCCAAAAAAACATAATGGAAGAACATTCTTTTAACACTTTTTATTTATTGTTGTTGTTATATTGAATTCTTCTGTCTATTGACAGCTCAATGTTTGTACATATTATTTATAATATTTCTGTATTTTCCCTCGCTCTCACTCTTTCAGAATCCCACTATTTTGCTTTTCATGTTTTTTGTTAATTTATATTCTAGCGGATAAAAATCGCGAATTATGCCGCATAGTCGCTGCCAGTTGGTTTTCCGTGAATCAACGCCCGCCACCGCAATTTATAATACGTATCTAAAAAAAAAACAAACTTCAATAGATCTCTGGCAGGAGAATCCTTTTTCGATTGTTAGCAGGTATATGTAGGTGCTTTATATTTTGTTTTGCATGACGGCTTTAAATTTGAAACAGCTGACAGAAGGTGCTTTGATATCATGCCAAACATTTTGCCATTACATAGTTAGGAAAGGAATGTATAATATTTTTGCCATAACCTTGTTTAAGAACTTTGAGTATTATCCTATACTCCCCGTATCGTATATTATAACAATGAAAGGTGTTCCTTTTCTCTGAATTCATGTGCTCGTGTAGATATTGTTATGGTAAGGGTAAGGGTACACTTTTGTTATGAATAAGAACTCGCAACAACTGCTTCGGAACGCTTTTTGTCTAGATATGGGGTACGTACCGTACATTGCCTAGGTATGAAAATCAATAAACATTTTGGCGAAAGAAAAAAGAAATTAAGTTAACTTCTTTAGAATTTCTTTGAGGAATATTGACATATTTTTGTGGCAAGGATATACTTTTTTCTTTTTTTTGCTAGACGAACATTTTCTATATATCATTTTTCTACTCCACTCCGTTTCGCCATAAAATTCAAAAGCAATAAAAAAGTGTTGTATATTTATATATAATATAATATAAGGAATGGGAGAGGGAGTTATGAAAAGATGCGATGTCGTTAATGCGATTTTATGATTTTTGAAATATAACAATAATTAGATTTTAAGTGGATGATGAAGATAATAATATATAAGAAGGTTTTTCTTTTTTTTATTTTTCTACATAAATCGGTGTTCAACGGAACATCTTTATATAATAAAGATGATGGAAAAAAGGACAAATTTGAAAGAAATTAAATACGCTTGTATGGGTATAGGTAAAGGTAATTTAATGCTTACATTGAATTTCTATTGTTGTCGTCATAAAGTTTGTTAATGATTGTTTAGTTACGACTTTTAAACACGTTTCGCTTTATATAATATTGTGTACCAATGTATATTTATTTCAAAGAAGATATTAAAGCTATTTAGCTGAAAGTGGGGAGGTTTCTTAAAGTTATACTGAATTATTATTATATTATGATGTATAAGAGCTGTTTAGTTGATGTTAAAGTAATAACAATAAATATAATTGGATTGAAAGCTGAATTTCTATGAAATTAATATAGTGATCCACTTCTTTTCATTATTTGAACCTCTTTTTTTAGTACCATGATAAAATACATGGTTTTCCAATAATAGGTTTCATTTTGATTTAAAAAAAAAAAACATGAATTTAGGAGAATTCAATGAAAGTTTATTTCATTGTAAAGTAAACGGAATTTCATTTAAAATAGAAAGCGATACAGCACGATATCCTTTTCATGAAATTTTCAATGACCAATTTGCAAATTTGCAAAAATTTATCTTATTTTATTTGATTTGCAAATAAAGAAGTGTAAAAGTGGTAAATCACAAGATCTCCTCACCAATTTGGACCATTTTTTCGAGAAATAACACTGTTAGGAAACGTTTACCCGTATAGTACCTACCCGTGGTGTGATGGTTAGTACGTTGGACCGTCATGCCAGACGTCTAAAATTTAAACCCTGCCTGTGCCATCGAAAGTTTTTTTTTTAACACGGACACTGCCTCTTGCGAGGAATTGACAAATCCTCCAAGAGTAATTCTTTTCATGAAAAGTGCTTTCTCAAATTAGCCATTCGGATTCGGCTTAAAACTGTAGGTCTCCTCCATCCCTGACAACATTATTCGCACACAGGAATGGTTGAGAGTTATAAGTCAATAAGCCCTAGTTTTCAACTGAATTGTTGCGCCACCTTATCTATGTTATTTATTTAGAAAACGTTTAATGAAAAAATTGCGATTGTTTTGTTGGACTTCATTTCATGCACATCAATATCTTTCAATTACGGCCATATAAAATCATTTATAGTAGCAGCCACAAGTTTTGAAAGGAATTTCAATAACAATTATTCTTGGATTTTCTAAAGACTAAATGCTACAATTCTGCTTAGTAAGGTAGTGGTAGCTTTCAAGGGCCTTACCACTAAAAATTATTTTCGATTATGCATTTCAGTGCATTTCAAGGAATACGATAAGATACGACGTTGATAATAATCTTGAGTTCTTGTATTAAATTAACTTTAAAAGCTTGAAGACCTATGGAAGTCCTTGGTTATGTGTTTTAACATTACAGAATAGAGACACAGCACCTTGAGTGACTAGACTATATAAAGTGATAACTACACAAGGCATTAAAACAAGACAGTGGAAAAATAAATACAGACAGAAAAAACACATGATAAAAGCATGTGGAAGGTTTCGAGATGATCCTCCGCATATGTCTACTAAATGCGCTCACTGATGTTTGATTTTAACTTGGCCGTTGTCTAAATGTAGTTTAAATGTTGCCTCATTTGAAAAATCAACTAAGTATCGACAAAGCTGGTTTTATATTTAGCTTTTCTTGAGCAGTACACAAGATTTGAATTCTTCACTTCACTAAGTTTAAACAGTTTGTGTTTTGTTTCACTATTGTCCCCCAAAACGGTGCTTAATCACAAACCAAAAGTCACTTTATTTTTCTAACTGTGTCATTTAAGTAATGACGTAATTTTCATATGTTTAAATATGACAGTTTTAAAATTCACAGCTGCAAGCTTTTCAAAATGAAACCACTTATTGAAAAAAAACCCTAAATTTGTTAGGAAAACCTATCGATTAAAATTGTCAAGTGTATATCATGGGTTCTCTGAGTGTTTTAATTTCCCATGATTCTGGCGCATAAATTGGGCTGAATTTGAGATATGGCATAAGTTCTACTTGGTTATGAATTCGCATCACCTTAACGTGAGTTGACAATGCTCTCGAATCAGCTGGTCCATAATAATCCACATTGCGGTGTCATATGAATGATATTTATCATAGCATCGAAAATAAGTTGGTTATCAACGCCATTGACGTTCGAAATTCGTCTTATTAAAAAATATATGGACTTGTGTACATTCATGTCATACATGGATACATTGAACACTCTTGGATTTCATATTGTCTTTGTATTTTCAAAATATTAGCGTCATCCATCCAATGAAAGCCTTCTTTCCATTGTTCCATATTTTCATTAATAAGAAAACTCACGTCTATTTCTATGATCCTTTAATTTAGATTCTCTGGGTAAGTCCGATAGGTTTGTAAAGGAATGCATTCTTTTGGGAATGCAATCATTCTAAATCATTTATTAAATTAACTTAAAGATAGCATTCATGGAATTCACATAAAGATTGCGATTTAAAATACCTAATAATTTCACCTTAAAAAGATTGAAATCAATTGTTTGTTCAATCATTTGACTACAAGCAAGTGATTGCAATCATTTGAGACTCCATGCATTCTTTCGAAGTCTTCGTTACTTAAATTCTTTACGTTCGCTTGAAGTCCTTGCATTCTTTTATATTAACAATCTCTTGGCAAATTCAATGAATGCAATAATTATATTTAAGTCATAAAAGATTGTATTCCCAAACGATTGCATTCTTTTACAAGCCTGGGGTCTGGTTGTATGCCCTGGTGATGATGAAAAGAGTATTGTGGAGTGGTCTGCGAACAGCCAAGGTCTTGTGATTGATGCGAAATAAATTTTTTTCTTCTAAAGATTATTTGTGTGGCAAGTCAAGGATTGCTTCAACAAACGTTCAGATGTTGGTTTTAGTTCAGTATATTGCAAAACGTATTATCGGTTGAACGATCTGGCAACCATTTTCCTAGATCAATTATTATTTCTAAACTCTAATCTAACGACGATGGTTTTGTTACACATCAAATTAAATAACTGAAAACCAATTAAACAAAGGCAATTTCAACAACAATCCCACTATCAACAATCAAAGTTCAGAAGCATATAGCTCTTGTAAAATCTTTTTTTAGATTCATGAAGAAAGCAGACAATGGAATATTTGTATATGAATAATTATTAATGGAATCTTGAAAAAAATGCCATCAAAAATTATAAATTTTTCAATTAACTCATATTTTTTTAATATGAATTCGATAAAATGCTTTGCATTATTTTTCAACATTTATCCAAACCTTTAAAATGTCGAATAAAAACATTTCCTAAAGTCTCGCCATCATCATCGTCATTTTTTCATTTATCTGCTGATGTCTGAATGCTCTGATGATGAGAGCTTAGAAAATTGTCAACGAAAATTCATATCTGTTTTTATGGTATACTGGTGTGTGTTCCAGTTTACCACCGCACTACCCCTCGCCACTTAGCCGGACGACATATTTCCATGAAAACATCAAATGAAATGTCAAGGAATGCATTTTTTATGGTCACTGCTTCCCGTTCACTTCAATTTTTCTTTATATAAGAATATTTGTGTATTATAGTATGCGTTGTCATCGTTAAAAACAAGGACACTCTAGAAATATAAATAAAACAAAACAAAATATATTTATAAATATATACCGGGACTGGACGCCCTCGCTGTTCTCTGAAGTAGGAGGTATACAGTCCTGGAAGAGAGTTTCAGTTTTTGTGTTTTTTCATTTCAGTCCCCATTTTCTTTTGAATTTTTTAGAACATTTTTAATCAAACGTGAGGAATGCATACAATTTGTCTGTGTTGGTAAAATGATAAGGGGGATGTTTTTTCTGCTGTTCATCATTTGCTGAGTGAAATATTTTTGACCTTAAATACTTGGCTGGATTCAACTTCTGATGGACGAATGATATAGCTACAGTTTTGTTTCCTCAGTCCCTCTCCCAAACTCTCTAAAATGTCCTTCGAATGATAGTGAACAAAAAAAAAATTAAATATAAACTTCCTTAAGACCAAACGTGAATGTCAAATTCGAATAATGCCATTATATCCGGTCAAAGTTGTGACATAATTATATCTATTATCCTGAATTTCCTTACTTAACGTAGGCATTTAAAATATTTGTGTCTCTTCGCTTTTGTTTAAATTCTTTCAGCATTCAAAACAGAAACAAAAAATTCCAGTGGAACTTCCAGAGACAGAAGGATATACAAACTTTTAGTGAATGATATTTTTTTATTTACCATGAAAGGGTAGGTATGTAGTGTAGAGGAACCAAAGGAGGCAGGAGAAGGTTAAAATAAAAGTTTTTCAATTTTCCACACGCCCATAGCTTGACTTGTTTTACGTAAGCGATGACCTTTTGTATAAATTTTATTGTTGTTTGCCCCCCAACTTAGTATCTTCTATACTATACTGCTACTTCCTTTCCTCTTTATCATATATGTATAGCTGTACCTCGTATATACTGTCCTGTTTGTTTATTTCTTGCAGGACTTAAGCGAATGATGCTGTACTTGCTGCCTTGCCTTATTCATTTTGTTTTGTGTTGTGTTTTGTGTTTCTATCTTGCATGACATGTTTTTGTATCTTTTGTTTTTTTTCCAAATTTACAAATAATAAAGAGAAGACAAAGCAGGGAAAGATATTTTTGGTTTGTTTCCGGAAACTCGAGGAAACAGGGTAGAATTTCGTTCATCATGGCGGATTTGTAAACATAAAGAAAACACGTCGACGTGATGTGTTCTTGTTCTATAGAGGTACAGCAGGAATGTAGAGACACCGACCACCACCGCCGACGCTGCCACCTCCACTGCCAACCTGATGCCTTTGTATTTTTGGAAAGTTGTATTATTTGATGTTAAACTAAGAGTTTCAATACTAACTGCCATTCTTTTGTTCTTGTGCTTCCTTCCTTTTTAGACAATTGTTTTAAAATGGAAATTTAATAGAGAGATGATCGTCATTGAAATTATGAAGTGTACCAACTTTGTTCACCTGTCTACTCTTCTAAACCTATTTATACCAACCTTTGTGTAGACTGTGGAGGCGGTGATTGTGGGCATTTACTTGTAGATAAATACAAAAAATTAAAAACATTTTTGAGTGTCCTTCTTTTGCTTTGTGGGGGAGATTATAGAATTAAGATCAAAGATGATTTCAGAACATTTTCTTTCACAGATTAAAAAAAAAAATATCTTATACAACAGATAAGCCTTAAATCAAAATAGGAAACGGATGAAATTAATTCAATTATTTATTTGTCTTACAATTTCGATTGGTTATGTATTGCGAAAAATTGAATTTATTTTGATTTTTTGGAAAAATTTCAGCTAATCGAATTTTTCAAAAAAAAAAAAAACTTCAGAAAAAGCTAAAGAAATAAAGACATTTTCGTATCTATCGTGGAGAATGGAGAAAACTTCAGAAAAAGCTAAAGAAATAAAGACATTTTTCGTATCTATCGTGGAGAATGTACGTACTAATGTATGTATGTATGTATGTATATGCAATTGAAAAAGAAAAGAAAATATGAATTTGTATCCTTAATCCGTCTCAATATTAAAATAAACTTGGCACATGAGTTCTTTCATTGTCTTATTTCATTTCGACTTTAATGTTTGCCATGGGAATGCGTCATTTTCCCGGGGTAAAAAGTAGCCTATGTCCTTTCTTGGGTATCAAAATATCTCCATACCAAATTTCATGCAAATTGGTTCAGTAGTTTAGGCGTGATTGATTTACAGACAGACAGACAGAGTTACTTTCGCATTTATAATATTAGTATAGATTAGAACAATTGTTTAAAAAATTAAAATTATTTTAATCGCTTCATTAGTTCCTGAGAAAATTTAAAAATAACGTTTTTAAGCGGGGTACCCTTCTGAAGCAATACAAACACAATATAGTTTTTATTTTGAAAGAAGCCAAGTTGAAAAGAATTAAGGAAAATTTAGTAAAAATCTATGGGAACGTTTTTCAGCAGAATTGAATTTTCGATGACAAAAATGAAAAAATCGCCTAAAGCCTAATTTCCAAGTTTGTTCTCAATCCACCCAATAGTTAAGACCGTAGATACGGGGACAGACAGACAGGCGGGACGCATTTTTTTTTACTTCTCTAACATTGTAATGTCGTGTTTAAGTTTAAATCTCGAGTTCGAAATACAATACTTTTCATTTATGTAGTTCCTATATGCTACAAGTAAAAAATATAGAAAAATTAAAGTGGATAAATTCGTTTTTTTTTTATTTGGACGACAATTTAAAGCTTTTAAAAAAATACTTACCAAGTTTTGAATAGAAACATCAAATTAAAACCAAATAATAAATTATTTGTTAATTTCTTTGTTAATGACTTTTGAAAAGGAAGTTATTGTAATTGTACCAATTTTTCAAACTAAAAATGTTAACACATCTTCACGTGTTAAGGTCCCTAACATTTAAATCAAAGGTTTTTAGAGGGATACGTACGTACGTTCGTAATACCTTTTCTCATTTCTCATATCAAATAAATTTAGTTGTATAGAAAAACAGATGCAGAAAGGTCTTTAAAAAAATTAAGCACGTGATTTGTTTACGATAGTATTTTGTAAAAAAAAAGCAGCTACATTTAAATTGTATACCTATTATATATTTTAACGTGACAACTTTAAACTCAATCATTGATACCTCGTATGTTCAGTTAAAAATAAGATTTTACATCGAAAACATTGTGTGCATTAAAAAACAACGGTTTTTTATATCTGTTAACATTTTTTTAGAAACATCGAATGGAAAAAATTTTTACAAAAAATAAAAAAAAAGCTTTTACGAATTGATTTCCGACTCGAATATCTTAGTCACAATTAAAGAAGTTGGTTTCAAATCAAATATACAGTTAAACGAAAAAAAATAATCTCAGCAAAAACATAGCGGTATATTATCAAAATAATAACAACACATCAAAAAGTATGACTGCGCCACTTTTTTGTAACTCAGTGTATAAGCTAATTTTTTCAATAAAATTTTTACAAATTCAAAAAAATTCTTAAAACTAGTTTTAGGTTAAAATATCTTGGAAACAAAAACAGATATTGAAATAAAATATTCAAAATAGTGTTGTTAACTTTTAGTCAATTCTTTAGAAAAACCCAATTGACAACTTTTGTTTACCAAACAAAAAAAAACTAAAACCTACGAAAACAACTAAAACCTGATAAAATATGGTTTTCGACTCAAGTATCTTGATAACATACAAAAGATATTTTATTTCAAATCTTTTTCATATTACTCATCAAAATAGTAGTAGTAGTAGTAGAAATGGTGGCCACGAGCAGTCTAGCTTGGTGACACAATTAGCGCTGAGTTGCGCCGTTTTGATACCATAAAATACTCGGTTGACCTATAAAGATAAAAGGGGGAGAGAAAAATACGCCTCAAATCCACTTTGTTGCGTTTAGAAAGGAGATCAAATCTTTGATATCCAGTTCTGAGAGCTAATTGAGGTCGTTGAAAAAGGACTTTCCCAATGTTTTGGCTCTCGTTTTGGCTAAGGCGGGACACTTGCATAAGAAGTGAAGAACAGTTTCTTTTTCTCGCTGGTCCTCACAACTACGACAGAAAGTATTGTGGGGGATGCCCAGCTTAGATGCGTGTTATCCAACAGGCCAGTGTCCGTTGCATGTAGCAACGACCCTGGCTATGTCTTGCCTGGGTCTGCAAATGAGATTATTAGTACGGGATTTGTTGTAGGTGGGCCATATCCTTCTAGATATGATACAGTTGGTAAGGCTGTTCCACCTGTGGTTTGATTCAGCGAGGAAAATAGAGAAGATCTTGCCCTTCATAGCACCAAGAGGAATGTTGACTCTTTCCGCGAGTGAGCTATGAAAGGCTGATCCTTGCCTAGCCAGCTCGTCAGCTCGTTCATTGCCCTCAAAGCCTCTATGACCCGGAATCCAGATGAGAGTGACCCTGAGTCCAATGTTCATGCTCGCTAACTCACTTCGGCATTGTTGAACCAGTTTGGAGGATGAAGTGGACGAGCCAATCGCTTGAATAGCCGCCTGACTGTCCGAAAAAATAGCTGTATTGCGGTTTTGATTTGGATCTAGTTTTAGTAACTTGCATGCTTCCTTGATCGCGAGTAGTTCAGCCTGAAAAACACTAGCAAAGTCAGGAAGTCGCAAAGACCTGGAGACATTTAAAGACTCGGAAAAAATTCCTGCACCGACTCCACACTCCATCTTCGAGCCGTCAGTGAAAATAGTTGTGTCGAAGCCTCTCGTCACTAAGTCATCATCCCATTCATTTCGAGATGGGATGATAATTTTAAAATCCTCACGAGGTCCACGGTAGGGGTGCAGTAGTCGGTTTCTGTCGAAAAGATGTCCGCTGGGATGAGATTAGTGATATTACTATGACCAAAGGGCCTAGAATACAAACTATTCGATTCCCTAAGTCTCAACGCGCTGCAAGATACTAAGTATTTGATATGCAGGTCTATTGGTAAGAGGTAGAGAAAAACGTTTAGGGCGTCCGACGGACATGAGCGCAAAGCTCCCGTGGAGCCAACACTAGCTGTTCTCTGAACCTTTTTTAGTTTAGTTATATTGTAGGCTTTGCTAAGCGCGGGCCACCAAACAATCGAACCATAGGACAAGATTGGACGTACCACGGCTGTATACGTCCACAAAATCATCTTCGATTGCAAACCCCACTTTTTGCCAAAGGTTTTATTGCAGGCATAGAAAGCTATGCTGGCTTTCTTGACCCTTTCTTCGATATTAAGTTTCCAGTTTAACTTTGGGTCAAGTATTACTCCCAAATATCTAGACAAGGAAAGAGTTTCACCGTTGAGGCGGGGAAGGGTGAAGGGTGGTACTTTTGTTTTCGTAGTAAAGAGCATCAGTTCAGTTTTGCTTTTATTGACACCCAGGCCACAGCTTGTAGCCCAGTTGCTTACTTTTAGCAATGCCATCTCCGTAATCTCACTAATCACAGAAGTGTACTTTCCTGATACCAGTATCACCAAATCATTTGCGTAAGCAACGGCCTTCACACCACAACTTTCCAGTTAAAAAAGAATTTTGTTCATGACCAGAAGCCAAAGAAGAGGGGACAGAACACCCCCCTGAGGTGTTCCCCTGTTTACGCACCTGGTCAAGTAAGTGTTACCTAAGGTAGCTTGAATTTTTCTATCACTGAGCATGGAAACAATCCAATTTCTAATGTAGTCCTCTACACCCTGATCAACCAGTGATTCTTGAATAGATTCTGTTAAGACTTTGTTGAAAGCTCCTTCTATGTCTAAGAAGGTAGCGAGAGTAAATTCTTTGTAGTGTATGGTTTTTTCAACTGTACGCACTACCTCATGTAAGGCTGTCTCCGTAGACTTGCCCTTAAGATAAGCGTGTTGAGAACTCTCAAGAGGGCATACATCTAAAATGCCTCTGATATGGTAGTCAAGAATGCGCTCCATTGTCTTAAGCACGAAGGAATATTGTTAATAATTTTTTGTAAGGCTTTAGACATATCATCAGCTCCCAGTGTTTTTCTAAGTTTTTTTTTTTTTTTTTTTAAGGTTCCTTAAAATTTTAGAATATTTTATAGTTATAGGAAATATATAAAAATTGAAATAAAGTCATTTTTTGAATTTTAAACATGAATGGATTATAAAAACTTAAGTATCAGGGATTATTAAAAAAAACTTTTACTAAATAATCTTTAAACTACGAGTATTTACACCTACAAATTCATTACTTGATTTTATTCATCAAGATTCTGGGAAAATAAGATTTTCTAAAAAAAATGTAAAATAATTAAATTTCTGTCTCAATTCGAATATTGTAATAATAAATCGATTTAGTGAAATCTCATTTGGTTGATTGATTTGTTCATAATACATTTGTATATAAATGAGCCCTAAAGTACTTAAATAGGCTGTCAATCTTATACAACACTCGTACAAAGGTTTTCGATTAGCGACACAAATTTACAGAGAATTAATTCAAAAATACCAACAATTTGAGGTAGTAGTCTTAACTTCGGTACCATTAATTTTATACGTTCTAAAGTTTCCAATATTTGACTAAATTAATAAATGTTATTCATTAATAATACGCATCAAACAAACTATACTATAATAGCGTATGCTTTATATCAAATAGCACATAAAGTATACGTTGCACAATCATATTAAATTTAATTTTCTACTTATTATGGAGCATATAAAATAATGAACATTTCACATCTACACATATAAATAAATGTATCTTTTATTTACTTAGCTCGATATCAACTTCAGTAGGTTGGTATATATTTTTAAATACGAATGATTCAAGTATAGGGGTTTAAATGTGTTTTGTGGTTAATAAACGTGTACTCTTTAGAAAGTCTCATTAGGGAACATAATAGAATCATTGCCATTGGCATTACAATTAACCAAATGAATGAACATTTTCATGCGAGTCAAAACATTAGCATTATGTTGTATGTATATACTAGTATGTATGTAAATAGAAATGTACATTTAAACTAATAATTTATTTTCCTTGATATTGTCAAAACTTAAAAGGTACAAAAGGATAAAACAATATGGTTGTGCGTAAGACTTTGGTTTTATCTACGAATGTTGTGGGTTTTGCATTGAATATAAGCTTATAATTGAAGAAATTAATAATAAATTAGAAGACATTATAAGTCTGAAATTAATATCTCAGGTATAAAAGATAAAACCCCAATCCACATAAAACGGCTTAAGTTGTTATACTATATGGTTCATGGGTTGCTTATCAAAAACTTTGTATATGTGTACGCAAACTATAAGTTCGCGAAAGTTGGATCATACTTTAAGAGAAAGAGATTCAAAAGTTTTCTTTATTTTTTGTTTTGCGAAAATATTTTTTGTTTGAGTGAAGTTAAATATACTTTTTTTAGATAAATAGCTAAAACTTTGAAAAATATGTCCTATTTGAAAAAAAAAACAGGTTGGGATGCGACCCTCACTGATAACTTTCCATCCCGTCTATCGATTTGTCTAAATGTATCAATTCTTACCAAATGTGCGTTCTATTTTTTGTAGATTTTATTTTTTTATGAAAAAACAGACTGTTGGATTTTTATAAAAAAATCACTGAATATCAAAAACAATATTTTCTGTGAAATAAAATAAGTTTGAAGCCAATATTTGTAGTTTTTGAAAAGCTATTTGAGTCGAAAGTAAATTTTTACCAAGTTTTAGTATTGTTTTTTTTTAGGTTTTTATTTTTTGTAAAAAAAACTGTCAATCTTACATTTCTCGAAATTTTACCGAATGTTGAAAACAATATTATTTATAAGATAAAATTAGTTTGAAGCCATAATCTCAAATTTTTCAAAAGATATTTGAGTCGAAAACCAATTTTTACCAACTTTTGTTAATTTTTTTGTTTAGGTTCTTATTTTTTGTAAAAAAAACTGTCAATTCTATTTTTCTCAAAATTTTTCCTAATGTTGAAAACAATATTTCTTATAAGCAAAAATTATTTAGAAGCCATAATCCCAAATTCTTGAAAAGATATTTGAGTCGAAAATCAATTTTTACCAACTTTTGTTAAATTTTTGTTCGGTTTTATTTTTTGTAAAAAAAACTGTCAATTCTATTTTTTTCAAAATTTTGCTGAAAGTTGAAAACAATATTTTTTGAAAGATAAAGGTAGTTTAAACCCAATATCTCAAAGTCTTGAAAAGATATTTGAGTTAAAAATCAATTTTTACCAACTTTTATTATTTTTTTTTAGGTTTTTATTTTTTGCAAAAAAACTGTCAATGCAATTTTTCTCAAAATTTAATCAGATGTCAAAAACATTATTCTTCGTTGCACAAAATTATTCTGGAGATTAAATCATAATATTTTAGTCGTAAAATTTTCGAAGTGACAATTTTTTTTCTTCAGTTTTTTTGATTTATAAAAAAAAAACCGTTAATTGGATTTTTTTCCAAAAATATAATTGTTTTGTATCACGTTACAATAATATAATATAAAATTTAATTCAAGTCTCTAGCGTAATTGGTTCATGAGATATTTAGGGTTAACCAAAATGTTCACTTTTTTTAAACTGCTATGGTAAAAAAAACACCCACGCAATTTTCTTGAGAGCCCTTTCTGCATCTCTCTGCTTTATTATCTGTATAACAAAAAAATTATTTGAAGTCGATATCTCTTCTGGATCTTGAGCTATGGACGATGAAAAAAACGTCGCGAACGTACGGACGTACGGACATACGGACGTACGGACATATGTACGTACACACGCACGCACAGACATCTTTCTAAAAATCTTTTATTTCGACTCTAGGGACCTTGAAACGTCGAGAAATTTCAAAATTTTCAATTTGACAAATCGGACCCATTACAATAACTTCCTATGGGAAGTTAACAATAAAACAAATGACTGAGTAGGACGAACTTGCTCCTATATCCAAAGAATCTGTCTATAAATAGGTCTTATGTTTTAAGATTTAAAAATATACCTTAAAATTGAGTTTGCCTTCAATGTATATAGTATACGTATATAGTGTACGTTTTACGATTAAATTTCGTTAAAAATTAATGACCCGTTTTGGAGATATAAAATTGTAAGAAAAATGCAATAGTTTTTAAAAAATCCGAACAAAATTAGACATTTTTATTTATCAAATATCGGGTGATTTTTTAAGAGCTTGAGAAATTTTTTAAAAAAAAAACGCATACAATTTGCAAAATCTCATCGATTCTTTATTTGAATTGTTAGATTGGTCCATGACATTTACTTTTTGAAGATAATTTCATTTAAATGTTGACCGCGGCTGCGTCTTAGGTGGTCCATTCGGAAAGTCCAATTTTGGGTAACTTTTTCGAGCATTTCGGCCGGAATAGCCCGAATTTCTTCGGAAATGTTGTCTTCCAAAGCTGGAATAGTTGCTGGCTTATTTGTGTAGACTTTAGACTTGACGTAGCCCCACAAAAAATAGTCTAAAGGCGTCAAATCGCGTGATCTTGGTGGCCAACTTACCGGTCCATTCCTTGAGATGAATTGTTCTCCGAAGTTTTCCCTCAAAATGGCCATAGAATCGCGAGCTGTGTGGCATGTAGCGCCATCTTGTTGAAACCACATGTCAACCAAGTTCAGTTCTTCCATTTTTGGCAACAAAAAGTTTGTTAGCATTGAACGATAGCGATCGCCATTCACCGTAACGTTGCGTCCAACAGCATCTTTGAAAAAATACGGTCCAATGATTCCACCAGCGTACAAACCACACCAAACAGTGCATTTTTCGGGATGCATGGGCAGTTCTTGAACGGCTTCTGGTTGCTCTTCACTCCAAATGCGGCAATTTTGCTTATTTACGTAGCCATTCAACCAGAAATGAGCCTCATCGCTGAACAAAATTTGTCGATAAAAAAGCGCGAAACACATTTCGAACCGAACACTGATTTTGGTAATAAAATTCAATGATTTACAAGCGTTGCTTGTTAGTAAGTCTATTCATGATGAAATGTCAAAGCATACTGAGCATCTTTCTCTTTGACACCATGTCTGAAATCCCGCGTGATCTGTCAAATACTAATGCATGAAAATCCTAACCTCAAAAAAATCACCCTTTATTATTAAGTCAATATTTCTTTGTTCAGGAAAAAATTGGTACAAAAATTAATATATTTTTTTTATACTTTAAGATGTTAAGAAAAAGATTTTATAAAAAGACGTCCTACCATTTTTGAAAAAAAAAAAAAAAAAAACAATTTTCGGTTTTTAACCAAAACATTTTTATGGGAACTACTTAAGAAAATGAAAAAAAAAAAAAAAACTCTTAGCGCGAAACGTTAAAACACTTTCAAGTCTGAACTTATTACATCCAATGACTTAGGCTGTAAGGGCGAGTATTTGTATTTATTTATGAGGCAATGTTCAAAAGTTGGTCATGACACTGCTGTATGTAGTCAATAATATCTTAAATTAGATATTTAAGTCCAGAATTAAAGCACTGGCCACGACCTTCTACTTCGCGTGACCCTAAAAACATAAGTCTAAAGGTGTAAAATAACAAGATCTCAGTAGCCAATTGAGACCAAATCTTTTTGAAATAATAATGATTACGAAACTTTTTTCGTATATTTTTTTGACAATTTTGTAATCAATATCTTAAAGTTTCAGTCTGAAACCTTGGTCTTCTTACAAAATATGATAAAAAGATCGATAAACGTGGATAAAAAAGTATTAAAAAATCCTTTAAAAATGAAAACTTTTAATATAAGAACAGGAACATTTCTTGGAAATAATTTCTTATAGCTACCAAAATTCGAAAGACATTACAAAATAAAGGGCCTTTGCAAAACTTTTTTGATAACCTAATCTTTTTTTACAAGTTGTTTGTGAAAGGAATGTTCGAACGCTTTAGAATAAGGTTGTAAAGTTTTGCTCTGTATACAATGACTTTTATAAAGCTTTTAATAAAATGAGAAAGAGTGTCGGAGACAGAACATAGTCCTGGAGCCCTGGGACACACCAGCATTTATTTTATGTTGCTCAGACAATACTTCTTGGAATGAACGGTCCGAAAGGTAATTTCTAGTCCAACAAAGAAGGAACAGAAGGCACACAATTTCGATAAGAGATATAAATGCCAAGCTCCATAAAATGCTCTTGAAATATCAAAATTTCTTCCACTGTTCGATGAGATAAGCTATTAGATCACCAATAGATCTATTACTACGAAAACCGTGTTGCCGGTCAGTAAAAAGCCATCGGTCTTCTTGGAAAAAAGGGATGTTACTGCGAACGATCGATAATTCTAGAGGGAGGAGGAATCGCCTTTTTTGGGTATCGGCTGGACAATTTCCGTTTTTCATATACTCAGAACGAGACTTGAACAGAAGGGGGAGATGAAAATGCTTACGAAGCGTTCAAGAACCTCTTCAAAACAATAGCTAGGATGCTATCCGGGCTAGGTGATTTATGTGTGTGAATGTATTTTAGAACTCAATGTAAAAACATTGGTCTCATGAAATAATTTACGCTCTCAAGTACATGGGAGTCAGAACACTCTTTGGCAGCGTTGAATTGTTGGCGAACGGCCTGCCAAGAATATAAGCTTTCTCTATAAAGCTATTAAATGCAATGTCATTGTCAACGTATGAACCGTATGAATCAAGGAAAATGAAAAACTCCTCATGATTTTTACAAAAGACCAAACATTTTTACTGCCCTTGAGACATTATAGCATTTTTTCCTTAAATTTTTTGTCATTCATAAATTTTGTTCACCGAATATGGGCGTTGCAGGCCTTCTTGGTTTGCTTGAACTTTTTCTTGGTTTTTATATTGTAAACAAATATTAAATGGGTCAAAACATTTATCAAGTGTTATAACATAATCTGCACTGCTCAATTGCTGCTCAATTAGGTTATTTTAAAATTATACTTTCCTGTCGCACATGAGTTTATTTTATAAGTGAATCAAAAAATTTATATTTTTGTATATTGTTTTTTTAAAATAAATTGTCATCGTTGATATACTGCAAACAAATGTCAGGAGGATAAATTAAAAACATTGTTGTTTTTTAATCATAAACAAAACACAAACAAAAATTATTATTTTTTTTTCAATTTCATTGAAATATAAAAATATAAAATTAAAACTATGTATAAAATAAAATTGTTTTTTATGCTCCTTAAAAATTCTCAGAAAACTGACTTGTACAGTATTTTTGCAGTTTCAATCACATTCTTCTGAAACCTGAAAAACTTAATCGGAATCAATTGCGGTTGAGTGTTGACTAATAAATTTAATTTAATGCAGGATAAAATCTGAAGTATTTTTGTTTTCGAAAAGAGAAATACAAAAATTAACATTGATTTTTCTTTTGTCATTTGGTTTATTTTAGTGTGAAAATCAACTCAGCCAAAATTTGACGGAATTTGTTTTTGTTTATTACGTTATTCAAATTCTCAATCTCATTTACTATAAAACATTAATTCAGGCTTGAAAAGTGAGATTCGTGCTGTGAATGATAATTATACCTATTAAGTTGGCTATATATGGCTAGCAACGAACTTCCCATTCTCCTATTATAATGCTCTAAAAGCAATTAATAATTTTCACGGTGTCGCTTTTCTCTCCATCATCAGAGCTGTTGGCCATCATGTTAATTAAAACAAGTTTACGATGTTAATCTCACTCTTAATATTCCATTCTATAAGACTTTTGCACTGCTTTATTTATATGAGGTGGCTGTATGTCCTGGAAATTCCTTATCCTGTTCTCGTGTACTGTGTGCATGAAGAAGAATATAAGGATATAACATCCAACTTCTAACCTATTCCAACGAAAATGAAACGATGATAATGATGATGATGATGATTGTACGAACCTACCTTATATTTCAAAGAAGGGAATGTACAAGCCAGAACAACGAATATTAGTATCGTTAATATTCCAAAGATATCTCGGGCAATAATCGTATTATGCGTCAACAAAGTGACGATTGCCATTAAATTGGTAGTTTGGTTCCCGGGCAAGGTCATTAAGAGCAGCAATTGACAGCGGATTTTCATCCATCGCTTGTGTAGTCGTTCGTTGTCTCAACCTGGAATAGGTAAATAATTCTTTGTGATGTGAGCAAGAAGATGATGCTGATATTGTGTGTTGGGTTATTTGGTATTATTCCTCGCTGGATGATGGTAGCTCCCAAATAATCCCTAAGAGATTTAAGGCAAATTCTAACGACCTTATGCGTGCCTCTATATACATACCTTTATAGTAGGTTCCACTATCTCAAACTTGAAGGTTAAAATTATTAAGGCAGGTAGAGGTTGTAGGTGCGATTGTGTTTGTGCCGAATTTTCCTAAAGGTGTTCTTTTGATAACTGCGCCTCTACTGAAGTTTTGCATAGTCTGAGAATTTCAAGTACGAATACCTCTAAGCTACACTGAACATATACAAATACATATACCTACTTACTAACACAATAATATACATTTTGATGAGAAAATTCATTAAGGACCTTGATTGCTTTTGTTTCTCTAATTATTCCGCTTAATAAGTTTATTATTTTATTTTGTGCTGACTTGGTTTCGTGCAGGTATTTTGATGAGGGCCATTTCTACGTTTATCTTGGCACTTGCTAGGAATTATTATTACTACAGCAAGGTATACGTAGACATAGGTTAGTTATATCTATAGAAGGACAAAGACTTCCTCGCTTTGCTTTTCATAATGAGGTTTGAATGTCCAACTTACTTATACCTATTATGTGTACCTTCTATGTTATATGTCTTTTGGTTAGACTCTGATAACTTAAGGGAGATTTTGTGCTCTGGTCATATAACTAACAACAAATATTGCGAATTATTCAAACTCTAAATAAATAAATATATTATAGCAATATGGTTTTGGTTATGCTAAGGCAAACGTGTGTTAATTTTCATTAATATGCCAGCGATAAGACTGCGGGCATGTGTCGTTGTTAATAGAGTGAAACACCACCAAGAAGATGTATGTCTTCGCTCATTCAAAATGTATTCCAATATTTATATACATATGTACTGTACACTTATAAGTTATAAGACATTCAATGTTGGATAGGATTTACATATTCAGAAATATTATGTAAGATAACAATGGCCTTCCAGGAGTTTTGATATGTTAAATTAAAGATTTGGAAACTGCTGGTTATGATATTTAGACATAAAGAGCAAGTATTAAATTTTTCAATATTTTAAGGACATCTAAATATTTCTAAATTTATTCTTTGAAGCTTAAGAACTTAAAGATTTTCCTTCAGGATGTTACGAAACGCTATTAGAATATCGGAGGATAAAATTTTGAAAACATATGTTTCGAATGACAAGGTTACTGAAAACCACGGTTGAAAAAAAATTGATCATTGTAAAGTGTGCTATTTTGAATAAAATACAAATTATTTAGAAAATATCGTCAATTCTTTTTATTATGATAATATTGGTATGCTTCAATTATGACGCTGAGGTATAATAGAGGTTCTAAACCGTTAATGTGACGAACTTTCTCATACTTTCGCTCTTGAATTGTTATTGGCTTTTCGCAACTGGCACGTGAATGCTAGTCTTTATGCATAGTTTTCATCAACGGCGAGCGTGAGAGGTGCAATTGTTTGGCACGACGACGAACCACCCTTTATAAAATACAGAGGGTTTTTAATTTCTAATGTAAGATATCACCTTACAGTTTTTTTTTGTATTTGAAGACCATCAAGGGTCTCTAAATAAGATTTGAGAAGCTATAGAAAGGTTTTAAGACAAGTGGTGAGATAGGTCCTTGCCAATGCCATTAATAAACACTAAAAAGAAATATGTCTGCCTTGAGGAACATCAAGCAGAACATTAATTATTTTATAAATACAGTCTTTTAAGTTTACAAACTGTGTATGTGTAATGCTGTGCTACATATTTTTTGATCGAAGTTAAGAGTAGTATCTCTTTAATTCTATTAAAAGTATTGATTGGATGAACATATCAAATGTTTTGCTTCGATCAGCATAAAAAGAACATCCCTTTGCAGTCTTTTTCATAAATATAAAAAAAACTGACTTTTGACAAACATATCGCCAACACAATTAACAAAACTGATCTTTTAATAAGAATTTTATAGTGATTTATAGATTTTTAGTGAGATGTCTGCGCGTGCGAGTGTACGTACGTTCGTACGTCCGTACGTTCGAGATGTTTTCTTCGTCGTCTATGACTCAAAAACCAGTAGAGATATCGACTTTAAACATATTTTGTTAGATAATAATTCAGAAAGCTGCAGAAAAGACTCTCAAACAAAATTGCGTTGGTGGTTTTTTTTACCATAGCAATTTAAAAAAAAGTGAAAATTTTGGTTAACCCTAAATATCTCACGGACCAACAACGGTAGAGACTTGAATTAAATTTTATATTATACATATATTGTAAAGTGATACTAAACAAATATATTCTTGGAAAAAAATCCAATTAGCTTTTTTTATAAATCAAAAAAACTAAAAAGAAATATTTTTCACCTCGAATATTTTACGAACAAAAAATGATTTGTTTTTATAAGAAATCGGGCTTTTTTCGTCACTTCATCCATATATGCAAATAAAAAACTTTATTTCATATTTTTTCCCTACGTTTCGTCGTAATATCTCGACTTCTTCAGAGGAATTTTATTAAATATGTTTTTTGTTGTTTGTTACATATAATAAAAAAAACACTATTTTAAACAATTTAAACTGAGTTTTTGTAGAACAAAGAAAAAACTACATGAACTACATGAAAGTAACTTTTGATTGTTTACTTTCATGTAGTTTTTTTCTTTGTTCTACAAAAACTCAGTTTAAATTGTTTAAAATAGTGTTTTTTTTTATTATATGTAACAAACAACAAAAAACATATTTAATAAAATTCCTCTGAAGAAGTCGAGAAATTACGACGAAACGTAGGGAAAAAATATGAAATAAAGTTTTTTATTTGCATATATGGATGAAGTGACCAAAAAAGCCCGATTTCTTATAAAAACAAACATAATTTAAATAATTGGTCAAATCGTTATTAATTCAAAAAATGATTTTATCTCCAAAATAATTTTGTACAACGTTTTTGACATCTGGTAAAATTTTGAGAAAAATCGAATTGACAATTTTTTCTATGAAAAATAAAAACAAAAAGTTGGTAAAAATTAATTTTTGGCTCAAATATCTTTTCAAAAATTGAAGATTATGGCTTCAAACTAATTTTGTCTTATAAGAAATATTGCTTTCAACATTCTTTAAAATTTTGAGCAAAATCGAATAGACAGTTTTTTTTTACAAAAAAAATAAAAACCTAAAAAAAAAACATTACTAAAAGTTGGTAAAAATTGGTTTTCGACTCAAATATCTTTTCAAACATTTGAGATTATGCCTTCGAACTAATTTTGCCTTATAGGAAATATTGTTGTCAACATTCAGTAAAATTTTGAGAATAATGGAATCGACAATTTTCTACAAAAAATAAAAACGTAAAAAAAACAATACCTAAACTTGGTAAACATTTATTTTCGACTCAAATTTCTTTTTAAAAACTAAAAATATTATCTTCAAACTAATTTTATCTCACAGAAAATATTGTTTTCGACATTCAGTATTTTTTTTTATAAAAATCCAACAGTCAATTTTTTCATAAAAAATTAAAATCTACAAAAAATAGTACGCAAATTTGTTAAAAATTGATGTTCGGTTCTTGATATCTCGTTAACAATAGAAGATATTGAATTCAAATTAATTTCATTCATCCAATTTGTAGTTGTTTACGAGTATATAAGAAATAAAAATATTTAGGAAATGCTATTAAAATTGGTATTGGTTTTCGACTAAAAATCTCGTTAACAATAATAGATTTTGAAATCAAACTATTTCATTATATGCAAAATATTGTTGGTAATTTTTAAATTTTTAAGAATAATTCAACTGACAACTTTTATGACAAAACACAAAAACCTACAAACTTTTGAGCAAGACAAATCGACAGACGGGATGGGAAGTTATCAGTGTGGGTCGCATCCCATCCTCTTTTTATATTAATGCTAGCGGACCCGACAGACATCGTCCTATCATAAAGATTTGTAATGTGGCCGTTTTTTTGTTCCTACGTATTTTATAGTCGTGGCTAAAAATTCTCCTGAACAGATCTGTCACCCTGGTGATAGGGCATTGTGAATAAAAAATAATTAAATGAAGGATTTAAAAGTAAGTAATCGCTTTATTGTTAATCATGTGAATCATAATTATTAACAGAAAACAGTTTTATTATCAAATCTGATGGTTTTCCAACTCGGGAACAGGCAACATACAATTGGCCATGTGAGAAACATGGGCTTTCTAGATTAATACCACAAACACTTAATGATTGCTCCTGGGGCGTGTTTATGGTCATAGCAAAAGCAAGCCGCACTGGAAACTGTAGTCGTTTAAACTTAAATGGCATATCAGTCGGAATATTTGAGATGCGCGGTATGAGAACATCTTCTCCTTTATACTTTCTTTTGTTTAGTATAGTAGCTTCTCTCACTTTGTTTAGTAATGTTTTTATAATCTGTCTTAAAATGACAGAAATCGTTTCAACTTATAATATTCTTCCAAAAAGAACAATTCAGTTTTAGAAAAGAATACTCTTCGACACATCAGGTCATGCGACTAACCAAAGAGATTAAAACTGCATTAACAAACAAGAAATCTGTCGGGATTGTATCATTTGACATTGAAAAGGCTCTTGATTGCGTCTGGCATGACGGAATCGTTTATAAGCTCTTAGTAAATGGGTTTCCCACTTATCTCGTCAAACTAATCCAAAGTTTCTTCATGAAAGAAAGTTTTTTGTTGAAATTTCTTCAAGCAAATCTCCATTATATTGTATTATGGCCGGCGTTCCCCAGGGATCAACCCTATCTCCTCTGCTATATAATATATACATATCTGATTTCCCAATGTTTAAATTTTGTAAAAGATCATTTTTCGCAGACGATACTTGCATCTTTAGCGCTTCCGAAAATTGTCATCAAATTTTATTAAATCTTCAAAATGCACTCAATGAAATTGAGCTTTATTTCTACAAATGGAAAATTAAAATTAACCCTGCAAAGACTCAAGCTTGCTTTTTTACAAGGAAACGAAAACAATGTCATTTACCTCAAACCAATCTCCTAGTGTGCAACGCTCCTATTCGATGGGAAAAAACTATTAAATACCTGGGTGTAACACTGGATAAAAGATTGACTTTTTCGCACCATATTTCCGAAAGCATTAAAAAGTCCCAGTTTTTAATCAAAATTTTGTATCCCCTCTTAAATAAAAGTTCTCACCTCAGCCTTGAAAATAAATTACTTATTTATAAAGTCGTTTTTCTCCCTGCTATGCTTTATGCTTCACCGTGTTGGTATACCTGTTCAGATTGTCACTACAAAAAATTACAAATCTGTCAAAACAAAATCCTTAAAACTATTTTAAATCTCCCTTGGCATTTCTCAACAATAGGACTACACGAAATTGCTAAAATTCCAACAATTAAAGATAGATGTTTCATAGTTTATACGAACTTTATAGATAAATGTACAACAAATGAAAACCCTATACTACAAACTATTAACATGTAAAATACATACATTAATTTAAAGTGTACATATTCTTGTATTTAATTTTTTTTTATGTTAGATTTAAGTTTTAGTATAATAAGTCCAATGAGTTCTTGCAAATAAAGTTTTCTCAAAACAAAATAAATTTTTACTAAAAATCTCTCCTGTTAATTTATAGTTGCTAAGAATTTATATTATAGTCTCATATCTATACATTAAGTATCTATAAGGTGTGTTTACCATGTAAATATGTACATTGAATAAAAAATAAAGAAAGAGAGTAATGTTTTTTAACGCTAACCGTGTACCTTTGCAAAGACGCGGTTGGTTGATATTTCGCAAAATTATAGAGCTATTCAGCCAACCTTTAGTTGAAGATTGTGAGGTGGCAATCCTGGCAACTCCAGCGAGTTTAAAAATTCCTGTGGATAGTTGACTACATCATCTTGGTTATTAGCCGAATCAACTGATTTATCGATCCGCCTGTAATTTCTTCTTGAATTTTGAAATTTAATTCATTTACATCTATGTTGGTTGCAGCCAGTATAGCTCGTTCGCTCAACCAGTCATGGTTTCTGTAATTTTGAGAAACATCTGAAACACCTTCTGAATAAGTTCATCTTTTGATTGCGTTAACTGACATTGGAGGACTTTAGACATGCATTGATTTCATCAGCTGGCGTTGATCGTGGAATCACTGGCAATGTTTGACTCCTGCTAATAAAATCATTGCATCACAAAATCTGTTATTATTGCTTCGTAGATCTTTTAAGGTTCTGTCTAAAGCTTCCAAAGATTTTTTATGTGCCATCGTACATTCATCCCAAACAATCAATTTACATTTCTGCAAAATCTTTGCCATTGCAGAGTTCTTCGAAATGTTTCAGGTTAGAATTTCATTGCTTTGCATATTTAATGGCAATTTTAGTGCTGAATGGGCGGCTGTTCGACCACCTTCAAGTAAAGTTGCTGCGATTCCCGACGAAGCGAGTGCAAGTACAATTTTATTTTGTGAGCGAATTGTTGCTAATATTAATGAAATCAAAAAAGCTTTTCCGGTACCACCAGCTGCATATAAGAAGTAAATCCCTCCAGTTTCATCATTTGTTACTTTCATAAGAGTATCAAATACATACTTCTGTTGTTCATTCAACAGTGGAAGATTTGTTTGAATTCTTTCAAAGTGTTGAGATCATACAGTTAAAAGCACCATGCATTGGACGGTTGGGCGCGATCAGGCCTAATTGAATTAATAGTTTGTTTGACATTATCAAGCACATGTCCTCAATTGAAATCAATGCTTTATTGTAAATTTCTTCACTGATTTGTATATTTGGATTTCCCATTCTATTCCGTATTTGATACAAAATATCATCACACATTATAACCTTTGTACTTGATCCACAAATCCATTCGGTTTGATGGGAAGCATATAAAAATATGATTATAGAAAACAATGTTCGTGTTTGATGAGAGTTTGATCCCAATGAGCGTCATTTTCTAGCAATTGAAAACGTTGACAGGCTTCTCTGTAGGATCCACACAATACACCATCAGCAGTTTTTAAATGTTAGGATAATGTTGGACCACGTACATTGATTAATAGCAGTCGTAAATAAAAACCAGCGAGTGCTTGTAATTTAATATGAACTTTTTACAATAGCAATAAAGCTCAAATTGACTACGTTTTAGTTAGAAAACATTTGCATGGGAAAAGAAAAGGGCTGTTTCTTATTGTTTTCCGGCAATTATTCGAATTTTTCTCGCCGTAAAAACCATCCTTGAACTTCAACAAACATTTAAAAAAAAAGAACTGGACAAACTGGTCCAGGCGTTGTTGAGTTATGCGGTAACCAACACATTTTGCGATTCATTTTTATATATCGGGTGATTTTTTAAGAGCTTGAGAACTTTTTTTTTAAAAAAAACGCATACAATTTGCAAAATCTCATCGATTCTTTATTTGAAACGTTAGATTGGTCCATGACATTTACTTTTTGAAGATAATTTCATTTAAATGTTGACCGCGGCTGCGTCTTAGGTGGTCCATTCGGAAAGTCCAATTTTGGGTAACTTTTTCGAGCATTTCGGCCGGAATAGCCCGAATTTCTTCGGAAATGTTGTCTTCCAAAGCTGGAATAGTTGCTGGCTTATTTGTGTAGACTTTAGACTTGACGTAGCCCCACAAAAAATAGTCTAAAGGCGTCAAATCGCATGATCTTGGTGGCCAACTTGCCGGTCCATTCCTTGAGATGAATTGTTCTCCGAAGTTTTCCCTCAAAATGGCCATAGAATCGCGAGCTGTGTGGCATGTAGCGCCATCTTGTTGAAACCACATGTCAACCAAGTTCAGTTCTTCCATTTTTGGCAACAAAAAGTTTGTTAGCATTGAACGATAGCGATCGCCATTCACCGTAACGTTGCGTCCAACAGCATCTTTGAAAAAATACGGTCCAATGATTCCACCAGCGTACAAACCACACCAAACAGTGCATTTTTCGGGATGCATGGGCAGTTCTTGAACGGCTTCTGGTTGCTC
Source organism: Eupeodes latifasciatus (assembly GCA_920104205.1). NCBI lineage: Eukaryota > Metazoa > Arthropoda > Insecta > Diptera > Syrphidae > Eupeodes > Eupeodes latifasciatus. The sequence continues at coordinate 36,070,893 of OV049925.1, read as the reverse complement.
TTCACTCCAAATGCGGCAATTTTGCTTATTTACGTAGCCATTCAACCAGAAATGAGCCTCATCGCTGAACAAAATTTGTCGATAAAAAAGCGCGAAACACATTTCGAACCGAACACTGATTTTGGTAATAAAATTAAATGATTTGCAAGCGTTGCTCGTTAGTAAGTCTATTCATGATGAAATGTCAAAGCATACTGAGCATCTTTCTCTTTGACACCATGTCTGAAATCCCACGTGATCTGTCAAATACTAATACATGAAAATCCTAACCTCAAAAAAATCACCCATTATAAGACTAGCAGACCCGACAGACTTCGTCCTGTCATAAAGATTTGTAATGTGGCAGTTTTTGCAATCCTGGCAAATCCAGCGAGTTTAAAAATTCCGGTGGATAGTTGACTACATCATCTTGGTTAGAAGCCGAATCAACTGATTTATGTATATATCCTCGATTCGCCTGTAATTTGTTCTTGAATTTTGAAATTTAATTCATTTACATACATCTATGTTTTTGCAGCCAATATAGCTCGTTCGCTCAACCAATCATGGTTTCTGTAATTTTGAGAAACATCTGGAAACACCTTCTGAATAAGTTCATCTTTTGATTGCGTTAACTGAAAAAACTTTGAGGAAAGTTAATGCAGCCATTCAACATGTCTATAGGAAATTTGCCATTACAAATGTCAATGAGTTGTTTAGAGAATATGTTTCCAGATTGGTCATTTTGCAACTCGACACGCATATTCTTGATGAAATGAAGTACTTTGACATGTTTCCACAAATTGGAGGACTTTAGACATGCATTGATTTCATCAGCTGGCGTTGATCGTGGAATCACTGCTATAATAAAATCATTGCACCACCAAATCTGCTGTTATTATTTCTTCGTAGATCTTTTAAGGTTCTGTCTAAAGCCTCCAAAGATTTTTTATGTGCCATCGTACATTCATCCTAAACAATCAATTTACATTGCTGCAAAACCTTTGCCATTGCAGAGTTCTTCGAAATGTTGCAGGTTGAGTTTCATTGCTTTGCATATTTAATGGCAATTTTAGTGCTGAATGGGCTGTTCGATTACCTTCAAGCAAAGTTGCTGCGATTCCCGACGAAGCGAGTGCAAGTGCAATTTTATTTTGTGAGCAAATTGTTGCTAATATTCAATTGTTGCGCGATTCAAACTTGCGCGATTATTAGTTGAATGTCGCGCTCGCGTTTGTGATATCCGAATTCTTTCACGTTCAATTTGGTCGTCACGTTTTTGTACAGTACGATTGGATCAGTAATTAGCTTGGTTTGTAGCATTTCTGGTTCTTCTACCTAAATGGCTTTGTCTTTAGGATGCATATCAAATATATATTATTTTGTCACTAAACACTAACTAAACAAACACTAACTAAATAATCACTCTGCACAAAACACGATATACGAAGTTGTTTCAGTCGTTTATCCGTTGACAAAAGCAAACTCAGTAGATTGGGTAACAGAAAATCCAAGAAAAACAATACTTGTACACCGGCAAATCGACATCAACACTTTTTGTTTTTTTTTTTTTAATTTGACATGACTTGAAGTCAAATCCTTTAAGCCGACTACGTTTTAGTTAGAAAACATTTGTATGGGAAAAAGAAAAGGGCTGTTCTTATGGTTTTTCCGGCAATTATTTGAATTTTTCTCGCCGTAAAAACCATCCTTGAACTGCAACGAACATTTTAAAAAAAGAATTGGGCAAATTGGTCCAGGCGTTGTTGAGTTATGCGCTTACCAAAATATTTTGCGATTCATTTTTATATATAAGATAAGAAGATTACTTTGTTTTGTAAATTCTAGAAGATTCGTTTTTGCAGACAAAAATCCTGTTGTTCAGGAACAATTATTGCTTTACATACAAATTTAAAATGTTTATAGAGACTATGTGTTCAAACAACATAAGAGTTTTGCTATACCTTGATAGTATTTAACAGTTGGAATGCACGAAGACTTCAAGAATTCAGGAAAAAACCAGACGACCACTAGTACCAGCAAAAAAGTTTTAACACATATCAACGGAATATTATCAGTTCATATTTAGAACTTTTTAAACCATCAGTATTGTGCACTACTTCCAATTTAATCACCCTCAGTGATGATAAAAACGTAGATTTGTTGATATCGCTCAGATTCTTGAAATTTGAAATTCCACAATCAACGTTATATCGTGCATACGGTATAGACATACTAAAGCCTTTAAAGATGAGTTAAGTAAAGAACTTAGGAACTGATTGGGTCCTTGAAAAATAATTTTAAGCAATGAGGCCCATTTTAACCTCTTACAGACTACGTCAAAAAGTTGAAATGTTGCATTTATTCCTGGAAAAATTCAATATTGTTAAAAAGCCTCTCCATCTTCAACGCGTCATTGTTTGGTGGGGTTTTAGGGCTAGAAAAGGCATGTTATTGGACCTTTCCAACTTTTAATTTTATCGCGCTTTTTAACTATGATCAGTGATTTTTTAATATCAAAATTGAAAAATATTGTTTTGGACGACCAGACAGGCACCCAACGTAACCTGACCGTGGTTTTTCTCTTAGAAGTACATAATCACAATTGGCCACCGAGATTTAACATTCCAAGTCTTTTTTTTTTTTGAGGTCACGTGAAATATAAGCTTTATGCTAACGCTCCACAATCGATTCGAAATCTTAAATTTGTTATAGTTTAAAAAATTATTTTGGATATTATTTATTTAAGACCGTAAGGAAACTTAATAACAAAAACATTCAATGTTATTTTGTATTTCCTTTAAAAAACTAATGAAATAAAGTGTGCTGCACTTAGGCGTATATGTACTTTTTAATTATTCTGTTAATTTTATTTACAAATTTTCTTCAATTTTTGCATGTCTCTTGAAATAATTCATATTTTAAATAAATACATTTTTTTCATGTGCTCAAAACAGCTTTTGTACTTAGAAAAGGTTTTCCGAAATACTCTTCACTATTTTTCTCTACATAATTTATTCTATTTCCATTAGAAATTGAATTATTATCAATTTTTACGATATTACTTTAGACCCTCTTAATATAATATTTCTCTATCATTACAATCAGTTTGCTTATATCTATATTCTAATATTATATGTTCGAAGACATAAGATACAAACAAGATCGAAGCTATCTTATTTTATGCTAAAAGGTTCCTTTACCCACATCGTCCCTTTACAACAAAAATATTAAAGGACTCATTCTCTCTCATTTTATCAATTTGAAAATTTTCTTGCTGGAAATACTCGTATAACCTTAAATACTTGAAATACACACATATTCGTCCTCATATCTCCGATATTTTGAACCACAAGAATGTTCATACATAAACGAGTATAAATGTAATAAAGCTACAACGATGGTTTATTGCTAAAGTCGTAAAACGTAAACCCTTTAAAATCCTGCGTTTAATGGTGGAGCATGTTTGAACGCAAATTAGATATAAGAAGCGATTTAGATTGTTAACAGTTTTAAGCTTACCGCATAAATTGAAATAAAAGTTACTTTCAAAACGACTCAACTTGACTACGATGTTGGTCTGGAGATGGTCTAGTTCTGGTCAGGTTAGGTCAGTCACTCCACAATTCACAGTTGCTTTACAATTATATCCGCTTTAAAAACATCAAACATCCTTCATAAATTATATACCTTGTCGCCGGAACGTGCCAAAAACACGCAATTTTAAATCCCATTAACACGTATAAATGGCAGTTTTTTTGATGTTGTTGTTGTTGTTTTTGCCATTATATTGACAGTCAAATGTTGATTGCGTTTGTGTGTAACTGATGGTAAAAGCAGGCCGACATGTTTTAATACAATTTACAACCTTTATACTTCGATTAAATTAACATTGTAATATGCCTTTTTCCCTGTTCGAAAACAAAAAATAGGGTTTTCCATCCCTTCAACATCATTTAGTGCTGGATCACAATTGTAAACTTATACATATACGGATATATACACAAGACATAATGTTGTGTAGATGTGGAATGCGTAGAGGACTATACTAGGAATTATCCTTTCAACACCTCTCAACTTTCTAAGTACCTAGCTACATATAGGAGCTCACATAAAAATGTAAATTTCATCTCATAAAAGCCACTTTCAAGATTAATTTTACTTACTTCATTTAACGGCGGATGGGTCAAAAGTCTGTAAATAAATTACAAAATATATGTAAGTAGGTATGTGAATGTTATAAGCTGCGTTCGCAATGCCGATGTCGATGTAGATGTAGATGTCGGCGTGCAGCAGAAAAGGTTTTGCTTCGAGGTGCGTACCTTACATGGAAAAATATATAAGAACCATTAGAGATCAGAATGAAGGGGCATCCGGGCTCATGGATGGAAGGAGCATAACATAACTTTTGTCTAAGAGGTAAAACGCACATGGTTCATTCGAAAAACCCTCAAGTAAAAAGGGAAGTATTTCTAATAAATCACTTCATTCGCACCTATGTATGTATGTAGGACTGCCTTCCTATACTCGCTACCCGTATGCCTGCCTATACCCTAAGTGTGTGCCTGGCAAAAAGGTTACCTTAAATGGAAAATTTCTACTTTAGCCATCAAAATAGCATAGGTTTTTATTAGCATCCATAAAATTCAACTCTGGGAACGAGAGAGTAATAGCTAAAGAATATGGGGGATCCTTTTAACCGCACACTTATACATACACACACATTGACACACATGTATAATATTGTATACCGCCCGCCTTTTCCTTTGTATTACGCTGCCTGATGCCAGACAAGGCCGTATTTAAGAATTTTTCAAAATTTATTATAGCCTTCGGGACATCATGAGTTTTGGTAAAGCTTTTTGCTGGGTATAGTGATGCGAAAAGTTACTCCAATGTGGGCATGGTGTGGTTTTGGTTATTTTTATGAAACTTATAAGTCCTTTATCATTTTAAGATTTTCGGTTTCAGGAAGATTTTTTATTCTGTACATTTTTTCTGATTTTTTTTTTTTTAAGAAATGAGTTATACTTTTAAGGGTGATTTGTAATGTGATTTAAGAAAAATAAGCCAGAATTTTATATAAATTAAGTTTTTGCATTAATGATAATGACAAAATCAAAAAATAATTTCGTTTCTTTGTCCTTGAGTTGATGTTTGTATTTTAAATTAAGAAAAGAGAGTCTGTTACTTAAAGCACTTATTAACTTCCCATAGGAAGTTATTGTAATGGGTCCGATTTGTCAAATTGAAAATTTTGACATTTCTCGACATTTCAAGGTCCCTAGAGTCGAAATATAATATTTTTAGAAAGATGTCTGTGCGTGCATGTGTACGTAAGTTCGTACGTCCGTATGTCCGTATGTCCGTACGTTCGCGACGTTTTTTTCGTCGTCCATAGCTCAAGAACCAGAAGAGATATCGACTTCAAATAAATTTTGTTATACGGATAATAAGGCAGAAAGATGCATAAAGGGCTCTCAAGAAAATTTCGTGGGTGGTTTTTTTACTATAGCAGTTTAAAAAAAGGTTAAAATTGTGGTTAACCCTAAATATCTCATGAACCAATGACGCTAGAGACTTGAATTTAATTTTATATTATATATTGTAACGTGATACAATAGAAGTATATTTTTGGAAAAAAATCCAATTAACGGTTTTTTTTATTAATCAAAAAAAGTGAAAAAAAAAATTGGAACCTCAAAAATTTTACGACTAAGATATGATTTCATCTCCAAAACAATTTTGTGCAACGAAGAATAATGTTTTTAATATCTGCTAAAATTTTGAGAAAAATCAAAGTGACAGTTTTTTTACAAAAAAATAAAAACCTACAAAAAAATTAACAAAAGTTGGTAAAAATTGGTGATCGGTTCTTGATATCTCTCAAATTAATTTCATTCATCCAATTTGTAAAAATTTAAGAAATGCTACTAAAATTGGTAAACATTTGTTTTCGACTAAAAATCTACTTAACAAAACTAGATTTTCAAACTAAACTATTTCTTTATATGAAAAATATTGTTGGTAATTTTAAAATTTTAAAGAAAAATTCAACTGACAATTTTCTTAACCCAACACGAAAACCTACAAACTTTTAAGCAAGACAAATCGACAGACGGGATGGGAAGTTATCAGTGTGGGTCGCATCCCAGCCCCTTTTTTAGTATTTAATTTCAGAATCGCAAAATTATTAAATGGGCGCACTCCAAGTTGAGTGAGGTCACCGACCTTCCGCTACAGCGTGGGCGTTGGGGGCTAAGTATTGATACATTTGCGCTCAGTCGTTGGACTTTTATCCTTCTAGCTAAGTCTTCATCGCTGTACATGTACAGCTTGTTGTGCAATCTTCTCCTCCACTCCCCTTCTATACGGGACCGTAGATCACTCGAAGAACTTTTCTCTCTATACGAACCAAGGTGCTTTCATCCACTTTTGTCATAGCTTATGCTGCTGTACCGTATAGCAGGGTCTGATGAGATGATGAGGGTCTTAAATAGTGACATTTTGGTCGCTCGAGAGAGCTATGCTACTCAATAGCTTTCTTAGGCAAAAGAAACAGCGGTTAGCAAGAGTTATTCTTCGTATGACCTAAGGGCTGGTGTTGTTTTCTGCATTCATAGCGGATCCTAGGTAGACGAAGTCCTTAACTACCTCAAAGTTACGTCTGTTGATGGTGACGTTTTGACTGAGACATCGTAGCTGTAAGTCCTTTCTTGATGATAGCATGTACTTTGTTTTGCCCTCATTAACCGTTAAACCCATTTTTGCCGCCTCTATCTCAATACTCACAAAAGCCTAATTCACATCACGCTGAGTTTATCCGATTATGTCAATGTCCTCAGTATATGTGAGTAAGTGGACAGACTTTTAAAAGATAGTGCCTCTAGTGTTGACGTGGAAGCTCTGCACCATTCTTTCAAGTACGATGTTAAAAAAAACGTATGACAGCGCATCACCTTGTCTAAAGCCTTTTTTGGCATCGAAAGGTTCTGTTAAGTTGTTTGTTGTTGATCATCCTGCACAAACGGACGAGTTTAGCAGGGATACCAAAACTAGACATGGCTCTATAAGTCTCGTCCCTGTAGATACTGTAATATGCGGCCTTGAAATCGGTAAAAATATGGTGGGTGTCGATTTGATGTTCTTGGGTTTTTTCCATGATCTGCCGTAATGTGAATATTTGATCGACTGTGGACTTTCCTATTCTAAGACCGCACTGATAAGACTTATCAGGTTCTTAACGATGAGCCTTAGATGTTCACCTATTACGGCAGAAAAGATTTTGTAAGCCACGTTAAGTAGACTGATGCCTCTATAGTTGTTGCGTTCTCCCTTTTTATCAATGACATTGTTGAAGATCTACCTGGAGGCATAAGGATATCTAATTCGGTTGTAAATGTTTTACTATACGCCGACGATCTTGTTATTCTGTCTGAATCATCAGAAAACCTACAATTAATGATTAACCGATTAGCATCTTACTGCAACAGATGGGGACTAACGATTAATACGGAAAAATCTAAGGTCATGGTGTTTTCGCGCTCCTCCCGAAGTCAAAACGTGAAAAGGTGGTACTACAATAGAAATCTACTAGAAGTAACCAATGAAATTAAGTATCTAGGCGTAAAACTTACCCACAACTTGAACTTCAACAACCATCTAAGAGAAAAGGCTAACACTTCACAAAGCTTGTTGAATTCTGCATGGAGAAAAGTGTTTACTAATAGTAGAATAATTCTTTCCGCCAAGTATAAGATATACGAAGCGGTAGTAAAGTCAACGCTCTGTTACGCATGTCAAGTCTGGGGTGCAGATGAATATGAACAAATTGAACAATTCCAGAGAAATTTCTTAAAAAAACTCTTCAACTTACCTCGAAACACACCAAACTATGCAATCTACTTGGAAACAGGATTACCAAAACTCCTAACAAGTACCCTTAAAGCGCAGGCTGATTTTATTACCAAGACTTTAGCCCATGACGACTCAAGAATGACAAAAAAAATGCTCTTATACGAGTTGAGGAATAAAGACTGGTTGACTGCTAAGTGGGAAAACTTAGGTACTGCTTGTGGTGAAACACTTCATATTGACTTTAATAACCCCAACAACTTAAAGGAACAGCTGTACCGTATAATTAGAAGGAATGAGGACTTGACTCGAGAAACATTTGTTCTAAATGGTCGTGAATCCGACAGTAGATTGTTATACTCTCAGCTTAACTACAATCTTGAGAAGAGAAACTACTTTAACGATAACTTAACATACCGAGAGATTTCTTTCATTTTTAAAGCGAGATGTGAACTACTCAGCCTAAGCGGATGCCCTTATAACGGGAGCTTTGATCAGTTCTGTTCAATATGCAACCTTAAGTCAAAAGAGGACTGCTTCCACTTTATAAGTATATGCCCAATATTTAAGCCACACCGACGTTTCTTCTTTGGTAAAAATACCCTTTCAATGCAAGACACCCTTAAATTACTAAACGAGTGCGACTGGAAAACACTAAGTAAATTTTTAGAAGTTATCTTCAAATATAGAATGCTTTTAGTTAGCGAATATGTTTAATTTGTAAATTTATCTATATAATTGTTATCTATAAAAAACGTTTAAAAGAATTATAATTCTTGTCAACCAGGCTGACGGCTTAGCCATAGCTTTAAAATTCATGTATAAATTTAAACTTAAACAATTATTGAATTAATAAATGAATTTGTTACTTACTTACTTACTTACTATAGTTGTTGCAGTTTAGAGGGTCTCCATTTTCAGACTACAGTCGCAGTCATTACTAGATATAACTACTACTACTAAATATTAAGAAAATTGCTACTTAGTAAAATATTATGCCCTTAACTTTTTATTAAATGGGACCTATTCTAAATAAAAATGTACTCACGATAACCCAAGTTTTATGATCTAGAAAAAGGGTTTCTAGTTATCGTCGATATTAAAAATATTGGTATTTTAAAAAGAAATCAACGGTGAAAAGACCTTACTGACAGCTAGAAAAGTTAAAACTGCACAAAAACCGCTTTTTGTATATAAAATTTAATTGAAAAATCTTTTAATACTTCTGGCAACACTTTCTTGATGGTGTCTTGCATCTTGATTTGTAATTTTTGTCCAATTTTGTTTTTAATAATTTGTTTTTAAACAGGTTACTTAGAGTGAACAATTTTGTCAACTTTTTTGTCTGGGAACAAAAAGAGAAAAATTCAGTTCAAACTCTAAAAACTATTGATTTTTTGATTTAACTTGCTTCTGTTTAAAGGTGTGTAATCACAATATTTTTTCCCTAATTTAGATCACCATTTTGAAAAAAAAAAATATCACGTATACTATTTGCGACGTCTTGTTTAAAATAAACTTCACTTACATCAATGTCTTTTTACACCAGCCATACAAAATCATTAATCAAATTTCAATACGTTTTAAAAACACCTTAGTCTTTACGTTTGAAATGTCTTAAGATGGTAGATTGAGAAGTGAAAGCTGCCCAAAGAGCGAGCTATTTGAATAATTGTAACGTCTTTTTAAAAAATACTTTATATAAAAATTCTAGCTTTTATGTCTTAAACTTAATATTTTAAAACAATAAACATAAATATGCTGTTTGAAAAAAAACCTGTATCTAATAAAAGTAAACCCCAATTTCTGAATACATAAAAAGTGTATTTTTGTATAGTTCGTATAGTTCAATCCTTTGACATTCCAATGTTGATACACATTTTTCGAAGAAAAAACATTTTTGAGATAAACTTTTACTTTTTTCAATAATTTCGAGTAATTAAACAAATATAGACATTTTACATTTAAAAATAAACTAACTTCATAGGATCGCAAACTCATAGTGTTTTGAACACACCACAAAACTTTGTAATTACAGTATTTCGATCACATTTTATTTTATTGTTTTGTTATATCGGGTGATTTTTTAAGAGCTTGAGAACTTTTTTTTTGAAGATAATTTCATTTAAATGTTGACCGCGGCTGCGTCTTAGGTGGTCCATTCGGAAAGTCCAATTTTGGGTAACTTTTTCGAGCATTTCGGCCGGAATAGCCCGAATTTCTTCGGAAATGTTGTCTTCCAAAGCTGGAATAGTTGCTGGCTTATTTGTGTAGACTTTAGACTTGACGTAGCCCCACAAAAAATAGTCTAAAGGCGTCAAATCGCATGATCTTGGTGGCCAACTTACCGGTCCATTCCTTGAGATGAATTGTTCTCCGAAGTTTTCCCTCAAAATGGCCATAGAATCACGAGCTGTGTGGCATGTAGCGCCATCTTGTTGAAAGCACATGTCAACCAAGTTCAGTTCTTCCATTTTTGGCAACAAAAAGTTTGTAAGCATTGAACGATAGCGATCGCCATTCACCGTAACGTTGCGTCCAACAGCATCTTTGAAAAAATACGGTCCAATGATTCCACCAGCGTACAAACCACACCAAACAGTGCATTTTTTGGGATGCATGGGCAGTTCTTGAACGGCTTCTGGTTGCTCTTCACTCCAAATGCGGCAATTTTGCTTATTTACGTAGCCATTCAACCAGAAATGAGCCTCATCGCTGAACAAAATTTGTCGATAAAAAAGCGGATTTTCTGCCAACTTTTCTAGGGCTCATTCACTGAAAATTCGACGTTGTGGCAGATCGTTCGGCTTCAGTTCTTGCACGAGCTGTATTTTATACGGTTTTACACCAAGATCTTTGCGTAAAATCTTCCATGTGGTCGAATAACACAAACCCAATTGCTGCGAACGGCGACGAATCGACATTTCACGGTCTTCAGCAACACTCTCAGAAACAGACGCAATATTCTCTTCTGTACGCACTGTAGATACGCATTCGTGTGGTTGGTTTAATGTCCAATAAAGTAAACTGAGTGCGAAACTTGGTCACAATCGCATTAATTGTTTGCTCACTTGGTCGATTATGTAGACCATAAATCGGACGTAAAGCGCGAAACACATTTCGAACCGAACACTGATTTTGGTAATAAAATTCAATGATTTGCAAGCGTTGCTCGTTAGTAAGTCTATTCATGATGAAATGTCAAAGCATACTGAGCATCTTTCTCTTTGACACCATGTCTGAAATCCCGCGTGATCTGTCAAATACTAATGCATGAAAATCCTAACCTCAAAAAAATCACCCGATAGATACTTCACTTCAAATATTTAAAAAAAAAAAACTTTGATATAATTTACATATAGCTACACAAGTTTTGCTTAAGACATAAATAAGTAGTTAAACAAGTTAATTTTATCAAAGAAACCAAATAAAATTAGTTAAGCAAACTTTTGATAATTTTGGATGAGTATATTACAAAATGGCAGCGTCAATATTTAGTTATCTATCTTAAGATGTTATACAAAACTCACTGCCATATACTATCGAACATGAAGTATAACCTTGAGAATTCACATTATAATTCCTTGACTTTTAGATGCTCTTTTCCTTGAAGTTGAATCCAACCAGATGGAATATTCCCCAAATTAAATTATTTTTCCAAACCTCCAAGGCATACCGATTCCCAAACAATATTTCTATATCTATGTAAATATAAATAGGGAAAACAAGATGGTGTATAAGGGAAGCCTTTTATAGCTATGCTATCATATCATGCTTCAATTTTTCGAAATACGCGAAAAAAAAAATCATCTATTCAAAACCTATAATATGTACGTATGAATTTAGGTTCCTACACAAAATACATACAATTTGAACCGCGTGTATAACTTTTAGATAGATAGTTAGAAGAACAGGTATGATGATGAGGAGAACCTTGGTTGTTTGGTTGCGCGATAGAGATAATTTCAAATATACATATAGCTTAGCTTTTCCAGTGAATAACTCCGCGGCTTCCATTCAGACTTCAAGCACCTGTAACGATATCCTAACATTACAGATAGATTTTTCCCTTGCAAATTGAAATCTCTGCCAGAACTTCAACTACACACCTTAAGGCTTTTTTTGAATTTATGTGCGATAATGATTTAAGAATCAACCCTTTTTTTCTTACTATAAACACACTCAAGCATACTTTCTCCTTACCAGCGCCGCGCCCGCCACGTAGCGCCGCACCAGCACTTTGGATGGTGCTTGAAATTTATAAACATTTTAAAGTGTGTAGATATGGTGTATAGGTTTTATGTTAGATAGGTTTTTAGCTTGAAGTCGTACTCATAGAGCTGTATTGATTTATGTTTTGGTTGTTATTATTTCTCGATTTATTCACATCTAGTTATTTTATGCGGTAAAATAATATTAAAAAGTGAGAAGGGTTTGATAACTTTGCAAAATGATTCAAGGGAAATATACATTTCTCCAGGAAAATAGAGTGAAAAATCTTCAAAATGATAACGAAAAGTAGCATAAGCGGTTTGGAGCGGTAAATAAACGTCAAACAAAATAAAATTCTTCAAATTTTTTCAGTTTTACTTCAAGAGAGACTAAAACAGATACGAAAAAATAGACAAAGAAACAGTTGCATTTGACAGAAGTCATCAGTAAAACATACATTTTGAAAAAAATGGGTAAAATTGGATAGTTCATTCCTAAAACTCGCTTTTTTCTGTTGCCTAAAGTTATTTATTTGTATTACATAAAAATATCCATTAAACATACTAAATTGTGGGGTATTCGAAAACTTAGAATTCAACTTTAGTAGGTGTAATTTTGAAAACCTTTTTAACTTATTATGTACGATCAATTGGGATCACTTATTTTGTTACTTAAATATTGACGATATGTGTAAAATTTTTAATTTAACTCTTTTTGACTGTTTCTACAAAACTATTCCATTTAAAAAGACTCGAAATAACTTAAGTGTTCCACCATGGTTTGATTCTCACGTTAAAAACTTCAAAAACAAAAGGAACAAAGCTTGGATAAAGTATTGTCCAACAGGAACTGATGATGATTATAGGACGTTCATTATAATAAAACAACTTTTCACTGACTACTCTAACATCCTGTATGATGACTACATTCGGAAAATGGAATTAAACCTTAAAAATAATCCTGATAGTTTTTGGAAATACTTTAATCGTAAGAAGAAAACATGTGGGTACCCTAACTTAATGACTGATTCGACATAAAATAGTAGTGAGCCGAGAATAATTGCGAACATGTTTGCAAACTACTTCAAAGATGCTTTTGTAGATCATAGTACTATTAGCTGTCCTAACACATCTACCACTGTTTCAAATTTCCCCCACTTAAATTCTATCAATTTCGTTAGAAGTGAAGATACTGTCTTTAATAGTATCCTACCACATGACGAATGTTTTAGTCCTGGTCCCGACGGTGTACCATCATCCATTTTAAAGAAATGTGCTGCGTATTTAGCACACCCGTTATGTGTTCTTTTTAACATGTCTTTAAGTAACTCGCTGTTTCCTTTTATCTTGAACAGCTCCTTCATAATACCTGTACACAAAAAAGGTCCTAAAAACGAAATAATGAACTACCGACCTATTGCTAAACTATCTGTGATACCTAAACTATTTGAGTCAATCGTATTTAGCGTCCTTTCTTTTCATTGTAGTTCAATTATCTGTGATAACCAGCATGGTTTTGTTAAAAAGCGTTCAACTGTTACTAATCTGTTTAACTTTACGTCCTTTTGTTTAGATGTTTTTGAAAAACGTGAACAAGTAGATTGTATCTTTACTGATTTCAGTAAGGCCTTTGACAAATTGTGTCATAAAAACATTACTTTTAAAACTATCGCAGCAAGGTTTTAACGACTATTTCATTGACTGGATCCCCTCATATTTAATAGATAGACGTTATAGTGTTAAATTTCGTAATGAGTGTTCAAGTTCATTTGTTGTGAATTCTGGTGTCCCCCAGGGTAGTCACCTTGATCCTATTCTATTTGTTTTATTTATAAATGACTTGGTTTCGATCATACAAAATTCGTCTGTCCTAATATATGCTGATGACATTAAAATTTTTAAAAAAATTAACTACATCTGATTGTCTTCCATGCAAGTAGACTTAATATTATTCAGGGAATGGTGCAATAATAATCGTCTTGTTTTAAATGTTGACAAATGTAAAACCATGAGTTTTACACGCAAAAATGTTCAAATCGTTTTTAGTTACATGATTGATTCTTGTCCTTTAAGTAGAGTATGTATTTTCTGACTTGGGTGTTGTCTTAGATCCTAAACTAACATTCAATGAACATATTAACTTCACAATTAAAAAAGCAAATAGAGTTCTGGGTTTTATTAAGAGATTTGGCCGTGATTTCCGTGATCCATATGTTTTAAAATTACTTTTTGTTTCATTTGTTAGACCAGTCCTGGAATATGCTTGTACAGTATGGTCACCTTACTACACCGTACACGTCACAAGACCAGTGATGGATTTACGCCTAGGCCCGTGAGGCCCAGGCCTAGGGCGGCATAATTTGAAGGGCGGCAAAATTTATAAAATGCTTAACACTTGAACAAACGAAAGAGAACTGTAAGAATAGAAAAATCTCACCTCATCTCTTTGTTTTTGATTTTATTTTTTTAATTAAATATGAGTGGCTATCCAAAAAAATTAAGCGGTGCTGAATATCGTAAAATAAAAGAAATAGAATCTACGAAGTTAGATAATTTACTTAAAAAAATTCCAAAAATATCTAATTTTATGGCAAGCTCAACTGAATCTTCTAACAATGACCAACCAGCATCATGTTCATCGGTTGTAAGTATCTTGTTTTGATTGGTAATAATTTTCTTATTGGCATTGATTTTGTCTTTGCAGCTGGAGTTAGAAGAAGAGACTTCAGAACAAGATAGCGAAAAAGTACACTCTTCCCTATCACAAGGTACGAACGAGGCACCGTCAAATTTTCCTTCATCACAATATACTGAAGAAATGCAGTCAACAGCTGATATTTTTAAATTTAATACTGATCCCTTTTTATGGAACTTGAATGAATAAAAACGGCATTTCATATCTATAGCTATAAAAGGTGTACCACGAAATGATAATGCAGACTTTAAAAATTCTAAAAATGTTTATAGTGATAAAACGAGGTATTGTTTCAAAAGTTTATTTCAACGTACTTTAAAAAATGGAGAGATTCAACGTCGCCGCCGTGACTGGTAGATTTGTTCAGAAACTAAAGGCTCTGTATTTTGTATTGCATGCTTAATATTTGGTAGAAGTGGTGAAATTAATGCTTTTACTGACGAAGGATTCCGTGACTGGAAAAACTCAAAAGCACGCATCGAAGCTCATGAAAATTCTGACTGTCACTAAACTAACGTTAGTCATTTTAAAGCTCGAGCAATAGTTCACGGGCGTGTTGATCAAAATCTCATAAAACAACTCGATGAGGAAATAATTTATTGGAAAAAAATTGTATACCACTATAGCAATAAGAGGCCTGCCATTTTGAGGAAATTTAGAACGAAGAGGAGATCCTCATAATGGGAATTTTTTAGGAACGGCAGAGCTCCTTGCTGAGTTTGATCCATTTTTATCTGAACATTTCAAATTGTAAAACAATCTATGAAGAAATTATACTGTTGATTCAAAACAAAGTACTACAACAAATTTCTAGTGAAGTGCAATCTGCTAAGTATTTTATAATTGTAGATTCTACGCCTAGCACATGTCGATCAGCTTACTATAATTATAAGATATGTACGTGATAATGGTGAAATTGTTGAAAGGTTTCTACCAAATATCGGCCACAAAGCTAAAATGCATTGTTAAAATCTCTAGAAAATAATGGTTTTGATATAATGAACTGTCGTGGTCAATCGTATGACAATGCGAGCAATATGTCAGGTACATATATGTTCAGGCCTTCAGACACGAATCAAAACAATAAATCCTTTAGCAGATTATGTTCCTTATACCGCCCATTCTTTAAATTTGATAGGGTCATGTGCAATTGAATCGGTAACAGAAGTTGTTGACTTTTTTTCTACTTTACAAGAATTATACAATTTCTTTACTATATCTACTCATCGTTAGGAAATCTTGGTGCAGCGTACAAATTTAAGAATTAAGAGTCTTTCTCAAACTCGTTGGTCTGCTCGCATTAGAAAAAGAGTGGTCTGCAATAATTGATGCACTGGAATTTATTGCCGAAAGCAGAGATGAGAAGCTACGGGATTGCAGCCAAAATTACAACATTTAGAAACAGCAATCCTAGTCATTGTCTGGAATATAATTTTAGGTCGTTTTAATGCTGCTGAAAGAAGCTTCAAGAATCTCAAGCTGATTTATCATCCGTTGTGCAGATCTATATTTCTCTGGCTTTATTTCTTCAAGACATGAGAGATAGACAATTTTCTGAATATAAAGAAAAAGCTAAAGCACTGTCCGTAGTTCAGGATTATTATCGTTATGATACTCATCGCAAAAAAAAAAAAAAACAGACAAATTGAGCCAGATGACTCACGGGGTAAATAGTCTTCAAGATGTTTATTCGAATGTGGACAATGCTCTCCGAATTTTTTTGAGTATTTCGGCTACAAATTGTTCAGGAGAAAGATCTTTTTCCACTCTAAAAATAGTAAAAACATATCTACGTGCAAGCATGGGCCAAGATAGACTTAATGCTCTTGCATTACTATCTATTGAAGCACAACTATTTCAAGGTATTAATTATGCCGATATATTCGACGTTTTTGTGCGGACGAAAGCCAGGAGAAACAATTTTTGAATTCATTAATATAAAAAAAATGTTTCTTATTTGTCTATCTAAGGAATATAACTTATTTATCTTTCATGTTAATTTATTATATTTATAAATTATACTTCAATAAAACAAAGTTATTTTGAAAAAAAAAATATTGGATCAAAATTTATCAAATGAAATGTATCAATAAGGGCGGCGCATCTAATGGGGCCTAGGGCGGCAGCAAGCCTAAATCCGTCACTGCACAAGACTCGAAGCCATTCAGAAAAGATTTTTGTGTTTTTGTCTACGATCCCTTCCGTGGCCTCATGATTCTCATACATTACTGCCTTATTCTCAAAGACTTTCTCTCATAAATCTTCCTTTTTTGAAAAATCATAGGATGTACTTGCATTTTTGTTTTATTGTTGGAATAATAAACGGACAAATTTCATCACCATCAGTTCTTGGTAGTTTAAACTTTAGTTTTAGTCGTTCAAGTATAAGACTCCAGAAACCATTGAATAGTAATTTTAGTAGATCAAACTATGGTGTACATAGCCCCTTAAATCAATTAATTGAAACCAATAATAAATTTTACTCTTGTATTAATTCACCAAATGATAATATAAAAAGTATGAATTGCAAATTAATATTTTTCAATTGTCTAGTTTAAGTTTTCGATTTTATATATATTATATTAATAAGAATTGTTAACGTTAGTATTTAACGAATTATAATAAATAATTTGTCAGAGTAAATGTTAGTTTATCAATTAAATAAATATAATTATGTTCACACTGAACAAATTTTATATTTTTGATCAAATTTAACTTTGTGTTTTCTAGGCTCCCGCTCAAAATAGTGAACAATCTCGAAATAGTGAACATGGCTTGTTTTTATTACTTCACTTTATCGAGCGTCTACTGTAATACAATTTCTCAATATAAAAATATAGATATGTATGTAGCTTTAGACAATCTTGAGCATATTTCAATAAAACTGTTCCCTTAACATGTACAAGTAGAGAAATAATAATTTAAAAAAGTACGTATACGCCACAGTCTGCTATTTAAAAATAAGTAGGATATTTACGAAATTATTGATTTTTAAAAGTTAATTAACGTGCATGGGATATAAAACGTATAAATGTGAAGTTTTTTAATAATATTCTTCTTGATCTGAAGGACGTGAAGGTTATATTGACATAAACGCATATCTCTTTATAGTCGAAAATTTGTTTTTGTTCGCATGATTCGTTTTAATTGTTCTTTTATTATTGTAGTTAACCTAATGGAAGAACTTTTTTATTTCGGTCATCTTTTATTTTATTTTACTATATTTTATGTTATTTGTTTCAAAAAATAACTCATAACATAATTAAGTAAAAAAAGAACATACTTATGAGTTAAAAATCGATTAAGTTGAATTTAAAAATGGATTTGAATTGGAAAACAGTAATTTTTGAAAAGAAATCGATTTTTCAAATATGTACATAAACTTCAAAATAATTCTATTATTTAGCCATTTTATGCTTTGTTTTACACTTGAATCATTAAGCGATAGTGAAGAAAATTTTGTAAATACAACTTTTCAATGTCAGAAACATAATGGTGCGACATTTTAAACGATTTAGTAAAACTATTATTAAACAATTTACTAAGCTTAAAAGATGATTTACTCGATTTTAACATCTTGCTTTCTCTTAACAAATTGCTAAAGTTAAAATCACGGAATGGCTACTTTCATTTTTATCAATTTCCTAAATTGTATTTTGAATGAAGGTTTTGTTGTAGTTTTTCCTTCGAATTAATTTAAATTTCAATCGAAACCTATATCAAAAAAATAATGTTAATTGTCATTAGTAAGGTAGTTTATAACCATATCTATGTACATTGTGCAATTCTGCCATATTTAATAATGTATTTATATTTTGCTACAGTAAAAAAAAATGAATTTCCTAAATCCATATGACATCTGTACAATTATTCCTATAAGAGCAGTAGATGAATTGATCCACTCAACAGTTGGGAATTCCAATTAATTCTCGTAGGTCCCTTTAAGGGTATGTTCTTTGTGTATTTGCAGGAATTGTCACTTTTTAGACATGTTTGGATGGTCGTTTTTTTATAAATGGCAATTAACAATTTATTAGTTAGAAAAAAAAAAAACACTTAAAATTTTGGACTTCCTTAGTAAATTGTTAAATATTTAGCAAATCGCTAACTGGTAAATTGTTAAAGGCTTCAAAATAGATTCTTCAAAATCTTTAAGAATCGTTTTTGTCCTTTGATCGACGATATTTTTGCCTCCAGGGTTGTTGCTTTTAGAAAAGAAGAATATTTTATCTGAACATTTCAATGAACCCTTGAGCTATGATGTGAAGGTTTATAAGGACTGAACGCCTTACCAGATACAATTTAGCAATTCGAAATTATTATTTATTCTTTGTTTAAGATTCCGAGGGCGCCAGCGACGTATAAACGAAGACCCAACTGAGAATCATCATCATTTTCACTAGAAAATATACCGTTCATTATTTAAAGCTTACTGAATTTCCTGTCGCAATTATCAATTAAATACTGAAAAACATGTAAATTGTATTTTTTTTCTTTTCACAAAAGAATTGTCAGTAAATAATTGTCTAAAAATTCCTGACAACTGTGGACAAATACATTACTGTCACGACAATTTCTTTATGAAACGAAAAGATGTCAGTTATCAGTTATTTTCCTACCATTCTACAAAATTGCCAAATTTTGTATGGAACACATTTTTACAATTCTCAAGTTTTAATTAAACAAATTATAACGTGTCGCATTTGTGTATGTTTATGAAATAGGCGCCAGGAGTGCTGTTCAGTATAGAGCTTTGTTCTTTAGCTGAACTACACGAATATGGAGTAGGTACCTTACAACACTCTGACTTGAAAAAAGAAACATTATAACTTAAAATCTTTAGGGATCCTTTTTTCCTTTTAAGGATGTTATCGCAGCCTCCAGGAATGGTCATCAGTACTTCAGTCGTTTTATCATTTTTTTAAGCCTTACTACTAAATATCGCATATTTTAGAACATTCTGTCTTGCCTTGTCATTTCAAAATTTAATTTAGGAATAAGAAAACCATCCCTTTTTTTCCTAATGTTCGCATTTTGTTTTTGGCATAATATGGCTTACCAAATTAATTTGAGTTTGCGACTAAATATGGAGTGGACATTTTACAATTGCACAAATATACCCACAATAACCCTATTTTTGTAAAGTTGATTTTATTAAAAAATCTCAAAACAAGAAACTCAAATCTTTAATATGCTTTATTCAAACCTCAATACGACAATTTTTGATTTAGACAAAGCTTTTTAAGGAATCATATTGTGTACAATAGTTTTTAAAGAAATAGAAGTTCTTTTTGAAATTTCAAACACAAATATCTAAAAACCGTCAAATACCATTTTCCTAAGACATCTTGATTATAATTTAGAAATTTCTTTTTTGAAGAACTCTCGTTTATTTAAAATATTTCCATAGATATTTTTAATGTTCTTCAGTTTTTTATCCAAATTTATAGACTAAATGTTAAGGAATAGTTCCGTTATACATTTTAGTTGATTCAATTTTCTTTTTGACAAACCTGTCAAAAAGTTCAACTTAAAAAAATTATAATTTGGATTTGTGAAATTCATCTCAAATATTATTAAGGACATAAGAATATAAAAAAAAAAGTTTTCCCCAAAGACAAAATTCAAAAATAAACCCTCTCCTTTTTATCTTGGATATATGTATGTATGTTAATATATATATTATATGTATGTATGAATATAGGTATGTAGAACTAACGGAACATCTAACTTATATATATGAAATTTGACAGGCAGAAAAATAATAATATTAATGCTGTTGACGTTCTTGTCGGTTGTTGGTTGTATGGTTGTCATTCTTGTTATCAAGACGCGTTCTGCACGTGTAGGTATTAAGTCAGAAAGTAGGTAACTTTTCATATATGTAAATCTATATATAGGAACAAAAAGTATAAAACAAATGACAAGCGTTATCAACATTTGAACATTGCCAACGAGGTTCTTATCATCGATACGAACCTAGTACGTGACTGGTTATAGAACAGTGAGTGTATAATAATTGACAAGTTGATGCGCCACCGTATACTGCCTGCCTGCCATCAACATGCTGCGGGAAACTCCACCTGCAATACCATATATATCCTTTATCCACCCTTAATATGCTATATACACACTTATACTATACAGGGTGTATGAATTCTCCTACACGTTAGAGCTGCGGATTTAGTATGATGAGCATCAACAACATGGTGGTTCCTGATCCTGACGGATGGAGTTGGGCCTGCAGGAAACAGGATCTGCGATGATGGAGCGATGATAGTGCTTGGTCTCGGTCTCGCAGTGTGATTCGAAAAAAAAAAGAATTGGAATTAATTACATCGTATCGAATACCTACCCTATGGATATAGTAGGTACACACGTACAGAAGGGAGAATAAGTTTGACATGGAAGTAACGGTTAAAGTGCGGTGACGTGTGTGTACCTTTCCCCAAAATAAAATGCTCTCCGCGTATAAATATTGAAACAATAATAATAATAAGCAAGGAAAAACCAAGCAGGTGCCTCTGCCTTAACTTGTTTGTAGGTGGGAGCTCAAGCTCAGATAGATAGAGGGTAGGTTTGCCGCAGGTGATTATTTCGGATTATTTATAAAATCGAGCTCTTTCAACAAAAAAAAAAGATACAAAAATACAACAACAACAAAAACCCTATATAACTTCGCACTCATTATGATAAGATGAACGGTACCTTATGAGCTTCATTATAGTTCCGGAGGGCTGATGTATGATCTTTATGGTTACAAAAAATGCTAATGCGCGCGTATAAGGCTTAAGCTAATTATTATGTAAATTGTTAATTTGTATGACATAATGGAACTGCCAACAAAAACACGATAAAGACATGTTTTTCAGGCTAAAAAGACATAGACTTTTAGACAAGGACATAGAAAAGAGAACATAAAACTACTTGCTTATATAAATGTATGTATATTTTATATGTATAATAATAATCTTCGTAGAACCCTGTTAATTGCCTTGCCAGATGGAAAACATATTTCATAAGTCAATTAGGACGATTTTTTTTCTTCTTTCTATTTTTTGTTTTTGTTAATAACATTATTGCTCTGAAGAAAATTTAGTTTAGCTTTTTTGTTGTTTTTGTTTTTTGATTCCTGTTTTTGTTTCTATCTAAAATGTTTATACATAGAAAAAGGACATCGTCATCGTAGGTAGGAAACGAAAGAAAAAAAAATGTCAATTTGTTTGACACGTTTTTGCAATTAACGAAGAAATTAACAAAAGTCAGGACTTTAAGTAGGTTTATATGGTGTCAACACAATTTCAAAGGCCAATAAATATGATGTGTAAGCGTAGGTGGGTATTTTTCCTGTTATATGTACTTAAATATTCGTAAATACCTATAGAGTGGGATAAATTAAGGTGAAACATTCTTAAGGCCAGTTTTCTTTTTGTTGTCAGAATTATAAGAAAGAAATCCTTATTACTGGGTACCTGATGTAGTAAGGTAATTAACTTAAATAATTATTAGTGAGGATTTTGTTTGTCAGCAGAGAAAAATGGAAAAAATGTATTTAAATAAGGAGAAGAGCAATCTATACTAATATTATAAATGTGAAAGTAACTCTGTCTGTCTGTCTGTTACTCAATCACGCCTAAACTACTCAACCAATTTGCATGAAATTTTGGTAGGTATGGAGATATTTTGATACCCGAGAAAGGACATAGGCTACTTTTTACCCCGGGAAAATGACGCATTCCCATGGAAAAATTCAGGTGGGCCGATCGCTTTTACGCCTAAACTACTGAACAGATTTAAATGAAATTTGGTAGGGAGATAGTTTGAGACTTAAGAAAGGACATGAGTTACTTTTGACCTCGGAAAACAACGCATTCCCATGGGAAAAATTACTTTCCGGGGAATCTGATCGCTTTCACTCATAAATTACCAAATATTTGAATAATATTTGAATAAAATTGGTATTACGGAAAAAAAACGCATTCCCAACCCTTATGAAATAAGTTGTCGAACATGTTAAACTTATCAACCAGCATTTGCAATAACAATAAATAAAAAAAAAATTGGAAAAAAACTGTTTTTCCCATGGACAATTATATGAAGCGTGCTCACGAGTCTCACACCCACAAAATCTTTACGTTCTTGCCAAGGAATAAAAACAAAAACCTATCTTCTTCTTAAAATGTATTAACCTAACCTAACCTAACCTATGGCAATCACACTTAATATGGCCTCATCCCATTACGGCACAATTCAAACATAAGTACAAATAAGTACAGCTCAGGTTTATTCATACTATACTATCCAAAAAAAAAAATATCTAATGCGGACGAAGTCGCGGGTAAAAGCTAGTGTATTTATAAAAATAAATGAAGCGCTTAGAAGATTAAGGACTTAAGCGACATTTTCAAACATTTGAGTTAACAGCATTTAAAGTTTATAGTCTACAAATTTTCTTGTGAAAATAAAGTCAATTAAACTCAGGGAAGTGTAGTATGGGTATTATTTTTTTTCTTCATCGCAAATAGTTTTTGAGATTTTTACATTTTTTTGCGCATAATACCATCATCCAGGAAATTTTTTGTTTTTAATTGATTTTTTTTTTAAAAAAGGGTGTTAATTGACATTTTGAAAAGCTGCAGTTTATTTATTTTTTTTGCTTTGTCTCTTTTCCTTCTCGAGGACCTGCTGAAATTGCATGAGAATAAAACCATTGATGTTCTAGAGTAACAAATTTCATCTGTTCTTGTGAGTTTTTAATTTTTTCTGCAGAAAGTTGTTTCCATTTTTCGGTGTCTCTTGGCATTAAATCTTGATTTTCATCAGGACGTTTGCTACTTTTGGCTATAATGACCTTACTAAAAGGAACATTTTCTTCAAAGCGTTCTTTGTAAAGGTAGGGACCATACTCCTCAACTCGAATCCATTTGATCGAGACCCTAAATTGAACCTTGTCATTAGCGACGTTTTTTGTTGAGTTTTTTACGTTAAGTTTATATTGAAGATCACTCAATGAACGAAAATTTTGCATGTCAATAACAACCGTTTTTTTGTACTAGCACTTCTTATGATGTCCTGGTACTGATCTGTGGTGTAAACTGTTGCGTGTTTTCGCAAAACCTTTTCAATTCTGCCGAAGTCTCTGTCGCTATCTAAAAACGTTTCCTGCTTCTGGAAATTTGTAGTCGATAGTTTTGAAGTATCCTTGAAGTATCAAGATTTGGTACAGGCAGATAAAGTTAAAATTTTGGTTTTGTCCAGAACATGAATCAGACCAAATAATAAAATGATCTCTATCCCTAATGTCACTGTTTGATTGAACAAACGACCATAGGGAGCTAGCCACTTCCGAACTGACTCTATCGCCCACGTCTTCCGTCCATGTAAATATATAGGGCTTTTCCCCGTTTGACGTTATAGAATGAACTCCTAAGTTGTATGACCACATCTGCCTCAAATAAAATGTCTTCGATGTTGTGAGTCTCGGCAAGGGCATTGTTTGTTGCAATTCAACAGTTAAATACACAACATTCTTCTCATTAGGTGCTTTTTCTCTATCTTTTTTCTGTGTTTCAAATGCGGCCTTGTAGCTTAATCGATGCTTTGCATTATTGTCTCCCGTATCATCACTACGAGGCTGCCGAAAAGAAAGATTAAAGTTCGACACAAAATATTTCTGTAAAATGCTTCCTTTAGAAACAAAAACAATGTTCTTTGTTATTAAGGTCATATTTTTCAATATACAAAAGAGGAGAGAGATATTTTTTAAATGGGTTTTTATTTCTGAAATAATGCGACTCTTTCGCAGGAAACTCCCCTATTGTGTTCGCATATGTAGGCCCTCACTTTGTCCTGAACTTTATTTGCCCGAAAGAGATATTTTCCTCTTTTGTCCGGTGAGGGAACTGACTGTCCAGATCTGAGCTTTTGCTTTATTATTTTCAATATTCTTAAACCTATTTAGAAAAGAGAACAAAGAGCAAACTGACACACCCGAACTGGTTTACCAGCGAGATTAATGTGATATTCGTACGTTACGTTTCTTTTGCTTAAAGTTGCCATTCGTTTTGGAGATTTCATTTGAATGCTCCTAAATAACACTGCATTTTTCTTGTTAACATCTTACTTATAAAACCCAGAAAGCATTTCTTTTCTTGCACTCAAATCGATATTTTGTGAACATTAATAGCGAGAGTTTTTGCTAGGTTCACACATGAAGGTGTTAAGTGCGCACATAACACCTTTATTAACAAAATTTATAAGTCAGATTTCATTATTTTTGTGCAAAAAGGACTTAAACGCATTTAACACATTCATCCACACAGATAATTACCGAAGTGTATGCATTTAAAACCTTCATCTTTGGCTGAATACGAATCTATAGGTGATAGAAGAGTATGGATGAGTCAGAAATTTAAGTTTTCATATAAGACATTAATTTATAGGGAAAACCCTAAATTTGAAAAAAATGTCACTTAACACCTTCATCTTCTAAGCGCTTCAAATGTGTTTCATTGTGAAGAGAAAAATATACATATGTATATGTATGTTATTTACAATGGTAAACAATATCAGATATTTGGCCACTACGAATACGATTGCAGCACTATCATAGGCTACGGTAGTGCCCAGCCAAGTTATGGCACTACTATCTTTTTACAGGAACAATCTCAGCTGGTTTTTGCCCCCTATCTAACTAAAGAACTAATCAAGCCTAATGAAACAATTAATATTTGTAGCCAAAAGAATTTCTGAGATACAGCACTTCAAAAGTTTTACTAATTATCATAAAAATTATGAAGCACTTCCTCAAATAACAGATTCTTTAAATTTCTCACAAAGTTAGGTCTTTTGGTGCTAAGAAAGGAACAAACCGAAAAAATGTGACTTTCGGCTTAGGAGGCGTGGTATCCGCCTATTTTACTTGTTTTTGGTATAGTTTTATATGAACTTTTTCTTATGGAATGATTAAATTTAACAAAATAGAAGTTATTGATGTTTATTGAAGGGCGGAAATAAAACATTTGAGAATATACCCTCAAAGGGTGTGGTATCCACCCACTTTTAATAAGTATGTTATCATTTACAAGAAACACATAATGATGCTTGTATATTGATGAAATTTAACAGAATGGTAAAAGCAACAGTCTAATTTTCGAATAACAAATATCCAATCATACTGCTATCCAAAAAATAGCACGAAAATGTGACAAGTTGAATAGAAAGACTTTTCAACGATCATTCTTGAATTTTCTAAGTCCTAACTGCTACAAATGTGTTTATTAATGTATTTAGTATCCGACCTGAAAATGGGATTCATCACTGAAGATGATTTTCTATGGAGATCCGGATCATCGAACATAACACGTGTGATCAAACATCTTAAATTCTCGTTTTAACAGAACTTTAAAAACCTCAAGATTTAAAAGTCTTAACGTAAAATACGGTTAATGTTGTTTTTGAAATGTTTAATTCCAAAAATTAACGAAGAATCGATAAACCTTAGGTTTTCACTACGAGATATATTTCATATTTATTTCATTTATTGCTTATACAAAGTAAGATACAATATCTTATCAGTTATTGCTAAGCTTAAATATAATTTATTATGATTATGAGAGCTACTCGAACAATAATGATAGATGAAATCCATAACAATTTATAAAATAGAAATCTAGATACAGCAACATTATTCGTACGGTCTCAATTCTTTATATCACTAACTTTTCCCTTTGCTTTTCAAAGAGTGACTGCAAAATTTTCATAGTTAATTTTAGTAATTCCAATTTTAGCAATGTAAAATATTGAAAGATAACAACTTCAAAAGTGACACTTGACTAAATAGTAGGCTTTTATAAATGAAACCCCTTATTGAAAAATCCTATTAAATGGAAATTCTTGCAGAATTTCATAAGTTTTTTTAAAATCATTTGTCCAGAAGTTGTTTTTGTCTTTATTAAATGTTAACTTTAAGGTCAAAAGTAGCTTAAAAACAAAATAAATAAAATAATTTATTCATAATGTTTTAGGTACAACAAAGTGAACAGTTTCAAAGTTCATTTGAATTTTTTCTTTTTTCTATGATGATGTTATATCCAAGGATTAACGATATAAACAGAATTATCAATCTTGATTCTGTAAAAAAAAGTTGTTGTTGAGACAAAGTTATTTCGATGCTTCTTCGTCTCCTTTTTTTTTGATAGGATGATGCTTTTGCTGCCTATATTGTGTATGGGTATGTATGTATATAAATCTTGAGTTGGCAAGATAATCTAAACTGGCCCTTGGGGCTCAGTATCTAGAAAAATAAACTAAACTGATGTTCTTTGTTTTTAAGAAACATGGACAAAGAAAAACCTACAAAAAAAAAAAAAAAAAAACGCTTAAAGCAATCTAAATAAAATGAACACATTGGGTCAAACTTAGTTTTATACATATAAATATATTTTTGTATTTGTTTTCTTTAAGAATTTTGCTGTTAGCTAACATATTTTAAGTAATTGAGTTTTAAAGTTTTGTTTTGGAGCAGAAACAAACACATTCACTGGAATAGAAAATTTTAATTTGAGGTTTGCCATCTGAAAATTTCTGTTTCCAAGAAACAGCCTATCAGCCTTCACCAAAGCCCCAAAATGGCTAGAACAATACAACCAATCTTAACATAGGTTTAGTCGCTCTTTTAGGAAGCCACTGCGTAGTAGTATTATAAGCAATACTTCTGTATGGGTGCCAGATTTGGAGGAAATGTGCAAAAAGTCATCTTAAAAAACTGCAACTATCACAAAACAAGCTTCTAAATAATGCTTAACCTTTCGCGATACATGAGAAGCACATGTTGTATTGATTTCTCTAAGAGTATCAATACACTGACTAACATCTTCTTGATAAATTGTGAAACCTCTGAAAATCCGCTTATTAATCAATTGATTTATTAACCATTTTTCCAATATGTTTTTGTGAGTTTGAATTATTCGTATGTTTAAATATTACTCGTTAAATTGTTAACGTATTAATTAATTTTCTATTTGTTCATTATTTATGTATTGTTTGTCTTTACTTATCTATTTATTTATTTACTTATTTATTTATTTATTAATTTATTTATTTTTTATTTATTTATTTATTTACTAACTTCCCATAGGAATTATTGTAATGGGTCCGATTTGTCGAATTAAAAATTTTGACATTTCTCGCCGTTTCAAGGTCCCTATAAAGTCGAAATAAAAGATTTTCAGAGAGAGATGTCTGTGCGTGAATGTGTACGTATGTACGTTCGTACGTCCGAAGGTTCGCGACGTTTTTTTCGTCGTCCATAGCTCAAGAACCAGTAGAGATATGGACTTCAAATAAACTTTGTTATACAAATAATAATGCAGAAAGGGCTCTCAAGAAAATTGAGTGGGTGGTTTTTTTACCATAGCAATTTGAAAAAAAGGTGAACATTTTGGTTAACCCTAAATATCTCACGAACCAATAACGCTAGGAGCTTATATTAAATTTTATATTATATATTGTAACGAGATTATGGCTTCCAACTAATTTTAACATATTAGAAATATTTGTTTCAACATTCGGAAAAATTTTGAGAAAAATCGAATTGACAGTTTTTTAACAAAAAATAAAAACCTAAAAAAAGCATTACTATAATTTCGTAAAAATTGATTTTCGAGTCAAATATATTTCCAAAAATTTGAGATATTAGCTTCAAATTAATTTAGTTTTATAAAAAATATTGTGTTCAAAATCCAATTGAAAGTTTTTTACAAAAAATAAAAACCTACAAACAAATTACTAAAAGTTGGTAAACAGTGATTTTCGTTTCAAATATCTTTTCAAAAACATTTGAGATTTTGGCTTTAGATTAATTTTATTTAAAAAAAAATATTGTTTTCAACATTCGGTACAATTTTGAGAAAAATCGAATTGACAGTTTTTTTTACAAAAAATAAAATCATAAAAAAAAACAATACTAAAACCTGGTAAAAATGTACTTTCGACGCAAATATCTTTTCAAAAATTAAAAAAATTGGCTTTAAAATAGTTGTATCTCACAGAAAATATTGTTTTCGACATTCAGTGCATTTTTTATAAAAATCCAACTGTCAGTTTCTTAATAAAACCTACTATGTCTCATTGTCATTCTAGAGGAGGAACTTATCCAACCCCTCATGAACCAGCAACCCTGACTCGTAAATGCTTACATGGGCCTCTGTCGCTGCCCAGCATTAGTCTGTTATCTGTCCCTACACATGGGAAATCTGCAAATCCGGCTCGAAGGACCAAATGTAAAGTCCGTTTAAATGTGGACTGTAGTTTTAATAGTCTTTTTAATCTTATCATTTATAGTTTTTTCTTTAAATTAAACACGCTTCTTTTTACGACCTTCTCGGTTTGAACTCAACTTGAACTTTTATTGTGCCGTGCTAGCCACGGCAAAGCTTTACAAAATGAACGACGAAATTTTTAACGAAAAGAATAAATGACGAAGGAAAGAATAACAATGGGTTACAAGTTAAGTCGTTAACAAAATAATACAAAATTAATACACAATAATAGGATAGGTAAATTTAAGTACATAACACAATGATAAGTTTAAATATAGACTGGTAAACACCTACAAAAAATAGTACGCAAATTTGGTAAAAATTGATGTTAGGTTCTCGATATCTCGTGAACAATAGAAGGTATTGACTTCAAATTTATTTCATTCATCCAATTTGTATTTGTTTATATAAGAATTTAAAACTTTTAATAAATGCTACTAAAATTTGTAAAAATTAGTTTTCGACTCAAAATTTCGTTTGCAAAAATAGATTTTGAACTCAAACTATATTATCATATGCAGAATATTGTTGATAATTTTTAAACTTTTTAGAATAATTCAACTGCCAACTTTTTTAACAAAACATGTTAACCTACAAACCTTTTAAGCAAGAAAAATAAACAGACGGGATGGGAAGTTATCAGTGTGGGTCGGAACCCAGCCTCTTTTTTATTTATTAGTTTATTTATTTTTGTATTTATTTATATATTTATTTATTTAATAATTAATTTAATCATTACGTAATTTATTTATTTATGTGGGGTTCAAGCTCCTTCTGTCTAGGGGTTCTTTACTTAACTTAAATTAAACAGTAATTTATATTTAATGAAATAGATTGTATTTATATATATTATACTAGCGGCTCGTCCCGGCTTCGCACGGGTAGACATAAATAGGTACAGATATTAAAGATTTCTATAGTAATTTAGTACTAAATATAGCCTAAGACTTATGAAACTTACTATTAATAACAAACATCAACATTGACAATCAGTTGATTGTTAATTATAAATTATTAATCGAAATATAAACTATCCTATATCTAAAGTTAGACCAAATTACACATAAAATGCCAACTTTCATCGAAATCGGTTGACTTGTTGAAGAGTTCACTGGGAACATACATATGACACTGGATTTTTCTTAAAAAGTCGAGAAGTTTAAAAAATTTTAATTCGACAAAGACAAAAACAAGTGCAACATTATCCAAAAAGCCTAATTTTTTATGATTTTATCAAAGAAGCTGTAGCCTAAACTTGAAGGCATCAAAAGCCAGCTGTTGACTTTAGACAAAGCTATAATTTTAGACATTATTGTACTCAAATAAATGATGTAAATTACATTTTTATCAGCTTTCGATATTTAAAAATGTATCGAGAATTTAAAAAAAACTAACTAAGACTAACTAACTAAGACAAATGTACATAATTTAAAAAAACGATATTTTAAAGTAAAGATGACTTAAGATAATTAAGTATTCCAGATTTTGTTGATTATTTTTGTTTTAAAAGGAAAAATTGAATTTATTTCTATAAAGATTTTTGTTTTAACGCGATCAGAGTTTTAATCGAGCAACAGACTTGGTAGTAATAAACTGTTCAACTGAAAAAGGAATAAAATAAACTTCTACTGTTTTACACTGTGGCCAACCACATTTTATCACTTAGAGTAATAAATTCTTTTTGGAAATAATCGATATTCCTTAATAAAAAAAAATTGCTTTTAATTACACAGTTTAAATCCCCGTTAGCCAAGCAATCTCAAAAAAGTCAAAAGAAAAGCAAAAGACATTTATATTTATTTGTTAAATATAAAAACCAATCGTTAAGGGGAACATTAAAATTTCTATTTACCTACGTTTCATTCTGAGCAAAAACCGATACAACAACAAAAAGAAAAATAAATAAAACTGTATAATCAACCACAAATAAAAATCGAAATAAAAATTGAACATCTATCGACAGGTGGCGGTGCCTTATCACCGAAAAATACCAAAACCACAACTTTTCATTCCTTAACGCCGACTACCTTTATAGGAATCTAAATGATGTACCTACCTATAGCAATAACAACAAAAAAAAAAGGAAAATCCTTTTCAACCAGAGGCGAACTAACCAACCGACCAGATCAGATTGGACAGAGCAAGGAGGAGCGGAGCAGAGCTGAGCGACTCTTCCTCCGCTTCTGCCAATAAAGTCAATTAAAAGCATTCAATTTTTCTGTGAACATCCTAACCTGCGAGGAAAAGAAAAATGACATAGAAAATATCCCAAGAGGAAAAGTTTTCAAAAAGAAATGAAATCCTCAAAATGAAAAAAAGGACGACAGATAAACAGCAAAGAAATCACAACCATGATAATTGTTGTTGGAGAAAGGAGCAATTTTTTTTGTCGTTTTCGAGAAAAAAAGGACATCGTCCTTCGTCTTATGGAGGTGAGGAATGGGGTATGTAGATATAATAGAATGATACAGAGAAAAATATTTAATTTCACTCAGCAGCATTGTTTCTGCCATCACCCGCAAATGACTAGCTGATAAATTTTTCATGTTTTTTCCATTCTTACTTTTTTTCAAAAAAATATTATAATTTATCACTATTGGTGGAAATTCATCCTTCCGTGCCATGCTGTGTCTAGTCCAGGTCCACCCACCACACAAAACACCCTTCGGCATACCAAAACAGTTTTCGCACATATTTAGCTCACTAAATATTTCCCTGAATCCTTTTTGTCTTTCCACTCTGTATTCATTTGCTCTGGCTTTGGCTTCTTTGGTTTTTTTTTGTTTTTTCTCCATTGCTTGCAGTCATCCTATATACCCTTATGTCCTTGTAGTACACCTATACATATAGTGTAGGTATATGTAGGTTGGCTTGCTGGATAAATCGGGTAAATAGGAACGGAAACCAGCAGTCGTTTATAGCTCCTGCGGCGATTGTGAATCGTTAGCTTTAATCTTCAAGTGAGTTTGGCAAAGGTGTGGTAACGGAACGAAACGAAACATGAGAAGGGATGAGGGGGGTATTTGTCTTTTGCAGACCACCAGCATTGAAAAGGAAGAGGAATCGAAAATTTAAAGTTTCAATGGAAAATGAGCGGATGGGAAAACTACGAGTATATGGAAATTCAAAGAAGGAGAAGGCTCAAATCGTTAAGCCATTCTGTGCCCTTATTTATAGGAAAATAAGAAAGGAAGCAACGTAGACATAATCCAACCCCGAATCCGCCGAAACCCACCACACAGCACGTCTCACGGCTCACGGGGGCGGGATGGTAATGCCGGGGCCGTGGTGTTGGCAATGGTAAAGATGGTGGTGGTAATGGTGATGGTGGTGCGGTGCAGTTGAAGCGATAACCTGGGGATATGGTCGACATTTACCACCATTTCCATTATCTTGTTCTTAAAATAAATTTTAAATTGTTACTACACCTCTTTATCTCTCTTAACTCTATATAGTTGCTTTGAGCTTGATAAAATTATTTAGCTGTTCTTTTATTTTTTTTTGATTCAACAAAGTAATCAAGTCGATTAAAACTTGGAAATTAAAATTAAGTAAAAGTACAAAGCTGACAATTAACTGCAAACAGTGTATAAACAATCTTGCATCTCTGTCTAACTTCAAGATTTATTTCTAGACAATGAGTTTTATTTGATTTTTAGAAAACGTTTCTAGAAAGAAAAATATTTGTTGGTACTGGTTTCCTTAGAAGGTCCACAAAATGTTAGATGAAGTTTCTAAATCATATCATTTCCAATAAATAAAGTTATAGAAATTAGAGAGGGCTATGGAATCTTTATGGGCTATTTATGAAAAAATGCATTACATAGTTTTTGTAGTTGTAATTTGGTATTACTTCATATATCTGATATTCAGACGAAAATAAAAATTAATCTTACTCACTTCATTAAAACCTTCAAGCGGGCACACGTAGTCGAGAATCGACCGCGCTTAGTACATTTTCGTTCATATTATTATTTTTACCCATCACATGTAATTATCATTTCTAGTAGCCTGTCACTATGTCATTGGATTAGACAATGATAATGTATCTGTGTACAAATCAATAAATAATTATTGAATAATTAGTGCTTTATTTCTCTTATTCATCCCATAGGTCTTTTCGGTTACGCGCGCCCGCTCCCGTTATAAATGACCGCGCGTCCGCTTAAAGGTTAAGATGGCGCTATGGTCCTGTGTGAACTAGGGCCTCACCTTACAAACTTCTCCATCTAGGTCGGTCCCTAGCTAGATGTCACCAGTTGCGCACTCCAAGTTGGGTCACTTTCCACTTGTGCGCGTCACCTGATCCACGGTCTTCCTCTACTGCGCTGTTCTGTGAGCGTGGATTCGAAGGCTTTCCAGACCGGATGAATGGTTTGCATGCGCTCTACGTGACCCAGCCACCTCAGTCGTTGGACTTGTATTCTTTTGGCTAAGTCTACGTCGTCGTTCCATCTTCTCCTCCATTCACCTTCTATGCATACGGGACCGTAGGTCACAGGACTTTTCTCACGAAACGACCCAAGGTGCTTTCATCCGCTTTTGTCATAGTCCATGCTTCTGCATAGTAAAGAAGGACGGGGATGATGAGGGTCTTATATAGCGACACTTTGGTCGCTCGAGACCAATTGCTTTCTTAGCCCAAAGAAACAGCGGTTAGCAAGAGCAATTCTTCGTTAGATCTCAGCGCTGCTGTTGTTTTCCGTGTTCATAGCAGAGCCTAGGTAGACAAAGTACTTTACTATCTCAAAGTCACGTTTTGACCAAGATGTCGGTGTTGTACGTCTCTTCTTGATGACAGTAGTTACTTTGTTTTGCCCTCATCAACAGTTAAACAGATTTTGTCCGCCTCTGCCTCAATTTTCGCAAAAGCCCCATTGACATCACGATGAGTTCTTCCGATTATGTCAATGTCGTCAGCATATGATGCAAGTAGATGGACAGATTTTTGAAAGATAGTGCCTCTAGTGTTGACATGGGAGCTGTATACATAACATTAAAGATATCGCATGACAGCACATCACCTTGTCTAAAGCCTTTTTTGATTTCAAAAGGTTCGGATTAAGTTGTTTCTAATCTTTATGGGGTAGCGCGAATTCTTTATGGTCATCCTGCCCAAACGGACGAGTTTGGCAGGGATGCCAAAACTAGACATGGCTCTCTATACGTCGCGTCGTCCTGTAGATGCTGTCATATGCAGCCTTGAAATCGATGAAACTATGGTGGGTGTCGATTTGATCGACTATGGACTTTCCAGGTCTAAAACCACACTAGAAAGGACCTACCATGTTGTTGACAATGGGCTTTAGACGTTCACATTTTACGGCAGAGAAGATTTTGTAAGCGATATTAAGTAGACTGATGCCTCAATTTAGATGGTCTCCTTTATTTAGTAAATTAATTTAAATAAATTATTAAATTATTAAAATAAATCATTCATGGAATATTCAATAAAAAGTTCAACATCAATATTTATGTTTTACTATATTTAAAAATTCTACATAGTTTTTTAGTGTTATAATGAAACCTCTTACTGGAAAACCCAGTATTAATTTCTGGGATAAGGACAATATACTCCATTAACTTTTACTTACTTGATGTTTTAACTTATTCTTAATTATTGCAGCAGCCTTACATTCTGTACATCTTTTTGGCTTACCAAATTTTTTTAAGTCAAGGCGCAATAATTTTGTTGAATGCGTGGGAATGGTATCATTTGGCGTCTAATGTATGGGGTTTTGATAAAAAATCGTGGGTCATAAGATAACGATTTCCAAAAAAATGTCAAAGATAGATATTTTCTGATATTTATTAGTAGTATATTAAAGACACAATCGACATGTCTTCGATGGCACACCTCTCTATCAATCCAATAATGGTCCATATTTTCAATGATGCTGAGGCATTGTTGAGATTCAATGTGGTTAATCTACAGAATTATCTGATAAATGATGTCTTGAATTGATTTTGGCTTGTATGTAGCCGTTTTTTTAAATATCCCCAAAGAAAGAAGTCCAACATTGTCGAGATTATTGCACACGTCTATTGAATTTCTTGCAGGAAAATATCATTGTTTTGTTGACTCGGTTGGAAATGACATCGCCCAATTGAAACCTAATATCATCTAGATCGTTTTCTTCATTGTTTAGGCACAAAATGTCAGTTAACATCCTGCTATACAGAACACCAATAGCAGTAAATGCTTCCAACAAGCCCATTCGCAACAAACAGTCCCACTTTGTGACTTTGTCAACATATCGGGTTTTCATCAATAACTCCTAAAATAAGCTTCTCAATAATATACCATTCCATGGTTGAATTGGTCAATTACTGAAACAAGGCAATTTCAAATAAATGTATGCAAACAAATTTACGTACAATTAAAATCTTGCGTTATGAATAGACACACCCTTTATCAATAATATCCTAGAAGGTAATTCTTATTTTTCTCAAGGGCGATTTCTTCCCTGATCCTTAAATCCCAAAACACTCATGTTAAGCTAATTGAATGAGAATTAATTTTGCAATTTTTATAGTTTAATTAAAAATTTACTAGGTATTCAAAGTTTTTCCTGAGCAACTCGCTTTTCAAGAATTTGAATTCCTTGAAACACCACAATACTCTGTAAGTTATGTTGAAACAAACAATTCTGAATGTAGAATAAATGATGTATTATTGATTTTCAGGACATTGTCGTTTTAATTTTATATTTGTTTTTAATATTTATTGTTTGAATGGCTGCTCTGCGAGGCCTTAATCGCATGCAAGACAATGGAAGCTCTCAAAAAGGAAAAAAAATCCCGACTTTGAAACATTTTTTAATGATGTATAAGTCTAATTGAACTCTAGAGCCTTCCTCTAAATCTTCCTTTTTAAATCGGAGCAGTAGTTCCTAATGCATTCAAACAAACTCTTCCTCTTTATAATAAACGACTTCCTGTGTGCATAAAATAATTTGTGAC
The DNA here is from genome assembly GCA_920104205.1 of Eupeodes latifasciatus. NCBI lineage: Eukaryota > Metazoa > Arthropoda > Insecta > Diptera > Syrphidae > Eupeodes > Eupeodes latifasciatus. Next base: position 36,034,870 of record OV049925.1, on the reverse strand, counting down.
AAAATTTGATATATTGCTTTTATTTCCTCATTTTGTGGCTCATGTTTGTTAAAATTTGTCGGTATACCACCAAATCCATGCAACTCGCCATATTTGGTAAAGATAATAATCATTGTCTTATGAATTTTCAAATTAAAACTTGTTTACTCTTTTGCCTCCACGTTGAGTCCTTATTTCTGTCCAAGCTAGTACACCTACACACAGCAGTATAATTTATCATTTAAATGCCACTTTGTAAAATTTTTATTTCATTTGTTTTTTTCATTTTCGTTCCGCTTAAGTTTGTTTCTTCTTTTAATCTTTTAATTAAGTTAATTGCTAGATAGAGGATAGAGGTTTTATTCCACCAACAAAAATAAAAGGGTGATGCTATCTTAAATTATTTTTTTTTTCGAAGCTTAAAATGCAGGTCCTTTTTCACAGTAGGTCCAATCGCCCATTAGTTTTTGTTTTCTTGCCTTTCAGCTCTCCCACCAATCTTTCTATACAGCTTTAAGTGTGTCAACTGGGTTCTTTATAGCAAAATACCAAGCCAAGTCAGTCCGAGGGTGTTAGTTTTGAGCTTTTTTATTTTTTGTCAATTTCAACAAGCATTAGAACGGAAAAATCTTATAGGTATGGATATCTAGCTTTTTCTATCTAACATAAAATTGTTTTTTAGTTTTTGACAACATTAAAAAAATACAAGGATTTTATCAGGGAAGTCGTCGTAGTCGTATAAGAGGGGTAGTGTAGATTTATGTAGATGACATACAACAAAAAGGAAAATCATTTGTATGTGTAGAGATCCCTGAACGAAGATTTTTTCTTAATTGGTGTGTCTATGCCTTAGGAGCTTCGTACCAATGCACACAATATAAAAAAAATAACAAACAACAAAAACGTCGACGATGACGACGGACAAAATTCACAATGCAGTCTTTGAGAGAGGCTTAAATTACTACAGCACGAGCTAAATAAATATTCAAATAATATATTAAGGTGGTTCCTAAATTTTTTGGTGTTGAATATGTTTATTTAAATTAAATACATGTTGAATTAAAAAAATATTAAAAATACTTATGAAGGTCCTTGATCATTTTTGACAAAAAAAAGTTTATTATTTTAAAAAGTGTAAAAATATAAAATGAAAAGATTGTATTAAAGTTTGTATATTTTCACAAATTGCATAAAACTCAGAATTCTTATGAAAAGTTAGAATATGTTTGAGTTTTTAAGGACCACCCTCATTTAGTTTTCTACACTACATTGTAGTTGAAAAAAGTCAAACATTCGTTAAGGTGAACGTTAAGACAAAAAAAAACAAGGACCAATAAAGAAAAAGAAGCTTAAAACAATAGAAAAAAATTCTACATAGTTACCTACATATGTACACTTGCATATATTTATACATATATAAGTTTGTATAAGTTTGAACCTTATTTACACTCGTTCCTTTCATATACACATAAATAAAAATAATATAATCAGAAAAGTCAACGCAAAACAGTAAAGGACTCTTTAGAGAAGGAATTTTGTATTCTTATTTATTTTTCTTTATTTTTTCAGTCAGCGGACTTTTTGTTGTTGTTGTCTTTTGTTGTTGTTGTCTTTTGTTCTGTTGTCAAACTCCTTATATACTGAGATGGGTTTAATTTGCTAATGGCTGGTTTGCTTTGCATTTTTGTGCATTGTACGAAATATATAAGACTGAGCTTATGGTCAGCATCAGCATCATCATCATCATCATAGGATCTATTGCAAAAGACTTCATCATTTGGTTTGGGCATTTATTCTTTTACCTTTTTTTTTTTTTTTATTTTTCCAAAGAATTGTGCTGATTGTGTTTAACTAACCTAATGAAATTTGAGGACACTAAAGTAGTGTACTTTTAGTATTGAATTAAGAATAGAAGTAAATAGCATTTGCGGAGAGGAATTACCTTTGGTTTTCGAGATACCCAGACGGTATCCTTAACCCATCATTCTTGTGAATAAGGCACGAATGGATAGTAGGTTTTGTTTTTGTAAATTGTCATAACTTGGGTTATTAACCTCCCATTTATGTTATTATAATTGATATTAAAAATTGTTGACTGTTCTAGGAGCATACAAATTAATGAACAATTGAAGATTGATGTAGTGCGAATTCTTTATTATAAAAACAATTGCGAAATCTCGTAAAGGGCTTTCTATTAACAGCGAGTTGATTTAAAAACTGAATAAAAGAGGCTGGGATGCGACCCACACTGATAACTTCCCATCCCGTGTGTTGATTTGTCTTGCTGAAAAGGTTTGTAGGTGATCGAGTTTTGTTAAAAAAGTTGTAATTTGAACTGGTTTAAAAAAATTAAAAATTACCAACAATATTTTGCATATGATAAAATAGTTTGATTTCAAAATCTATTTTTGTGAACGAGATTTTTCGTCGAAAACCAATTTTTACCAATTTTAGTAGCATTTATTAAAACTTTTTATTTCTTATTTAAACAAATACAAATTGGATGAATGAAATTAATTTGAAGGAAATATTATCTTCTATTATTCACGAGATTTCGAGAACCTATCATCAATTTTTACCTAATTTGCGTACTATTTTTTATAGATTTTAATTTTTTATGAAAAAACGGACTGTTGGATTTTTATAAAAAAATTACTGAATGTCCAAACCAATATTTTCTGTAAGAAATAATTGGTTTTAAGCCAATATTTCTAATTTTTGGAAAGATATTTGAGTAGAACGTACATTTTTACCAAGTCTTAGTATTGTTTTTTTTTTTAGGTTTTTATTTTTTGTAAGAAAACTCTCAATTCGATTTTTCTCAAAATTTTACCGAATGTTGAAAACAATATTTCTTATAAGACAAACTTAGTTTGAAGCCAAAATCTCAATTTTTTGAAAAGATATTTAAGTCGAAACTTAATTTTTACCAACTTTGAGTAATGCTTTTTTAGGTTTCATTTTTTATAAAAAAAACTTTCAATTCGATTTTTCTCAAAATTTTACTGAATATTGAAAACAGTATTTCTTATAAGCAAAAATTAGTTTGAAGACATAATCTTAAATTTTTGAAAAGATATTTGAGTCGGAAATCAATTTTTAGCAACTTTTAGTAATGTTTTTTTTAGGTTTGTATTTTTTATGAAAAAAAACTGTCAATTCGATTTTGCTCAAATTTTTACCAGATGTCAAAAACGTTATTTTCCACAGCACAAAATTGTGTTGGAGATAAAATCATATTGTGTTCGTAAAATATTCGAGGTGACAAATATTTTTTTTCAGTTTTTTTGATTTACATATAAAAAAAACGTTAATTGGATTTTTTCCAAAAATATATTTGTATGGTATCACGTTACAATATATACTTTAAAATTTAATTCATGTCTCTAGCGTTATTAGTTCGTGAGATATTTTAGGTAAACCAAAATTGTCACCTTTTCTTTAAATTGCTACGGTAAAAAAAACCACCCACTTAATTTGTTTGAAAGTCTTTTCTGCATTTTTCTGCATTTATTTGAAGTCGATATCTCTACTGGTTCTTAAGCTTTGGACGAAGAAAAAAAACTTCGCGAACGTACGTACACAGTACACACGCACGCACATACATCCCTCTAAAAATCTTTTATTTCGACTCTAGGGACCTTGAAACGTCGAGAAATGTCAACATTTTCAATTCGACAAATGAGACCGATTACAATAACTTCCTATGGGAAGTTAAAAATATGTTTTATAAGAGTTATCAATAAGGTTGGGTCTTGATTTAAGAGCCTTATCAATGACATAATGTGTGAAATAAAACATCGTTTGAATAGCCGCCACGGCTTTTCAAAGGTCAAGTTTTTGATTACTTTGGTGCATAAATCAGTCTAAATTTGACCGATATGGTATCGATTGTGTTGTCTCTGAAGGCCGCAGTGGTTTGCGGCTTATTTGTATAGGACTGCGACTTAAGAAAACCCCACAAGAAAAAGTCTAAAGGGGTCCAATTAAACGATCTTGTCGGCCAATTAACGCCACTTTGGCGCGATATAACCATATTATGAAACCGCTCGCGCAGAATATCGATTGTATTTAGAGGTGCGTGGCACGTACCTCTATTCTTTAGAACCATATGTTCTCAGTGTCCATATGATCCAATTCATTCCACAAGAATTTGGTTATCATCGACCTATAGCGATCGCCGCCGCCGTTTACAGTGATGACCTGGCCAGCATCGAGCCCAAAATCCAAACCAAACAGTAACTTTTTTGGCATCCTCGTGAATCTCGGGTAGATTGGTATCGTCTCAAATTCACGTATCTATCCATTCGTCCAAAAATATGCCTCATCGCTAAAGATGATTTTTCATGATCAAATTCCAACATCTCCAAAATCCAATTCGCAAACACACGATCCTCCGTATAGTCGTTTGCTTACAGGTCCTGGGTCATTTGGTTTTTGTATGGGTGCAGGCGTAAATCACGAAGTAAGATTCGCCATTATTAGTTCTGCGACAGTCAAAGTTCTTGTAAGCGACTCAGAATTGACTGAATCGGATTCTGCTTCACACTTTTATGAAAAACCGTCACGTTTTTGGCATAAATTGCGATTGTTCACTGAACTGGTGGAACCGAATTTAGCCACTAAACGTTGACTTGAAAGAACGACCATTTACCCATAAAAAGAGCATAACGTGCAGCACATACATACATACATACATACATACATATGTAGTTGCTAATAGAGAACATCCATTTTGTTATTATAAAAAAGAATCAATATGGCTACCACGAGCTGTCAAAATTAACCCGACCCTATTGAAAATAAAATAAATAAATAAATTTAGTGGCGCAACAGTCCATGAAGAACCAGGGCCTAGTGACTTACAACTCTCAACCATTCCTGTGTGCGAGTAATGTTGTCAGAGATGGCAGGGACCTACAGTTTATATGCCGAATCCGAACGGCTAATTTGAGAAAGCACTTTTCTTGACAAGAATTACTCTTGGAGGATTTGTCAATTCCTCGCAAGAGGCAGTACCCGTGAAAAAAAGTTAGGTGGCACAGGCAGGGCTTGAACCCAAGACCCCTTGCATGACAGTCCAACGCACTAACCATCACGCTAGGGGTACTAGACCCTATTGAAAAATCCTTTACAAAATACAAAAATATTTCACAAATATCTTGACACAAAACGTAATAAATTATCAAATTTGTCTAATTTAAAACCTGACATTTATCTACATTTTAAGGTCTCTAGAATCTGATTAAAAGGCCAAGTGTTTTTAGAGATCTCTCTGTGTGCAGTTTGTTTATAAATTAAAAAAAAAATAATATTTTTCAGCTCGAACATTTCGCGAACAAAATATTGACAACAATTTCAAAGCAAAATTATATGCATCGAACAATAATATTTTTGGTATCTGGTAAAATTTCTAGAAATATGGAAGTAACAGTTTTTTTTACAACAATAATAAAAGAAAGTACAACTAAAAGTTGAAAAAAATTGATTTTCAATTCAAATATCTTCACAAATAAAAATATTGGCTTCAAACTTATTTCATCTTATAAAATAAAATTATTTTATCATTTGCTAAAATTGTGTAGAAAAATTCAATTGTTGATTGTTTTTTTTCAAATACAAATCTACAAAACATATGTCTCCAGGCATAAAAACCTTCAAAAATTTCTAAATTGGTAAAATTGCTTTTCGACAAAAATATCTCGGGAACCAACCTACAAAAACAACTAAGAACTGATAAAAAATTGACTTTGACTTAAGTTTCTTAAATAAAAAGATATTGACTTCAAACTGTTTTTAAATTATACACAATTTTGTTAGTAGTGCTTTGTAAGACTTTTAGAAATATTGACAGATGGACACGAATGGGAAGTTACTGGGTCGCATCCCAGTTTCTATTTTTTTCTTTGAATCATCTAAATTTAATAGGTATCTGTAAGTTGAAACAACCTTTGACATAGAAACTTGATTTAAACAATTATTATTAATTATTATTTGTATCTACCTATAGTTAGCTTGTTAGAAGATAGTTGTCCGCTATCAACTGAAATTAAAAAAAATATCAATCACTAGAAGTTTCAATTAGAAAATAGAATTTCATAAATTTGCTTTGTTTTGTTTTTAATATTTGTTTGTAAATAAAATGAATAAAACTAATGCACAATATTTTGTGTTATTGCTTTTATATGAATTTTGTCTACACGAAAAATAGTAGTAATTTTTTATTCTATGTTCTATGCTAGAGCTACAGGTTATTGATTAAAAAAAGAAAAACAAATATTAAATTCCTATTAAATTAAAATTAATTTACTATGTTTCGTTCATTGTTAAAAGCCTTTGTTTAGAGCTAGTTTGTGTTTTTAATTTTTATTCAATTAAGGTTTTCAAATTTGTCAATGTAAAAAATAACAGAATTTTTGGAGTGATGGTATTATTTTAGTTTACCTAACTTATATGGATACAATTATTATAAAAACAAAAACTTTTTGTGAGTGTGACTCAAACATCAATTTATTAACTTCCCGAGGAAGTTATTGCAATCGGTCCGATTTGTCGAATTGAAAATTTTGACATTTCTCGACGTTTCAAGTTCCCTAAAGTCGAAATAAAAGATTTTTAGAGAGATGTCTGTGCGTGCGTTTGTACGTCCGTGTGTTCGTACGTTCACGAAGTTTTCGTTCGTCGTCCATAGCTCAAGAACCAGAAGAGATGTCGACTTTAAATAAATTTTGTTATACAGATAATAATGCAGGAAGGACTCTCAACAAATTGAGTGGGTTGGTTTTTCACCGTAGCAATTAAAAAAAAAAGATGAACATTTCGATTAACCCAAAATAATTCACGAACCAATAACGCTAGAGACTTGAATTGAATTTTAAACTATATAATGAACGTGAAACCAGTGTAGTATATTTTTGGACAAAAATCCAATTAACGGTGTTTTTTTATAAATAAAAAAAAAAATAAAAAAAAAAATATTTGTCACCTCGAATATTTTAAGAACAAAATATGATTTCATCTCCAAAATAATTTTGTGCAATGAAAAATAACATTCTTGAAATCTGGTTAAAATTTGAGAAAAATCGAATTGACAGTTTTTTCATAAAAATAAAAATGTAAAAAAACATTACTAAAAGTTGGTAAAAACTAATTTTCGACATCTTTTCAAAAAATTACATTACTTTTTGCTTATAAGTTATAAGTAATACTGTTTTCAACATTGGCTAAAATTTTGAGAAAAATCGAATTGACAGTTTTTTTTTATAAAAAATAAAAACCTTAAACAAACATTATTCAAAGTTGCTAAAAATAAAGTATCGACTTAAATATCTTTTCAAAAATTTGAAATTATGGCTTCAAACTAAGTTTGTCTTATAAGAAATATTGTTTTTAACATTCTGTACAATTTTTAGAACAAAAAAAATAAAAACCTAAAGAAAAAAACAAAACTAAAACTTGGTAAAAATTTACTTTCGACTCAAATATCTTTTCAAAAATTAAAAAAAATGCCTTCAAACCAATTTTATCTTATTCTGTTTATCTTACAAAAATATTGTTAACAAAAAATAGATTTTTACATCAAACTATTTCATGATATGCAAAGTATTGTTGGTAATTTTTATTTTTTTTAGAATAATTCAACTGACAACTTTTATAACAAAACATGAAAACCTACAAACCTTTTAAGCAAGACAAATCGATAGCCGGGATGGGAAGTTATCAGTATGAGTCGCATCCCAGCCTCTTTTATTTTATTTTAAATAATAAAATACTTGTATTTAAGGTTTTTTTCAAAGTAAACACTATTTTTTTTTTTTTATTTATTTATTTAGGTAGCAATATACATTATTTCTTTTACATTTAGTAAGAACATGCTATTTTTAGAGATTTAGGATAAACATTTTCCTTTTCAACTATAGATTTAAACTAACATATAATAATAATAAGTTGTGAATGACTTTAATATTAATTATTCAAGGGAAAGCTACAATTAAAACCCTTATTCAACTCTTAAAAACTAATATTGCAAAACTCCCACGTTAAGTTTATGAATTATACATTTTCAAATACATTTTTTGGCAAATTCATTTAGCCCAATTTCAAAGACTCTATTGAAAACATATAATATAGTACAAAATACATAATATGTATATATAAATTTAAGGTGGAGATAAACATTTGATCAGTTCATTATCAGAGAAGGAACATTTTACATAAAATTTGTGTGTCAAATTTTCAATAAGGGAGTCCAAAAGATTGACATTGCTTTGTTCATGAAGCCTGTAAGTTGAATAGCACCATGGTAAATCAAGCACCATTTTAAGAACTTTGTTTTGACATGTTTGAAGCTTAAGTGTGTGAGTTTTGGCACAATCGTACCAAACAGGAGCACCGTATAGGAGGATAGATTGGAAAATTGATTTGTACATTAAAATTTTATTTTCTTTGCTAAGTTTAGAACTTCTACATATTAATGGGTACAAAATTCTTTTATATAGATTTATCTTGTCAATAGTTGTAGATATATGTTTGTGAAAATTGAATTTTTTGTCTATTATAACCCCAAGATATCGACAATGTTCGGACCAGTCAATATTAACAGAGCCCATTCGAAGTTGTATATTATTTGGGAGAAAACAAGATTTTCGACGCCTTGTAAACCAAATAGCTTGCGTTTTCAAAGGATTTACTTTAATCTTCCATTTAAAAAAGTATTTTTCTATTGAAGAAAGACTTACTTGTAACGTATTGCAGACGTCATGAAAGTAAGTGCCCGATGTAAAAATAGCCGTGTCATCAGCAAACATTGCAATACCAATATTATTTCCAAGATTTGGTAAATAGTAAAGAGGAATGGACCAAGTACTGTGCCTTGAGGAATTCCATATGGAATATTATGTACTGAAGATAAATTGTCTTGTACTTTTACTACAAATTTTCTCCCACTTAAAAAGCTTTGAATAATTTTTACTGTCGCCATTGGAAAGTTAAATTTAACAAGTTTGTGAATCAATGCGTGCGTCGTGCCAGACCGTATCGAAGGCCTTTTCAATATCCAAAAGTACTAAGGCAGTCGACTCTTTTCTAAAAAATTTTTCTTTTACATGGTTTTTGATTCTAAAAATTTGGTGATTGGTGCTATGGAAGGGTCTGAAACCAAATTGATAATCAGGCAGAATATTATTCGCAGTGAGGTGATTGTCAAGATTTTCCTTGATTATTTTTTCAAGTAACTTGCTTATAGAGCTCAGTAAGCTTATAGGTCTATATCTGGCAACATCATCTCTTAGTTTACCAGGCTTTGCAATTGGTATCACCATGGCAGTTTTCCAGCAATCTGGAAAGTAACTTAATTTAAGACAAGCATTGAAAATTGAAGTTAGGTATCGTAAGTATGAGAGTGTATTGCTTATACCGTCCATGCCAGGGCACTTTTTATTTTTTAAGCTTTGAATCAATTTTCTTACTATGTTTGGTTTGGTTTTATTTTATATTCATAGCTTTTCTGATGTAGTTAATTTTTTTTTTCTTAATTATCATAAAATTGTTTGTATTCACTTTACAAAATTGTACTCTAGTAATAAGAAAGACAATTTATACAAGTTTAAAATGGGTTCTCCCATATTGTAGAATGTATGAGAGAACAATTGTCAAACACTTTTATATCGGACAAAAACGCCAATAGAATGCTACCCAACACAAAATCATAGTGGCGAATATTTTAATTAAAAAGGTGTTGTGTCAATATCTCTTAAAAAAAGAAAACAATTAAATTTATTCGCAATTAGTTATCTTTCTTATTTAAGTCAAACGAAATGCAATGTCAAAAGCATTTATTTTTATTTTTCAAGTCGTTATTCTTGTATGTTTGCGAAATATGAAACACCCTAATTTATGTTTCTTTTATATAATTATAAAGAATCTACCATCCCAATTGCTGCTCCTACCGACATTTTAATTTCCTTACTGCACAATTTCACCCCTAATCCTAATCCGAGTATAAGGTTAACATTTTCAGAGGTATAATAAAATTAATCCATTCTCCTAAATAATTTCAAACCACTCCTGAAATTTCTAATTTGTATTTTATTTATTTTTTATAGTACTCCATAAACCATCTAATTAAAATACTTAGTTCGGTTTAAATAAAAATATTTAAAAAAAAAAACACGTGAAGCTTTATTCATTCCACATTCTACATACACAAAATAAACACACACTTATGCAAAAATTGTATAACTATGTACATAGAATATAATCCCAATTAGTAGAAGTACTTTTCGTCTTATGTTTATCGAAATTCATTTTTATTTTACACACTTCTTCTGGATATTTTTTCAATTTCAACATAATTCTCAAATCTTCAAAGAAAAACAAAAACTCAACATAAAGCTGATTTAATTTTTAGGAAAATATTTAGAAACCCATGTATCTTGTTGATTTAATATTATAATTTTAACTCAAGAATTCAGATTTTTACAAAATAGGGTGAGTGGAAAATGAAGAAAATCTAAAATTTTATTTTGTAATCACAACAAATTTAAATATTAGGAAAATATAATTGAAAAGCAAATCAATTTTTGTGATGTCATAGTCAGTTCTGACTTTCGTTGGACTGTCATGCGAGAGGTCTTGGGTTTAATCTCTGCCTGTGCCATCTAAAGTTTTTTTTTCACGGGTGCTGCCTCTTGCGAGGAATTGACAAATTCTCCAAGAGTAATTCTTGTCATGAAAAAGTGCTTTCTCAAATTAGCCGTTCGGATTCGGCTTAAAACTGTCCCCTCCATTGCTGGCAACATTACTCTCACAAAAGAATCGTTGAGAGTTGTAAGTCACTAGGCCCTAGTTCTCAACGGACTGTTGCGCAACCTAATTTATTAATTTTTATATAAAAACGCTGATTTAAGTTTAAGTTTAAGAAATATCTCGAAAAACGACAAATTCTCAATGAACGGCAGTATGGCTTTCGCCACAATAGGTCCACCGGTAATTTGATGGTTTATCAAACCGGACAGTGAAACAAATTTTTACATCGTTTTGGAGAAAGTTAGATTATTGCATTTGATATTTCAAAAGCATGATAGAGTTAAGCACCAACCTCCTCACTTATCAAAAATGAGTTATTCTTAAACTACGCACCCGATCTCGACTTTACACATCAATAACTTGCCTCAATAGGTTTAATTTTTCACCACTTTCACTATAATGTTCTTCACGATTACCAAAAAGTCTTGCAGTTTTGCGTACTTTAGCTGCAGTAGTGAATTTTAAAAAATCCAATGTCAAATGTTAAAAGATGACAGCTTCAAAATTTAAAGCTTTTTATTAGCGGTCTTTTCAAAATGAAAAATTTGTTTGGGAAGTTTTGAACGTTTCCTCTGAATAATTAAAATTTTGTTCTAATAAGGTCAATTATATGGCTGTGGAAAAGAAGTTCTCTCAAGAACTTGTACTTGACAGTTATTTTTTGCAGACAACAATATATATGCTATAATACTATGCGATTAACTAGTGTAATAATTTGTATTTAAAAATTTGTCAATTCTTCAAAAATGTTCTTTTCGTAGTATAAAATTATTGTAAAGGTCAAAAAAAATAATTTTTCAATATTTGTTGGTCATAAATAAACAGCTTGTTGAATTTTTCCTTGGATTTCATACCAATATATGTTTATAACAAAACCATGAAACTAAATTTATATCAAGTGCTTTGTGAGGAATGTGAAATCTAAACTTAATAAATCTTAAACTTGTGAGCTGCTTGGGAGTGCCTAACGTAATATTTTTGTTGTAAATTTTCAACAAGCAAAACTTGATCCCTTTTGCACTTTATTTCGATACAAAAATTAGTAATTGGTGCTTTAAAACTATGGAAAACGAAAAAGCAATAATAACTTCAATCTGCTGCTACTTTTAAAAAAACATATTCCACTTCCTCTCCTCTCTCTCTCAAAGATTAAATCTAGAAAAGGGAAACAAATTATTCTTTCAATCATTGAAGCTTAAAATTCAGATAGATTTAATTAACTTCTTTTTCAATATATACGTGTACAAAAACATTCAATACTCGCACAGAGCAGAAAAGGGAATATTCAGATTTCAAAGTGAAACAAAAATGTTCCATCCGCATTTATTCAGCGAGCTAGCGAACGAAAGCTAACGCGTTCTTGCCTTGCTGAGTGATTAATTTGAAAAGTTATATAATATTTCCTTTTACTCCCGTATTTTGTTTCCCTTTTTTTATTTGCAACGAACGCCGAATTGTACATAGTTTGAAAATTAATATAACTGGCTATTTCCATCTTTTCAAAATAAACATTCATATTCAAAAGGGCAAAATCAATAATCTCTGACAAACAAAAAGAAAAAATTGTACCAATTAATTCAAAAAGGAAATATCTTTGGAAAAGTTTTGCGTATCATTTTTATTTTTTATTGAAATGAACTAAAAAAAAAGGAAAAACTGAATCAGAATAAAACTCTTCAACCTCTTTCTGATACGGCTACGATGTCTAGAGAATAATCGATACTGCTGAAAAGATTTTTTGTTGTTGTTGATTCTATGAATTTCTGTGAAACTCAATTAAAATTTTGAAGGGATTCAAATTTTCAAAATTTATTCAGTTTTTATTTTTGTTTCTTTTTTCATATTTACACAAAAACAAAGCAAAATCAAAATATTGTCATATTAATTTCTTTGCATTAATCAATCGCGCATCCGTAAGCAAAACACGTCTGACGATTGTAAGATTTTTTGATTATAAATAAAACGAAACAAAAATGTTTTTATGTTAAATTTAGGGTAAATCGACTTTTATCATTGCACAAAAGAAAGACCATGATTAAATGAACGACTGGGTCGCGCTTTCATGCTAATACATACATACATATGTACATATATAATTTTAAAAAAATTTCCAAATAAAACTTTGATTTTGAATAATCTGCTGTTTTAATTAATGTCACATTGGAGGAGCTCATTTGGTAAGTTGAAAATGCGCCAATTCCAGACATAGAACGACAAACGCTTCACTAACCAATTGTTAAAATTCACTTTAAAAATAGTGACTTGAAAATATTGCTGTTGAGGCCCAACAGACCGAGTTTGATTTGGTTTTTCTTTATAAAGGGCATGACATCCTTCTTGTCTCTCAAAAAACACTCATTTTTGCTAAGTGTCAAAGTGAAACATATTTTTATAAAATTATGTGGTTTGAATTGCGCAGAATTTTAAATTTTTTAAATAACATCTGCGATATAGTATAGATATTAATAGGTTAAAAGAATGTAAAAATAGTATGAAAAAGTTTGCAGATTTGGGACAAAATAAAACAAATTAAAAATATATGCACATATATCGTTTTTGAAACCACACGAGGTGTTATGCTTTTTTTTATTTTATATTTATCTTATCAAAGTATCGATAAAACAATGACCGATATGAGACCTTCTCAGTAAGAGAACGTTCGTCTACTATTTTTAAAGGCTCCTCTTTCAATGCTCTCCAAAAGATTTGAGTGCGTTATTAGGGCACCAGCCTAATACTCAGGTTTCGGACGAATAAAAGTTTTGTAAATTGTAGCCAGATTAGAAGGAGTAAGAAACTTCTTGCATCGTTGGAGAAATCCTAATCACCCCACAAGAGATAGTTTGTTATGAAAGCTGTTCAGTCTCCTTGATGTAAGTACCACCCATGGATATTGCAATTGGGAGAGTGTTATGCTTTTTTGACAGTAGATAGCACTGTACTTTCGCAACGTTAAATCCAAAACCAAAACATCTTCATCACTTGAACACAACCGCAATTTTTCTTGTCTTTAAATATTTTATCGATGTTTTAGGAAAGAATGTTCTGTCGAATTAGCCAGTTCTGTATCTCCACTTAAACAATTCAGCCGCAATACTCGTACTTCTAGGGATGCGCATCAGTTTACCATTGAGCTTAATTTCGTAATGTGTCTAAGCATAAACATGTTAAGGGTAACCGTTGAGGTACTAAAAATTATAAAAAAAAAACTTGCTGTTGAAGCCCGTTTTTTTGACAAAAGCCCAACTCTATCGATTATTTGTCGATAATTTTAACTAAGCATTTCACAAATTTTTGTATACGAATTAAAAATTACTAAAATACCTTGGGAACAAAAACAGATATTGAAATCAGAATTATTTTATCACATGCAAAATGCAGTTATTAACTTTTAATTAATTCTTTAACCAATTGTCAACTTTTCTTAGAAAACACGAAAATCTACAAAAAACTGCTAAAAATGGTTCTTGACTCAAGTATCTTCCGAACAAAGAAAGATTTTGATTTAAAACTTTTGTTTATCTTCCTTAAAACGTGTTATTAAATTCTGTAAAACTTTAAAAAGTATCGACGGGCAGTCAGAAGTGGGAAGTTATCAATTGGGGTCGCGTAACAGCTTCTTTTTTGTGTCTTTTGTGTGAATGGAAGATATTGACTTAGACGAATCTTAATTTCAACAAGATGGTGGCGGTACAATTTGGACAGTTTGATTATGGAAAATTTTAAGGAAAAGTTTTGGTTTTGCATTCTTAGCCGTGTTGGCCATTTGGCAAAAATCGTTTACCATTGTGTATGGCATGCCTTTCTCTTCACAAAGAAATAAGCATCCATTGATTCCTCGTAAACAACATATTCTTTTTTCTATCAGAATGAAACCACTTTTTGAATACTCTTTATATTTACAGATTTACTTGATTTTCTAAAATGTTTATATCTATTTTGATAAGTATTAAAATATTAATTTCCATTTAATAGAAACGGTGCATATAAACACTTTGATACAGTTACAGTTAGTGGAAAATAAAAGATTGCAAACATGTCTTGAAATGGGGAATGTACTCATTAATTTAAAATATTAAAAAATAAAATGTTACATTTTAACCAAATTTCTAAAAGCCAGCAAAGTCATTTTGTTATTTTGACTATGGTAAAATATCAAAATATAGTAAGATGCTAGAATCTTTTAAATTTACAAAATCTTATGTAAATCATATAAAATTGTTTTCCAAATTCTTAAAAAATAAACTATAATCGATGTAGAACGCGTTATTTTTTTCGATACCCGAACACCATTAATTCACTTTCTATCTCTATTTTTTTAACTACTTAAAAGCCCTACCCTAACTTCCATCATAAGCTTCTGAAACTCTTTTATTAGATATTACCCTATAAGAATTGTACATGTTTACCAAAGAAAACAAAATACACAACATAAAAACATGGAAATTAAAAATGTATGTCATGGAACAATAATAATATTTTGCTAATAAAAGAAATCTTGATTTTTAATGCTTTCATATTATAGAGTAGGTCGGTATAGGAACCTATACCAGGTACGATAAATAGTACACATTGACACTCTTTTCTTTTGTTCTGGTATAAAAACAAGCAGTTTTCAATCCCCTTTTACCAACCAAAGCCCCCCCTCCCCTTTATCGCACTAGACGAAGGTCATTTCTCTTTGTTCTAACCCACTTTAAAACAACATTTTGCTTTAGTTATAACAAAAACTTCATGAAACTACATAAAACACATACGATATAAAACAAATACCTTTGTATGTATATTTACGAGTATATCCATTAAAATGATTGAAAACAGTTTTTGTAAATTAAATTCTCGAGTCAAAGAAACAAATTAAAATGCACTTAAAAAACAATATTGTCCAACAATTAGCTCTGAACGCAACGCAAAAAGAATCTTTCTTTCAGAAGACTGAAGAAAAGTGAAGAGTGAGTGGCATAGCATTGGCATAGCAGTTATGTGCACGTGAAAATGTGAAAAATTCTACTCAAAGATTCTTTTCCTTTCATCATCATCGTCATCATAAAAAGCAAAAACCACAACCAACCAAAACCTTGAGTGGCGCTGGCGGGTTTTCAAGAATTTCGTCACACATACTTTTCAACATAAGGTATTTTCAAGAAATCCTGATGGAGAAAATACGTAGATACACAGAAGAAGGATATATACAATATACATACATCAGGAAAAATCGACAACAACAACAAAAACCAAAAATATACATAGGTACAAGCAAAAACCTATAAATGAGAAGTTTATGAGATTCTCTGGAAAACAAAGAAAAAGAAAAAGGATTTTTGTGGTTTTAAACTTTCAGGATCTGTGTGGAAATTCTTTCCCCATTTTTTGTTTCTTTCATCTGTAGGATGTTTTGCTTGTTTTCCATTTCAGATGGGGTGAATTCGAAAACAATGTCTGAGACACTGGTTAATAATTTAAGGTAGTATCAAACTATGTTCAAGGAAGATGAAGCCCAAATAAATTAAGCATGTTTTTGACACAAAGTTGACGAGTTTCCGTCTAAACAACACGCTCGATTGGGATGTGATACAAGATTGATTTAATGAAGTCAAAAAAGTTAAATCCTAGATTTCATTACTGGTGTTATGTTTTTAAGGATATTCCACATGCAAATGTACCTAACAAACTCAAACACATCATAAAGTGTGGCTTCTTTGTGGAACAATTGAATTCTATTCTTTTATAGGTTATTGACAGAAGAGAAGAGTTGTGTATTGTCGACAAATGACGACGACTCAAGACAACGCAAATACACCTCAAAGTTTATATTATATTGACTTGAAATTTCGTTTTAACTTTCTTATTTACATTAGGGTGGGGTTGTTAATTACAAGATATCTGAAAGCACATCAAATATTCTTCAAGATAAAACAAAAAGTAAAAGAAAAAAAAAACAAGGTAAATAATGAAAGACCCACTAAATGAAACTTTAACCAAAACTTTTAACAATTATTAAAAAAAAAAAAAAGAACAAAATGGTTTAACAATTTTGATTAAATTACTTCTTAACTAATTTTTTTATGTGAAACCATTAAACACACAGATTTATGATGAACATAAAAATAAGGTCGCCACGCAGCTCATAGATAGACCCGGCCCACCCCTTTAAACCCCTCCTGCATCACCATCGTCAGCGAGCGAATTTAAGCTTCTTTCTCATAAATACCTTTCGGTAGGCAGTATTTTGACCAAAAATAATTTTTATTATGCGGGTAGAGGATTTTAAGGTTATTAACTTGAGTTATAAAATAAATTTATTTTTGGTTTTAAAAGTGCCTTTATATTAATCGAGTAAAACAGAAGATAGATTTATTGTATATATTTTTACATATAGAAGAAGAAGAAGAAGAAAGGAAAAAACAATAAACTAAGGTTTCCGTCTAAAATAATGATATTTTAATGTTATTTTAAACTTATAAAGGAGTATTTTGATGGTTTCTAAAATGGGGGTAAAATATATAAATCAGATTATTAGCAATGACTCATGTATTTTAATAATGAACCATAACATCACACCCATGTGGTGGGTATAAAAATAAATAATAAACCTTTTGACCGGCCTTGTAAGAGCTTAGAATTTGAAAATAAAGGATGTTTTCTTCTGCAATACAAAGTAAGACAATATGTTTTTAATAACATTTATTTTTAAATTTCTTCTAGCGCATAGTTTTAAATGCTTTAATAAAATGTTAAGTTTCTCGTTATAAAATTTAATTTTGCAAGTTTCAAACAATTTTATCATCTTACTCTACTCCATTGCAAGGTACTTTAACTTATAACATGACATTTCAAATTAATAGGTCCGTTTACACATTTAGGTTTGTTCGTTATTTTTATTTTTGTTTTGATGAACTGCCACTTTTAAGATGAAACCACGTTATAAGAGAATTATAATTAGAAAATTGACTGGTTTTAAATATTAGAGGACAACTTACTTGCCTTCAAGTTTTACTGGGCCTTGTTAATGAAGAAAAAAGTTTAAGCTCCTTTTGGACCAAGATAAGGCTATAGCTAGTTATAGCTTGAAATGCTTTAGATTAATATTTTTAGCTTCCGTTTGTTTAGTAGTACACGTGGCCTGATGGTAAGTGCGTTGGACTGTAAAATTACAATATCGTAAGAAGAGACCGGCCCGACTCCACTCAAGGGGGCGGTCGGTGTCGCTCTCTTTATACTAAAAGGCATTAAATATAAAGTCATATACAACAATGAATTGCGAAAGCTCAAGACGCTAGAGGTTTGCGTTGTATGCATCTCTCTCACTCAAGGGAAGCGGATGTATATGATTGCGGCTTATGCGGCTGGAGCTCCGCTGGTTACTTACTTTGCTTCAGAACTCGAGATTCTTTTTAGGGAACTTAAACTGAGCTTAAAAGAAAACTATTTCATCTTGGCCGGTGATTTGAACGCAAAACATGAAAATTGAGGAAATCAACATAGAAATCCTAGAGGTAATCATCTTTTTAATTTGATGAATCTTTACAGCGTTGAATATGGCGTCGACCTGCTGGCTACTGAAAAGCCATCGTATCCAACAACCGGCTCCTTTCTGGATCTTTTGCTGTACGACACCAGACTGACAGTAACAGACAAAGTGGGTAATCATCCTCGAAACTGCTTACAGACAGTCGAGTACGACAGTGATCACTGCGGACTGGCTGCTGTAATGCAGATTCCGAACGAACGCGTGGAGTTGGAGGAATACGTTGCAACGCACTCTTACAATTACAGTAAGATGCGTTGGCGTTCGAGTGACATAGCCCCACCAAACAACAGAAACCTGAGAAATACAGAAATTGACCAACATTTACAAAAGATGGACAAAACAATAAAACGAACGATGGAACGGACAATACCAAAGTACAAAGAACGGGACCAAATGGACGCATACAGAAACGCGAATATTGACGCACTACGTAGGCACAAGAGTGGCTTACTGACAAGACTCAAAAACTTGTACAGACGACTTACAGACCCACACGACTTGGAGGTTAGGACACTGAAGTCGTCAATAAAAAATGTCAATCTGCTGATTGAGGAGAACTACAGGTTATCAATTAACACGTACTGGGACCGCAAGATCCGGTCAGTTAATTCCAGTGACCCTAGTACCTATGTCCCCTAAAATCAACAAGATATTCAGAAAAAAGAACGATAATGACCTTCCGTGTCTGAAACTCCAAAGAACCGCAAATAGATCCAGAAGAAGCCATCTTTGACGATGACTTTTACATAATTGAAGATCCGAAGGAAAAAGTGGAGGCGGTGGGAGCTGCTTTCCAGCAAAAGTGTACAAGGTAAATGTTAGCATTCGCCCCAACCACGACCTGGAAAACAGAGCCCTACTTAATCACTTTTACCTTCGAAATGATATAACACAATGGCGATCTGAGAACCGCGGTTTCATGCGGTTCAATGACGATTCCTTGGCAAATGCCATAATCGCCGAGCAAACGGGACCAAGTCCCTTATTAGTAACGAAGGTTGAGTTTCAGCTCATCTTCAACTCAATAAAAAACAAAAAGTCAGCAGGTGTCGATGGTATATCAAACGTTGTACTAAGACATTTACCGATGGAGGTAATTGACATTTACACCACACTCTTCAATAATGCACTGAATAATGCATATTATCCAGTGCATTGGAAGACCGCTGTGATTCATCCCGAAAAAGGGAAAGGACAACTCATGTTTCAGGAAAACCTAATAATACTACTTCTTTGTGGAGTTACTTTAAAATAATAGTAAAGTGAACAAATAATTTCTTATTTACATTTCAAGTTATGACCTTAAAAATTCCGATGAATCTATCCATTTTCTTCTATATTTGTATCCTTGATAAAGGTTTTACAAAATTATCATTATAGGATTAACTTAAAATTTTAATCTTGAAAACCAATTTAGGAAAATTTTTGATTTTATAGATACATATAAGTTAGTGGACATTCGACATCAGAAGCATAATTTCGAAGTAAACAAGAGCACATTTACATACATCAGCTTTTTAAAAAAAAGTTTGCAAAAAATAATAAATTCAATTAATCTAGAGTCAGAATCTCTGTATCGTGGAAGAGTGTGTTCAGGAGGTATAAGTGAAACCCATTGAAACAGCAAGTATAAACTATTTTAAGAAAACTTAATTGTGTGTCAAGGAATTAAAAAACTCCAAAATAAGTTAATCTACTATGTATAGGTTAGGTTAGGTTAGGTTGTAAGGGGTGTGCACAGCAAGAAATTGTTGCGTACACGGGGGCCTATTGGTCCATTGTGATCCCCTGTAAAAGTAAAAATTTAGCATCGATGCTCTCAGTTCAATTCAACTCTGTCGATTAGCGTAGACTGGCTCGTTAACGAACCAGCCTGTGCTATCTATAAATTTCCTCATGCTCGCCATTGAGACCTGTGCTAGATCATCCAGTTCTCCAACAAACCTGTTTCCGAAATGACGGAGTCGGCTGGTTTGGAGGTTCGGACAGTCGCAGAGCAGGTGTTTAATGGTTTCCATTTCCTCCTCATCCTGACAGCTCCTACAAAAATCGGGTGCAAATGCCCCTATTCTATTAGCCATTGTGCCAATGGAGCAATGACCTGTTAGTACACCTATCAAGATTTTAATGTTCTTTTTACTCAGCGATAGAATACACCGAGTTTCTTTTTCATTTGTGTTAGGCCATAAACTTCTAGAGATTGCACAATCGTTCCTGGATTTCCAGGAGATATTGGTTTTCTCTTTTAGTTTAAGGTCTATCTTCCTCTTGAGTACCCCAATCGGGACGAGTGGTCCCCTAACTGAATGGTCGCTATACTTGTGTCTGCTTTTGACCCTTTCCTGGCTAGTTCGTCTACTATATCATTCCCTTCTATATTGCTATGTCCGGGAACCCAGCAGAGTTTTACCTGGTTAGTGTGGCAGATTTTGTTTAATTCCTTCCTACAGTTTAAAACTGCTTTTGATCTAATAGTCTCACTGGCTCAGGCTTTGATAGCAGCCTGGCTGTCCACGAAAAAAGTAATCTCCGAAGAGCTTAGCTTTTCGTGATGTGCCAATTCAGCTGCTTTTCCAATGGCAAAGACCTCGGCCTGAAAGACACTACAGTCAGCCGGGAGTGTATATGACGCTCTGATGTTGAGAGATTGGCAAAACACTCCAGCACCTGTTCCTGATTCCATTTTTGAACCGTCAGTGTAGAAAGGGATACCCTGTTTACTTATAAGTGAATTGGGATCCCAACCCTGTCTTTCTGGTATGAAAATAGAATATTTCCTGTCGAAATCTAGTAAAGGGGGGATGTAATCGGTGGTCTCTCTCAGTCCTGGGATCGTGTCATATCTTTGTAAGATTGACCCGTGGCCATAAATGCTATGCCTCCAAAAACTCAGTTCTCTTAAACGAATTGCAGTTTTGGCTGCCGTGCACTTTATGAACTCATCCAGAGCCGGGAGGTCGAAGATCATTTCCAATCCAGCTTGTGGTGTGGATCTTTGAGCCCCTGTAATTCCTATACAGGCTAGTCTCTGTACCTTATTCAGGTTCTTGAGATAGCTTGATTTTTCCACCGCCTTCCACCATACAATAGAGCCATAGGTAAGAATGGGTCTGACAATCGCTGTGTACATCCATTGGATGACTTGCGGTCGCATACCCCAAAGTACACCGAAGGTCTTTTTGCATGTGTAGAATGCACATAGTGCTTTTTTCATTCTTTCCTCAGTATTACGCTTCCATGTAAGCTTGGAGTCAAGGATTACTCCCAGAAATTTAGCTTCCTTAGAAGGTTTTAGAGGAATGCCATTTAGTTTGGGAGGGTTGAAGCCCTCCAGTTTCCTTTTCCTCGTGAACAAAACTAGCTCTGTCTTGGTGGGGTTGACCCCGAGACCGTTCTTAGTTGCCCAAGAAGATAAATCCTTTAATGCATTTTCCATAATGTTTTCGATGATGGTAAGAAACTTGCCTGTTATCAAAACCACTATGTCATCTGCATACGCAACTATTTTAATGCCCTGATCTTTGAACTTTGTGAGAATTTTGTTGACTACGAGGATCCAGAGCAGGGGTGAGATGACTCCTCCCTGTGGTGTGCCTCTAGTAACTGTTTTCTCAATAGTGCTAACTCCTATTTGAGAGTTGATAATTCTGCCATTTAACATGGTGAAGATCCAATCGACAATAACAGATTCAACCCCAACTTCAACTAAGGCAGTCTTGATCGACTCCGTTTTAACGTTATTAAACACACTACTATGTATATAACAATAAGTCGGGTTTTCCTTCCTGACGCTATAACTCCAGAACGCACGAACCGATTTCCACGGTTTTGCATTCGTTCGAAAGGTCTTGGGCTCCTTGAGGTTTATAGCAGACGAAATTCAGGAAAAATTTCAACAGAAAAGCGATGAACTCCGTTTAGCTTCCGATTAGTTCCGGTTTGTGGAATTGAAAATTTTTAAATTTGTTGACGTTTCAAACGTCGCTAGCAAGGAACCCCAGTTCTAGATTGGCCACAGGTGTTTTCCACTGATGCGCTAGGTCGCATGTACGCCGTTCATCCTAGAAATGATGAATGTTTTTATTTGCGACTGCTGTTGGTAAATGTACGAGGACCAAAATCATTTGCGCATTTGAAAACTGTGAATGGACACCAATGCCAAACATATCGAAAAGCATGTCAACTATTGGGTTTGCTGGAGAACGATTCTCATTGGGATTCAGTTGTTTCATCAAATGCGTACCAAATACGAACGCTGTTCGCAATTATCATCACCACATGTTTCCCTTCTCAACCAATTCAGTTATGGAACAAATACAAAGACGCCATACCATATGTATGTGAAGATACATATCTTACATCGCTTGCGCATTCGAACGAATAATCCCGACATGCAAATAACCGATGAAATCTACAATGAAAGGAATGATTCCGATTGAGGATCAATGCTTGACTATTGCAAACAAGCTACTGATTGAAGTAGGGATGATTGCGTCAAATCGATCGATGCACGATGCATTGAACCAAGAATTAAATCGAGAGCTGCAATACAATGTTGATACATTGCAAGAATTCGTTCGAAATAATGTACCGTTGCTGAATAAACAGCAAAAACAAGTATACGAAAAATTAATGCAAGCGTTGGACAATAATACTGGTGGTCTATTCTTCCTGGACGCACCTGGAGGAACAGGGAAAACATTTGTCATTTCATTGATTTTGGCCACTATTCGATCAAGATGTGACATAGCTTTGGCGTAAGCATCATCGGCAACTATTCTAGAAGGCGGTCGTACTGCACATTCTGCGCTTAAGTTGCCACTCAATTTAAATACAATTGATACTCCAACATGCAATATTTCCCGATTCAGTGCAATAGGAAAATTGTTGATGCAATGCAAGCTCATTGTTTGGGATGATTGCACAATGGCACATAAGAAATGCACTTAACTTCACACTGAAGGATCTTCGACGAAGTAACAATATCTTTGGCGGCTTGATGATATTGTTGGCAGGCGATTTCAGGCAGACGTTGCCAGTAGTCCCCCGTGGAACGCCTGTAGATGAATTGAATGCTTGCCTGAATTCATCACTTTTGTGGAATAACGTAAAAACATTATCGCTAACCACTAATTGAGAATTCAACTTCAAAATGACCAAAGTGCTGCACAATTTTCCAAACAATTGTTAGCTGTTGGAAATGGAAAAGAGCCAGTTGAAGCGACAACTGAATTTATTACTCTTACCAACGACTTTTGCCGATTTGTAGACTCTCAATAAGCTCTTATTGAAAATATTTTCCCAAACATTAGTGAGAATTATCAGAATTATGCTTGGTTAAGTCAACGAGCAGTTCTCGCGGCAAAGAACAATGATGTACACGCACTGAATTTCACCATTCAATCAAAAGTCGCTCGCGATGATTTAGTAAATTATCCAACAGAGTTTTTAAACTCTCTGGAGTTACCAGGATTTCCACCACATACATAACTTGCAACTTAAAGTTGGTTCAGTTATTATGATATTGCGTAATTTGAATCCACCGCGACTTTGCAACGGTACTCGACTTGCGGTGAAAAGACTTTGATTGAGGCAACCATTATTAACGGAAAGTACGCAGTTGAAAATGTATGTATTCCTCGAATACCAATGATTCCGACTGATCTTCCGTTTGACTTTAAACGATTGCAATTTCCGGTTCGCCTTGCGTTCGCAATGACAATTAACAAGTCGCAAGGCCAATCGCTTAGTGTTTGCGCAATTAATTAAGAAAATCATTGTTTTTCACATGGACATACGTTGCGTGTTCACGAGTTGGAAAAGCATCTGTTTTGTTTGTGTTAACGTCAGACCAAAAAACAAAAAATGTGGTTTACCAAAGAGCACTTTAATGAAACGGATAATTTTCGGACAAGTTTAACGCTTCTATTCAGTATTTACTTTAGATTCACTTTCATTTTTTACTTAGAAGAAGTTCAACCGAATTACACTTCATTTTTGAAATCAAAATGAATTCATTACTATTGTGAAATGAAATATATTTTTTTCCTTTCAAATATAAAACAAAAAAAAAATAATTTTTCTTCATCTTTTAACCCCCAAACGAAATGTTACAAAAAACGAAGCCATCTGGTGGCGAAACGGAGTTCGCCGGGTTTGCTAGTTACAAATAAATAAACATATTTTGAGTTATCGGGATTTTGAGATTTCGGAATTTATGATTTTCAGGGTTATCGAATTTTTTTGATTTTGAGTTTTGGGTATAAATTTGGGTATAGTATGTATTATATTACAAAAGTAAAAACAAACAATTTTTTAACTCATAAATATCAAGAGCGAACAAAAATATTGCCTTCAGAACAATTTTAGACTCCGAAAAATTATGCTGTTGACATTTTGTAACATTTTTAAAAAAATTTAATTAAAAATTGGTACCTATGTACATTTTTTTCGACAAGAAATAAAAAATGTTTCAACTACAAAATCTATTGAACAAGCAACTTTATTAATTTGGGCGGATTAACTACAAAAATATTAAATGGAAACAGAAAATAGCTATTTTAAAACTAAATTCAGTTATAAAATCATATTATTGTCTTTTTTTTTTCTCATAAAAAAATGACGTCAAATTTAAACCAAACCCTCTTAAAAGCTTATTTGAAAATCTTCAAAAATCTATTATAAAAAAGCATTAAAAACTATAACTGCTAGAGAAAGTTGTACTCGTATGTGCTAGAAGTTTTGTAAAATAATATTTGTATAGAAATCCTTTTTTAATTTTCTTAATGTTTATTTCTTATTTTTTTTTTTAAATCCTTCTTGGTTTTAACAAAGACTTTATGTGTAGGTAACAAAAAAGCAAACATAATTCTTATTCGTTCTAGTTTTATATTTAAACCCAAACCTCATTTTTGTTATGACAAAAACTCTTTACCAAAACTTTATACCAACAACGGTAACTGCATTCATCCGTTTTTAAAAATTATACCTATGTAGATATAGTTAAGTGGTATAGTTTGTAGTCTTGAAGTATATCTACGCCTAGAAGGAAACAGGACACCATCACCATCATCTTAAGTGTTAAGTTCATTCTTTAAGAAATCTCTTATAACAAAACTGCAATTAAAATATTATGTCTTTGGTGAGAACAAAAATAGTGAAACTACAGAATATGTATATAAATATAAATACATAGGTATGGCTATATAAATAAGATATAGATAGACATAGATATAGATATAGATATTCAAACGCAATCCTCTTTTTTATTAATTTACAAGCTCAAATTATGTAACTAAGTTGCTTTTAATGTTTTCCTTGCAATCGGAATAAGGACGAGACAATTCATGCATTTGAAGATGAAGAAGCATCAAGAAGAAGAAAAAGAAGATGAAGCAAAAGGCTTAAATATAATAATGTAAGTATAGACAGTGAGCTGAGAGTTTTTGGTAAAACGGCACGGGGTAAAGGAGACAGTTGCTGATATTCTTGATGTTGCAGGAAGGTATAAGGAAAAGTCTCCTTTTCTTAACGAAGACAACGTAAAACGTTAAATGGAGTTGCCTAAGTGCTTTTTAGTTTCCATCGTGCGTTCGTCCTTATCGTCACCGTATTCGTTGTTACTGTCATCGTCGTTGTCGTCTTCATCATCATCTTCATCCATTAGTAGAGGGCTTCATTTAAGAAGTCTTCTGAATGGTTCTGACGACAATTTGTCGCCTTTCTATATCTACTTCCACCATCCGAGTATCTCTTTTTCCCTTCTATACAAAAGGTTCTTAGTTTTCACATACATAACAAACTAGGTATAATCTAAGTTGATGTTGTTTTTTTTTTTGGAAAATTTTGAGAAAATTTACCACCTACAAAACTATATCTATAACCATACCACTTAAATAAGATGGTAAGATAGTTGGGAAAATTTTTGTTTAATTGAATGCAATTTTATTGCATGAAGTAACATGAATAATTAATTGATGTCGAAGGTTATAAATTTTGTTAAATTTGATGGTGCAGAAGGATATGTGGCGTGTGTTGTAATATGGTAAAAGTCTATAGACAAAAGGATATTTATATTACTATAATATTAAAGACAAAGAGGGCTTTGTTTTTTGAGCTTGTTTACATGAGTTTTATGAAGATTTAGCTACCTACATTATATTAAAGTCTATAAAATTTGACTATATATATAATTACACAATATTCTACACAACACATTACATATTTGTTATATAGTTAAGGTGTCCCATATTTTGAAAAATTTTATTAGTAAATGGACTTAATTGGGTCGTCCTTTAAAAAAATGTACAAATTGTTTTTTAAGGTGTTTCGTAAAATATGCGACCAATAATTGAAATTAAAGTTCTTGGAGATTTTAAAAAAATGTATTGGATTTTGGTATCAATTTTCCTAGAAAACTTAATAGGCTCAAAATAATTTTGTTTGTAGCTTTAAATATTTTTTTTTTTGTAAAAAAATGGAGAATTAATTTTTGCAGTTTATATTTTTTGCGTTGTAAAAATTCTAAAGGTAATATTTTTGTTCTATACAAATTTTTTTTCTAAAAGTTTTTTAGATTTGTCTTATGTTTTTTTTTTTAAATAAGCAAAAACTCCGATTTATTAAAAATATTTAAGACAACAAATTCCTTTTTTTTTGATGTTATACATTTTATTTCGAAAACCTTTCCTGCAAATATTATGTCAAGAACTTCACAAAAAAGTTCAACAAATATGGGACATCCTAATTTGTGTGTGTAATTTTTTAGAAAAGAACATAACGACACGGTCTCTCCTTTCTTACAAAATATATAGCTATGGAGGTAGTATACTTACTTTAGCAAATCATTGTCCGAGCAGACAGGCAACCGAGGATATTCAAAGTAGGTATACAGGAATGCAATGAGAAGTAATGAGTATCATTTATGTATGTATGTATATTATACATTATATTGCGTTATACATATGCATTGAATAACCGATAGGAAGTTTTTAATAATTCTTAGGAAATTTTAATAATTTCTACTCGTAAGTGAATTCAAGGATGAAATTTCAATTTAAAAAATCAACCACGTCATATTTACAGAGAACAAATGTAAACGGAAATAAATAAAATGCACGGCTGGGTTCCACACGTGCTATCATAATTGAAATCCTAATAATTTTTACTCGAAAAATAAAATTTAACAACAAAAATTAAAAATACGGAAATAGTAAATTATGAAGAACTTTTGCTAATTCTGTAACATTTTTTATTAAGATATTTTTCCAATCATTTTTTAAATGAAATGAAATCTATTTGTCTGCTCCTAATACAGGGTTGTCAATTTTCAAAAGTAAATGTAAATAAAACACACATAATATTTTTTTTTCAAAATATTTTTTTTTATTATAAAGTTTGAACGTTGACATTATACGTGAAATACTACATCATTTAAATGACCACAACGCGAATTTTGCCAGACTTTCAACTGACAAACAAAATTTGTTTAACAACTTAGTTTGACAGGATATTCAGATCGCAGCTCAGAGGCATCCAATTGACATCACCAAGATATCTAATTAAATTAAAATATGTACTTCCCGAGAGCCAATATTAGGTCTCTATTAATCCTACGATATTGACCCTATGGAACTTTTGGGTTGCCTTGGTTTATTTTTGTCTCACCAGAATCCTGTAGAAGAATCTATCTACATCCATTGATTCACAATCGTTCCCAAAATGAAGGAATGGGACACTTTGAAGTGAGACTTTCAATCAAACCTTTACATAAGCGTAGTGATTGTTACGTTTGGCCCTTATAACAATGTGGCATAAATTGTATCTTTTTCTTTGTTATAAACCTTTTCAACGGTGAAAACCTTTTCTTCGAAAAAAAGAATTATTATTAATAGTTAACTCTTAGTTAACAATTACTTTTTTGAGTCGAGGTATTAATAAATGATCTGTAGAGCGTCAATAGAACTTTATGTGTTGATGCTCCCTAGCCATCATTGAAATGGGCCTGGTGAATATATTCAATCCTCTGAACATTTTCTACCGCTTCCGAAGTGGTTTTAGTGGTATTCGTTTCTGTATTGCTCTCATGAGCTAACAAATGTGGGCAGCACACTGACGACAACATTTTGCAATTCTTAAAGGCATAGGAAACTGGCGGAAAATGCGATTCCCGAACATTATTGCGGTGCTTAATGATTCTTAAAACAACACAATTTCGCTAAAGCTCAATTTCGCTAAAGCTCTTATCTTTTTAAGGCAATAATTACGATTCTATTTTCTTAAGCTCCTCACTCCATGGGAAACCAAATTGACATTTATCCATAGCTTACTAATGTAAATATTTAGAAAAATTATATAACCATTTTATATCAAATGGATGTTCTGAGCAATAAGGTCTTGAAGTTTTGTAACATAATTTATGGCGCGACTAAGTATAACAACATTTTTTTAAACTCGATATCTGGGTTCCTAAGCTAAGGCTAACGAAAACAGATGTGCAGAATTCTTAAATTTGATTAATCAGACCCATTTTAATATCATATTTTGGAAAGTTTAAACATTGTTCAATTGTAACATTGTCTTCTCGACAATATCAACCGTGTTTTTCAAGTATTTTATATTTTAACGTAACCACCGATATCAAAATAACACTCGCCAGAAAATAATAATAATTAATTTTCGCCCAAAACAGTTCCTTCAAAATCCGTGGTCTTTTTGCAGAATTCATTTCAGGTTAGTACTTGAAATTTTGAACTATATGTTAAGATCGATGTTGAGTTTATGTTCGTGAACAATATTGACCATGAGTGTTGTCCACGGGAAAACCAGCTTTTCGTGAAGCACTTTTGTGCTACAAAACACTCGTTTTAAAAATAAATTTTCAATATTTCACAAAGATTTTCAAGTATAAAGTGACTCATTTCGTTTTTCGGTACTTACTTTCTGTCAAGATTTTAAACGGAAAACAGCCTTCAGTTTTAAAATAAACTATGAAACTACTAGATACACCGCCCTTTATAAATTAGTACAGTACAGGTACATGGCGTTTGGAGCAATAAGAATTACTTATATATTCAACGTGAGCAACGTTAAGAACTTTAAAAAAATTAATTATCTTGGAAATATAAACACTACAAATGCGTACTACTAACAACTAAGGTTTCTAATGAGGCATCATTTATTTTGTGCTACTATTTTAAAATGGGTACAAAACTTGAAAAAAAAACATTCTAAAAGTTAATAAATAATTCTTTATGACTGACCAATAAATGAAACAAGCTACCATTTTATGACCAATTTTATACTTATATATATATAGCTGCTGGCTTGCAAATGGCATCAAACCTACTTAAATTTCAATCTTACAAATGAGATACTTATACACCCTCTATATGACCTTGAATAACTTTCTAGTGCATGATGTTGTCTTGATTATATTGTCTAACTAATTGTTTTAACCCTTTAACGGCCAATTACTGGCCTACATGATGAAGCTAAAGATCAAAGAGTATTTTAAATGACGCACCTAGCACAATTATCTGAAAAAATATTAAATTTCTTTTTCCAGCTGATACCTTAAAACAGACAAATCAATTACTTACAAATTTTATGTTTACTTGATTGTATTTCAAAAAGACGTAATTTATTTTTCACGACCTCATTCTGTGGTGTGCTTTTTTTTTTTAATCCTTAAAATTGTATTCCAACAAAGAAAAACTTTTTATCCATTTTTTTTTTTCAAACTCAAAGTGAGTGATCTGCTTTGTCCATCAATGACTTGAGACTTGACTTGACTTCATTTCAATTTGCCATCAGTTCAAGGAAACAAACCCACACAATGACATCATCAACTTAACTTCACAGCCGAGAACATCGTTTGTGACAAAAGAGTTCGAAAATTTAATTCACTCTTCTTGTAAATGATTCCATTTAATAATATGAAAGACATTAAGTGCAAACTTGGATGGTTCTTAGAATAGGTACCCAACCCAACAGGACCATCAGTGCTTGGTATGGTGTAGGTGAAGCTGTAGATGTATGTGTGTGTTGAAGTAGTTGTATACAGTGTACTGTACACTTCTCGTACATTTTTCTTTTATTTTTCTTCTTGGTCTCGTTTTTCTATTACACCCAGCAACCATCAGCCTCATGAAACAGAGATAGCATTTTTAAAACTTGCTGTTCCATTCAACGAATAAAAATTTTATAGGAAACTAAAGAAAAAAATACGTACATATAAACACAACTTTATATACCCTACCTAGGTTTACAAGAAGAAGTCAAGGTGTTCCAGAAGAAAGATACCATCAAATCGTAGTTGTACACTTCTTTCAGTAAATGAAATTCTCCAGAGATGCGCTCTTAAAATAACTTTGTCAGGAGAGAGATACCTTATACCAATCTACTTTCATGCCAGTAAAAAAGTAAGGTTTGTTGTGTCCTTCGTCCTTCGAAGAAAGAAAAAATTAAGGAGCAGAAGGAAAAAAAAAAAGAAACTCATCCTGGTGCAAACATGAGAGCAGAACTGAGTACGCTAAAAGAATATTGTCGCAGAAACAATGAAGGCTTCTCTTGTCCATGTCCTGACTCCTGATGACTAGTATACCCAACACGTCCTGATCCTGATGATGGTGCAGTGCTTGTCACTCGAGTGTAAGGTAGGTTTATACGCATACCGTGTACTTTCGTATATACAAATACATATGTATGTATGTAGCTAGTGTGCCTGTAGTGTGCAGTGCAATGTTACTCTGGAACACTTTAATGTGCCTTTTGAGTTCTCTGGGAAAAATGCAGTTTAAGAGGTTATTTGACTTTTATTTTATTCACTGTGTTGTGTGTACTCCCTGTACACTGTTTTATATAGTGAACAGAAAATGTCTTAAAATATTATGAACCGAAAAGAGGTCGTTAACGTGGTAAATTATAATGGTTGTGGTTGGTAGGGCTTTAAAACAAAACAAAACGATGCGTTGTAGCTTAATAACGACACAAGAAATATTAAAAGAAACAAAGAGGAAAGTTTAATGATTCTATTTACAGTAAATGGGCTTTATATTGTAATGAAAGGATAAAAAATCCTTAAACCTTTCCTGTACAATTTTGTCAGCGATTACTTATGCAAGATTTGAAATAACACACCAAAATCTTTCTTTAACTCATTATCAGGTCAAATTTAAATTTTGTTGGTAATTTTATTGCAAAGACTCGGAAGTAATTTCGAAGATTAAAAAAAAAGAAGATTTTTAGTCCAAAAATAAATTCAAAAATGGCATTGCTTCGAAAAAAGTGAACTTAGTAGTTCATACAAAATTAGTTCTCGACTCAAGAGAATTTAAAGCTTTTTTTTTATAAAGTATATAGATTTGGGGAAACACTATCGAAAACATTTGGGTGTGAATTCATTTACCTACTCAAAAATTTTCATAAAATATGTTTTTTTGTGATAAATTTTCTTTTTAGGTTTTTTAACTAAGTTTAAAAGTTTTACCGTAATGAAAATTCCTCCGTATTGAACAAAATTATTATTTGTTTTTTTTTTTTTTTTTTTTTTTCTTAGTTGTGACATATACAAATTATATGGTAAGCATTGCAATCCTACAATTTCGAATAAGAGAAGTACATAAGTAAAAGCATGTCCCTCGATTCCGTCTGTCTGTCTGTCCTTGCGCCTCGCCTGCAGCCCAAACTTTTGGTTTAATTGAGTTCAAACTAAAAATTTTTTGGTCAAAAATCGAAAATTCGAATTTTCTCAAAAGCTAATCGAAATATTTTTTTTTTTAAATTTTCTCTTAAAATTTTTGTCTTAACTTGGCTTCTTTTAATACTGCTATTTTATTTTTAAGTTTTTTTTATTTTTCAAGAATTAATCAACCGATTTCAATAATATTTTATGATCAAAAATGTCATTGTTTTTATTTTTAATTTTTAAAAAATATCACATTTTTTTCGGAATTCGGTATCTCGAAATGGATCATCTTTTCTTACGAAATTGAGTTAATTAATTTTGAAAAACCACTTTAACGATTTTCAAATACAAATTTTGTAAGATTAAGGTTTAATTTTTTTTAGAAATTTAATTTTTTTTAAAACAAACAGACACTTTGGATACATGAGCAAGTTAGTGCTACCAAGTAGTGCATTTTATTTCTATATAAATACCAAGAAGTTGATTTTTTACAAAATATTCTTAGGACAACTTTTTAAGAATTCTATTATCTGTTCAAAAATATATCAACAATGAATGCGATCCAAAGTAAAAAAAAAAATGCAGATCTCCTTCCAACAATTGAATTCTTAATTTCTGCATCTAATTTCTAGAATGTTAGCTCTCATTTTCATGATTTAGGGCTCATTTCAAAGCTTGTTAAAGGTGCCACAAAAAAGGTAAAAGTACGTATAATTATCAAAAAAATAGATGTCATATGTACCACAGAAATAGTCCAAGCCTTCCAAATTCTGTTCAGACTACAACCACAACTTTGAACTTTAACAACTTAAATTAATATTAATAATGCCTAAAAGTATAATTTATTTATTACTAGATTTTACCCGCGACTTCGTCCGCATTAGATAGTTTTTTTGGATAGTAGTATGAAAAAACCTGAGCTGTACTTTTTTGTACGTATGTTTGAATTGTGTCGAGATGGGATGAGGCCATACTAATTGTAATTGTCATAGGTTATCATTCAGTATTCAGCCCTATCATGAATTCCATCGTAATTGGACATTTTTACGAATCCCGAAAAACTGTATCATGAAATCCGTTCGTAATGCAAAATTGTATGAGATTTTAAACTACGGACGGATTTCATGATACAGTTTTTCGGGATTCGTCAAAATTTCCGATTACGATTGAATTCATGATAGGGCTGATTAAATAAACAATTAAATTTACACGACAAATAAAATATTTGCAGAATTTCTCTGTAATTTGCATGCGTCCGACAACTGCGTGTGCCCGTTCAGGTAGACCCACTCAGTGATGTCCTTCCCCCGCGGTTGGGAATGCGTTGTTTTTGTTTGTAATACCAATTTTATCCAAATATTATTCAAATCCTTGGTAATTTAGGAGTGAAAGCCATCAGATTTCCCGGAAAGTATGTTTTCCCATGGGAATGCGTTGTTTTCCCGAGGTCAAAAGTAACTCATGTCCTTTCTTAAGTCTCAAACTATCTCCTATTTAAATCTGTTCAGCAGTTTGGGCGTAAAAGCGATCGGCCCACCTGAATTTTCCCATGGGAATGCGTCATTTTCCCGGAATAAAAAGTAACCTACATATGTTCTTTCTCGAATATCAAAATATCTCCATACCAAATTTCATTCAAATTGGTTCAGTAGTTTAGGCGTGATTGAGTAACAGACAGACAGAGTTACTTTCACATTTATAATATTAGTATAGATTTGTTGACTAAATGTACCCACTACACCCCAATTTTTTAGATAGTTTTCTTCATAACTTTTTTGGTATAGAATTGTATGAGCTTTAACGTCTACTCGCAACTTGCTTTTCAACAAAAAACATATATTTTTGGAGTACCTACATACCCAACGTACCCCTTTACCCTCCTCGACTTTATTTTGCTCCAGTCCAAAGTCATACACTATGTGTTTTAATATAATGGAAAAAAATAATTATTAATTCTTATTAAATAATTATTTTTAACATGTATAAAATAAAACTGTCTTTTGTTTTCAAAAAAAAAAAAAAAAAAAAAAAAAAAAAAAAAATAGGTGAATTTACAGATCGTAGACAGACAAGATCTAATGACTTACATCTTACGTCAGGAAATCGAGATAACCTTCAATTTTGTGTGACGAATCCGAACGGAAAATATGAATAACACATACATAAAAAGAATAACTTTTGTGAATATAACTTTTAGGTAGCACTTACAGGAATTGAACAAGACCTAGGATGACAGAATTACGCACTAACCATCACATTATTGATCGAAAATTTGAAGTTTTAAAATATGTACTATTTTTTTTTTTTTTAATTTAGCTTGATGAACTTTTAAGTGACTATAATTCCTTATTTTGTAACATTTAATTATAATTCTTGGAAAGAAACAGTGTTCATCAAATAAGACAATTTTCTCAATAAATTAAAATTATTTGTATTTCTTTTATTACTTTATCTTCTTTATACAATAAAGAGGAGTTTGTCATAAAAGTAATATTCCATTCAACTGAACTTATTTTCATATTTCTTTTAAATCGAACTTATATTTAATAATTTTTCATATTAGTTTAGAGCCCTTAGCTACTTTTGTATCTTTCTTTTTATAATTAAATCAGTGTTTAAATGCTGTCGTTTGTCACAACTGACAAAACCACGTTCCTAACAAAAGAATTGAATTCTGGCGAACTCTACGCAACCAGGACTCCACTACTACCATTAAGAATACCTTTTCTTTTTAAGGACAAGAAATATCCATACAATGTAGTATCCAACGAAAATATGCATAATATTTCCATTAACTTTCTTAATTGAACTTTCATAGAAAAACAAAACAACATTACCAAGAATCCAAACTATGGTGCACTTGTAACTTGTAAAACAATGTCACTTCCACTTGACTTTTTTCTTAGCACAAATATCGTGCGTTGATTGTTCCTAAATGCACTTTGTACTCGTATCCTGGATATATCGTGAGATCTTATTTCCCCTGAGGGTTAACATAAAAATTAACTTACATTAAATTCCAATTAGCAAAAATAATTACTTTGACACCATAACTTCTTCTTTTTAATAATATGAAGGTAGCTATACATCTTCCTACATTGCACACTGTATAGATATGTGTAGTGTATGTATTACACTCCTGCAAGTAGCATTCAATTAAGATCCAATTTAATTTTCTAGAATAAAAAAAAACATACACACACATACTTAAGCAAAATATTTTATACATATGTATGTATGTGTTTACATTGAACTTACATCTACTTCCATCATGCTGATGAAGTCGGAGACCATAGTAAACATAAATTAAAAAATTGCTTCAAGCTATTCATGTGATAAAATAGAAAAAAGGCAAAAGTATTTAACGAATTTTAATTACTAAAAATTCATATACTTGCTTAATGTATCTAATTTAAATTTTACGTTGACCATAGAATAAAATTTATTCTCTTACGAAATGTAATTCAAGATTATAGGTCGCATGTACCTGCTTTTATAAATAACACTGGTCGAAACAAATTACGTTTTTTTGGTCCACAAATAAAACAATGCTTGGAATGAAGATGTCCTGAACTCAAATCCCACTTTTTAATCTTTCTACCACATCATGTTTTTAAAATAAGTCATCCATAAAATTCTAAAGACAACCAAAAACGGGTTTTGTAAGGCTATGATGATCTTGCAAATCAAAATTTTCTAGATATAGTTTATATAATTTTAATATCTCACTTAGTTTTCGTTATTTCTTATTACTTATAAGATGACTTATGGGTCCTTATTAGGTTTTGAAAAACTTTGAACAAATTTATTTATGTTATTAAATTATTCGTTCAAGAGCTTATTATAACATAAAGTTATGGATTCTTAAATTTTGACTAGAAACTCCCGAAAAATAAGATTTTTAAAAAAAATGAAAAATAAAATTAATTACACTACTTGGGTTGCACGAACTTGATCCTGTATGCATATAGCCTGTTTAAAAATAGTACCTAAAACAAGTTTATTTTCAAAAATTTAAATCCCATGCTATTAAGAATATTCTTTTAATTTCCAAAAAAAAAAAATTTTTGAGGTATTGAATCTTGGAAAAAAAATGTAGGTAATATATTCTAGGCTAGCTAAGGTGGAATTGGATGTCCGTGATGGAGTAAGACACACTTTGATTAGTTGTTGGCCCATCGCGATACCACAAGAATCTTGCGGCCTTCTTCTGATCTCAACGAAATAATTATGTTCGTGTGTTTGAGATTAGAAGAATTCTCCTAGGTAGGTCTTGAGTTTTTGAGCTGGAGCAGGGCATATTCAGAGAAGTTAACGATCTTCGTCCATACAGCTTGTGGAAGTCATTTGAGAATACGCTTAGCCACATGGCGTGATTTATTAAGCAGCGTGCGGTTATGACATCAAATATTAGAGATATCAAGAACCCTTAGCGCTTTAAATCTAGAGTAGGCCAGATATTCCACCTAATGTTGGTTTTCTTTGAAGCATCTTGTTTTGGCAACAGCTTACACGTAGCGATTGGTATTCCAGCATTAGCCAAACGTGATAGAAAAGGAAAGTGCTGTATCATTTCTAGCGAGTTCATCTGCTTTACAATTTTCTGGAACTTCTCTATGACTCGGCAACCAACAAAGGTGAATGTTAAACTATTGTGCCATCTTCATTAGATATAATCGACAATTATGGACTTTTATAGAGTGTGTAGATACAATTTCCAACGATTTAATGGCAGCCTGACTGACTGTGAAAATTCGGATATAAGATGTTAATATCATGTTTTCATTAAGCCACGACAGGACTTCTTCTTTCGCCAAAAGTTCCGCCTGAAACACTCTACAGTGATTGAGAAGGTGAAATTGAGAATATGTTTATAAAATCAAAAAAAACATCAAATTTTACTAAGACAATATAAAAGTTACTGGTAAAATTTTACAATTACAAAATAGCGTTTTTGTGGGATGAATCCTTTTGTAGAAATATAAAATATATATTATTTATATTGAAAGAAGCCAAGTTAAGAAAACAATTTTAGAAAAAAATTCATAAAAATAAATGTGAGCTTTTATGGGAAAATTCTAATTACTGATACAATTGATCTTAAAATAGAAATGTAGAATAATGCCTAGAGTGAATCTTCTTAATACTTTATAATACCAATTTGAACTCAATCGACCCAATGGTTTAGGCTGTTGGGGCGATTACAAGTAGACAGGCATACGGACGGAATTGTGTTACCCACTTTTTCGACTTTTTTACCATTCCTAATGTCATGTTTTATTAAAATCTCTAGTTCGAAATTTCTTATGAATGCAATACTTGCCATACAGTTCCTAAAGATAAACGAAAAAATGGACTTATATTCCTCTAACAACTACTATGGTTCGTCTGACAAAGGGGACATTTTATTTTCGTTCTCTAAAAAATTGAAGACTAGACAGATCTATTGATTTGTTTTTGTTTTATTTTTAAAAAAAGAGTTACTGAAGTATTATTTTTTTTTAAACCATAAATATACAAAAGTTTACAAATAAGAATCATTATATTTGGCTTAAGCTTTGCCCAGACGAAATTTTCTACAAAAATGTTCTCTATCAATGACACTATAAACTTTATGACACTATAATTAAAAGCTTAAGATCTTAAGAACTCGTTATACAATATTTTTTTTTTAATATTTTAATAATTTTATATGTATAAAGGCATACATTGCACTTGTAGGACGAACATAAAAGACTCTTTAAAATAAAACAAAAAGTTATTCTCTTAAGAACTTAAGATATCAACGTGTAACGTTCCCTTTATGATGAAGTTTATTTTAATTTACGATTCCACAAGAGCAAAATTTTACTATCATAAAATTAATTTAATTTTAACTTTTTGCCAGTGCCAGTTGCCGTTCGTCCTTTTTCATCTCACATATAATATATATATGTATATAGAGACATTCATACAAGAGTATAGGTACATAGGTACATCCTGGTGATGAGTATAATAAGAGAATTCTTACCTTTACCTAGTTTTATAATTTTCACTTCCTTTTGGTATAATATAAAACAACATTCATGTGATCGTCCTGACGATGACGTTTCACATTAATTGCTTTCAATTTAATGAAATTTTAATAAAACTGAAGGATAGGTGCACCTATGTATGTAGATTCATATGTATGTATGTGTCATATTAAGGTTAAGTTAGGTCGTATACTTATAGTCTTTCTGCCACTGTTTGCCAAAGTGCAGAGAGTATTGCCTTGTCAAAGATTCATAAAATGAAGGTATACGAAAGGATAAGGTGCATTATGCAGGGTATGTGGCAAGGCAGTGCGGTGGTGGCGGAGAAAATTCAAAAGTACGAAATAAAATGTTCACTATACCTAGTCTCTGCCAAAATATACTTGTATGGTGTGAATTTATTTTTAGAAGTGTTAAAACGCCCGCCTCCGCCGCCACCTTTGACGCTACCACCTTGGTGCCACCTAACTACCACTACCACCCCCATAAATTCACACTTTGAACACTGAACAAAGTGATAATGTGAGAATTGGGCGTGGAACTGGTTGACTAAAAGAATGATGGCAGTTGTCGTCCTCGTTTATTGCGCGGGTGCTCTTTTGTTCGGCCTGTTAAGCATTGTCAAAAGCCAGAACAAATTTGCCAAATGATATGCACACTTAATCGTCGAGTAAATTTGAGCCTCAACTATATGTATGTGGGGTGAAATTTTGTTCGTTTTCTTTCACTTTTGTAGAATGAGAGTCTCGCTTTTGGCACTTTAAAAAAATGCCAGTCAGGTATATATTTATATGAATATAATTAAAATAATTTGTTTAATGACCTCAACTTGTACCTAAAAATGGTGGTGTGAAGTTGCTTTAAGAAGGATAAGGCTTAAGTATATGAGTATTAAGTTCTTTCGGTTGTTTGTTTAATCTTCAAAGCTATGATTGAAAGTGTTTTTGAAATATTTAAATGATTTTTATTTCTAGATGTTTTGAGTATTGTTTAGTGAAAATTTTACGATTAAGTGCTCAGACTGTATACTTTATAACTTTGTAGTTATGTGTAAGAAATCATATAATATAATTAGAGTAAACTAGATCAAGTGATACTAGGCTTAAAGTTCATGATACTTACATTTAAAATCCTTCACAAGAGACATTTTTGAATTCAGAAAAATAATATATTTTAATTAATTTTAATTCCAAAAAAAAGTAGTTTTTGAAGTCCTCTGGAAGTCACTTGAAGCTGTTTTTTAAACTACTTTTTTTGTGTTCTTTAAAAAAAATGGGTAATCTTTTCAAACACATACATATTTTAAAAGCTACAAATATTTCTAAATAAAAGAGTATTACGAAAACAAAGTTATTTCGAAACAAATAATTAATAAATGAAATTTACGAAACGATACAAACAAATATTAAGAACAGAATTATGATATGTACATAAACATTTGGTTCATTAATTTTTAATAAGCAATCATTTAAAATTTTAGGAAAATATGGTACTCAATTCTCATTTTATCAACCAAAATTACACTTTTTTAAGTTTGACATTCACATTTTGGTGTCAAGGATTTAATAAAAATTTAAATGTTTTTCCATTAGAAGTGTGAATAGGATTATTTTAAAAGATGATTGTACGTAAAAGCCAAAAGCATATATTAAGACAAATATAGACAAATTAAAGCTTCAAACTAAGGATAAATAACCTCAGATATAATCAGGCCTATGCTAACGCGCCACAATTGTTGAAAGACTGAAAAGATAGAAATTGCAAACTTATCGAGGATATATACATATATATATAAGAAAAAGGATGTGGTGCTGCGATCTTATCCGCTATATGGTTGATATTATGTCTCATTGTTAATAATAAACCTTCTTTTTTACGAAAAAATAAACATCTATTGATTTCAATAAAAAAGAAAAGTCGATTTTTTTAAATATCAAAACGAAAAGTCTTATTCGAAAAAAAAATTACGTATACGCCTGAGTGCACAAAGTCGTTTTTTTAGCTAAGGTGTATTTTTATATTATAATTCACTTTTTTCGACTGATTTAATCTTTCTAAAGGTTTTGAAAAAAGGATTCAATACAAAAATTGCATAGATTTTTATGTTGAATTGACTGAGTTCTTATTTATTAAAATCTCGATAATACTACAAATTTGTAAATTTTTTTAGAGGTCACCTCAGAAGCAAATTTTTAATGTAAGAATATTGTTGCTTTCTCTAAGTAATAAAATGAACTGTGAGGCTTCGCAGACAAATATGTATGTAGTTAAAAAAAAAGGGATCTGATAATAACCAATAGCTTTAAAAACGTTTTTGACGATGTAATTTTGCAATAATCAACTTCAAAATGAATATTTATGTTCTTTTTAATAACAGCGTTATTAATTTTGTGGTTTCAAAAGTAAATGTAAATAAAAGACATATAAAATATGAATATTTTGTCATGATATTTCTTTTCTTTTTATAAAGTTTGAACGTTGACATTATGTGTAAAAGACTATATCATTTAAATGACCACCACGCCGAATTGACCACCACGAATTTTTGCCAGCATCGATTCTTTTGAAGTAATTTTCGACCACTCTATGACACATATTAGGGGGTATCTCAGCCATAACTTGACGAATGTTGGTGTTCAAGTGTTCAAGAGTTAAAGGTTTATCTGCATAAACACGGTCTTTGCGTAGACCCACAAAAAAAAGTCCAGCCGTGTCAAATCGCGTGATCTTGGTGGCCAGTTGATATCGCCACGACGAGAAATTACGAGGCCAGGAAATGTCTCTTGCAATAAATCCATATTCGCTCAAGTTGTTTGGAATGTGGCACATTCTTGCTGAAACCACATATTTTCCAGGTCGTTTTCTTCAATAGCAGGCCAACAAAGTTGGTTATCATATGACCATAACGCTCCGAATTGACGGTGACAGTCGTTTTATTGTGTTTCGTCGCTGAAGAAATTTTGTTCAAAAAATCGCCGTCCACGGCACCCATTTGACGTACATATTTACGACGATGTGAATGGTCAACTGTCTTCAGTTGTTGGTTGAGCTGGACTTTATATGGATTTAGATGTAGGTCCATATGCAAAATACGCCAAAATGTGCCGTAAGACAATCCTTATTCCTGAGAACGACACGAAGAGGCATCCACACCCGAGTCGAAATTTTGGCCCTATTTTCGTCCCCAAAATTCAGGTTCTCTGAGGTTCAAAGAAATTCAAAAGAGGATCACTTACTATTAAAATGTTGCTCCTCATTTTAACCCAATAGTGGCAGTTATCGGACAAAACACGATGTTTAGGATCAAATGAGGACGACAGCAAAAAGCCTCAAATGAACCTTTTTCATCTTCACCATAGTTTTTTTTCTTTCTCTCTCTTTCTCTCTCTTTCTTTCTCTTTCTCTAAGATTAATTTATTAGACTCTCTCTCGCTGTCTTTCTTATTTTATTTTTTCTCTCCCTCTCTCTTTCCTACCTGCTTTTCCCTTTCTCTCTTACTCTCTTTCATTTTATTTATTAGGAATCTTTTTAAAATAAAATAATTTATATTCTAATTTTATCCTTTTTTTATACATTAAACAAAACAGTTTTTATTAATCCAACAAAACAAAAGACAGAGTTCGAAGAGCAGCCAAAAATGTTATTAAAAAGGTAAAATCAACTAAATCGACAAGAGAGCAACAAAAACAAAAGAAAATTATCGGACAACTGAAAGAGAAAGAAGTTTATTACATGAAAGCAGACAAAGGCAACAACATTGTGATCTTGGACAAGGTAGACTATGTAAATAGAATGGAAAAGTCAATCGCTGAAGATGGTTTTACCGTATTAAAGAGATCACCATTAAATAGGATGATAGACGACGCAAAAGGAATTATTAAGGAAATTTCAGAAACTTTCTCCATAAGCAAGTTCAAATTAATAATCTCCAATCCGGAAGTGCCAAAGATGTATGGTTTACCCAAAATCCACAAACCAGGCGAAAAAATGCGAAAAATCGTTTCAAACGTGAATTCCCCACTCGTCAGAGTCTCCAAATGGCTAGTCGAACAAATGAAGTTGTATGGGACATTTGAAAGTGCTAGTGTTTTGAATACGTTGGATTTTGTCGATAGAGTGAGTGAAATAAGCATAGAAGAAGATGAATCTATAGTCTCTTTTGATGTGGAAGCACTGTTTCCTAGTATACCTGTCGATGTTGCAATAGAGGCACTCAAATTACATCTCGAAACGAGAAATGTAGAAGAAAATCAAAAAAGAGTGTATTTAAGAGCAGCAAAAGTTTGTATGTCACATAATTGTTTCGTTTTCCGTGACAAGTTCTACAAAAACAACAAGGGAACAAGTATGGGAAACCCTTTGTCACCGCTCATCGCCGAAGCCTTCATGTCTAAATTTGAAATGGATTTGAAACGAGAGGGTCTTTTGCCCAGAATTTGGTTAAGATATGTTGATGACGTTTTCAGTGTTATAAAAAAGAATACAGTTGAAGAAACTCTAAATACATTAAACAACAGATATGACACCATCAAGTTTACATATGAGGAAGAAGACGACACAAATTCCATCCCGTTCTTAGACGTTTTATGTAAGAAACGCAACAAAAAAAATAGAGTTCGACGTTTTCCGAAAAAATACATCAACTGATCGCTACATCACGAAAGACTCTTTTTGCTCGTACCAACACAAAATAGCAGCCTTTCATTCAATGGCATACAGATTGTGCAAACTCCCACTTTCCGTTGGTAATTTCAAAAAAGCATTTGAATTTGATTACATTGTTCATTTAGCTGATGTTAATGGTTTTGAGAAAACGGTTGTGGAAAATATTGTGAAAAAACAATCAAACCGAATACGGAAAAATGAAATATCCACACTCTTTAGCCAAAATCATTCAAACAACAAATTTCGTATATCGTTTTCTTACATACCAGCAATAACAAATCAATTGCGAAAGACCTTAGAGAAAGAAAACATACATATCGCTTACAACAACAACGGCAAGCTAAAAAACATTCTCGGTTCAACCAAAGATGCCACCCCAACAAGTGAAAAAAGTGGTATATACGAAATCAGCTGTAAAGACTGCAACAAAAAATATATTGGCCAAACGAAGAGGAGTATACAAACGCGATTTAAGGAACACATCAGCTGTATCAAACATAAACAAATAAATCGATCATCTGTAGCAGCTCATTTCTTCGCGTCGTGTGATAACAACGAACCACCGCACCACATCGGCCCCTTTGAAGAGAGTGTTCGATTATTAAAGAGCGTGCATAATGAAAGAAAGCTTGATGCATTTGAGTCTCTCTTTATTCACAAAGCTAAGAATGTCATGAACAACGACAATGGAAACATTCTATCTCCCTTATTCTTATTAGCATGAATTTTGTAACTTTTAACATTAATTTCATATTGAATTTGTTTATTTCTTGTTTTTTCTTGTTGTTTTGTTTTAGTGTAAATCGAGGTTTCGCTGATGATGAACTGCATGTCAGTTCGAAATGCATTCGATTTTTAAAATTTTATAAATAAAAACACGGGTTTTTGAATATTTGAATTTCGTGTTTTATTGTAAAATTTTGACATTTGTAGTCAATAAAGGAAACTACCTTCATATATTTTTGAAAAATTCGACTACAACATCGGTTCGCTACTTTTAAATATTAAATTTTGAAAGTTTCAACAGTTTTTATTAACATTATTGATTAATTTAAAAGGAATAATTCTTCGTCGTTGTCGTCGTCTACGTTCGTCGGAGTCGTCGTCGTTGCTGTCCTCGTTCGTTGGTGTCTTCGACTTTACTAGCTCCATCGTTACCATTTTCACTATCACCATCTCCATCCTTGTCATTTCCCCCATCATTGTTGTCATTGTCATTATCTGTTGTGACAACAAAAAAAAGCAGGTACACGACCAGGTAGGCTTACTAAGTATGAAAAGAGGACGATATCTATTTTCTATGTTGATAAACCTTCATTTAGGACAAAATGAGGTTCACAAAATATGCGTAGACAAACGGAAGAATTCTAAAGATTCATGTAGGACGAAATGGGGACGATGAAAAATCGTTTAGGATGATATGAGGTTCATTTTGCTGTATGTAGGAGCAAATGAGGAGAAAAGATCCTTTTAAGGATCAGAATAGGGCCAAAATTTCGACTCGGGCACATTCGGGTACTCGGCAACAGCGATTTTTTCAATGATACTGATTTATTTACTCGTATGAAATAAAGACAATGAATTTACAATTCAACTAAACTATTTATTTAATTCACAAGTAATCCTCTTACGTGCTAACCTTATGCTGGTTGGAATCAGAGAGACCATAAAAGCTAAGATCTACTTTCAACATAATAAGTTGGTAGCACAATAATTCAGTACTTAGTGCA
Organism: Eupeodes latifasciatus; assembly: GCA_920104205.1. NCBI lineage: Eukaryota > Metazoa > Arthropoda > Insecta > Diptera > Syrphidae > Eupeodes > Eupeodes latifasciatus. The sequence continues at coordinate 35,990,457 of OV049925.1, read as the reverse complement.
CCCAACTTTGAAATAAAAAATAAATGAATACACACAGTGATCTATTTGAATTCCGTACTTAATTTTACAACAAAATCGTTCATATACAACAGGTACGAGCGAACCGGCCTTACAATATCAATCCAGTCTGTTTAAATTTCTTCACAATTTTGACAATTAATTGCGTAGTTGGACTATTATGTAAACCATAAGCTCCTCTTAACGAACGACATGTGGCTGTTGCAGACTCACCAATTTTGTAGTAGGTTTTAAGAACTAGCATGCGTTGTGCGATAGTTAAGCGATCCATTTTTGTAAATGTCAGACTTTCAATTGAAATTAGGTTTGACAAATGTCGAATTCCAGCGCTATACTTTTGAAATCGCAAAATCAATAACCCGTTATAACTTAAAATTAAGTTGATTAACTGAAATGAGAATTTTTAACCACTTTTATTTTTATTATTACATATTTACTAACATATATATTTTTTTTCTAATACCCTGTTCACCTTTTTCAATTAATAACAAACTTATCTTTATTACCGTAGACCATTAACGTAAATTTTCAACAATGTGTCTTCTTAAAATATTAAGACACCTTTGTACCGCAACAATAATTTATTTACCTTTATTTATTTGCACGTGTTGTGTTGTTTTTTTTTTCAACTTTTTGTAATGAAATTATAAGCCACTTTATAAACCCTAATATCTCACTTCTTTAACGTCTTTCCAAAAAAAAATGTAAAATAAACAAAACGATAAAAAACAATCTACTTTTCACCCATTTAAGAAGGTTTAACGATATTAGTAAGCCTCTCGAGATTCCTTTATAATAACTTGGGCAGGATGTGTGGATGGGTATTGTAGGTAGGATATAGGAAGGTACCTAAAATACCTACTCCAAACATATTACACAGTTTTTTGTTTGTTTCCGACCCACATAATTTATTATTCTTCATTGGTTTTTGAGGTTACAACCAACCAACGTCATATATATTTAAAAACGGTCTTTCTCCCCCTTCCCCTACAAAAAAAAACTTACTCATACACCCTAAGGGTGTTGTGTTTATATTATATTCTAGTAGATTGTGGCTATTTATTATGTCGCGGTCATATAGACAACGACATATTATTTTATATTGTAAAATAGGATACTTATATGTATATCTTAGGACATACCCAACCGATTTATTGAAGACATTTATAAACTCCAAAAAAAATTCTTTAAAAAAAGAAAACAATAGAAAATAATATGATACAAACTTAAAGAACAATAAATAATGGCTAAAACAATATAATATAATGGTTCAATAATATGACCTATGGAAGGAGAAGGATTGCGTGAACGTATTTTTTTTTAAAATGCGATTATAGTATATAGGATTATAAACGAAAGTATAGGTACATCCGTTCGCTTTTCATTTCAAGGGACGGCTTTTATAAAAAAAATGGTAAGCCCTAGGATATGCGATCATTAATTTATTGTGAAAAAAAAACATAAAAAAGGAATTTAGTCAAAAACTACAAAATCGTCAATCATGATCTCTAATTTAAAAATTTTGAAATCTCATTCACAATCCAGAGAACCCGCAGTTCAAAATATTAGAGGTATCCAAGAAACTAGAAAAATTTCAGGTTTGGTCAGGTCTCGAGAAGCTTAGATCTACTTTTTTTTTAATTCAAATCTCACCTTAAAATTTATCATTATAACATCAGATTTCTAAAATAATGTCCCCTTTAAAATTGCTAAGGAAAAATACTACCCCTTAAAAATTTTCTAAAGTATAAGTCTCACTTAGTTACGCTAATTTCTCAATATCTATGAGATGACTTATCGTTCTGCATTTGATTCTATCTGAAATTTTGAATAATCTATAATTCAATTCCTTTATGTTTTGAAAAATTCATTTAGGAGTTAAATTTTGGTGCTGATTCCGAATGCAAACTCCTATTTCAGCTATATGCGCTTAAACTCTGAAATACCAATTTTTAGAATTATTTTTATATTTTCTCAATATATTCCAAAAATGTAATGTTACAATCTCAAGACTATGAATTCGTAATACGAACAAGAATTGCTTTACGTTTTTCTGTTAAGAACCATTTTAGCATAAATATTTCAGCGTTTTTTAAGGTTAGTGTATGGCAGGTGAATACTTACAACTAAAGATGATTTTTTTTTTAAACTGAATACGATACTTAAGTAAGGTATTGAATTTAGAAAATCATCTCGAAATTTATCGAAAAACAACTGCTTCATAAATTTACATACCCTCCAGTAAGGTCTTTTTTTCGAATTATAAAAGGTTGTAATTCAAAAACCTGACGTGATAGATTATTTTTGAGATCAGATTAGAACTCGAAAAAAAAACTTAGAAAAAGTATAATTTATTTGTCAGCTACATTATCATGTTTACCAGTGTAATAAGTGCTGATTTTAAATACGAACTACGATTTGAATTATCTCAAATTTTAAAATTACAAGTTTTAGGAATTATTTTTATATTTTTGCAAAAATGTTATACTTCTTTAGAGGACGATTCGTTGCAAAAACCAACATTTATTTCAATCCCTTTGCCTTTGTCTGATAAAAAGTTTAAGCATAGGTATATTATATTTCATTGTTTCTCTAGGATTTATATTCGACAGTTGAAATCTAAGAACTTTTGAAAATTTTTTGAAAATTTTATGAAATACTTAATATTTCAACTGAATATTAGATTGTGATTATGGATTTGAAAAAACCATCACTAAGTTTAATAAAAAAAAGCTAATTCATGGATTAAGATAGCCTTAAAAGGCCTTTAACTTGTCGAATTTTAAAAAGAAATATAACAACTCAAAAACCTGAAGTTTTAGAGTAATTTTGGATTTGAATTAAGGCTATAAAATCGATCGCAAAAGTGCAATTTGATTGCCAGGAACAAACCTTGTTGACCAGAGTTATTATCCAAATGGCCACTTTGTCGACTTTTCCAATTGAGATCATCACTTTGAGAAATAATGCGATCAGGAAAGCTTTCTTGCAAAATTTCAATTCATTTTGTAGAAAACAAATCTCGTGTACATATGTAATAAAAACAATCATAAAAATCATTACTCCTAACACGGTACCCCAATCCATTCACTCTACGAATTACAGCTTCATTTTGCAATAAGTAAGGTAAAATAAAGTAGCCAATCCAAAAACCACACCAAACAGTGGCACGTTAAGGATGAAGAAGGTTGAGTTCTTTTACTTACTAAGCTTTAAAGAAAGAAAGAAAGAAAGAAGATGTCGGTGTACATTGGTTTTGAATTCTTAAACATTGCAATGCCAGTGAAAATTAGGACGGGGTAATTTATTCCACATTCACGTAGTACGGCACAAAACGAACCTCTGTACTTCAGAGTTCAGAGTACGTTCGCAAAAGTTGACTAATGGGCATTCCTGAAAGCGAGATTATTACGGCTGAATTGTTCAAGGGGAGGAATACAACTGGCTGTTTCACTAGAGCCTAGTTTGTTAAAATAGCGATAGCAAAAGGTGAGACAAGATAATTTACGAAAGTGAGAAGCCAAAATTCCGAAAACCTTAACAAAGTTCACTAAAGCCATTCGATTGCGGTCACTTTAAGTTTAAATTCAATACGCAAAATTATCTTTACTTTTTGAAGGCATATTTTTGGCTTAACTGCATATGCTTAAGGAAACAAGACCAATTTAACTGTATATAGTGCTCTTAATGCCAGTCCTTTGACTGAGCCGTTAACATGACTATCACGCTAGTCTTAGATTTTAAAAATAATTAAAAATGTTCTAAGTAATATCAAAAGCTTGGCTTGCTTGTCACAAGGCAATATTGAATCGGATACAGATTATTAATTTGTGTTATTCTAATTTGTGAAACTGTGATACAAGCTAATTTTTTTACGAAGCTTGTTTTTATCAAGGCGAATATGTGACAGCTTATTTCATGGTTCTTTACTTTTTGGCTATGAATGTCTATTTAATTTTCAAATTAGATATAAAATCCAGCCGTTTTTTAAATTATGACTCCCACACATATTCCATTCCAACTTGGTTTTATTCCAATTCCTGTCTCATCAGAACCTGTGCAAAATAAAATAATAGAACTCCATTGTTTGCGTGAGCGTTGCGGCGTAATTCTTTGGCAGATTTGCTTAATGGTTCGTTTTTTTTTTTTATTTTTATTTTTATTCTTTTTTATTTTATTTGTAACCTAAATACAGGATAGAAAATTGTTTACTTTTATAGCTTTCAAAGGATGATATAAATTGAGTGGGTGGGTTGAGCTGAGCTGGGCTGGTCTGATCTGGTCTGGAAATGATGGGCAGGGTATGGGTGTCCTACGTATATAGGGCTGGAGTTTGAATGTGGAATTGCAAATGTGATGTGCACACGATGATGTTACTGCTTCCTATGATGATGATGATGATGACGATAGATGGGGTGAAAAACGAGAATTGTTCACAATAAAATATCTCCTTTTGAATATGAGTAAAAATAACCAGGATCCCGGACAGGGCTAAGCAGGGAAGGACATACACATTACATTATAGCACACATATCATGGTTTGGGCTCATGTGGAGTAAAAAATCACTTTAGCACATCCCTATACTAACTACATAGATATATACTTACAGTGAGTATAATGCTTTTCTAAATGGTATCTGATGTCGATTTCATATCACATAGTAACATGCGCAAGAATTGTAAAAATAAAAATAGAACCAACAAACATCCCTTATACTATTTTCAACCACACATCTGGACGGACGTAGATTTGTATTTTTGTTGTCCTTTTTTTTTTTTAAATTTCCAACCCATATGTCACCAACCTAGTCCTTTTGGGGCGAAGGTTATTGTTGTTACTTTCTGTCCCACATTTTGATTGCTTTTTTATTTGTGTCAAACAAAAGTGCTTACATTTAACAATGCGATTTATGCCGGAATGAAGTTGAATTAGTGGAAATTCAGATTTATGTTCAATTGTTTATCTAGGACCGATATAGTATACTGTTAAATGTTTATGTAATGTAGGTGTAGGTAGTGTATATTTTTATTTCAAGCCAAAAAGGTACATACATATACATAAATGTAGATGTAGATATGTTTTCTGTACTTTGCTTGATAACAGAGGAGTCAATGAATTATTATGTGTTTAATTTTGTGAGAATTTAAGTGCTTTTAAATAAAATTTACGAGAGAGATATTTTGGTACATACGAATATAATGTATGTAAACTGAATGGTTTTTCAAAGTTTTTTTTTGTAATAATATGTTCTATATACGAGTGGTTGAACTTATTGTTCCAATATCCTTGTACTTTGAATGTGTGTTTTTTTGTATTTATACATTTTTTTATTATGTGTATGTTTATAATAGAATTAAAAAAAAAAAGTAAGTACAATTGTAATAAATATGTAAATGTAAAAAGAAAAGATGATAAATATTTTTATTTTATTTTCCAGAAAATTCTACAACTGTTAAATTTGTTGTTTACATTTTTATTTCTTTTTTTAAATCTTTGAATAAAAAAGATAATAAATCGTTTTAGCAATGCTTTCACCCAATCTACAAGTTTTATAAATATATTTTATGATTGAGCAAATCAAAATCTGACTTGATATAAAAATATTATATTAAATTTTTCCATCAAACAGAAATTCTTATAGCAGATATTCATATTTGATGGGGTTTATCTGAAAAATTAGATTTGACATCAAGGATTTTTGATTCAAGAGTTTTGTGCATCACTTGCTTATTGTAAATTTTGTAGAACATTGTTAGTGAAATTGAATATATGATAAATTAAAAAAGGAAGGAATCTCGTTAAAATAAGATGTTACTTTTTTATGTTTTTCTATAGCTTCTCGATTTTATAACTGAATTTTTTAGAATTTTGTTTTCATAAAAATAATAAACTTTAAGCCACGAGCATTATAAAAGATGTAAAAGTTGTAATTTTAAAATCGGTTGTAAAATGTAAATATTCAAAAATTGACGTAATGCATGTTTTTCATAAAATTGATCTTCAATTTTCAGGACATGCAAATTTTCAATAAATTCATCTTTAAATTTACTAAGAGATTTGAAGTAGTTGTGACTTATAAATTGAAAAAAAAAAAATCTTTAATAAATGTCAAAACGTCCTCGAATGCATAATTAAATTAATATTTCTGTCAGTTTTTTTTATTTATAAAAAAATGAATTTTTAACTTCCCATAGGAAGTTATTGTAATGGGTCCGATTTGTCAAATTGAAAATTTTGACATTTATCGACGTTTCAAGGTCCCTAGAGTCGAAATAAAAGATTTTTAGAAAGATGTCTGTGCGTGCGTGTGTACGTACGTCCGTACGTCCGTACGTCCGTACGTCCGTACGTCCGAACGTCCGTACGTCCGTACGTTCGCGACGTTTTTTTCGTCGTCCATAGCTCAAGAACCAGAAGAGATATCGACTTCAAATAAATTTTGTTATACAGATAATAAGGCAGAAAGATGCAGAAAGGGCTCTCAAGAAAATTGCGTGGGTGGTTTTTTTACCATAGCAGTTTAAAAAAAAGGTGACAATTTTGGTTAACCCTAAATATCTCATGAACCAATGACGCTAGAGACTTGAATTAAATTGTATGTTATATATTGTAACGTGATACAAAACAATTATATTTTTAGAAAAAAATTCAATTAACGGTTTTTTTTATAAATCAAAAAAACTGAAAAAAAAATTGTCACTTCGAAAATTTTACGACTAAAATATGATTTAATTTCCAAAACAATTTTGTGCAATGAAGAATAATGTTTTTGACATCTGATAAAAATTTAAGAAAAATATAATTGACAGTTTTTTTTTACAAAAAATAATAACCTAAAAAAAATAAAAAAAAAGTTGGTAAAAATTGAGTTTTGACTCAAATATCTTTTCAAGACTTTGAGATATTGGCTTTAAACTGCTTTTATCTTTCAAAAAATATTGTTTTCAACATTCAGTAAAATTTTGAAAAAAATAGAATTGACAGTTTTTTTTACAAAAAATTAAAAACCGAAAAAAAAAAATTAACAAACGTTGGTAAAAATTGATTTTCGACTTAAATATCTTTTCAAAAATTTGAGATTATGGCTTCTAACTAATTTTAACTTATAAGAAATATTGTTTTCAACATAAGGAAACATTTTGAGAAAAATCGAATAGACAGTTTTTTTACAAAAAATAATAACCTAAAAAAAAAATAAAAAAAAGTTGGTAAAAATTGAGTTTTGACTCAAATATCTTTTCAAGACTTTGAGATATTGGCTTTAAACTACTTTTATCTTTCAAAAAATGTTGTTTTCAACATTCAGTAAAATTTTGAAAAAAATAGAATTGACAATTTTTTTACAAAAAATTAAAAACCGAAAAAATAATTTAACAAAAGTTGGTAAAAATTGATTTTCGACTTAAATATCTTTTCAAAAATTTGAGATTATGGCTTCTAACTAATTTTAATTTATAAGAAATATTGTTTTCAACATTAGGAAAAATTTTGAGAAAAATCGAATTGACAGTTTTTTTACAAAAAATAAAAACCTAAACCAAAAAATTAATAAAAGTTGGTAAAATTGATTTTCGGCTCAAATAGCTTTTCAAAAATTAAAAATATTGGCTTCAAACTTATTTTATTTCACAGAAAATATTGTTTTTTATATTCAGTAATTTTTTTATAAAAATCCAACAGTCCGTTTTTTTCATAAAAAAAATAAAATCTACAAAAAATAGAACGCAAATTTGGCAAGAATTGATACATTTAGACAAACTTTTAAGCAAGACAAATCGATAGACGGGATGGGAAGTTATCAGTGTGGGTCGCATCCCAGCCTCTTTTGATTTTTTAAAATTCACATCAATTCATATAATCTTATAGTTTGTGTATTAAAATTAATTTTGAGTCAGTATTTGTTCCTGTTATTTTTAAGTGACAACCATTATAAAACAAAACTGAATTTTTATAAATATTTATTGTTATCTGTAAGACAAAATTAATTTAAAATCGATATTTCTTTTGATTTTTGAAATATGAGTGGTTAAAAAATGTACCACGTACATAATATACGGAGGTATGCTTATTATGTAATAACATGTTTACACATTGAAAACGCTCTTAAACACGATTGATTTAGATTCTGAGGACCTTTGAAATGTTGTAAAATGTCGAAATTTTCAATAGAGAAAATCAGTCGTATTTCAATATCTTTCAATGAGTTGAAATTTCCCAAGATTTTCATTACCATTGGTCTTGTGATCTAAACAAATTTGAAGCTTAAATTTGTATATTTAAGTCAAAGCTTGATTTTGTGTGCTTAAAATAAGCCTTACCTAGAAACTAAAAGATGTCTTTAATAGCTATTTTCAAATTTCTAAAGCTGCGAGTATATTCATGTGTTTGTAGCTTGCTATTTTCAGCTTAAGCTACAAAAATATTAAGATTCCTAAAACCATGACTAGAAAGCTTTGACTAGTACTTATTTTGAGATTTGTCTTCAGTGAAAAGTGCTTTTTAGGGGAACCAGTAAAGAGATCTGATTGAACAAGTATATCAGTACAAGATGAAGAAGTTGAACGCACTATACAGTGTACAAAACCATTAAATACATTGCCAACGAAATTATGGAAAAGTCTTATGTTGTTCATATAAGATTTCTATCGAGCCGAACACAGAAATCAAAGCAGAGAAGGTAAAATCGGTAGAAAAATAACCGTTTCCAAACCTTTAAGATTCCCTGATGAATACGTAAGCGGAAGAGATTCTTCAGACTTAACGTACAACATGCAAAGCTTGTTTTTCCAGCTGGGACAATCACAAGTGTTGACGCTCAGTGGTTAAGCTAAGATCATGCTTTACGGGTCTTTAAAAGATCAACAATATAAAATATCATCAATGAACGAAAATACGCAGGAAAATGATATCATTTTTGGAGCTTCTGGATATGGTATTACACATTGGCTTTAAACGCTTCACAGAAATCTTCAAACAGATGCAAAAAGAAAATCAATGAAATAATCAGCTAAGAGATTTTTATTACAGAAAGATGTTTTGACCAATTAGAGCAGAGGTTTTGTATCTGATGCAATAAAAATCAATGTTGCAACGAGTATGGTCCCCAATAGTTTAATGTGTCAATTTGTGCCCCAATGGTGTTATTTTTTTTTTTTAAATTTAGCAAAATATTTAAATGACTAACGATCTTTATGCCAATTCACAACAACTGGGTTTAAACGAAGATTTAGGTGAAATAGCCGTCATAGGCATGGGCAACAGCGCAGAAATGAAATGCACAGAAACGAATAAGCCACAAATGTACCAATTTGGTCAAAAACTTAAAAGCTCTATTTCCATTATGGTAGTTTTTTGACAAAAACCTCAGTTGAACTATTTTTAAAATTGTTTTATAGATACGAGTATGTAAGAAATTTAATAAAAATAATTACCTATAGCCAGTATGGAGGAAATGTATAAATATCAAAACCGTTGTATTGCAGCTACCCGTGAAACTAGCAGAACAGTGCATCCGTTAAGTACTGAACTGATGAAAGAAAATTCAGAACTCGCGGTTTTTGCTTTTCGGTAAAAAAGGATCCGGTTTTAGTTTATGTTTGTAACCCAAAATATGTGAATAAACAATCGACAGCTAGAAATATTAAGTTTAAGTTTTCTATCTAAAACTATTTAGCATAATCATTTTTTATTCACATGAAACAAAACTTAAGCTTGAACTGTCTAGCTTTAGCGACAGGCAATAGTTATGACTAGATAGTTCTATCTTGTTCCAGAATTGGCTTTAGAATTTTTTTATTCACAAGGCTGCATGTGACAAACAACGTAATTTTGTATGCAACGTAGATTTAGTTTACAACTATTATGCTTAATATTTCCAACACCATTATTTTTAAAGTTTAAAAAATTAAACTGCAATTCCATTGAGCAATTATAAAATCTTTAATCATCAACAATTTTATATGTGTTCCAAGGAGGGGACTGAGTTATCAAAAAAAATAGTTTGACTGCCGATGATTCAACCAAACGCCAACCTAATCATACCAAATCATTATGAAAGCATCGCCAAAAATACAATCAGATACAAAAAATTGCGTATACGCCTGAGTGTTCCTATCAATGTTTTAAAATTGTATACCTAACGCTTACTTAAAATTATAATTATGTCGTAAATAATTTAAAAATGAAAATGACTTATTATTATTAATAATATCAATTTATCAAAGTCGATCAAACTTTCCTCAATTTTTTGTTTTATATCTACACTAAAAAAACAGTGTCATGTACAAAATTGATTTTTTTTCATCTTCTTCTCTTTCAAAAAAAAAAAAAAATAATTTTTAATCAAAATCCTTAAAAGTTTGCAAGAATTTCAATAAAACATCCTTTCATTTTCACATTGCGGTGTCCTTTTTTTTGTAATGAATACACAAATAAACAAGAAAAAAAAAAGTAACATGATCTTCAACAAACTTTCACTCCACCCCGCACAGCATCAAGTTGTGTACCCAAGAATGATATGAAAAAGTTCCTCAAAAACACTCACCTACACAACACATAGATAAACAGACCTAGACAAAAAGATATGGGCTTGATATGAATAAGGATATATATCTGCGTAGGACATACATAAATTTACAAAAGATCTATTTTTTTCTTCGTTTTGTTATTTGTGAGATAAAATGACAATACCATATAAATACAATCTTATGGAGGTGTAATTCAATGTGTAAATAGGTACATACATTTTACTTTGGTATTGAAAAGAGAAACCCAGGATATAACAAATTTTATCATTGAGTCAAAGTGGATTTAGATTGTGAGTTTTATTTCTATTCCCATAGTTACATGACAAAATACTCATGGTAGCTATGTAATGGCTACAAAACACACGATGCCCAAGCCATACAGAGAGTAAGTACGATGGTGGCAAATGTTTTTGATACCAACAAAATACAAAAAAAATCTTTTATTGAATTTATGTTAGGATAAAAGGACCAAGAACAATTACAATTTAGCTACTTCCAGTTCTTATCAAAAATATACTCGTACCTCTGCTCTTGGTTTTGGTTTTTAATATAAATTTCAAAGAAAATTTGCGGTAATTGTCCTTGGTTTTGTTTGTTCAAAACCTTTATGAAGTCTATGAATTTATAAGTCAAGCCAGACGAAAAAGTAATTTGTTATTATCTCTTTTGTCATCAATTATTATTATTAATGATGGTTATAAATATAATATAACGTGTTATAACTCCCAAATGAGATCTGAAGCTAACGACATAATACTAGACAATTCTGTGATATAAATAATGTATTTCTAAAATCCACAAAATGTTACCCTCGTGCGTTGCTTTCGATACAAAAGTGTTAGAGTTTGCTTATTCCCTCATTCAATTCATTTATAGAAGAACAAACAAGATTTTATGAGATTTATTTGAAGTTATAAACATTTTATGAAGAAATGTATGAAGATATTTCTTTAAGCGTCAGGGTTTTCAGTACAATTTTTTTTTTAAATAAAACAAAAACGGTTTTTGATATGAATGAAATTTTTTATTCCTGTGAAAGAACGGTCGATGCCATGATTTATGGAACTCGATTTCTTTTGCATGGCTACCACGGGCATGCTTGCAGAAGTCCAGACGCTGAACCCAATTTTCGACGGTTTTCAAGCATAAATCGGCCGATACTGCTGCAATTTCACGTTCCATATTCGAACGAAGTTCATCAATCATCGCTGGCTTGTTGGCATACACCATAGATTTAACGTAGCTCAACAGAAAATAGTCTAAAGGCGCGGGGTCAAATTGCACGACCGAGGCGGCCAATCGACTGGACCATTCCGTGAGATAACAAGCTCTCCAAAACTGGTTTTCAATAAATTGATTGTGACATTGGCTGTGTGCCTTGTGGCACCGCCCTGTTGGAACCACATGTCCTCCAAGTCCATAGCATCAAATTGAGGCCAAAAATATTCGGTTATCATTGAACGGTAGCGATCCCCATTTATAGTAGTGTGCCGGTCTTGATCATCGCGGAAGAAGTACGGCCCAATGACGCCGCCGCGCCGCCGGCCCATAAACCACACCAAACCGTAATTTTTTTGGGATGCAATGATGACTCTTGGAGTTCGTGTGGATTGCTGCCTGACCAATACCGCATATTTTCTTTATTGACGATGCCATTGGCACGGGAACATTTTGTACTGTGCCTGTGGATTCAAATTTGTCCACTAGACGCTCAATTATTGATCTGCTAGGATGATTATGACGACCATAAATGGGACGTATCGCTCTTAACGTTGAGGCCACTGACTCCGAATTTCGGTAGTAAATTTTAATAATTTCGACTCGTTGTTGGTTCGTATATCTTTCCATCATGAAATAGCAAACCTTACTAAAGATAAATGTCATTAGAGCGGCAAGAAATATGGCGTCGTTTGCTGTCACTGTCGCTCTACTTTTGTAGCGTCCCTGTTGAAAACCAATGTATATAACAGAAAACTCGTATATTAGTTTTGGTGAAATGTGGAACAGAAAGCAAATTAAAACCTTTTTGGAAAAAGTGTTTAACAAACACAACACTGAAAATAAAGCATAAATAATACCCGATATTCCCGAAAATTTTGGGACCGAAACGTTTTTATGAAAAAAAAATTGTCAACTGGATTTTCCGAAAAATAATTACAAAATGTTAAAAACAATAGTTTTTATAAGATCAAACTAGTTTGAAGTCAATTGGCCTTACTAATAATAAAATTTAATATTTAGGTTCAAATTTGTGTGAAATTGACCTACATAATATATGATATGTATGTAGGTACTCCTATTAATAAACAACATATGCTTTGATCTCAATTTTAAAATAAACTCAAAATTTGATTATTGGTATTTCAAAATCACTTTATTTGTTCTCAAGATATTTGAACCGAAAATTTATTCTTCAACAATAGGTGTCACAAATTATGTGTACATCAAGAACCAGTAAAGACTTTGACTCCAAATAAATTTAGCGGTCAATTTGTTTACTATAGAAACTAAAAACAAGTGAAAAGTCCAAATATTTAATGAACCAATTGCCTTAGCGACAGATAGCCTTTTTTTGACAAGGTTTTCAAACAGATTTATTTTTTGCAATTTTTAGTAGTATTTGATTCAAGTTCTTAGTTTTTGGAAAAAAAGCTATTAATAATTAGATTTCTGAACAAAATTAATTGAATGTCAAAAAGGTTATTTTGCGTTGCATAAATTATTCAGTAGGCAATATTTGTTATATTTCTAAAATATTTAAAATGAAAAACAATTTTCGGCAGTTTTTTGTATTTATGAAAATAACTGTCAGTTGATTTTTTTCAATAAGTCAATATCAATTCTGAAAATATCAAGTTTAATTAAAGTTTATAGTATTATTGGTGCGGGAGATATTTGGAGTCAATAGTTGAAAAAGAAGAAAGAACCTAGATTTTTGAAAGCCCTCTCTGCATATTTTGACGTTATCTTATCTGTCAAACAAAATTTATATTTATACATATATCTCTTGGTTTTTGAGACAAAGCTGAGGAAATCCATGTAACTTTGTTTTTAAGAAGATATTTAGCTTGGAATTTAAACATATTCGTCGATTTTTTCCAGTTTGTTGCATAAAAACAATCTTCGAATTATTCTTTTGTCCAACAAATGGTGTTCAAATGTCAAAAAGTATTTAGAAAGGTCAACATAATATCACAATACTGTGAATAGTAAATCAAATTTAAGTAATGAAAGTAAACTCCTGATTTTTAAAGCCGATTTTCAAGTAATTATGTTAGATGGAGCTTCAGCATATGCTAAGTGTGAATCTAGTTCTAAAAATGATTTGAAAACTTAATGGCAAAACTCGTTATATAAATCGTTGCTTTGGTATGATAGTGCTATGATTTCATTGAAAATGTCTACTTTAAAGTAGATTTTCAATAAAGGAGAAACATTGTTTCTAAAAACATCTTCCAACAAAATTGGTATCTTAAAATAAAAAAAAAAATAAATTAGGTGGCGTAACAGTCCGTAGAGAACCAGGTCTAGTGACTTACAACTCTCAACCATTCTTGTATGCGATTCGTTTCAGGGATGAAGGGACCTACAGTTTAAAGCTGAATCCGAACGGCAAATTTAAGAAAGCACTTTTCTTGACAAGAATTACTCTTGGAGGATTTGACAATTTCTCGCAAGAGGCAGTACCCGTGACAAAAACTTTTTCGGTGGCACAAGCAGGGATTGAACCCAAGACGTCTGTCATGATAGTCCAATGCACTAACCAATTGGTATCTTACCGATTGATAAACAACAAAGTTTTTCGTTTTAGTTAATTTTAACTTTAACTTGAGGGTTGTTAGTGCTAACTTGACAGACATCATTGTTTTTTTTTTGTCTCTAAGTTCATAAAATCAAAAGAAAGTCTGGGAATGAATAAAAGCTCTATACAAAGTAAAGTTTAGACAAAAATATCGATCCAACCATTTAGGGGCTGAAGTCATTGTTAAGAAAGACTTAAGAGTAATGGAAGAGCACGACCCATCTGTCCTTCAGGTGTTCCATAATATTAAGGTTTCTTTAGGTTGAAATAAAACATCAATTTTTGTTTCATCAACAGTCCATCTCAAGAACTATATACAAAAGACAAAAAAAATCGAAAAATAATACATTTTCTATTGTCTCCGTTTACCTTTCTTTATCTTCAATTTTAAGAAAAGATAATGCTTCACTGGAATAGCAAACAATCATTTCATAAAAAACAAAGTACCTAAAACCTTCCTACTAAATAGAACAACATAACATATTTGGTCTTTGTATATGTATGTATATGCAAGTAAATAGGTCCCAAATCCTACACAAAAGTTATGAAATTGCCTTCAAGCTTATACCAATGTATAAGAATTCAACAATTCATTGTTTAAACAATTGGAAAATTTTAAAAGTCCATAATACCAAAAAATACCTATATCTTTCTGCACAACAATTTTTGTTTCTTTTTGTCTTTTTGAAATTTCAAAACAAACAAAATCACATCTTCCAAGAAGACGAACTCGCTATGAAATATTAACAGCTTAAATAAACTGAAAGAACAAAAAATTTAAACAAATATTTCAAATTCCCCTAAAGGTAAGTTTATTTAGAGAACAACAACAACAACAGCAAAAATCCTTTACCTAACCTTATTTTTTAATATTTTTGATAACCTCTTCAACTTTTAACAGTATTCTATTTTATTTTATTCTTGCTTTTATTGCCTATGTCCTTGTTAGTAAACACAAAATATTTGTTATAATTCAGATGTTTCTTTTTTTTTATGTCCTTTAAACTAATATCCACGTTGATTTGTTTGGATATTTCCGTCCATATCGTCAGCCCAAATATTATTGACCTCTTTAATCATAATTTAGGGAAGTAACAAAGTTTTTTTATTTTGTATTTTCTTCCGGATGTCATTCAATTTTTCATCTGAATACATTTCCTGCAAAGAATAAAATAAATAAAAATAAATATCAACTTTTGTTTATTGGGGTCATTTCCATTTGAGTTGAATTTTACCGAGAGGTTTCCAATAAAAATTTATTAAAAATCAAACCTTATCCTTTTAAAAATTTGGAGATTTTCTTACAACATCTCCCTTCTCCAATACTTATACACCCTAGATTTAGTTGTCATAAAATTGATGTTATCGTTCCGATGGCTGATGATGACAGAGGGAAACCCTTTTTCATTTTTATTTTTATTCTAAGCCTCACATTATATGCCCTGCCGATGGCGTGTATTTCTCGTGTAAATAAACGGTATAATGTAATAAAAAAAAATAAAAAAATTGATATGCCTTGACGGAAGGAAAATTAATTTCAAGGTAACACAAGCGTAATAATCGCTATGATTTTGCTATAATATACCGTACTCTCCTACTTGCATATGTGTATGTAATACCTATACTCCAATTTCCACTAAAGCTTAAAAAAACACATCCTCGTAAATCAAAAATATGATAGTAAATCGAATGAGAAGCATAATAATTAAACTAGCAGCTGATTAAGCAAACATACATACATATTTATTAAAATAAGGATAATATTTATACCCCATACCCTAAATATCGACTTAATCGTGTTATGATAAGTTAATTAAATTCTAATTTTCAATTAACGCCAAGGGAAAGTTTTTATTATTTAATTTGTTTCTTTCCGGGAAATATTGCGATGCGATGTATATGTACTCGTATCTATAATCTGATTTTAAAATAATATCGCCTCTCAGTCATAAGATTGATTATTTATTAAATATTAAAAAAAACAGAAAGGTGTGTCAATTCAAATTTTATATCCCCTGTCAATCAGGACGAACAAAATATATACCTACATACATATATACATTTATATTAAAACGTGTCAGCAAGGATTTTTTCGTTCGTTTTTCATTTTGAATTTGATGAAGGTCTGAAAAGGAGGCAGGCAGTGTGATAAGCTGGAGACGACATCCTGCTTGATGCCAATCGATACGCATGCAACAGTATAATTAAGAAGCAATATAAAAAATATCAAGAAATGTTTCAATTTAAAATATTGTTAATGGTTTTGATGATTTTATAAGTCAGTGCCTGCCGGGGAAAGTCAGATAAGCTATAGATTCGACTTTTTTATGTGTCCGCAATAAAGGATCGTAATGTTCCTTAAAACAGTTTAAATGCATTTGTTTGATTTTTCATATTAGGTTTTTTATTCAAAGAACTTCAGAATAGAAAGTATGCAGTAAGTAAAACAAGCTTATATTCTTGAAAGGTTTTTATTTTTTATGAAGAAACTTTTTTTAGCAATATTTAACACTGAAGTTAAATCTAATTTCTTTTCTTTTTATTCTAAAGAATTTGAGTCAAAAATCATTTTTTACCAATTTTAGATTTGCAACATATACTCTATTTTAGTATACGATTATTCGGAAGATTAGCTTCATTAATTTTTCGTAAGTTAGTTAAAATCATACCAAATAATGCTATAAGACATCACAATGAGTAGAATATTTTATTTTAATTAATTAAAAATAAATTCGACTTCATAATTTTTTGTTAGATATTTATAGCCCTCTAAATTTATCACTTATACTTTTTTATTTTTTGAAGATTGCTGTAGTAAGAAAAACATGTACTTTGAAAACAAAATTATTTTAAATAATATTTATATTCGTATTCGTTCCTGAGATATGGCAAATGAAATAGAATATAAG
The DNA here is from genome assembly GCA_920104205.1 of Eupeodes latifasciatus. Taxonomy (NCBI): domain Eukaryota; kingdom Metazoa; phylum Arthropoda; class Insecta; order Diptera; family Syrphidae; genus Eupeodes; species Eupeodes latifasciatus. The sequence continues at coordinate 35,973,201 of OV049925.1, read as the reverse complement.
ACCAGAAATCTGTTTGTTGAAGAATTTCTTCTTTATTCGAAACTTTAAAACGTGAATAATGTCAAAACTATCATTTGAAATTTATATTAGTCAAGAATTTAGTTTTTCACTTTGCAACCTTGCAAAAAAATAATATCCTGAAAAGTAATTCACAGAATTTGAAAAATGAAAATATGTACATTTAAGTTTTCAGACTCTATTTTTGTGTTTATTAAGATCAAATATGCATTGAACAAAATTGGTAAATTCTCCCTGGAAAACAAATTTCAAGGCTATATCTCATCAATTTTGTTCCCAGCAAATGGTGTTAGAGAAAAATTCGATGGTACTTTTTCGTTAATCGAAAACTTTTCTTTGTCGAAAACTGCTTACAACTAGCGTTGCCGCTGGGCTTTACGAAAGTGTAACACATTTTTTTTAAAAAACGTAACAAAAGCGAAAAAAATGTAACAAATTGAAAAAATGATTTAAATCAAAAAATGCTTTTGAACTCAATTTTTTATTTTTAATAGGAACATAAGTTTTCTTCATCACAGTTTTTAAATTCAGTACAAAACTATACATTAAATAATAAGTTAATAAATTAGTATACATAAGTAAGACACATTTTAAGTTTTACATAAAACATGTTTAGGCAAATTAAGAGAATTGATCTTTTATTTGTTTTGCAACCATTATTGATTCAATGGTATTCACCTATTGGTTAAATCATTTTTTATCAAATTAAATTTTTAAAGAAAAAAAAAGTTTGGAGAAAAAAGTGTAACAAAAAGAAAAAAAAGTAACATAGTAACAAATACAAACAAATTAAGAAAAGTGTAACACTTTTGTTACACTTGTAACATTGTGGCAACGCTGTAAACAACAGCTTTTTAAAAGAAACGTTTGTATTTTTTGCTATAAACTGTCAAATTAAAGTGAAGGATGACTACGATGTCGATTGATTAAAAAACCTCTACAAAGTCAGACATTTTTGAAATTGAGATGAATCTACGCCTTGAACCTTAAATTTAAAAGTCATGTGCTTTGGTAAAATTAAAAAAATAAAATAGCCTTGGTCCATTGTCTTGTTAACTTTTATTTACTTCTCCATTTTGAAAGCGGTACATTTTGTATTATATAAGTTTTCGACAACTTCTCAAAACAAACTTTTATTTGCAAATACAAATTTCTTTTCGCATATTACTGAAAAGCTTTTCAAATTTTTAAATATATGTATACCTATGCAAATTAACAAAACTTTTCACTTGTCATATTTGAGTTTAGTAAAACGATTTTTTGTAAAGAGATAAACTTTTAAGAGTGCAAAGTTACAAAATAAAAAGTGCTTGGTAAAATAGGGCCATAGTTTTACAAAGATTTTTGTTTTGTCGCAAAAATGCTTCATTTTAGTATCAATGGTAGTTTTAATAAAAAAAGAAATTAATTAAAAAAATAATTAAAATTGAAAAGCAATTACCAAAATACACTTTGCGTCATATGGATAGGGACAAGCTTTTTTCGTTTTCTATTTGACGTTATTTTTCAAACCCTTAAGTTTTTGGAAAAACCCAAATGTGGAATTAATGATAGGTATGTATTAAGTTTGTACTGCAAAAAATACGAGTATGTTAGATTTAGTTGATAAATACAAGTTTTATGGCTGTCTTTCCGAAAAAGGTCATAAAAAGTACCTGTTGTTTTGTGTCACATGAATAAAGGCAAGATCTAAATTTACCTGAAAGACCCTTTAAGCTAAAGAAAATAACAACAAATCTTATGGTTTAGGTAAATACTGGTTTTATTAAATGGATTTAAATAATTTTGAGTAGTGTGTGTTGCCTCCTGATTTCTGTATTACTTCAAGTAACCTATGGTGTATGGATTCATAGAGTGCTGTCAAATAATTGAGCGAAATTTGGGCCCAGGACTGTTTTATGGTTTCAATAATGTCTTCGGTTTTTTAGTATTGCTGTCTTCCTTTGAAGTCTTTCTTCAAAGGTATCCCCACACGTTTTTCATGATGTTCAGGTCAGGAGAATATGGAATGCAGGCTTTTGTTGTCCGTGTGGTATGTATTGGTGTATTATCTTGTGGGAAACTGAATTTAAAAAACTGCGCAAACTCGTGTAATATTTGTCCACAGACTAAAACCGATATTTATTTATTTATTTTTTATTGTAGTTGGATAATATTTTACATTTGCATATATGTTTACTTAAGAGATATAGAAAATTAAATTCTTTACAGCTTCAATATAGATACTCACAACGGGAGCGGGTCATAATTCTGGTTTCAAAATTTTGCTTTTCAAAATTCTTCTTTTTAGTCGAAAAATTCTGATTTTCAAAATTCTGCTTTTTTTGCATTCTGGTCACCAAAATTCTTCTTCTTTTTTTAATTCTGCTTTTGAAAATTCTGGCTGTTTTAAATATAAAAAAATTCTGATTTTTGTATGTTTTTTTATTTATTAACACAAACAAATTTCATCAAATCATTTTTATATTATTTTAATAATATAATATTATAGTCAATAATTGAAAATAATTGAAAAAGATAGAAAAATAACAAAACTACTACAATAAACAAAATCAAAAAAAAAAAGAAACGAAAAAGAAAGAAAAACAACAAAACTAGAGTAATTATCAAAAACAAACAAAAAAGTTAAGCAAGACCACAAAGATTTATATTTTTTGATATGCGCCTGAGGTATACTCAAGGTGACTAAGCTTCTTTCTCTTTTTTATGATTCTCTTTAGTCTTTTATTTCTGAGAATACAGTTCCGTTTCTTTTTTATTCGCTCTCCATTTTTGGCACGCTCGATTTCTGTTTTTGCAGTGATGAGCTCTTTTTTTAAGTCTTCTATTAACTTGTAGAAGCCTGCATGACTACGTCCAACTATAGGTAACTTTAAGTCGGCGATGCCAAGCTTCAACATTGTTTTGTGTTCTAGGGAAAACGTGTTTTGTACAGTCATCAATCGACCAGAATTGTGTAGGATTCCTGCAATTTCCTCTTATATAATTCCTTTCGAACCAGTTAATGAGGTTCAAAACGTCTGGGTCATCAATAATACTACGTAAGCTTTCGTAGTATTGAGAGACTTCAATTCCAGGCACAAAGGCCAGACTTTTGAGCATCCGCACCTGTCTAGCGAATTCTTCGGAGTTGCCATATTACATCACTAAACTGAAATAGAAGTTTTATTAAATTGCAATTAAAAAGTCTGAATTTCGAGTGGGTAAGGTAGAACTTACTGTTCATGCTGTACTCTTCGCCAAATTATTTGACTGAAATGGAAGAGGCATCCCTTAAGCTCAGCTGCAGGGAAAAAAATGTTTGCAGCAGAAGAAATACCTTTTTCAAAATCGCAGATGATTCTCGTTGGTGCCAGCCGAATATTGTAACCGTTGGCAATTCTAAGCAGCTCTGCGAAAAACAACTCATAAAGCGAACGTGTTTTCTTACTCATTAAGCAGAAAACAAGTGGAACAATCTGATTCTCTACTCTGCCATGAATAGAGAACAATTGTCGCATAATTGTTGGAACAACATCAAATGTTCCGTCCATCGCCCAACAATCGCTCTCTTCCAAAAACATCAAACTTGATCTTGTTCCAAGAATAATTATATAATCTTGATCCAACCATTTTTCGCTTAAAATAAATAGCTCTCCTTCGAGAACGTAAAGACTTAGGGGGATGTTAATTTCACAAATTTCATTTGGTTCTTTCCTTAGATTTATGGCTTTTCGTATTCTTTTAATTTTTAACTTTTGGGCATTTTTTGAAGGAAGATCGAATCAACAATAAGTAGGTGTTTTTATCACAGATTGCTGAACAATTTGGCTAGCTGGCATAAATGATGTTTGAGCTAGGTTTGTCACATTATTATTAGCCTGCTGAACATATTTTTCAATAACACGTGGCTCATGATTATGTTGTACAGATTCCTTAACAATTACATGCACATCACCATTCAATTTAGTCACTATTCGTCCCTTGCACTTGTCTTTAATTCGATTAGCACAGGCCCAATTGTAAGTTTTACATTTGTTTAACTTTTCAAGATAAAACATATAGCCGTCAACACAAAGTTTGTTTTTTCCCTTATTGGATTTTACTATTGAAATATTCATGGTTAATTTTGAGCACTAACTCGAAGGCTTAACAAATAAGACTAACCTTACAGCTTACAGGAGATAAAGTAGGTACATATTATAATACATATCTACTGATGTATGCAAACAAAAAATTATCTGCTGCTAATCTCTAATGAGAGAAGGTATTCTGCGAATAATATAGAAAAGAAAGGTTTGAAAATATTAAAAATTAATTAATATTTTCAAACCTTTCTTTTCTATCGGGTGATTTTTTAAGAGCTTGAGAACTTTTTTTTAAAAAAACGCATAAAATTTGCAAAATCTCATCGATTCTTTATTTGAAACGTTAGATTGGTCCATGACATTTACTTTTTGAAGATAATTTCATTTAAATGTTGACCGCGGCTGCGTCTTAGGTGGTCCATTCGGAAAGTCCAATTTTGGGTAACTTTTTCGAGCATTTCGGCCGGAATAGCCCGAATTTCTTCGGAAATGTTGTCTTCCAAAGCTGGAATAGCTGAATTGTTCTCCGAAGTTTTCCCTCAAAATGGCCATAGAATCGCGAGCTGTGTGGCATGTAGCGCCATCTTGTTGAAACCACATGTCAACCAAGTTCAGTTCTTCCATTTTTGGCAACAAAAAGTTTGTTAGCATTGAACGATAGCGATCGCCATTCACCGTAACGTTGCGTCCAACAGCATCTTTGAAAAAATACGGTCCAATGATTCCACCAGCGTACAAACCACACCAAACAGTGCATTTTTCGGGATGCATGGGCAGTTCTTGAACGGCTTCTGGTTGCTCTTCACTCCAAATGCGGCAATTTTGCTTATTTACGTAGCCATTCAACCAGAAATGAGCCTCATCACTGAACAAAATTTGTCGATAAAAAAGCGCGAAACACATTTCGAACCGAACACTGATTTTGGTAATAAAATTCAATGATTTGCAAGCGTTGCTCGTTAGTAAGTCTATTCATGATGAAATGTCAAAGCATACTGAGCATCTTTCTCTTTGACACCATGTCTGAAATCACGCGTGATCTGTCAAATACTAATGTATGAAAATCCTAACCTCAAAAAAATCACCCATTATATTATTCCCAGAATTCTGGTAAGCAGAATTTTGAAAAGCAGAATTTAAGAAATCAGAATTCTGAGCAGCAGGAATTTCAAAAGCAGAATTTTAAGAGCAGAATTTTGAAAAGCAGAATTTTGAAAGCAGAATTTTGACAAAATAATTTTGACCCCGGCAGAATTTTGACTCCAACCCACTCACAACTAATATAAAAATAATTTAACTGAGAAACGATAAATTCAAAAAATGCAGTTCTACACTGCGGTCGCATCGATTTGATAGTTTTTTTTTTTTGAATTGAAAGTCGTTTGCAGTTAAAACCTTTAACCAAAAAATTGATCGAACCGTTGTGTATAGAACTGGAATTTCAATATTTAATAACAACAAATATTCTTATTACCAAATTTTTATCGTTTAGAAAAAAAACTTGTTGGCTTTTAGTTTGTACACAAAATATTTTTTTCGAGAATTTCCCAAGATCGTCAAAATGGTGCCATTTTTTGTCAAGTGAAGTTCTTTTTTTACAAAAAAGTATTCTATCATTCAAAAAATAATAAACAGTACCATTTAATGCTAAATGAAGAAATTTAGAAACAAAATTTGAAAAAGTGCTTGTGTATAACTTTAAATCAGTGATCAAATTCGTGCTATTTTAAAAAGTTTAAAAACAAATAAAAATTTTGAAATAAAAAATCAATGTAAGACGAATGTTTAATTGAAGCACGTAATGAGTTTGATTTCAATCGATCGTTATAATTTAATTTATAGTAAAAGGGAAATGGAAAACAATTTTTTGATAATTTTAAAATGTCAAACACATTAAAAACAAAAATCATTTATAAACAGTGTGAGTGAAAAATCGACAAAAAGCAGGTGTTTTTTTCAAAAATTTATTTAAAAAAAAACTCTTAAGCCGTCATGATTCGGGATAAACTAGTTAAAAATTCTTGTACGGAACTTAGTAAACAAAAAAATTCATTGAAAGCGCTTTAAGCACCAACTTGATAGTATAATTTATAAAAGAAATATCTTTGAAGTCAATATTTCTGCTAGTTTTTAAGATATGGCAGACAAAACAGAACAAAAGACTAGAAAAAGTTTACCAGAAACAACATTTTAAAAAATAAATAAAAGCAATGAACAATTAGGTAATACAATTTTTGTTCAAAAACGAAAACATCAACAAAAATCATTAATTCATTAATTAAAAAAGGTAGTGAATTGGTAACACCTTTGAAAAATTAATACTGTCAAAACTATTCCTCACGCGATTTCCCGCCGTGTGAAGAAATTGGACATTCGATTGTACATCACGACTTGTATGTTAAGTGGTTCCAAGAAGACGACCACTTATTATTTTATCCCGTCATTTAATTTATTAGTCACGTAATTTCACATATTGGGGACGTCAATTCGCCATTGTCAATCTACGCAAAATACTATATTAACGTGAATATCTCCCGAACTCTTGACGAAACTTTCCGAAATGTCCGAAAAAGTGGTTAAAAATTCAATTGCAAAGTTCAAAGTTTATAATGAAATGAAATGTATGAAATCAAAAATATATCGCAGTGTAATATTTATTAAGCTTTATTTACATTTATAGGTAGTACCCGTAGCGTGATGGTTAGTGCGTTGGACTGTCATGCAAGGGGTCTTGGGTTCAATCCCTGCCTGCGTCACCTAACTTTTTTCACGGGTACTGCCTCTTGCGAGGAATTGACAAATCCTCCAAGAGTAATTCTTGTCATGAAAAGTGCTTTCTAAAATTAGGCGTTCGGATTCGGCGTATAAACTGTATGTAGGTCCCTAAAATCTCTGACAACATTACTCGCACACAGGAATGGTTGAGAGTTGTAAGTCACTAGGCCCTGGTTCTTCATGCACTGTTGCACCACCTAATTTATTTTATTTATTTATTTACAAAATAAAAAGATATATGACCTTATTGCGTAATAAATGATTTCTACCGAAGCTACACTTCCTTTACATAAATCTTTAAATTAATTTAAAAACTAATAACTTATGGACAAACGTCAAACAGTATCCCTGAAGTATCAACCTGGTTCAGGTCCCAATCGAAATACATATAAATTCCCTTAACCCATTATTGAACTCTCTCTCGAAAAAATATAGAATATACATACATAAATACATAATGTTCAATATCACAAATAAAAACAACCCATCATCATTTTAATAAATAATTTAAATCTCAATTCGAATGTTGAATTTTAAAATGCTACTCAATTCAATAAAACAGAAAAAAAAAAACAGATACAATGTACACAAATCAATTTTATCCTTCATATTATATGTAACTTACAAACATGGCCTTGTAAATAAACCATCCATGTAACGTATCTACCTATTTATTTGTTTCTGTTTAAATTTTTAAAATTGAGATTTTTCATATTTTCATATTTACCTGTTTTTTGTTTTTGCGAATCCTTTTCTAATATCATCTATGTACATTGAGTGATGATAAATTCAAAAAAGTCCAAAAAACAAAATCAAAAATTGAACAAGGGTCGTTTTTCTTTCATCAAAAATTTTAACTTAATCAAAGATTCAATAAAGAAAAACAAGACAAAGGAAGGAGATATTGGGCGAGGAAATATCCATTTTGCTACAAAAGGATGAGGTATATTGTTATCTATTCCTAACTTACAACCAAACCCCTAACCCTCCACCCAATTCCATATTACACTCGCATGATGGCCTCACTCAAACTGATTTATGTTTAACCATCCTTTTTTTATCAATTTTTTTCTTATTACTTGTTCGAAAAGTTGCTGCAATCGATGTTATAACATCCAGCACCTGAGACTCTTATATTCCTTTTCTTCATTTATAGGTACATATACCTCATACCTTTACATGTACTCTTTTACCTAAACCCGATGCTTGAAATATTAAGTCCTATTATAAAAATTGAATAAGTTCGCAGAGTCAACGTTATCGGGGTCCATTTACGTACACAAACACACATGTGCTTCATCTGCACTATACCCCAACTCCTTGAAGCAATGGTAGAGCATTATATAAGAAAGGATGCTTGGCCGAAAAAGTTTCGAAGGATCTCTTTCTTCTGATTTTGGCGTGTCGTGTCGTTTGTATATGTACGAGTATATCGTTTCTCCAGATTTCCATACTGACATTGATAAATGAAAAATTAATCGAATTTCGTACACCTTGAACACAAATTCTCGTTCTGTGAATAGCGACCAATAAATAAATGCCATCAAGATTTTATGCACACCAACAACAATCACGTAGCTGTAGCCCATCAGCCATCGAGTCCTTCCTTTGGCAATATGAGTTTTGTTCGTATAATATACTTTATGGTAGGTAAGAGTCATGAAAAACTTTACCTTTCCCAGTTTTTTCTTTTTTTTTTTTAAATAAAATTGATCGAAATACACTCAACTCACGAAGAAACCAAGAAAGGACTATGCGAGGACTCGATATGGTCCACCAAATAATGCCCAACCATTTGTTTGGTAGGGTAGGTAGTATGGGTATGGGTTGGGGGGTTGTAGTTCATTGGAGGACGATGTCTATGTTTATTATTATCCTGCCAAAAAATGCTAAATACGATTTTTATCTTTGAAAAATGACACAAGGTAGTGGCAGCAATGAATATATAATAAGGCAATTTGTGGGACGAGTTGGTTGCGTGGTGATTTTTCCTTCTTCTTGCTTTTGTTATATTTTGATGTTGATAGTTGGGTTGGGATTGCTCCTCACAACCACCCTGAGCCATATCTCTCCTTTCTCTATGTTCGTCGTCCTTAAACATGTCTTGAGTTCTGATTTTTGTTTTAGAACAACACATACGATTATATTATAGGCTTTCCGTATATCTACACAACCTTTCTATATCTACTCGTATGTAAAAAGATAGGCTTTGGTTCGAGAATTCGCTGAATATATTCCATAGATTTTTGTTTTATTTGTTAAGGCCAAGTTTTATCCAAAAGCTGAATAAATAAAATACCTTACCTGTTTTCGGATTTTCGTATTCTGTATAGGTAGTGTTGGAATAAAAAAAAAGGTGTTAAATTTAGTCAGGTAAACAAAATATAACTATATGAGTTTTCGTGCGCTTGTTCATGTGTATTGTGTATATGGATGTATGTATGTAATTGTATGTGCATAAAAAGCCTGCTGTCAAGAAGACAAGAATAATACATTCAACGGAAGAGGATTAATAGCAATTTGTTTTGTGTCTAAAGTTGCAAACGGAATACAAAACAAAGAGAATTCATTGGATACATTTTGTTTTCATTAGGAATTAAGTTAAAGTTGTCATTTTTGGAGGATTTGCGTGATTTTGCTCATGGCACATGATTTGATATAAAGATTTATGTACATATTGTACACATAAAGCCAAAAAAAAAAAAGTATATTTATGCATAGGTAAATCCATATTTAAATATTTTTGAAAGTATTTTGTATTCTTATTTGATTTTATAGAATACTAGCTGACCCGACAAACTTTGCTTCGTCATATAAATAATTTCTAGAGAATATTTTGCTAGAAACAAATAACTTATTGTAAGTGTGTAAGGATGTGTTATATAAGTGGGAGAGGTATAGAGCACTGTAAACGGTGACAAAATATTAAAATAACAAATCACCAAACAAATTTGTTTACTTTGTTAAAATTAATTCTTTAAAATTATATACTAATCGCTAATTATGACAATACTTCAAAAAAAAAACAATATCAATCCTTTAATGCAAAAGAGTGTATCTACAATATTTTTTGTGATCCCATCTTTCGCCAATACAAACAAACTGGATGGTTTGCGCACTCGAGAGCATGCCACGTATAATTGTCCGTGTGAAATACATGAAGTGCTCAAATCTAAGCCGCTCACAGACATCGTTTGGCCTTCAGACTTATTGATAGATAGTCATTGCAAATGCCAATCTAATTGGAAATTGAAGGCGTTTGAATTGAATTGGCACATCTGTGGGTATAATAGGGATTCGCCGTAAAAATATATTTTCATCTCAGAATTTTCCATTTAGAAATATGATTTCGATAACATTTTTCATCAATTTTTAATTACTAATCGCGTGCCGTTGCACAACCGTGGTGGGTTCAAATTACGAAACAAAATTACCGGAGGTCCAATTGTAAATTATGCGGTGGCATACCTTGTTAATCTAATTCAAAAACTCAGTTGGATAATTTACAGCTTCGGTAGCATCAAAAACTGTATCAATAGATTTGTATAACACCAAGTCTCCTGGTAACAAATGTTGTATCTTGAGATTTAATTTGTTGACATCCACATTTTTTGCTGGTAAAGTTGCTCTTTCTGCCAGCCACTCGTGATTTGTATATTGTCTGTGCACATCGGGAAATATCTGGTCAATGAGAGAATCTTGTGAACCAATAAACGTGCAGAAATCGACCGTAATTTTATGCATCCAGTTTCATCTGAAGTGACTTTTCCGTGTCCTATATCTAACAGTTGTTTCAGCGGATGGATCTTGAAGCATTTGAACACGCACATTTACTTTCAGTTGTACTCTTTCAACATTACGCCGCAGTGGCGATGATTTTAAGCACTCGTTGATCTCATCAGCGTACGTGGAACGCGGATTAACGGGAAGTGTTTGTCTGAAATCACCTGAAAGGAGTAATCGAGTGCCGGCAAATAGTGTGTCGCTGTTTTTTATATCTTTTTTAATGTCCTCTTTAACGCCTCAAGCGAATGTTTGTGTGCCGTAGTGCATTCATCTACCTCCATCCAATAAATTTGCCGCAACAGCCAATGCGATACCATTATTTGATCGTATTTTAGCAAGAATTAGCGAAATAAGGAATGTTTTGCCAGTTCCACCTGGTGCATCCACCTTGTCCTGCGGAAACTGCGAGCATGATGTGGTCAAAAATGGTTCTTTGTTCATCATTTATTAGTGGGACATTGCGAGCAACAATCGCTGTCATTTCTACAGTTTTGTATTGTAGTTCACGATTCAATTCAGTGTCTATTAAATCAGATGCATTTCGGTGAATGCATACCGAATTGACTGAGTGGTAAGTTGGCACTGATAATGCAAAGATCCTCAATAGCAATCAATGCTTCATTGTACATAGCGTCACTGAATACTATCGTAAGATCGTTGCACCGTATACGATGTTGATGCAATTAAACCATAACACTTAGGAATATAAAAAATAGATAAAAACCTATTCTCAGACCTACCGAATGTATATGCAAAATTTCATTGAAATGGGTTAAGCCGTTTCGGAGGAATATGGCCACTAACACTGTGACAGGAATATTTTATATATATAGATAGCTTTTTAACTTTTTTTCTTCTATGAAATAAAAGTTAAAAATTAGTTTTGACACTGAACTTTCTTTATATGTATGTGACTCGACTCGAAATAAATATCACATTTATGTGCTTCTCTACTTTTGCAATGGTTTTTAAGTCCCAAACTTCTTAAATCTATATATTTGAGACTTTAAGTAGCTCTCAGATTTTATCTAAAGGGTTTTTAAATTGACGCGGGTAGATTTTGGCAGCCATTTTGTTTGGTTGACATCTGTCAAATCTTTTGTTTAATTATTAGTTGTTTATCCCAAATCATCATGGCAAGTTACACGATTGAACAGCACGTTCAAATGATAAAACTTTATTATCAAAATGAGTGTTCGTTAACGCAAACGTTGCGCGCATTGCACCCATTTTACGGTAGACGTGGTGGCCCTTCACAGTCGACTCTTCAACGTTTGGTGGCCGAATTTGAGACGACAGGTTCAGTAAAAAATCAGCCAACACCCGTAAGTTCACAGAACGCAAGACCGGTCGAGAAAATCGCCGTGGCCCGTGAAAGTGTACAGCAGATCCCGAGGTAGTCTATTCCTGACCATGCACAAGAACTCGGCCTTTGGCCAAAACATCATCTTTAGTGACGAGGCGCATTTTTGGATGAATGGCTGTGTTAATAAGTAAAATTGACGTATATGGGACGACGATTGATAACGCATCCTCGAAAAGTTACCGTTTCGTGTGGATTTTGGGCCGGCGGCATAATTGGTCCGTACTTTTTTGAAAACGACGTTAGTGAGGCGGTCACCGTCAACATCGATCGCAACATAACGATGGTAACTAATTTCTTATGGCCCAAATTGAACCATATGGACCTAGACGACATGTGGTTGCACCTGAACGGCGCTACGTTCCACACAGCAAACACCACGATTGACATTTTGCATGAACGATTTGAGGGTAATGTTATCTTTTGCAGGGGTGATGTGAATTGGCCACCAAGGTCATGCGATTTGACCCCGCTATACTTTTTCCTGTGGGGTTTCTTGAAGTCGCAGGTCTATGCAAATAAACCACAATCGACCGATACCCTAAAGGTAAACATAACAGAGGCCATCGCTCAAATTCAGCCGGATCTATGCGAAACAGTCATGGAAAATTGGACCACTTGTATCCGTGCTACCGTAAGAAGCCAATGCGGTCATTTGAATGATGTCATACTCCACACATGCACATACAAATACAATGCGCCTTTTAAATAAAAAAATAATTTTGTTAATACTCGTACCTCACACACAGCTTGTTTTATACCATTCCAACATCTGCCCGCCCTTATAGGAAAAATCCTAAAATGTGGATAATTTTAAGATATTATAAGATATGCACTGAAAAAATAACCATTATGGTATTGACGAATGGCGTTCATCAACTGAAAATCATCATATGGTATGGATGTACTTTTCATCTTATTGATGAATAAATTGGATGAAAAAAAAATATTGTTTAATTAACCGTTCTTGAAAATGAAGAATTTCGTTTCATTATCATTTTAACCAGCAGTTCCATACAAATGTCTGAAGGAGAAATTTCAAAAGTTCATCAAAACTTTATATTTATATGATGAAGGAACGTTTCTGATGATTTTTCGTCATAATGACGAATGCAATTATCGTATTGATGAACGACCACTTCACATTTTAAAATTGGAGGGTAGTCAACATACTTGCAAATCATTTCATCACATAAAGCTTCATAATGTTTTTACATTAATTTTTAACATTTAATTAACATTCATCATTCATTGGTGAAGAAATAATCATATTTATGAAGGATTTAATAATCATATTGACGAGCGTATCCATCGTATTTATGAGTACCTACATATGTATATCATTCATAAAATTTCGTTCATCATATAAGTAAATTCATTCATAATTTTGTTGTCACATTTCATCAAATTTAATACATCAAATTAATAAATGCACTCATCATATTTACGACTGATTTCTTCACATTCATGATATTTATGAAATTAGTCATCATATTTTTGAATTCATTCATTCATGAATTATTTGTTTAAAATTAGTTCATTGTATTAATTAATACATTCTTCTTATATTGATGAATATTTCATAAAATTGATGAATGGTTTCATCAATGTTGTGAACAAATTTTCAGAAACGTTCATCATATTTTTAAACGCTGTGTAACTATGATGAAAAACATTTTCTTCATCATATTGATGCAACAAATTGATGGCTAATGTTCGAGGCTCATCAGTTAAAACTTTCATCATATTTACTAAATTTTCATCATACGAGGTGTGTTCAAAAAGTACCCGGAATTTTCGTTTTTTCAAAAAAATATTTATTTATTCGTTTACATCAATGGGGTCCCCTTCAAAGTAGTCCCCCCCAGATATAATACACTTATGCCAGCGTTTCCAATCTTCGAAGCACTCTTGATATTCACTTTTTGATATGTCCTTGAGCATTCTCAGCGATTCGGCCTTTATTTCTTCAATCGAGGAAAAACGTCGTTCTTTCATGGGTCTCTTCAACTTTGGAAACAGGAAAAAGTCATATCTGGTGAAAATGGAGGTTGGGGTATGACTACGGTATTGTTATTGGCCAAAAAAATTACGAACAAGCAACGACGAGCGGGCAGGTGGGTTATCGTGGTGCAAAAGCCATGAATTGTTTTTCCATAAATCTGAGCTTTTTTTTCGGATTGCTTCACGCAAACGTCGCATAACTTCAAGGTAATACTCCTTATTAACCGTACGGCCTTGTGGTAAGAACTCTTGATGCACTATGCCATTATAATCGAAGAAAACAGTAAGCAAAACCTTCGCATTTGATCGAACTTTGACGATTGTGCTTTGGTTTCGACATTATAACCGTACACCCATGTTTCATAATTAGTTATGACCCTTTCAAGCAAACTTGAATCGTCGTTGACGTCATTTAACAGTTCTTAAGCGATGTTCATGCGATTGTTTTTTTGGTCAAAATTCAGCAGTTTCAGCAAAAATCGCCGAGCTCATAAAAACACATCGAACCTTAGCAACTACCACAGACAAAGTAAACAGTGAATATAGCTGAAAATTGCATCATACTTTAGGGGCATGTATACCAACACAATACAAACAAAATTTTGACCTTCAGACTCTCCAGATCCGCGAAATTTTAGAATTCCGGGTACTTTTTGAACACACCTCGTATATGTACATGAAATGGTTCGCTGGTCTAATATTAATGATGTTTTCAGCATATTGACGACCTTTTTCATCAATATTACACACCGTAAAACTGTTTAACTCTAGTTCTGTCACTATCAGGGTTATATTATTTCCAGCAGTATTTAAGGAAATAATGACTGAACTTTATTTTGTTTTTAATTTAAACACTGCACAAAGAAAACGACTTTTATGAAATTATTTATGTATATACAATATACATATGTTATGTATGTATATGTATATACATTTGAATATTTGAAAAAGTTTTCTTATTTTTCAGAGGACATAAGTAATTATTTCGGGGAAAATTTAAAATGCTCTGTTCACAAGATATTGCAAACTTCAAACTCCAATATTTCAGATTGTCTATGAATACTTTTTGAAAATATTGCACTTATGCATTTAAACAACTCAACATCACCTTTTATTTATTACTCAATTCTGGCACTTTTGGTCAGAAATTAGTAAAAAACTAACATTAAGATTTTCGTTTTAAAAAATCAGACAAAGTTGAAATTAGGTGATTAAGCTCTATTCAATTTTCATATGTTCTTAACACTTTTTTAAAGAGTACCCGTTATATATCAACAACATTTTAGTGGATAAAAGAATGTGAAGCGCAGTTTTACACAAAGAACTTATAAATGTAGCTCATGTAATTTTACTCACAAAAGATAATACATTTTATTTAATACAATAAGCAATTAGGTGGCGAAGTTAACATTTTTCGTAAACAAGTTTTAGATAGGTTCCGGCATTTTGTTTAATAATAACTTTTATAAAACTTTTTACCGCAAATTGATGTTTAAACAACCCGCCAACAATACAATAAACTAAATCGTTTTTAACAACATCTGCACGTCAATTCGTGTAAGTGATATAGCTGTCCATGAAAAAAAAGCTTGGAATACTTGGAGTTTTAAAAAAGTTATATGAATTTTACAAATTACTGAAGACTAAAGTAACCATTTTATGATTTAAGCTTTAGTTAAATGTTTCCAGATGCCGACATCATTTCAAATTACTGACATTGTCTTTTTAACTGTGATCAAACTATTTTAACTTATACCAAGAAAATAGCAAAATCAGTATTAACATAGTATTTGCAGAAGACTTATAAAAAGGTCACTTTTTTAATTAAAATTATTCGATCAAAACCTTTCTTGAAGCGTTATAAAAACAAAAAAGTTGAATTTTTAATCAATTTTTCAATATTTCATTCCAAGGCGCTATAATTACGTTTCTACTTTTTTTTAGAAATCTATTTTGCTGATGTTAAAAAAAGTGATTCTTGACAAATTTCGATAGTTGGCAAAATATTGTTGATTTATTCTTTTCTTCTTTCTTTGAAAACAGTCTTTATATCAAGGGCAGATCCAGACTTTTAGTTTTACCTCTTACCTTAAAGTCGAATTTTTTTACATAGGCAAGTTTTATTTAATGCCTTGAAAAGGTATTTAAAAAATTTGCACTTTTATTTGAATTAATGGTGAACTAAACAGTTTAAGTTCTTTTTAGATAGCATGGTATAAAAACTTAACAACTCTTAACTTCTGAAAGCATTTTAATAGATTCTTAAATTTGCATAATACAATAAAGAAGTATTTTTGGGACAATTTTGTTGATGAAACTCAACTGCTTTAGAATAAGCTAAAGTGCTAAGTTTCTAAATTAAAATCTTTTGAAATAAATCAATAAGATTGTGTATACTCTAGAACTATCTGAAAAATTAAATTTCTTGCCTTCAAGCTTTTAGTAAAAATAAGTCAACAAAATTTAAGAAATAAATAAAACAAAAAATTATGTATTTAAATTAAAATAAATATGGTAGTAAGTAACTTTCCGTTAAACTTTGAACATAAACAAATCAAGGAGCAGTACCGGTTTGTATATGATACGTGTGTTTCGTAATGTTTTTCTCGTTAGAACGTCGATATGTTATCTAATAATCCACTCTCTTCGAAGGGGCCAAGATCAATGTTCTCTGTAGAGTAGCTGCAAATGATATCTCATAGAATTGTTGAAAGAATTTTTTGAAAATATACAGTGTTCAAAAAGGAAAAAATGATTTTTTTGAAAATAACTCTTTAATATTTACATAGTTTGATATTTCATAAATTTGAAAAAGCTTCAAACTTTTATACACTAGCCAACTCTAGATGGTTTCAGATATTTTTTTTTTTTTTACACTTCAGAATTTCAGAAAGTAGTAAGCTTATAGCAAGCGTCAAACTACGATCAGAGGCTCATCATAAGTGCATGTGTTAGTTGTTAGTAAAAAAATAATACAATTATAGCCTAACACACGCACAAAATACAAAACATAATTAACATTTAACTATTACAGAACAAAAAATAAAATGAGAACGTTTACGATAGTGGAGCACTGGTTCTAAACAATGATTTTAATCCCACCTTATTCAAATTTAAATCTATCAATGAACAGTTTAAGTTATATAAAATGCTCATTCGACTTAAAGCTTTATTCTTTCCATAGTTAGTTCTATGGAAGTCAATATGTATAAAATCAAATGTATGCAGGTGATGAATGAGTTCCGCCTCGGTAATTCAAGTGTACACAAGATAGCAAATAAGGTGCATCAATTTCACCATTAATGAGTTGATGAAGAAATACTAAGTCATTATTAACACACCTTTGATGGAGAGATTGCATTTGAAGAAGCAGAATTCGATGTTCATAGAAAGGCAGATCATAAGGATCATCCCAAGGAAGACCTTTTAGGGCAAAGCGAATGAAGTTACGTTGAATTGATTCGATACGTTTTCTATGAATTTCGTAATAGGGAGTCCATACCTGCGAAGCATATTCAAGATGAGGACGAACATGGCAATTATACAAAGAAAGAGTAACATATGGATCATTGAACTCCTTTGCCCAGCGTTTTATAAAACCAAGCATAGAACTTGCTTTATTAACAATCAAATTAATGTGATGTGTAAATTCTAAGTTGGAACAGAAATGAACACCTAAATCTTTAAATGTGGAGACGCAAAAGAGTTTTTGCTGTGATATACAATAATCAAATACACTACCGATTCGTTTTTTAGTAAAAGTTATCGTCTGGAATTTTAAAGGGTTGAGTGAAAGGCTATTTTTCCCACACCAAAATGTGAAACTATCAATGTCGGCTTGTAAAAGAATACGATCATGGGTGGACTTTATTATTTTAAAAATCTTCATGTCGTCAGCAAAAATGAGTACTTCACTTGAGCGTAGACATGACGATACATCGTTAATAGACAGGATAAACAGAAAAGGGCCAAGATGGCTTCCCTGGGGAACACCAGATTGAGCAACAAAAGGTTCAGAAAGACAATTTCTAAATTTTACCTCATAGGATCTGTTTTCAAGGTATGATTTGATCCAAGCTAAGAAAAATGGTGGAAAACCAAGAGCTTTAAGTTTAAATAAAATAATTCCGTGGCTAAGTTGGTCAAAAGCTTTGGAAAAGTCAGTGTATATACAGTCAACTTCATAACCTTGTTCAAAAGCGTTTGAACATATGTTTGAGAATGTGAGGAGATTAGTAACGGTTGATCTTTTTTTCACAAAACCATGTTGCTGTTCGCAAATGAGATTCTTACTAAAAAATGCTACACTTTCACATACAACTTGTTCAAACACTTTAGGAATGCAAGAAAGCTTTGCAATGGGCCTGTAGTTGCTTATATCCGCCTTGTTACCTTTCTTGAAAATTGGTGTTAGAAATGACTCCTTCCATATATTGGGAAATTTGCCTGTTTTTAGAGAAAGTTTAAATAAGAACGTAAGGGGTTCAACTAAAGCATTACTACACTTTTTTAATACTATCGGGGGAATACCATCGGGGCCGGCTGAGCAGTCATCATTCAACGCGGCTAAAAGATCAAGGACCGTACTCTGTAGCACAGGGATGTGACTACAGCTAGTTTGTGAAAAGGAGTGAAGATTATGAAAATATACTTCATCAACTTCTTGAGGGCTATTAACAAATGACTCTCGGAAATTTGTCGCGAAAGCGTTACAGATATCAACAGTTTTATCTAACGAAAGGTTCTTGTAAGTGAAGTTAACTGGAAAGCCATCTGATTTTTTCTTTAAGTTTACAAAATTCCAAAATTTTGTAGGATTCTCTTTCAAAGAGGATCCCATATCAGTAACATAACAAGCATATAAAAAATTAGAAAGAGACTTAAATTGGTTAAAGAGTTGGACATAAAAAGAGAAGTTGATTGGAGACAGAGTTTTAAGATACGTTTTCCATGCCTTATTTCTTTTGTTACGCAGTGAACGCAATTCTTTCGTGTACCAAGGATGGCTAAAGTTTGTATTTCTTGATTGATATCGCAATGGTTTAAAAACTTAAAGGCAATTGGAGCAAATCCAAAGTACATTTTAATTTGAGATTTTTTCAGGATTTCAAAACAAACTTGTGCTTCGAATTATTATAAAATATAAACTATATATCAAATTGACGATCTATTATTTTGCGAATGTTTTTTTTCTTTATTTCAAAAAATATGTTGTTAAAAATAATTTAGTAGGAATAATTGCATTTCTATGGAACAAACATTTTAGAATTTTATGGCTCACGAGGGGGGTTATAAGCGAAATCAAGTGTTTCTGATTAATTCACTGTCATTGATTGTGGAAATTAAAAAGTTTAACAGTGCCATTATTTTTGAAGAAAATATCAATCTTAAATGATTAGAATTGAATGTACCTACTGCATTATTTAAAACACAAATCCATTTTAAATAAATAAATAAACGCAAACCTGTAAATATTAAAATTTGAGGTTGGATTGGAACAATCTTTGAAGACCACGTTTAAATGTTATTTCATTGATTTTTAGAAAAACTATAAGACCACTCGTAATAAATTAAAATAAGTCTCATCTTCTGAGCTTCACATACAAAAGACCTTAAAGAAAATTCCGTCTGATGTTCAACAATTTCTATAAGCAAATCAAATTCTACGGGCTCACTTAAGATATTTTAACTATTTCATACATCATTATAATCGCTATCTTTTATTTTTTGTTGTTGTTGTTTTTATATGTATTTTTTCTATTTAACACCCTCATATTTTACCATTAATGTCACATTATCTTCATTTGAGTGTTGACATGCTTTGACAAGCAATCATTTGATAGCTCATTAATAATTCAGACCTTAATCACGATAAATATTGAATCTGATAACATCATACAATCAAATAAAAGTACAACTAGACACTCAGAAACAAATAAACAGCAACAACAAAAGCAACAACATCAAAAAAAGTAGGAAGGAAAACTTAAATTAAGAACCAATTTTTCCCTTTGATCCTTTTTTTCGGGGAGTGTCTTTGCTGGCACCCTCTCAAAGGACACATTATAGGTTCTAAGAGGAATATATGTGAAAGTATGTATTTTTTTTTCATCACCCAAGGGGTCAACAACCAGCACGTAATTCCACAAGGCTCTATACATTTCTTTAAAATAATGCATGTATGTATATGTACCTATGTGTCTATATGGACACTTGGTACACCCACACGTGTTATTGGTTGTCTTACGCCCGCACACTTGCTTTCTCCCAGTGCTTCCTCCTTCCCCCATATCACCGTTAAAACACCCTCAACACCACCTTCACCACCGAGGAAATACGAATCACAAAATGACATTGGAAGATTTATATTCTATACATATTGTCGGACAAATCCAACTACACTCCCCGAAAACCATTACTCTTCGTCACTGTAAATAATTGATAAATGATACCAATGAAGGACGAACGACAAACACGAGGAAAAAAAAAAAACAAAAAGAACACAGAAAAAAAGAAAATGGGTACAACATTCAATTTTAAACCTCAACTCAAATACTACTACTGTACTGTACTCTGCTGTAGCTCATTTTTGTTTTTCGCTATTTTACGAGTTTTTATTTGTGTATTCTCTTCGATATCCTTGTGTGTGAAATGTGAACTAGTTTTTGTCCTTTTCCAACAGAAAAATAATTCTTTTGTGTTGAGCTTTAAGGTATATAGAATAGAAGACCATCGACCAAACATCAAAGCTGAAGAATGGCAAACGGACGTATAGGTGAATTTCAGGAAACTAAATTTTTGAAAGATTTGTGGTTAGAGGGGTTTTGGAAAAGAGGTTTTATTATTATACCTGTATTATATTAGTTCAAAATTGAGGTAAAATCTTTAGGAATGGGATATGTGTGTGGAGAGGTTTATCATTCTTATCGTGTCAAAAAATAGCTGAATAAGCCTTAATTTTTCTTCGATTTATTTTTGTGGATAACCAACAAATGTTAAAAGGTTTTTGGATCAGAATTTTAGGGTACCTAATTATGGCTTTTCCTTTTCCTGAGTAGGTGTAGTTGGTGTCTATTTAAGATTACTGGAATGATGATATCATTTCCTGCTTACAGCATTTTTGTTTCAAAATATTTTAAATGTAAAATATTTGGCTTAAATATTTGTATACTTAAAATCGCCATACAAATTTAAAAACTTTCATAGAAATATTGAATGATGGTGGAGAGTGTATTACATTTGGAGTAAGCAAGTAATTTTCGACATACGACGATATTTGTAACATTACGTTTCATGCCTTTTCTGCGTGAGCCTAGAATATTTAATTTTTCTTTGTCTAATCTGTAAAACAAAAACCAACATTCAAGCTGATTTTTTGAATATCGATCATTTATTACATTTTCAAATGAATTTTAATAAAAAGTAGGTACTTCGAAAGAGTATTCATTTCTGACAAATCATTAGAGCACAAGAATTCAAAGAATTGAATTTTGTAGATACGTTGACAAGCAATAACTATAACGTATTCCCTACTTAAGAATTTCTTCTTATAGCGCATTAAATAAAGAAATTAGAAAATTAGTAAAAAAGGACATTTAAGGACATTTTTTTCACAATTGTAATTTTAAATAGAAATTTTAGAGAAAAAAGTTTTTTAAACAAGAAAAAATGTATAGTTTCTTAAGGTAATCATTGCATAAAAATGTAATTAAATATTATTTTCGTCAATTGTATTTCTGGCGATATTACAAACAAATTTCATGAAGTGCCAAGTTCTTTTATGGGCTCTTTTTTGAATAAATAACCGTATATTTTATTATTTTTTTAATTTATTTTTATCTTTAAAATAGTGCAATTGTTTCATTATTAAAATAAATATTGTATTTTTCAATTTATTTCATTCTTAAAACAAAAACATCAGATTACAACAGTAAAATCAATTATCTTGAATGTGAAAATAAGTTCTTTCCCTTAAGAACTGAAACAATTGATTTTAAATTCCATGTAATAATTGAATGAGTTGTTTCAATTTCACTCACAAGTAAATGAAATTTATATTTTTTCAATTAGAATTACAAATTGTTAAAATTTATTTTTTTAACTTCTTATATGAAGTTATTGTTATCGGTCCAATTTGTGGAATTGAACATTTTGAAATTTTTTGAAGTTCCAAGGTCCCTAGAATCTAATTAAAAGATTTTTAGTGAGATGTCTGTGTGTGCGCGAGTACATAAGTTTGTACGTCCGAGCCTCTCTGTGTGCGTTAGTACATATATTGGTACGTCCGTACTTTTTCGTCGTACATATCTCAAAAGATATCGGCTAAAAATAACTTTTGTTCAACAGGTAATGACACAGAAAGATACAGAAAGGACTTTTAAAAAATGTGTTTTTGTCATAGCAAATATTTTCGACATTCTATAAAATTTATATTAAAATTAAAACCTACAAAAAATTGGTAGAAATTAATTGTCGACTCTCGATATCTCGGAATATTGACTTAAAAATCATTTTATTCTGTGCTAAGTTTTCTTAGAAAAATCCATTCTTCATTTGTTTACGAGGGAATTTGTCAATAAAAAACAAGAAAATTAAATTTTACAATAATCTCCCTTTAACTCTACACAACGATTCAACGAGTCCTCCGAAGTTAGCCCGTTTGGCACCACGGTTAGAGCTTCTTGGACCTTCTGTACGCCGCCATGATGAGTTCCCTTGAGGTGCAACTTCATCTTGGGGAATAGAAAAAAGTCGCAAGGAGCAATATCGGGGCTATAGGGTGGGTAAGGCAACGTTGGGATGCCGTTTTTTGCCAAAAACTCTTGCACAACGAACGAGGAATGGGCCGGTGCATTATCGTGATGCAAGATCCAGCCATCCTTGGCGAGTTCGGGTCGCACACACATCTTACGAACCGTTTCTTTGTTGATGTTTTACTCATAAGACAATGCACGAATGCTTAAGCGACGGTCAGACGTGTTCAACATGCGCAAACGATCAACATTCGCGTCGGTACGAGAAGTGACGGGAGCTCCTTCACGTGGATCGTCTTCCACCGATTCACGCCCTTCCTTGAACCGCTTCGCCCATTCAAACACACGCGTTTTTGACATGCTATCGTCTCCATAGACAACCTGCAATTTTCGGAGAATTTTCGAGGGTTTTTCGCCAGATTTCACTAAAAATTGAATCACAACACGTTGCTTGTAATGTACGTCACACATTTTCACTAAATTCAAACTAAACGTGCTATATACTTCAACTTTGAACTCTAACTAAAAGGAAGATCCCCCTTCTTAGACAGATGATAACAAATGAAAAAGTGTTGCCACTTTTTAAATTATAACTAAATTCCCGGATCTTAATTGCCACACCTCGTATATATATGTATATGTATATCAAATTTTAAAAAAATTCTACTAAAATAGTTAAAAATTAGTTTTCGACTAAAAATCTGTTTCAAAAAAATAGATTTTGAAATCAAACTATTTCATAATATGCAAAATATTGTTGGTAATATTAGTTAATTTTTTAGAAAAATTTAACTGACAACTTTCTTAACAAATCATGAAAACCTACAAAAACAATAAAACAATGAAAAGAAATAGTTTTTGACTCAAGTATTAGGAGAACAAAGAAAGATATTGACTTCAAATTATTTATTTATTTAACAAATTGAATAACAAATGAATTATAAAGTTTTAGGCAAGACAAGTTGTCGACAGACGGGATGGGAAATCATTATAGTGTGGGTCGCATCCCAGATTTTGAATTACAATTATTTGTAATTGAAATTTAAAAGAAGTCCATTACTAATTATTTATAATTGAAATTAAATCTAAGTAATCATTATCTCCTAATCCTGTTATAAACAAGGCAAAAGTATATTATCCAAAAGGCTTTCTTTTCAGGTAATTTTCGGAGATTAATTCCAAAATTTGCAGCTGTGTTGACGAATTAGGGACTTTAGTTGACTTTGGATTATGATCCTAAATAAAAAGTTTTGAGGTGTTAAAACACAATATATCGGTTTTCAACTATGATTACTTTTCCAAAAAATATCACGGTCAAGAAATTTTTCTTGTGAAATTGCAATTGTTGTTTTTAAATTTTTCGACGAAGCAATCTTGTTAAAAATAATCGTCATCAACATCCTTTTTCTTCCAAATTCAGTCAAAAAAGAAAGTTATTAATAATAACTCGATTAACCGTTTATTTTATTAGGCTCATTTTCGAATAGGCCCTAAACCAACAAGAAAAAGCAAAACGTTGAGAATTGTGAGAATGCCTTTAATGCGATAAATCTCCATGGAGTTAAAAATGAGATTTGTCAAGGAAAATTTGGTCAATTTTGATGCATTTCAGAACCCAATTAGCTTTAATTGCTGTGTGAAATCTTTATCGGTGCCGCTTTTCTAGTGCCTCATTCCAAAGATCGAGGATTAATCGCCAAACTTGGGTTTTTGATAATACTTCTGGTTACATCAACAATATTTTCAATTGGTCATGAGCGCCTTTACCGGTTTTAATTTTTGACTTCACTAACTTGTCTTAATATCTCCAATTATTCTACTATTTTCTCTATTTCCAGCTAAGAAGATGCTTCAAGACCACCCAAAAATGATTTGGTTTTTTAAATTGTGACTTTAAAATTTCCACCAATCAAATGAATCAAAAGATGACATCGTTAAAAGTAATACCTCTCCAAATTGAAACTTCTTATTGGAAAACACTATAAACATGAATTTTTCATTCCGAATTACATAATAACTTAACTGGTAGAATCCACCTAACTTGACCAAACCAAACCTCAATAGCCACACAAATGTATGTAGCTAGGTACATTTAAAGTTTGTTTGGTGTTTCATTGTATGTACATTGTACAACAGTACATGTGTATAAAGTATACTAACTTACTTCAATTGTAAGACAAAAGTTTGCATTTATATTCATTTCTTGTCCTTGTCCAAGTTTGTTTCAATATTAAGCCATCTCTATATACGACCCTAACCTTCTTTTTCACCAAAAGACCAAAGATCCCCATTGTTTTAAAAGATCCATTCTCATGTTCTACATCTTTGTCATGTCAGTCCGTGTTTAAGCATTAAAATGCGATTGTACATAAAAATGGTAATGGCATTGATGGTGGGTTTAAGGGTAAGGGTACCTCTGTACCGCTACCGCATATACTCGTATATAGAATATGAGGGGTAGTTAGAGGTTACCTGCATATTTTAGGAAAACGTCAATATTTCACCTTAATTGCCCAATTTAAGAACAACTTCTGAATATTACGGGGTAATTCTTTACAGTGTCGTCTAGGTGATGTACTTAATGACTGACTTTGAGTAATTCTCTTTTGTTGGAGTGAAAGAAGGTAAATTAATTATTTTTTTATTATTACTTCTTTCTTTTTGTTGAGTTTTGTTTTCATTTTCATTTTACGTTTACCTTCATTTATACTTTTTTTCATTATTATTATTTTTTTTTCGTCGTTTCGTCGTTTCGTCGTTTCTTTGCACAGGACTTAGCTTGGTGTCAACATGGGTTGCTGAAACAAGGATTTTACTAATGATCCACGTAGAAAGGAAACGAAAAATTGAATCGGCTGCAATTTATCCATTTGGATAAGTTCGGGCAAGAAGACCCCAGGACATTTGTTTTTGCTATGCTGGTTGGTGCTTTTTGACAGAGTGTATTCCTTCACGGGAGTCCTTTTGGTCGTTTTTCTTATTCTTTTCAATTTATATAGAAGACACGTTCGTTTGTATTTTATATTTTTTTAACGGGTCTTACAATTTTAATCCGGGAAGCTTTATTTATTATGAGAATATGGTTGATGATGTTGGGTATATATACAAATACTATATATTTTCAATGTTAAGTATGCTTGGGTATTTGGAGTATCAATCTAAAGTAGGAAAAAGGACAGCACTTCAAGTTGGGAGAAAAAAAAATTAAGGGCATTATACAATATGTTAGCGAATAAAGGTTTATTCAAGGAATTCTATTGAAATTGGAAAAAGAAATTAAATTATATCACAAAATTAAACATTTTAGAAATAGATTCTGGTTTTTTGAAGGATATAGTCAAGGACACGATATGGGACAGATTTATATTATTTAATTCAATTTGATCAAGTAATTGTTACAAACATTTTTATAATAAATTCCAAAGGTTTAGTGTTCGATGACAGCTTGTTCGCTGCGACTAAAGTATGCCACACAAGCACACGATCTTAGTGGCTAATTCACGTCACCTCGACGCGAGATAGCCATAGCTCACCCAGAATATCGCTTATGTCTTGAGCTGTGTGGAATGTAGCGCGATCCTTTAGTAACCATAATGCCTTCGTTGTCTACGTCATCCAATTCAGCCTACAAAGTGGTGATCAACGACCTATAGCGATCGCCGTTAACGGTCAGCATCATTTTTGAAGAAAAATACACACCAAGCAGTAACTTTCCTTGATGTATTAGCACTTCGTGAACCTTGAGAAGATTGGTGTCGTCCCAAATCCAGAAATTTAGCTAATTCACCTAAGCATTTATCCAAAAATGGGCCTCGACTAACATTGTCATTAACTTCCAACTGCTCCAAAATTCAATTAGCAAACACATGATGCTACGTTACGTAGGGTCGTTTGGTTTCAGCTTCTGGATCAAATCACGATACAAAATTCGCCATGTTGTGATCTGAGAAAGGCCAAGTGATGCAAAATTGACTGCCTAGATTCTGATGCACATTTTCACGAACAGCGACGATATTTTCGGCACAATTTGCGTTGCGTTGAGGTACGGATATTGGCTGATTGTTCACTAAATTTGACCACCAAACATTGAACAGTCGACTTGGAAGGACGACCAAGCACAACGCGCACAATGTTGCTACAAGAGAACACGAGTTGCCTAACGCTGTAACTTGCCATGATAAATTGTATCTTAAGTGTTTGATTAAAAGAAGGTATTTTGAAAATAAGTAAATGGACACCACAAGCTGTCAAAATCAAACCATCCTAATTGGAAAACCTTTTATATATTGAACATTTTTCATACTTTTTGAAGTTTTTAAATCAGAATATATATCTTTAAAAAATACCGATTTTTAAGGGAAATATTTACAATCTATGAAGATTAAAAGCATCTACCCTATTATTATTTATCTTATCGCTCTAATTTAATCTTAATTAATACGACTATTAACCTATAACCACATGACCTTTTAATCGTAAGGCTGGGTTAGCTTCATAAGAGATTAAAAAAAAGTGCTTGATAAAAATGTCCAATTATATCCTCGTTAGATTAATTTACATTCTCACGCTCCTTGGCAGCAGCAGTGTCGGTGGGGGAAGCCTTATATGAGCTTCACTTAACACGCATCTTCATATATAATTAGCGCACAATATTATAATTTATCACATTGTATACTTTCAAGTCATCAAAAGGCCACGAAGCACGTCGTGTGTGATAAATGAAAAACAAAAAATGAAAACTGTCCAAAAATAAAATAACTCTGCAGGATATAAGGCAGGAGAATAAGCCCAAAATATTTCACATAATCATTCCTAACACACATTTTTCTTTTTATTTTTGTTCTTATTAAAATCTTCATGTGGTGACATTTTAATTACATTCACCTCTTCCCGCTCACATCATATGAAAAGGATCTTCGAAAGCGTGGTTAACACTTCCACTTGAACAGCGACAACACGAAAGAAGAAGAAAAATAAAAACACTTGATTAGAATAATAATAATCGTAAAATATTAACAACCATGTAAAAAATTATAACCTTTAAATTCTAGTTAAGGAACAAAACAACAATAAAATATCGAACGAAAGAAAAAACCCTATACTGTGTCCAAACAACATCACACATTTATAGACGATGATAAATTGTAATGGTAAAGCCTTGAAAATTTGACGCAACAGCTTAAGGAACGGCTTCGTGTCTTCGGGGAATAATCATTTTCGATTAAAACGCAAACCTGCCATTTCCATCCGTTACTATGGGACATAGAACCATATAACCTATACAATATACATACACTATCATGTATCAGGCACAGTCCGTTTTTCTCTAAGGACCTTTTCTAATATCATACCTACAACCATCCATACATAGTATGTACTGTACAATTTAGTTGAGGGGAATGAACATGGCATTTTCGTGTCAAAATGACATTAAAAACATTAAACCGTTACGCACACCGGTTGCCAAGTTGGCCCGAACGGCCAGGCGATATGATAGTAACAACAAAAACAACGAAAAAAGAAGTTTCCATTACGGAAATTGAAGTTCCTTTTAACGACAACGATTACTAATGTACTAACTTACCGATCCCTTTCATTAATGGTTGTGTATAAGTGTACGAGTATAAAGTATATGACCTTGTTGCCGTTATATTCTTTTATAGGAATGTTAAGTATACATATTTTTTTATAATTAAATAGACAAGAGTACTCTTCAGAAAAATGATGTTATGCGCACGCAAAGGATAAAAGTGTCAACCAAAAACAAAAGACATCAAAAGAGATTCATCAGATTGTCACCAGGATCTTGTTTTACATATGTATGTACATACATATGTTTATAAAAAAAGAACTCCTTTATAATATGATATGGCTAATTTTGTATGTGAGTGTGTAAGAGAATTGATGTGATTATTACTTGAATTTATTAACACCCATTATCTCGATGCAAAGTTACGAGCTTGAACGAAAAATTTGATAGGGACAAAATCAGAAATATTTACCCAACCTAACCGAATTAATATTTATTACTTCCGGTTTGGCGAAATGAATTTACCAAAAAAAAGGTCCTTAATCATGAGGGATGGAACAGAGCAGAGCAGAACAGAACAGAACGAAAAACGTCACGGAATGAGTCGTATAAAAATATCAAAACGAAAAGAATCCCTAAACACGCAAACACTAATCAATCAGCCAAAGTGGTTGGATTTTTCCGAGTGGGTGTGTGTTTTTGTTTTTGTTTTTGTAATAAAATGCAGCAACTTTTTGTTTACCGCGGAACGGTTCTCAATAGAATAATTATTATTAGTTTTTAATACATTTTTGGAAAATCAACTTTGTAAAAATCGGAAGTTGTAAGCGGCTCATAAATCAGCTTAATATGCTGGGAAATGAAGACTTAAGGGTAGAGTTTTCTTACCAAGGACCTATTTTTTGTTTGATGCTCTGAAGCAACCTGAAGGAGTCTATAAAGGAATTAATTAAATTGCTTCAAAAAAAGAACATAAAAGCAAATCAAACAAAGTGAAATGGAAAAACAAAACAAATTTCATATAAGCGTTAAGTATACATGAAATAAAAATAAAGCCCTTGAAACACAACATCACAAAGACAGGTGGTGGTTAAAGCATCGCCACAACCATCGCAACAATATCGAAGGATAACTATAAAACAAAGCAAAAATATATAAATATAGCTTTTTTATAAGTATGTATGCACATCCTGTGGTTTCCTCTTCATTTAACCGGAAAAGCAAACAACCATCGCTCGTAGTCGAATTCGGCGTCGTTGTCGTCGTTCTTGTTGTTGTTGTTGTTGCTGTCGGTCGTCATTGGAAATAGGACACTAGCGCCAATGAATACACCGGTTAACAGGCAACTTCCTAATCCAATTATTTACAGTTGGGCAAGAAATCGACAACATATTAGACACAGCAATCTGAGTCAAGGCATGTGCTCAATAGAGTTCGTTATTGGGGGCTCTAGAGCTCATCATACTCCACTGTAAATCCTCCATTCCTCAGTTTCACCTCTCACACCCAACCCACTTTATCAAAATGTTTTAGCTCCTAAAAATAACACACACAAAAAGAAATACCTCCTATACCAACCACCATACATAATATCGAGAAAGGATAATTTAGAGCTTTTCCGAACCTAGAAAGACACTGTAATTAAACTGGAACATTTGAAGTCGCCTATATGCTTTTTAGAAAAGCAATAGAAAAAAAAAGAAGAAAAATCAAAACCAAATTACTTTCAAGTACCTGATTCAAAGAGAGTGTACTTTAATCCAAATAGTATATACATACATATATATAAATACCTATATTAATAGAAGAAAACAAAAGAAGCTTCTTAGCCCCGTTTTATTTTTTTGTTTTTGTTTTTAACGCTAAAGGCTTTTGGTGGAATGGTATTTCGTGATCCACACGATTACCATTATACAAAAGAAAAGGAAATACTTATAGTTAAATTGATTCTGCTTTCATGTAATTTGAGAGACCTGAAGGGGTTTTCAAGTACAGATGAAGTTTTAATGGGAACCATAGAATAGTGGTGGAGATAAAGGCAGTTATTAAATTCATTGGTTCCTATGCCCGAGGCACCGTACAAAACTAGGTAGAGATGTTTAGGTTTCTTTGATGTGGTTTTGGTTTGACAAATAAAATCAAAGTAATTTAAGATAAATTAAAAAAGGTCAAGTATCTTCTTCCTATCAACCAAATAAAAGAAAGTTAATATTTTTTTTTTCTTAAAATATTTGGGCTAATATTTCAAAAGGTATCGTTACCCAATGTTATTTTGAAATATTAAGTTATTTTAAGTACAATTTTAATACAAATCAACTTACATTAAGGTGTCCTTTGTATAGTGGTGTTGCTTGGAGATTTAGAAATTTAATACTTCCTGGTACTTATGCATGAAGGGTAGCTATTTTCTGCTTCTGAAAATAAAATAAAAATTCAAAAAAAAAAAATGAAAAAGAGAAGACAGTTGTTATAACATTATAAGTTAATAGGCCATATTAACTTCCCAATGAAAATTATACTAATCGGTTCGTTTTGTAAAACTGAAAATGTCGTAGTTTCAAAAAAGTTTCTAGAATCTAAATTCATATCCCTGAAAGGAGCAGAGATATTGAAATTAAAAAGGTTTAAGTTTTTTAAAATACTTTAATCTATATATATAAAAATCAATGCCACTTTTCGTTGTAATGTTATAACTCAACAATGCCTTTACCGATTTGGCTAATTTCGGTCTTGAATAATTCGTGGAAGTCCAGAGAAGGTTTGTACGTAGAGAAAATTGAAAAAAAATCTTGAAAATCAACATCTTTCTATTCCCATATACAAACAATTTGTACTAATACTTAAAAGCCAATTTGAACCTTTGGCAAAACAATCGAAGACAAAAAAGTGACGTTAGTTCTGTCAAACAAATTTAATGTAATCATATGTCATTTCATTTTATCAGCGATAATTATTGCTTTGTTGTGTTTATATTTGCCAAAATATTGTTGAGTTATTGCTTTGTGTTTATATTTTCCAAAATATTGTTGAGTTGTTGAGTAAAGGTAAAATGCCACGAGCAAGACGACAACACATAGGCCGGCGAACGCCTAATGCAAATCAAGTGGCATTATTAAGACGATCTCAGACTACAGATGAACGCGCACAAGCTAATGCATCGCAGCGTGCACGTACTGCACAGAATAGATAGATCTGTTGACCCTGTACCTGTACTTAATCTTGCACGGCGGCGATCACGAATACGTCGTGCTGTTTTGGATGAAATGCTGCGTGCTGCTTTTAATTACAATAGTCAGATTGCTTGTAGTATGTACGGATATATTGAAATGATGGACGCAATATGTTCACATTGTGATGCGGCTAACTTTCCAGGTGAAACGCCCGGAATTTGTTGTGCTAATGGTAAAGTGAGATTGCCAACATTAGAAACTCCACCCGAACCATTGTATTCACTTATTTTTGGTACATCTCAAAGGTCGAAGCAGTTTTTGAGTACTATTCAACAATACAATTCGGCATTTCAAATGACTTCTTTTGGTGCTACTAAAATTATTGAGATAATTTTATGCCGACTTTTAAGATAAATACCTCAACAGGATTGTCCCACGTTTATATCAACCTGAATCATAAAGTCTTAAAAATTCTGATTCAACAACTACCTAAAATTGCATTACATGTTGCAGATTTAGGGCCAGATTTATCATCAAGCTGGTTCGTTATGGCCATACCCCGACGCTGATCATCAATTTTTTCAAATTTATTTTATTGGTGATGAAAATCGTGAATTGGATCAACGTTGTGCAATTGTTACAAATACAAGACGAGAAATTATTCGTGAGCTACAAAGGTTTTTCCATCAGCATAACGAATTAATTCAATTGTTCAAAATTACTTTTTATCGTATGCCTTCTCATAATCACAAAATTGTAATAGCACCAAATTGAATATTCAACAAAAACATGTACATATATGACACAATCATGCAAGCCGTTTCCAATAATGCAGGTGGATTATGTTTCTTGGATGCACCTAGTGGTACAAGCAAAACTTTCGTTGTATCATTGATTCTAGCGACTATTCGATCGGAACAGAAAATTGCATTGGCACTTGCATCTTCGGGAATAGCTGCTACATTATTAGAAGGTGGTCGGACCGCACACTCTGCATTAAAATTGTCATTGAATGTACAGGTCATTGAAACTCCAACTTGCAATATTTCGAGAAATTCTGCTATGGCAAAAGTTCTGCGATTAATGTCAATTATTTTATTTGATGAGTGCACAATGGCGAATAAAAAATCAATAGAAGCATTTAATCGAACAATGCAATATTTACGCGGTAATCAACAGCTCTTTGGTGGTGCTCTGATATTGCTGTCAGGGGACTTTCGTCAAATATTGCCTGACATTCCTCGATCAACTCCGGTTGATGAAATAAACGCCTTTTTGAAGTCATCAGTTCTTTGGAGATATGTACGAAAATTGACACTGAACATTAATATGCGTATTAACCTACAAAATGATGCAACTGCCCATGACTTTTCAAAACAATTGTTAGAAATTGGTGATGGCAAAATACCAATCGACAGTACCAACGGATTGATCACTTTACCGAACAATTTTTGTACAATTGCGCAATCTATTTATGAGTTGATTGAATATGTTTTTCCGAATATTCTTCAGAATTACAGAAATCATGATTGGTTTAGAGAATGAGCCATTTTTGCACCGAAGAATATTCATATCAATGCCATTAATTTTCAAATTCAAGCGAAACTGCCAGGTGTAGTCAAGACATATAAATCAATTGACAGTGTTATGAATCAAGATGAGGCATCAAAAAGGCCCAAGGCAAACACTTCACGTTTGTGGTGTCAATTTGGAGGAATCATGTTTTTCACATGGCCAACTTTAGTTGCCTGTTTCAGAGTTGGTACCCCCAACTGTTTATTTATTCATGCTCAAAATGGAAAAACAAAAAATATTGCTTATCCAACTGTTTTAGACTAACCCATATAGACCCACCATAGTAAGAGTACCCAATTCTTTTTATTTTTTAGTTTTTACTCTTTGCTGATAAATAAAATATAAACAATATATCATTTGGGTCATTTGGACTTTTAACTAGCTAGCAATTTAATATATTTTTTTGTTTGAATAAATTAATAATCATTTTTTTTTATTACTATGCCTTATACGTAGCGAAGCACGTACCGGGCCGCTAGTATTATATACTTATTAATATACTTATGTAAATTACATTTAAACATCAAGTGTTATTTAAAGACAATAATTTGTTCACCTTTTTGCGGACGATATTGTTCTTTTGGCAGCATCACCTGAATCATTGCAGTTAATGATAAACCGCTTGTATCAATATTGTCAGCTTTGGAGTTTGATGGTGAATCTTAATAAGTCCTAAATTTTGATTTTTAAACGAGGAGGAGGCCGCAATTTAGCGAAAGAAAAATGGTTCTATAATGAATAGGTCATTGAAGTTGTCACGGAATTCAAATACCTTGGAGTTCACTTAACGAAAAATTTGAGCATGGAAATTCATCTAAGGGAGAAACTAGTTAAGGCTAAAGGTGCAATTAGTGGAACTTGGAAAAGATGTTTTTCTAATAAAAGTATAGCACATAGCAGCAAGTTCAAGATATTTGAAGCGATATCTGAGTCTGTCATACGAAACAGTTGAGAAACTTCTCCGATACTATATTAAGCGAATTTTTAGACTGCCATCAAATACACCCAACTATGTTATTATGTTGGAATCAGGATTATCACCTATGTTCATAAGAACCCTAAAAATGCAAGTCGATTGAATCTTGAGAGTTATGAAAATGAGCAATAATAGGCTTCCGAAGATAGCAGCTTTTCAAGTAATACGAACCAAAACAAGTTGGTGTGCTGATTGGATAAATTTGGCAAGAGAATGTGGAATGGAACTAAACCTTTTGTGTAATAACCAGGATGATTTAAAAGCTTCTTTATACCAGCTCATTTCCGCAGTGGACATAAAACAACGAGATAAATACTTGAATGACGCCACAGGATCTATATACAGGCAGCTCTACTGTCAGCTAAATCACAACTTGGAAGAGAGGAATTATTTTAGGGATGATAATAGCATTGACGAAATTTCAATGATGGTTAAATTAAGAGGTGAAGTTATGCAGTTGAATTTTATACCTCACACAGATGACTTTACCAATTATATGCTCATTGTGCAATTTAAAGGAAAGGGAGGATGTTTATCACTTTGTTGGAAGATGTCCAGTTCTTAAAGAAATAAGAAGGAATGCTTTTGGTAGCGAAATACTGACGCAAAATAAAGTTATACTCTTGCTTAACAATATGGAAGTTAAAAAATTATATCAATTCTGCAGGCTAGCTCTTCTCTATAGAAGTAGAATTATAAATGAAAGTTTTTAAATATATTATTGAGCTATGTTATTTTTTTTATGATTTGTCAACTAGGCAGACGGCAGTAAAGCCATGCTTTTTGTTTTTTGTTTGTAAACTTTATACAAAATTGTAATAACCGTTACCAAAATAAAAACCAATCTAATCTTATTATTTCACACTATTTAAGCTTAAAAAAGCGAATACGTTTTGTTGATTGTGTATTAACAGACTTTAGCAAAGCATTTGACATACTTAGCCATAAAGTTTTTTTAAGTAAATTAGAGTAAATTGAACTACATGAATTAATTGCTTGGATATCATCTTACCTTACTGATAGTCATTAAAATGTATTGTTAATTTTGCTGTACCTCAAGGTAGCCACTCTGGTCCGTTATTATTTGTTCTGTTTATAAATGAACTTTTCTTTAATGTGAAAATATTTCGAACATTCCTTAATGGACTGCGAATTATCAAAGGTTCATCTTCTTGTTGATATTGAATATTGACAAGTGTACTTGACAATGAATTAAAAACATGCTAGACTCCACGAATTTGGAAAAACTCTCTAGCTTCTCAGACCTAGGCATCTTTTTTAACTCAAAGTACACTTTTACTGATGATATTATCACATTTAAAAAAGAAGCTAAAAGAACTTTAGGATTTATTAAAAGATTTCAGGGAATTCCAAGATCCTTATGTCCTTAAAAATATATATGTATCATTTGTCAGATCAGTGCTTGAATACGGTTGCATAATTTAGGCTACTTATTACTCCACTCATATTTATAGACTTGAAGGTGTCCAAAGAAAGTTCTTAAGGTTTACTTTACGTTTCCTTCCATTCTCACATAGAGTAGCTTTACCTCCTTCTCTTAGCAGGCTAAAACTAATAGGTCTTTTATCGCTAACTAATCACAGAATGTATGTGCAACTTTATTTTATTGTTGGAGTTCTGAGGGGTCTATTTCATCTTCATCAGTTTTGTGTCGATTCCACTTTAATGGTAGTCAAAATAACTTGAGAAATCAAGTAGCGATTCCAACAAATTTTATCCTATCGAACTATGGTTAAACATAATTTTCTTTTAAGTTCTGATAATCATAACATCAAATCCGAAGGCTGCAAAATCATTTGTTTCTTACATTATTTCAATTTTTAACTTTTTGTTTAAAAAAATTAATATTTTTTAAATTCTTAGCGTAGACTAGAGATCCAACGTATGAGGGTTGCACGTGTTAATACCTTTGGCGCCAACATTATCTTTTAAGTCATAACGTTTTTACGGGCAAGAATTTAAATTATATCGAACGCCATAAGCTCCAACTATGGACTTCTATATAAAAAAGAGATAAGAAATATTTTTAATGAAAACATTTTTCTTACTTTTATGTGATCATAATCTTGAGAGAAAATTATACGAAAATTCAGACAAACTTTTATAAAAAAACGTGTAGTTTTATTTGAGTTTGAGATAAAAAATTAATTTCTATATTTTTACGACAGAGAAATATTTACAATTTAAAAAGAAATATGAGTTGATAATTAAAAAAAAAAAAACCTTTTTGTTAATCGACTTTTTTCTAAATTGAATTCATGTTTATTACTAACAATATTTGATTTTATTCACCAAAAAAAAAAAATTATATTTAAAAATCCAATCTATACTAATATTATAAAGCTGAAGAGTTTGTTTGCTTGTTTGGATTGACTACTTGGATTTTAAAAATTATTTCAGTGTTAGATAACCCATTTATTGAGGAAGGCTGTAGTCTGTATAAAAATACGCTATGACTAGGGCTAGGATTTCCATGCACTTAAAAACGCAAAATATGCGCTTAAAATATAAAATCATATAATTGAACACAAAAAAGACTTAGTATACAGTTTTTATAAAAAAAATCAATCTTTTATTTTATCTTTTAAAGGAACTAAAAAACAAGTAGGTATATTCTAAAATTAAAAAATACACAAAACATAAACAATAAATAAAAATTAAATCAACATAAGAAAAAGATATCCCTTTGAATAGCATTTTTTTTTCAAAATAACAAAGACAATAGAAAAATTGACATAAATGATGAAATTCTTCTTAAAGTTTAAAAAAAAGCTTTGGCGATTGGGCCTTTGAAACGTCTTATACATAGAAAAGGAACGTTCTATACGTCAATTGACGTAAGTGGTGCATTCTTAAAGGAAGAAATTTCATCTGTTGTAAAGTTTCTCTAATAATTTTCATTACTGCAACTCAATGTAAATGATTTGCATATATTTTTCATTGTTGAAAACCCTTCGATTTGTGCTAGAACATTCTCAAGCTTCTTTTGTATGGCTGGAGCAAGAGATCCTTAACAGAAGTTATTTTTACAACAGAATCTTCAACTAAATCAATTTGTATCACAAGGAAAACTGTAGTTAGAGTTAATAAATATTATTTGGCTTTTAAGTAAAATCTGGTTCAATATCTCTTTTGCAATATTAATTGCAACAGCATCATATCATCGAAATTATTAACCACTTCTTAAAACTCCTCATAGTTCTTTGCGTAATAGGCAAATGCTTGTAGCCAAGTTCCCCACCGGGTAACAATAGGCTGTGGTGGAAGAGGTGTTAAAGGGTACTTTTCTCTAAAAAGTTCCACGCGAGATGGTGCCTTTAAAAATATTTGTTTTCGGTTTGCCTCCAATAAATCAACATTTTTAAAATAACTTCGTATTTCTTCAGCAACTCGATGCAGTGCATGAGCTAAACACGTTACATGTATCAACTTCGGATAAAAGCTGCCTTAAACATGTATGGCGCCGCATCGGTTAAAAAGAGAAGAATTTGTTTGTATTTTCACCTAGTTCATTGATTCTAATTTTAATGGTGCGTTTATATTTCTTTGAAACTGATGCTTTTTTTTAATTTTATGTCCATTTTTTTTTTAAATATAATTTAAAATTTATAGTCAAATATGCAAAAATATGCAATAACGATTGAATGCTATTTTGAAGGACAATTAATGATTCTTAAAGATAATTTGTTCGCTTGCTTCTAAAGTTTGTCAAAGAAAATATGCATTTGCATGGAAATCCTAGCCATACCTTTCCATGCCCTGTAGAAAACCCAACCTGTTTTTTTATTTTTCCATTTTAAAAATACATTTTTATAAATAGACTAGCTGACCCGGCAGACTTCGTACTTCCTCAATCGATAAATAAAAGACCTAAACTTTTTTATAAATTAATTTCAAAACAAACCAAACGTATTGAATAAAAAAGCATTTTTTTAATGAAGCATGAAGTTTCATTATTATTTTCGACACATCATGTTGCTAACTTATAAAAACAGAGTTTTCTTGAAATACTGGCTATTTATAAGGTATAAATTTTTATTAACAGACACACACTGTTATGATACAGTTTGTTAATCAATTTAAAGCTTTCTCATTAACTTTATTTTTTGTTTTGTTTTGTGGTGCGTAAATAAACAAAGAAGATGGTTTTCCGACGCTAAAACACGCGACGTATAATTGTCCATGCGCGAAACAGGGAAACTCCAAGTTGATTCCGCAAACTTCTAAAGACTGTCCTTGCGATTTATTTATTGTTATCGCAAAGGCCAAACGTACTGGAAATTGTAAGCGTTTAAAATCGAATGGTAAGTCCGTTGGAATTATCGGTATTCGCGGGATCAAGACATGCTCTCCTTTGTATTTTCCTTTTATGATTGTTGCCTCAATGACGTTATTCATCAGCGTTTTCACAGCCAGTCTTGTTCCATTGCATAGTCGAGGTTGATTGATACTTTTCACTGGAAATTGTGAGGTGGTAATCCAGGCAATTCCAATGAATTTAAAAACTCCGTGGGATAGTTGACTACGTCATCCTGGTTCATAACGGTGTCGACTGATTTGAAGGAAACCAACTGTCCTAGAAGAAAATTCTGAATGGTCGCATTGAGATCCTCGACATCTTTATTTTTCGCTGCCAATATTGCTCGTTCACCCAGCCAATTATGGTTATTGAACTTTTGCGCTATATCTGGGAAAACACGCTGAATAAGCTTCTCTTTTGAATCTGTGATGTGACAGAAATCTGTGGGTAATGTGATGAATCCGGTCGAAGTGTCCATTGCAACTTTATTATTTCCAATATCTAACAACTGCTTCGCAAACCCATTTGCAATTTCATCATGTTGCAAAAATACTCGCATGTTAGTTGTTAATTTGAGTGTCTTTACATAACAATGCCACAAATTCGATGATTTTAGGCATGCATTTAGTTCATCAGCAACAGTTGATAGGGGAATAACTGGAAGAGTCTGACGAAAATCACTTGACAACAGAATCATGATCCCACCAACAATATTTTGGTTTTCACGAAGATCTTTCAATGTTCTGTCCAGCGCCTCCAGTGACCTCTTATGAGCCATTGTGCATTCATCCCAAACAATTAATTTGCATACCTGTAGGATCTTGGCCATTGCGCTATTTTTGGCGATGTTGGAAATTGGTGTTTCGGTGATTTGCATGTTTAATGGTAATTTCAAGGCAGAATGCGCAGTTCGTCCGCCTTCTAGCAGAGTCGCAGCTATTCCAGATCATTTCGCGATCTGATCCTCGCCAAAAGCAATGAAATTAAGAACTTTTTCCCGGTTCCTCCGAGAGCATCAAGGAAATAAATTCCACCAGATCTACTGTTTACAGCTTCTATTAAAGTATCGTACGCAATTCTTTGTTGTTGATTTAATTGTGGAACATTTGTACGAACTGTTTCGGCCAATGCTTCAATGTCGTACTGTTGTTCCCTTTCCAACTCTTGGTTTTATGCATCGTGCATATGACGATTGGGTGCTGTCATTCCCAAACACGACAATACTTTATTTGCTATCAATAAACACATAGGTATCTTCTATCATGATCAATGTCTCATTGTAAATTTCTTCAGTCATTTGCAGTGTAGGATTCAAAGTTTCACGGCGCACACGATGCAAAACATCCTCAGACATGTCATCTCTATACTTAACCCAAATATTATGGTTGTGTTCAGAAACTTAATTTTTGACAAAACTTAAGATTTATCAAACTTAAAAAAATAATCTGATACAGTTACAACTGAAGTTAGCTAAAATTAAGTTTCGCGAAGCCGACCAAATTAATTGGAAATCAGTACTATTAATAGTTTGTTACATTTTTTGTCGCGTTTGCGATTCACTTTTGTTTATTTTCGGAACGCGACATTAGATCCTCCAAAGCGCACGCGAAGACTATTTTCATAGTTATGATTGAATTTGAACTTTATGCAGCGGTAATAAATTGCAAATTGACTCTTTGACGTTAGGAACACACCTAAATTGCTTAGACAACAGTGAGTGATTATAATTTAATATGAACTTTAGCTTTTAGAACTATTGAATTGCAATAAAAGTTCAAATTGACTCTAGAAAACGTTTGTATGGGAAATAGAAAAGGGCTGTTCTTAGGGTTTTCCCGGAAATTATTCGATTTTTTCTCGCCTTTTAAACCTTCCCTAGACCTCTACGAACATTTCAAGACTAAGATAAGATAAATCCGTTCAGCCGTTCTCGAGTTTTAGTGAGACTAACGAACAGCAATTCATTTTTATAAATAGATTTTATTGGGAACAAATTTGTGAAAGAAATCTCATTTTCAAGCCATAAACTAACTGAATTGAATTTATTGAAAGGACCAAATTCTAATCTCATATTTTTATCATAAGAACATTTACTTGCAACATTTCTTTAGTCTGTTTTACTAAATTGAAGTATATTTATATGCCTAATGGGGCAATCAAATTCTCACAACTGCATTATTACCCAGACTTATTTATCAGCCAAAATGTGT
Organism: Eupeodes latifasciatus; assembly: GCA_920104205.1. Lineage (NCBI taxonomy): Eukaryota > Metazoa > Arthropoda > Insecta > Diptera > Syrphidae > Eupeodes > Eupeodes latifasciatus. The sequence goes on along the minus strand of OV049925.1, from coordinate 35,932,653 downwards.
GCCTATATATACATAATTTTCGTATAAAATAATTGTTTTTTTTTTTTATTGGAATTGAGAAATTAATTTGTAACAGAAAAGAACACAACAAAAACATAATATTTAATTGAATTTGTTATTGAATTTTACAAAAAAAATAAAATGACGGGAGGAAGAGAATCAAGGATAGGTCTACATATTTTATCATAAATTCAAGGCAAGATCTTGTATTTCCTTTTCTGGGAATAAAATAATTCGAGATTTTAATGAAGCATTATAACAACAAATTTGTGGTAACCGCATATAGGCCTCACAGTTACAAATTCTAACAATTTAGCATAAAATTTCTTTTGAAATTTTGTAAGTCTTGATAACATACTATAAGAGATTGGAGGTGTGTATATCTTCCTAGAAATAAATTTTAATGTTTTTATGTTTATTGATTTAAATGTCTCATTTTGTAATGAAATTCTCTTTAACTTCAAAGTCATAATACACACACAACTACAAAAAAAAAATATTAAGAAAAGAGAGTGCTAAAAAAGACGTCTGTAATGTAATTATTGGGAGAGTAATGAAGTCTTAAACAAATATGTTTGATTTGATTTTAACATTAATTTTAAATCAGGATTTAAACTCTCAGTTTATGGCACTTAATGTTTCACGTTACGACTTTCAGTTAAAAATGAAACGTTTTCGTCGTCCATTTCAGTTCTTTCGAATCTAATTTGTATCACTTTTTTTTAAATAGTCCTTACCGAAAGACGATAGACTATTTTGCCAGCATAAACAAATTGTTAAGGGATTTCCTTTCCCAGTGTCTTGCTTTTTATATTATCGAAGTTTTTCTGATGTCAAAAAGCTACAAATGTGAACTTATTAATGGGAACAATCACCTGTCAAAGTTGTTAAAGAATCCTACAAAGTTTTCAATTTTTCCAAAATTTAGTTTTCATGTAGGAGAATTCACATTAAAAATTACATAATTCATTAAAATCTCGATTTTAAAAATTAAATTAAAATTCATACTAACTCAACACATTCTTTCACATATGTACATACACAAACCTCAAACGTGATACCAAAACATGGATTTTAAGTTCCATTTTTTGGCAAACAATATCAACCTAAAAAAAAAAAAAACTGTAGGCTAATTTCATTTTTTTAAAATAAAAATTGATATTCAGCCAGATGATGATAGTTTTAATTATTCCTTATTCAAAGAATATACCAACACTCATCCATACATCTGTGAAGACTGTGAGAAGAAAAAACAGGGAAAGGAATTGAAAATTAGCTATTCCTATGGTTCTTTTTTCTTTTATTAATTTTAGCAGCAGCACCGTTCTGTTGTGTGTGTGTGTGTGTATGTATTTGTTCTCCTGTGGGACGGTGGACTTTTGCTTGCAAAATTATTCTATTGAAAGTTTAGACACTTTCAATGGCCAGAGAGTTGGTCTTGGTGGAAACGATATCTCAGTTTACTAATGAATGCACTTAGAAATAAAAATAATTTTGAAAATTGCTTACAGTTATTTTATTTTCGAAAATTAAAACGCCAGAAGTGGATGGATTCATTACATTTACGTAATAACTGATTTTAATGTTGTTTGGGAATTTTGTTTTTCAATTATGAAAATTGTTTTTCTTCTTATTCCCCTTTGATTGTTTGATTTAAGCTTTTGTTTATTAAACTCGTACCCACGTGAAACTGAAATAAATAAAACCAGGAGAAGAAATAATAATTTATTAATTGAGTTTCATATTCATAAACATAATGCATTTGTTAGATTTCAAATCGAAATGGATAAAGAGAATTTCATAGACAAGTTTCTCGACGTTAAAACAAAAAATAAACCAGGATTGAACTTATCAAATTAGTTACTAAAGTGGAAATAAGAATTTTTTTTATTTTTATTGAAGGTAGTAATAATTAATTGGTACGCATTTCTAAAAAATAAAACTAATTGAATTGCTTAGTTTGAGGGACTGTATTCCCTAAATTTCAACATAAAAAGAAAAACGTAGTAAGAATTGTAAACGATTTGCCAATAGATCTCCGAATATATAGGGTTTATCAATAAAGGAGGGTAGATGTCAGTAGAGGTCAGTTGGATCTTGTACGGGTGTAAGCCAAGTCTCGATGCAAAATTCGCCAAGTTGAAGTCTGCGAAAGACCCAGTTGTTGTGCATGGCGAAGAATAGACTGCCTCGGGTTCTGCTGTACACTTTCAAGGACCGCGGCGATGTTCTCGAATGATCTTGCGTTCCTTGAACGTACAGGTGTTGGCTGATTGTTTACTAAACCGGTCGTCTCAAATTTGGCCACCAAATGTTGAAGAGTCGACTGTGAAGGGCCACCACGTCCACCATAAAATGGGCGCAATGCTCGCAACATTTGCGTTAACGAACACTCATTTTGATAATAAAGTTTTATCATTTGAACGTGCTGTTCAATCGTGCCATGATGATTTAGCATAAACAACTGACTAATAAAGAAAAAATTTGGCAGATGTCACCAAAACAAAATGGCAGCCACGGGGTGCCAAAATCTGCCTTATGAATCAAATTGCTATCACCTATTTATTCAAATTTTAATAAATTTGTTTATTTTCTTTTATAGGGTACGACATCTTACGTTTTTTTTCTTCAACTTGTACTTATTTCGTGAATGGTAACACTTAGCTCATGTCTGATTTGACAGATAATTAGTTTTATCCTTCCGCTGAACGAATATGGTTGTATATACGCTTGAACACCGCTGGGAACAACGCTAAGAGAAGATGCCGATTTTGCCAAAAAAAATCATCTTTTCAGATGAAGCTCATTTTTATCTTGGCGGGTATGGTAAACCAGCAAAGTTGTCACATTTGGGGCACAAAAAACCCACACGCATACATTGAAAAGCCGATACACAAAAACGAGTCACTGTTTGGTGCGGATTTTGGTCCAGAGGCATAATTGGGCCATTTTTCTTCGAAAATGAGCATGGATTGGCCGTTAAAGTCAATGGCGATCGTTATCGGGCCATGTTGAACGAATTTTTGTTCACAAAAGGAGGAGGAGGATATTGGCAACATTTGGTTTCAACAGGACGGGGCTACGTGCCACACAGCCGAAGCTACACTCGATGTTTTTATAGGATTTAAAAAAAAAAGTTATTTGGCGGACCCTTTATTTAATAATATAAAAAAATTTAGTACTTACAAATGCCCTTTTAAATAAAATTAAAGAAGAACGACATCGTTTTCAAAACATAATGGAAAACCTTTATCTATATAGGTTAGGTTAGGTATAGTTTAGGTTATAGTGGCTGTCCAAGATGGAAACGGACACACTTAGGCCAGTTTAATGGCCCATTGTGTCATTATCATCATTGTTTATCTATATAATAAAGCTGACATTTGTATGCGTTTTATTTCTTCTGTAAAACCACATGTTTAAAAAACACCCTTTATTACCGTATGCTTCTTTTTACTTAATTTGTTTTATATCATTAACAATAATTTGGCTTTAAAAATGAAGTGGTATTTTAATTGAATGAAATTACCTGACGTTGTTTGAATGCTCAATACTGATTTCAAAAATAAGTAAAATAATGATAATAATGTTTTATTACAATAAACAGTTCTATTTGTATTATTTTAATAAGACACTATATTAAGAAAACTTTTGACAATCCTAAATTAGTTTTTGAATGATACAAATTTAAAAAGAATGTGAATATTTTTAGTATGTTTATTTTTTTCCGGAATGGACAATTAAGCCATATTAACAATAATAGTGCGTATACGCCACAGTGAACCTTTGTTTTTTAGTTAAAACTGGTAAAAAGTTGTAGGTATAAATTTTGCATCGTATTTTCTCACATGTTCTAAAATTTTTCCAATACGAAATTCATAAAATTATGTTAAAAAGGAGAAATATTGTTATATCTTATTAACTTTCCATAGGAAGTTATTGTAATGGGTCCGAATTGTCGAATTGAAAATTTTGACATTTCTCGACGTTTCAAGGTCCCTTAGAGTCGAAATAAAAGATTTTTAGAAAGAAACCAGAAGAGATATCGACTTCAAATAAATTTTGTTATACAGATAATAAGGCAGAAGGATGCAGAAAGGGCTCTCAATAAAATTGCGTGGGTGGTTTAGTTACCATAGTATTTTAAAAAAGGTGAAAATGTTGGTTAACGGTAAATATGTATCTCATGAACCAATGACGCTAGAGACTTGAATTAAATTTTATATTATACATTGTAACGTGATACAAAAGAAGTATATTTTTGGAAAACAATCCAATTAACGTTTTTTTTATAAATCAAAAAAACTGAAAAAAAATTTGTCATCTCGAAAATTTTAAAACTTAAACATGATTTCATCTCCACGACAATTTTGTGCAACGAAGAATAATGTTTTTGACATCTGATACAATTTTGAGAAAAATCTAATTGACAGTTTTTTTATAAAAAATAAAAACCTAAAAAAAACATTACTCAAAGTTGGTAAAAATTGAATTTCGACTCAAATATCTTTTCAATAACTTGAGATTAAGGCTTCAATTTTATTTTATCTTATAAGAAATATTGTTTTCAACATTCTGAAAAATGTTGAGAAAAATCGAATTGACAGTTTTTTTTACAAAAACAAAAAAACCAAAAAAATTAATAAAAGTTGGTAAAAATTGATTTTCGACTTAAATATCTTTTCAAAACTTTGAGATATTGGCTTTAAACTACTTTTATCTTTCAAAAAATATTGTTGTCAACATTCAGTAAAATTTTGAAAAAAATCGAATCGACAGTTTTTTTTACAAAAAATTAAAAATCGAAAAAAAAATTTAACAAAAGTTGTTAAAAATTAATTTCGACGCAAATATCTTTTCAAAAATTTGAGATAATGGCTTCAAACTAATTTTAACTTATAATAAAATATTGTTTTCAATATTCGATAAAATTTTGAGAAAAATTTTTTTACAAAAAAATAAAAACCTTCACAAAAAATATTGTTTTCGATATTCAGTAATTTTTTTTTATAAAAATCCAACAGCCCGTTTTTTCATAAAAAAATAAAATCTACAAAAAATAGTACGCAAATTTAGTAAAAATTGATACATATAGACACACTTTTAGGGAAGACAAATCGACAGACGGGATGGGAAGTTATCAGTGTGGCCTCTTTTTTTTTTATTTTCTGACAAAGTTTCTTAAATGTTATTCATATAATTTTGTTTGGATTTGAAGGCAATCAATTCTAATTTGAAATTTTCATTAATGTACATATGTATAATACGATATCAGGTATACAGTAACTTTTGTTTGTTAATTCGTCTTAACCTTCTATAAATCATAACGATAAACCTTATCCATATTTCTTAATAATAAATCTTTGCTGCCTTATGAACATAGAACAGTTATTTAACGTTCCCCTACAAACTGTAGTACCAAGGTTTCGAAGTCAATTCTAAAAATCCTTTCTATTTTCGTTTAGTTCAGGAAAATGATGGTTAAACAGGCTGTATGGCATGTTCACCTTCTTGTAACAAACATTTAATATTAAAATGATTTGTAATGACATGAGGAATAAAAATTCACAAATTAAATTGCCTTTATTGTTAGCTCAATTTAACAATTTTGAATTTAGGGAATAATGGTCTGAGTTCGCATTCATATTGTAAACCACAACATACAGTGAGTTTTTTGAGATGTAGTTAGGCCTCTAGATTCCTCTGCATTCCGATTGTAATCACTCAAAAACTAAAATTCTTTTTTATTTGTTATAACTGTTAAACATGAAACATGAAACATGAGTTTTGCGAATGGAATGCGAATTCAGAAAATACTTTTTCTACCTCCAAAAGATATTGATAAATAATTATTAATTTCAATTCTCCATATTTTGTTAAGGTCAAAAAATGAAACTAAAATGAATGTATTTATATTACAACTCTTAAATACAAGAAGTGTCATTTTATTATTCAAATAACTATTTCAAAATAATGCAAAAATTTATCAGCTGAACACATTTCCATCTAAAATTATTTATTTTATAACCTTTAACTGACTCGGATTAAAATTTTAAATTAAAAAAACAAGCAAATATTTGATGTTTTCATTCGTATTCTTTTTCAAAAGCAAAAGACTTCTTATTATCAAAATACCATTCTTTCAAAAACTTGAAATTAATAAAATTAAATATAAGGACATTAAAATATAGTAACGACAAGAAACGACAAGAAAAAAAAACAAATATAAAGTTTAAGTTGAAGTTTTGTTTTTACAACACGTCATGATGTAACCCATTTAATTCCTTTATAGAACACTTGTCGGGAATAAAATAATAAATCATAAAGCGGAAATAACTGTTTACGAAACATAAATTTTATGAAATTCTTTTGTTTTAGACACAAAAGCAAAAGACTTTAACCTTTCTCCGTAGCATACTTTAGTCCTGCCGGTTAGAGTGGCTGGTGTTGTAAAGCTGTTAAAATTAAGAGTTAACAAGAAAACGTGCCTACATAAAAAAATCTCAATCTTTTAATGGTCACATGATGGGCAATCAAACAGAACAAAACATTTTTATTAAAGACATTCAAACACACACACCTTTACATACCTCATTTGTGTATGTAAATATGTTTGTTTCTAATATACATATTTCTCTCTCTCTCTCTCTCTCTCTCTCTCTTTCTCTATAATGTCGATCTAAATTTTATTTATCTTTTGTTTGTTTTTGAAATCAAAACAACAGTTTTAATAATATGAATAAAAGCAAAATATCCTTTCATAATAATGAATTGTGGTCAAAAGGTTTAATGTAAAGTATACAGCCTCAAGGCTAAAACCAAAAGTCCACTCTAAGCAGGTAAGTAGGTACTTTCAGTTTTACTTTCATATTATTTTTTGTTTTTAAGGCTCCTCAAAGCTTCAACCTTTTTTCTGTGGAATATTCTTTCGATACAAAACAAACAAAAAAAAAACTACGACGTATTATCAACAGGTCCTTTCTTTTGGCTTTGTTTAGACAGACAAACCTTTTTAAGCTTATAGAATTATTATTCTATTGTTTACAAAATTTTGGTCAGGTAAAATTAAAAATATATATATATTTTTTTTTCTCTCAAAATGTTTGTTTATGTTGATGTTGCCTGTGTTATAGGTACGAGTAAGTATTAGCCACATTCTTTGAATTCACCTTGCGGATAACGAAAATCCTTAAAACTTCATATACATGCAGATAGACTTTACAGATAAGGTACCTACTACTAGTACATAATTCTAGCAGGGAATTGATGGCAATTTAAATGTTCTCAACTCTTCGGATGGATTATCTATCCTCCGGTCATTTAAATCTTTTGTTTTATAAATTTACATAAAATTTAACAAAAGTTGACTATAATTTTTGTTTTCTTTTCATAAAAAGGTCTAAGCACAGAAAAATAAAAATAAAAATGCAAACAAAAATAACAAGAAGAAGATACTTTTAATTAAATCGTTTATACTATAGGTATGCTTTAGTGGGACCCACCAAGTGGGCCTTAGGGTTTCTTTTGTTTTATTTTTCCTTGTTGGGGTTTGTGAAAAATTCCCCCCTTGACACCTACCATTTGTTTCTTTCTTAAAATAATTATTTATGTTTGTGTTGGCCTGGGCATGGGCCTAGGCCTCGAGGTGGGTGTGTGTGTGTGTGTTGGAGGTTTAGTAGATCCAATAGGGTTGTTTAAATATTTCCTTAGCTTAATTGCATGAAGGAATATTTTAATTACGTGGACATAGAACCTCACGAAAGTCATGGAAACTCATGAAACCCAAGAAATAAGGACTTTTTTTTCTATGTGACATTTTCACGAGCGTCTCATCGTCATCACCATTGTTTGTATACGTATACACTTACTAATAGTACTTAGGTGTATAATAGTACTATTTAGCTTATATCTATTCTAAAGCAAAATGGACAGGCTTTTTCCCATTTCCTTTCATATTCAAGTCATTGTCATTTGTTTATTTAGTGTTAATGTATTGGTAAAGAACACCTACGGGAGTAATAATAAGAATATGGATATTAAGCTCATAATTTAGATTTTTATCTACTTCGTAGTTCACGTATATTATAGTTCTCTCTGTGGAAGTTATTAAGTAAATAACATTTCTTTTTATTGTGTTGTTTCAGTGCCGGCAATGGCTATTAGGCTTTTATTTATGATATGAATATAAAATGGTTGTAGCTACTATGTGTCATTGTATGAGTTTCAAATTAAAAAAACAAAAATTCAAACTGAAATGGTAAAATGTTTTGTTTTTCATATTGACACCGCACATAGAAGTCTTTGTTTATATGAAAAATATTTTTGTTTATATGGCGAAAATATTTTGAAATGCTTAACAAATTATAACATATGTATTTCTTGATAGGAAATTTGTAAGTCCCAATCAGACAAACTTGCTTCCAAAACAACACACACTCTCAAAAAAATTGCTAAATTTTCTTTTCTTTTTTTAGAAAATGAAGGTAAATAAAAATGTAACTTTTAGGAATCTATTTGGTTGATAGGTTTTGATAACTTTTACAATGTCACAATGTTAGAGGAAACAACTCTTGTTGGCAGACTTCCAAATGCTTGGTTTACATCAAGTTAATATGTACAATTTAATTACAATTTAATTTTTTTCTCAATATTTATTTCAGTTTTAATTGAAAATTGGCATTTTAACTGTTAATAATTTCCACAGCAACACTTTATTTGTCAGAGGACGAAATAGTATTGAAGTCGGTATATCTATTCAATATTTTTAATACCCGTGGCAAGATGGTTAGTGCGTTGGACTGTCATGCTAGAGGTCTTGGGTTCAATCCCTAGCTGCCTGTACCATCCTTCCTCTTGCGAGGAATTGACAAATCCTCTAAGAGTAATTCTTGTCATGACAAGAACTCTCAAATTAGCCCTTTGGATTCGGCTTAAAAACTGCATTCCTGACAACATTACTCGCACACAGGAATGGTTGAGAGTTGTAAGTCACTAGGGCCTGGTTCTCACCGGATTGTTGCGTCACCTAATTTATTAACTTTTCATTGGAAGTTATTGTAATCGGTCCGATTTCTCGAATTGAAAATTTTGACATTTCTTGACGTTTCAAAGTCCGAGATTCGAAATAAAAGATTTTTAGAAAGATGTCTGTGCGTGCGTGTGTGTCCATATTTCAAGAACCAGTAGAGATATCGACTTCAAATAAATTTTGTTATACAGATAGTAATGCGGAAAGATGCAGAAAGGGCTCTCAAGAAAATTGAGTAGGTGGTTTTTTACCATAGTAGTTTAAAAAATGGTGAAAACTTTGGTTAACCCTAAATATCTCACGAACCAATAACGCTACAGACTTGAAATAAATTTTATATTTTCTATTGTAACGTGTTACCAAACAAGTATATTATTGGAAAAATATCCAATCAACGGTTTTTTTTATAAATCAAAAAAAAACTGAAAAAAAAATATTTGTCACCTCTAAAATTATACGAACATAAAATGATTTTATCTCCAAAACAATTTTGTGCACCGAAGAATAACATCTGGTAAAATTTTGAGAAAAATCGAATTAACAGTTTTTCTTACAAAAATACAAACCTAAAAAAACATTACTCAAAGTTGGTAAAAACTGATATTCGACTCAAATATCTTTTCAAAAATTTCAACTACCTAATTCTTTCGGGGAGAGTACGATAACTTTGGCGACAAAGTTTAATGACGGATTTGTATAGAACAGTTAAAAACAAGCATTTTTTATTATGGGAGGGGGATCTATCTCCCCCCGTTTAGGCGGTAGGGGCAGTTTAAAAAAATATGTACATAAAATGGAAAAAAATAATTAAAAAATAACGGTAATACTTATAATTAAGTATTATACCTTTTTTTAAAGCCAACACTTTTGTCTATTAGCTTGGTTTTAAATTAAGTCAAAACTATGCATAGTTTTTGAAAAAAATTGTTTTAAAGTCAAAATTTGTGCAAAAAAAATTTAAAAAAAAGGTTTAAAGTGTAATTTTTCAAAACTTTCAGATTATCTACTATTTTTTTTTTATATAATTCATTGCTCTTATTTGCTTTTGATCAAAAACTGAAAACTAGATGACTTGATGTCTTCTAGTTCTTGAGAAAATTGAAAATTACCAAAACAAAATATTTTAATTAAATTACTTTTTCCTTGCTTAAGTATTAACGTAGTCTTATTTTGATAGTAATAATCGAATATGGATTAAGAGGTAAATTAATTTTTCTTAAATCCAGCTTATTTAAATGCAAAAGAAACTTTGCATGCACCCCATCTTGCACCCACCGCACCTTGCACCCTCCCCACCTTGCACGCACTCCAACTTGCACCCACTCCAACAGGGGGGTTGCAGGGGGGCAGCATGCCCCCCCTTACAGATCCCACTGTTGCACACACCCAAACTCGCGCACACCTTACTGTTGCATACACCCAAACACGCATTACGCAAACGCAAATACCATTATTACTATCAAAATAAGACCACTCAAGCAAAAAAAAAAGAATTAAATTAAAATAGTAGTTGTGGTTATTTCCAATTTTCTCAAAAAATAAAAGACATAAAATCATCTAGTTTTCAGTTTTTGATCAAAAACAAATAAGAGCAATAAATTCTGAAATAAAAACAATGGTAGATAATCTTGAAGTATTGAAAAAGTTACACTTTAAACCTTTTTTTAACTTTTTTTACTCAAATTTTGAGTTTAAAATTAATTTTTTCAAAAACTACGCATAGTTTTGACTTGATTTAAAAACTGGCTAATAGAACAGAATGGCTTTAAAAAAATGTATACAACTTAATTGTAAGTATCACCGTTAAATTTTAATTATTTTTTTCCATTTTAAATAATAACTTTTTTAAATTGGCCCTCCCGCCTAAACGGGGGGAGATAGACCCCCTCCTCCCATAGTAAAAAATGCTTGTATTAAGACCCTCTACCAAAAACCGTTTTTATATCTTGGCACCAAAGTTATCGTACTCGTGCCCAGGTTTTTCTTGAAGCATTTCATAAAGCCTTTGGAACTGAATTTTATTTGTGATAACTTTATTTGCCCTTCAAAAAAAATATAAAAAATATAGGTAAACACTTTTACATTAAAAGAATAGTAAAACTTACATGATTCTTTTCATATATTTTATTTTTATTTAAGTTATCTTCGCACGCTAAATATTTGTTTTCCGTTTTCAATTGAAATCCGATCAAAATAACTGTTCGTAGAAAAAACTGCCAAACTTCCTATTCATTCGGAGCTAGTGATACCACTTTTCACGAACTCCGAATTTCGTAGCAAATTTTTTTCGTACGACGGGGGCAATGATACTTTTTTCGGGGTTCGTACTACGAATCTATTACGACGGGGCCTGTGATAAGGCTGATTGGCTTTAAACTAATTTTATCTTATAAGAAATATTGTTTTCAACATTCGGTCAAATTTTGAGAAAAATCAAATTGATAATTTTGTTTACAAAAAATAAAAACCTAAGACAAAATTAATAAAATTTGGTTAAAGTTGATTTTCGACTCAAATATCTTTTCAAAAATTTGAGGTATAGGCTTCAAATTAATTTTATTGTATAAAAAATATTATTATTACTAAAAGTTGGTAAACATTGATTTTCGACTCAAATATCTTTTAAAAAATTAAAAATATTGGATTCAAACTTATTTTATATCACAGAAAATATTGTTTTTGACATTTAGCAAATTTTTTATAAATATCCAACTGTCCTTTTTTTCATAAAAAAATCTACAACAAATAGTACCTACTCAAATTTGGAAAAATTTTTTGCTCGGTTCTCGATATCTCATGAATAATAAAAGATATTGACTTCAAATTAATTCCATTCATTAAATTTTTTTTTGTTTATGTAAGAAATAATTTTTTTTAGGGAATGCAACTAAAATTGGGGTTCGCATGAAAATCTCGTTAACAAAAATAGATTTTGAAATCAAACTATTTCATTATATGCAAAATATTGATGGTAATTTTTAAATTTTTAAGAATAATTCAACTGATAACTTTTTTAACAAAACACGAAAACCTACAAACCTTTTAAGCAAGACAAATCGACAGACGGGATGGGAAGTTATCATTGTGGGTCGCATCCCAGCTTCTTTTTTACTTATATCTATTTATATGTTCTCAAGGTATTCGAGTCCAAAAATGTTTATTACCATTTTACTATTTTTTAGTGTGTGTAGTATTTTTATTTTTAATAAAACAAAATTATCAGATTTTGAAAACAATATTATTCAACAAATTAAATAAGTTTAAAGCCAATGTTTTAATTAATTATTACGACATTCGAGTCAAAAAACCTTTTTATTATAAAAAAGTCAATAATCCTTTCTGACAATTTCGTAGTAGTAGTAGTAATTTTCTAACATTTACAGACAAAGTTGTCAATTCGATTTGTATAAAAAAACTTTTTATTTTCTAAATTTCATACAAGTTTATTTGAAGTCGAAGTCTTCACTTGCTTTTGAGATATGGCACACAAAATAAGGTATTCCAAAGGTATCAATGTACGGATGTCTGAACATGCTAACGTAATCATAAACTCACACACAGTCATAATTCTAAAAACTATGAATAAAGATCCTAGAAGCCTTAAAACCTTGAGAAATATCATAATTTTAAATTTGACAAACTGATAACTTTTAATTTAAAATCTATACAAATTAACAATTTTTCTATTTTCATTCGCTTCAGTCTTAACTTCAATAAATTAAAGCGTTGTTTTTAAAGTTCTTTAAATCAAAAAAAATTTGGTTTTTGACAATTTTTAAAGGGCACCAATGGGAGGTGTTAGTGGGGGGACCTATCGCAATTTTATGTTTGTTATAATTACATATGTCAACAGGTTAAATAGTTATTGTTAAGCCCTAGTTCTCAACAGACTGTTGAGCCATTTAATTTAATTTTATTTTTGAATGTTTGTTATTAATATTTTGTAAAAATCTTTTAGAAAATAGGATGGGTTAAACCATACTGTTTAGTTTATTTTAAAACAGTTGTCAATTTATTTACATAATTCATTACTATTAATTTTATTCTAATAGATAAAATGGCAACAAATGCTTTAAACCTCAGTGAAAATATTTTGTTTGGATGTTAAGTGAGGAATATCTTTTCGTTTTTATTTCTCGATAACTGACTTAGTACTTATTTGTTTATTAAAAAATTGACTTAAATGAAATTGTCAAGAATCATTTTTGAAAGACAAAGCGATACCCAGAGACGGGTGTTTGGACAGACTAAACCTTCATCTCCCTTTTTCCATTTTCCTAATAGATGAAGCGTGTTTCAGGGAGAAATTTTGGACATAAAAGAAGTCCCCTCTCGATGAAAACGTGATATAGACTGATTTATGTACGTCTCTTCTCAGATAGTCAAGCTGCCATAAAATAATTGGACTCTGTCTCAATAAACTCAATAAAAATCCGAAACTGTCGATCATGTCTGGTGGAAATTATAGAACAGTTCAATATTCACCTCAATTGGATGCCGAATTATAGGCATTCCAGGAAACTGCAAAACCAAGGAAATCGCAATAAATAAAACAAATATAGCTTCGTTGGACAACAAATCCAACATAGGTATTCCCTTAGATCCTTGTAAATTTATGCTAAAGCATGATACCATAAAGAAATCGAGCTGCAAATCTTCAAAGACCACCACTTGTCCGTCAATTTAATTAATTTAGCCAATGCTTGAACCTAAACGCTCAAAACATCCATTTCTCTTGGTAGATTATACATTAGCTCCGTTATAATAGTCTTAACAAGACACTGACTAATATGTAGACATTCCTTTCGACTTGGAGCTTGTTCTGTAAATGATTTTTCAGAAGCTGTATGAATATAAAAGGAGAAGAGACAGATAATGCTAGTGATTTGATAAATTCTGACATTTATTATCTCAAACGCTTCATAGCTAGCACCAATTGGTTTTTAACGAGTTAGGTAGATCTTTAGATCTATGAGGTATCACAACGGGCCAACTATTGCTTTATGAGTGTTGGCTTTTCCGGTCAACAGCCACGGCCACCTTAACCTAACCTAACCTAACCTATCCTCAGATGAATTTTATAATTTCAACTTTCGTCAAAAGAATTATTCAAAGCTTTCCTTGTCAATTTTGAAGGAGAAATAGCTGTATGTCCTTATGTATTTAGTTCAAATCAAATACTTTTTTTTTGTTAATGTAATGAAATGACATTAAAAAGGAATCAAGGAATCACAACTTAAACTTACCAAATGCCAGAAAAATGTCTTTTCTTCTTTCGTCCTTCCCACACTCTCCTTATTCTTTTATCAAATTTCATTTTCATTTTCATTTTTTCCTTATCTTTTGCTAAAAACCGAATAACGTCGACTATGTCATTATGACTAAAGGGGAAGAATTTATTGTAAGGAGTTCCAACAATTTGTCCTGAAAAAAGAAACAATAACAAAATCCTATTGCCCTCATACCATCAGTTTAGGATACATCTTCCTCCTCTTATACGATCATACTAAAATTTATATCATTGATTACTTCTTGTCTCTTCAATTCATTTTCGTTGGATTGCTTCGATTTTTGCTTACACATTGAATTTCGTGTCTGGTATAACTAAATTGTTGTTTCGTTGTTGTTGTTGTATTGGATTTTTTAATGGTGGTTCTTCGCACTACCTACACAACATACCATATCTCCAGAGTTCCAGACTCTTGTAGCATTCATCAAAGCCATTGTAGATTCATTCGACATCGAATCAGGGAACATGGATCTATAATGTATATGTATAGGGGATATCCTGCTGGTTGTGATGTGATTAAATGTCAAATGATTTCGGAATGAAATTCCTACGATATATAGGTTTGGATATATTGACGGAAATGTGTGTATATTTGGTATTTGTATCATCCACTCTCTCTCCTTTTTGCTGAATCCTGTTCATTCCTTCCTTGATTCGCTAAAACATATCCATTTATAGACTGTTTCAGTGTATCACTGTGCCTGATGAATGTTACGGTAGGAATATTGGAAGAATACAATCAGAAATAGAAATCGAATCAGAAAACTCGTAAATTCGTCAACTGGTTTGATGTTCCGCATGGGAATACGAAATCAACGTTATCCGAAAGTCCTTTGTGTAGAGGCAGAGCCTCTTTCTCTACTTTTTTTTTCACGAGAATGTGAATTTACCTTAACACCCAAGTGAATGGTTATCTACTCCGTTATATTATCGTTACCTACATAGATATGTTTCCAGGAGTATACAGGTATCTTCGCCTTAAGCAATGCAGAAGAGCAAGTGTTGTTCAGCCATAAAACACCTTCAACTACACGAAACGACTGGATGGATGGATATGTTTTGTTTAATATTATTTCGTTCTCCGAAAGAAAAATCAATCAAGCTACATTTCCACATGCATATGTGTAATGTATACATAACTGTATGTAGATTTCGTCTTGTGAATGCTTCCTGTGTAGCATACGAAAAAACAGAAACAGGAGCGAATGAACTTTAATGGGATGAGGCATTTTGAAAAACATTTCATACACTAAGGATGCTTTTCCTGTTTTGTTTACTAAGTGTAGGTGTATTTTCTTAGAATAAAAGAAAGAGGCTCTGATGGCAAATAAAGGTTTTTTATTTTTACATGTGAGTATTTTAAGGCTTGATGATGTAAATAAGAAAGAATTTTCAAGACACGTGAACACATAAAATTATTGCTAACCTGATTGAAGGATATAAGTACCTACATATATTTTGTGTTGTACTGAAATACAATTTAATTCCATTTCCATGTTGCAATTCATTAAATTTATATTTTGTTTCTTTTTGTTTTTCAGAAGTTGGATTTGACAGCATATCACAGGCGATGTATGTAGGTGAGAATTTATTAATATAAATTTTCGATAAGTTCTTAAAAATAAAACTTACTTCAAGAAATATTATTATGTTCTATGTAATTGTTTCCTGTTTATTCATAAATTAAATTTTTATTTCGACAGAATATGCTTAACATAAAATATATAGAAAAATTCCAAATAAATTGTTATTTTATTATTATAAATATGTAGGTGTTAAAAATAAAGTCAAAGAACAATTTTTTTGCAGTGAAAAACTTGGAGACAAAATTTTCGAAAAAAAAATGTATTATGAAATTGTACAAAATCAATTCTGAATATTAAGCTTTTAAATTGTTTATATTTTAATAATTTAACACATTATTTTTTTGGAAACACTTAAAATGTATACATATGTTATATTTGCATTAAGTAAAATGTTTTTCTAAGAAATGTGTAGAAACTAATATGTTTTTTTCAAAAGAAGGGTTTTGTTTTAAAGCAAAATCTAATGATTATAATGGAAAATTCCTAAAAGTTCTACTTTTCTATCAAAGTAATGTAAATACCACAAGCTAGAGCTCATGACTTATGGTTACGTCAGAAATAGAGAATTTTAATGTTTTTTTTTTATCAAAAAGTAGATTTTCTCTGTTTTTTTATCAAAAAAATTGTGTTGTTTCTCTTTAATAAAAAGAACACACTCTTCAAGAATACATTGAAATTCACTAAGGAAATGGTGAAAGCACTTAAAGTATAACTACATACATACTTGTAATTCAAAATAAGACCTTTACTATGTAGTTTCTCTTAAAAGTTGTTTATAGACCTAATTAAACCATTAGTTTTGACCTATTTTTACTTTCCAACACTTTTTTCCCGGATTTGTTTTTGCGTAAATAGTTTAGAACCCGCACTGTTCTATGATCAGTTTTCTGCGACTGCTTTTTTGAAACGTGACATCATTTTTATAACACATGAATTTGGTATTGACTTTACACCTACTACGAGTTCAGAAATTTCAATATTATCAGCTATGCCTCATTGGAATGCTTTGCTTTGCTAGATACTTCTATTTCAGAACAAAATTAAACATGAATATTTTAAATCTTTTTATTATTCATTTTCCTTTTTGAAGAAAAACCATTAGGTGTGATTAGTTCTCATGGTTTACAAAAGAAAAACAACAGCTTCTTATACAACGCACTCAACTCAAGCCTATCAACGATAAAAACGTATTCTATGATTCATATCGAATCTTATGCAATTAGGTGGTACAAAAGCAAAAGCTTACATAGTTTAGTTTTTCTCTTAGGGGTCTGCAGCTATAGAAAAAAAAATGCTTTTTGACAATGAGAATGAAGTGGCTTGGATATAATCCAACCTTTTAAGTTCACTAAATGCAACTTATCCTACAGCGCCATGCTGTTCAATATACATACATGAATTTAATTTTTCCAGAATTCAGAGTACGGATAATTTTGAAAGCCTTGTTTTTATAAAATCTAATTCCTTTAAAATGAATGCATTGCATTTAGTGTTCAACAAAGCATTACTTCCAAATATTTTTCCTTTTGTCACACATACAATGAACACAATTCTAATGACTATAAATTATCCATTGCAGTGGAAATTGTCAAACGTAATTCCCATTCCTAAAAAAACGTTACAATTTTTCGATCTTACCATTCCTGTAAACAAATTTCGAGAAAAATCAAAATAGCGTGCATATAAGAAATCAAAACATTCTAAAGACTATTCAATTCGGTTTTCTTTCTTACCATAGCTGCATAACAGCGTTATAATCAAAGTGGAAGAAATAAGACAGGCCATGGATTATTCGACTTTTCTAAGGATTTTGACACCTTATACCATATAATACTACACCACAATATCTGCACTATAAATAACTTTACCCCTTGCTCTGCAAATTTACTTCTCTCATACCGTAGTAATAGAAAACAAGCTGTTTTCGCAGAGAAAAAATGCTCGAGTTTTCTCCCCATTACCAGAGGTGTTCCACAAGGCACTATTCTTGGACCTATATTCTTTTTCCTTTATATTAATGAGTTTACCAGACAAATACCAAAATTTTCTATTATGCTAATGATGTCCAATTATTCAAAAGCTATTCCTTCAGACTTATTTAAGATTGTTTTAGTTATAAGGACTCCGATCTGCAAAATATATACATATGTATAGGTGGACTAAGACCTATGGATTGTTCCTTAATCCGTTGAAAACCAATAATGCATCGTGATCAGTAGAAAACCACTTGACTTATCGTATGGTTAAGGAAGATATAATCACGTCTTGAGTAAGGCTGAAGGAGAGTTTGTAATTTATCTTTTGACATCTTTCTCCGTTATATAATTATTATATTTTTTATTTATTTATTTATTTATTATATTTTTTTCTTGGCCTTATTGTTTAAGTGCTTTCATTTCATTTTAAAAATACTTACATATATTTCTATTTTTATATGTATAAAATAATTTATGTTCAAAATTATAATTTTAATACTAACCTAATATCAAAATTCTAACTTTGAGTCTTATCACTAAATTATAAAACATAATAACGTAACGTGTAAACAATAAAATAAATAAAATACAAACTTTTATTTTAAAACTTTTAACTTAAAGAAGTATTTTCTAAAGAAAATGATAAGTGATTTATTTAAATTAACAATATTTCAATTCCAACATAATTTTATCAACGTGATCATTTTATTAATATAACATGACACCTATTTGATTCAACCAAATGTAATTTTATTAAACTAACGCAAAACTAAAAGCTTTTGTAAATTGAACTGCGGGTCTATTAAATTACTAATTGATTTAAAATTTCAGTAATTTCTATAAGGTATAAATGGTGTGTAAATAGCCAAAAAATAACATACATTTAAATTCGAGTTTTAAAACAAGTGCTGGTGGATTTGTTTCCAGGAATAAAAGGATCTTAAAAAGAAATTTCATTCTCCAGATTCTTTGTGGAATTTTCACTCAAAAAACCATGTTCTCAAAAAGATTTAAAAGCTTATACAAAACACGTGTGTGTAAGTGTCTGATGTCAAAAGAAAATAAAAGAAAAAAAAATAGCAAGGTCATATAACAACATACACACACACAGACACAGCCACACATATAGTCTATAACATAACCAAAATAAATCATAAAGGAAACCACATAAACCCTGTTCTGAATATTTATTACATCCAGAATAAAGTTGGGTTTCTTCTTTTATTCGGGAAAAGGCAAAATAAAAAAATAAATAATAATTTATATGAAAGTTCATTCTTTTTTTTCATTTTATTTTGTATGTTGTGAAGGTAAAGAGCGTGTTAAAAGGGTATCTTCCTTTTTGTGATTTCGGATTTTTTTTTTTTTTTCATTTCTGCCAGAAATTCTCCCTTTTGAGCCTTGACAAGGGTAAATGAAATTGGGCAGGCCTTTTCAAAGAATTTTTATTAAAACTGTTTTAATTAACTCAATGCAAAAATATGGTTGGTGCCTGATGCCTATACATACTCTATAAAGTTGTTGTATATATGGAACTGGTAAGTGATTAACAACAAGAGTCCTTATGGTACAAATTTGTGTGTATTTAGTTCTTTTTCTTCTCGAGAAATATTATGGCTATAATTCTGAATAAACAAAAAGCTTGCTAAAGGAGAACTACTTCAACTCCAAGACTCTTTGGTTATTTACCTTTATACACAAAACATATGCAATTAATATTTTGGAAAGTTCATAAATCAAAGATGAGAATTTTATATTATACTTTTTGATGTGTGGTATGTTTTGATATCCTTAGAAAACCGATTTATCAAATTTTCGTTTGAAAGTTTTTTTTTTTTTTTTATTTTATTTACTGTCATCAAATTTATGTTAACAACAACTTAAGGTATATGGTATCTGGGTATATCATATGAATGTCGTTGTCGTTATAATGTTTTAAGAGAAGCTCCTTTTTCCAATAAATTATTTATTGTTTATCCATAACTTGAGAAAGTATAGGTATGAGGAGAGATACATGAGTAAGCATATGGAATGATCCAGATTGTGCTATGAGCTAATAAAAAAGTAAATCATTTGAAAAATGTTGGAATAATATTTTATCTTAAATTGGTAAAATAAAAATAAAACTCAAGAATGGCTCAAAATGAATTTTGGAATTATTTTTACATTCAACTTAAAATTGGAATTTATAATAATGGCTCCAGTTCGTCGTATTGAAAATGTTAACATACATTGACATTTCATGGTGCTTAGAATCTAAATATAAAGTTCTTAAAAAGATTGTTATACGTAAAGTTTAGTGTAAAACTTCAAAATAATTATATAATGCAGACATTAACATTTTTGACACCTAGTGAAATTTAAAAAAAAATACCTACCCGATAGCTTCAAATTCATACAAAATATTTGTAACAACATTTTGTGTCAAGAAATTTGATTCGAAAACCATTTTTTCTTACATTTTAGTTGTTTTTGAAGGTTTTTGTTTTTAGTAAAAGTTGTCAATTTGGTTTTATAAAACTTACCTTAAATTGAACAACATTGTTTTGCACGTTATAAAATAAATTTGATTTCAATATTTGTTTTTGTTCACGAGAATTTTAGTCGAAAAACTCATTTTTTTGCCAATATAATATAACACTAGCTGACCCGATAAACGTTGCTTCGTCATATAAATAATTTCTAGAGGTATAGAGCACTGTAAACGGTGACAAAATATTAAAATAACAAATCACCAAACAATTGTTCTTACTTTGTTAAAATTATATGATAATCGCTAATTATGACAATACTTAAAAAAAAAAAACAATATCAATTCCTTAATGCAAATGAGTGTACCTACAATATTTTTTTTGATCCCATTTTTCGCCAATACTAACAAACTGGATGGTTTGCTTATTCGAGAGCATGCCACGTGTAATAATTGTCCGTGTGAAATACATGAAGTGCTGAAATCTAAGCCGCAGACAGATATCGTTTGGCCTTGAGACTTATTGAAAGATAGTCTTTGCAAATGCCAATATAATTATAAATTGAAAGCGTTTGAATTGAATTGGCACATCTGTGGGTATAATAGGGATTCGCCGTAATAATATATTTTCACCTCAGAATTTTCCATTTAGAATTATTTTTTTCGGTAACATTTTTCATTAATTTTTAATTACTAATCGCGTGCCGTTGCACACCCGGTGGGTTCAAATTACGAAACAAAATTACCGGAGGTCCAATTGTAAATTATGCGGTGGCATACCTGGTAAATCTAATGAGTTCAAAAACTCAGTTGGATAATTTACAGCTTCGGTAGCATCAAAAACTGAAGTAACTCTATATCTAACAGTTGTTTTGAGAATGTTTCTGAGGATAGATCTTGAAGCATTTGAACACGCATATTTACTTTCAGTTGTACTCTTTCAACATTACGCCTCAGTGGCGATGATTTTAAGCACTCGTTGATCTCATCAGCGTACGTGGATCGCACCTTGTCCTGCAGAAACTGTGATCATGATGTGGTCAAAAATGGTTCTTTGTTAATCATTCATTAGAATTGTCCCGCAACAATCGCTGCCATTTCTAAAGTTTTGTATTGTAGTTCACGATTCAATTCAGTGTCTATTAAATCAGATGCATTTCGGTGAATGCATACCGAATTGACTGAGTGGTAAGTTGGCACTGCTAATGCAAAGATCCTCATTGTACACAGTCACTGAATACTATCGTAAGATCGTTGTACCGTATACGATGTTGGAAAAACCATAGCACTTAGGAATGTAAAAAATAGATACAAACCTATTCTCAGATCTACCGAATGTATATGCAAAATTTCATTGAAATTGGTTAAGCCGTTTCCGAGGAATATGGCAACTAACACTTTGACGGGAATATTTTATTTTTATATAACATTTTTCGAAGGTTTGAATGAAGATTGCATTTTTCTAAGAAAATTAAGTTACGTTAATAATAATATTTTGTAAATAATGGCATAATTTTTAAGTGAATGAATTTATTGTTTCTCGATATATTCAATTTAATTTTTAAGAAAATGTTGCCAAATATTAAAATCAATGTCTTTAAAATATAAGATAAAATTATTTTTAAGATTTTAAGTTTTAAAGTTACTCGAATCCAAAATCAGTTTTAAATATTATTTGATTTTTATTTTGTATAAAAATACTATCACTTCAATTTTTCCAAAAAATTTAACAGAGGTCAAAAACATATAATATAAAATGTAATTGAATTCCAGCGCCAATGCTTCGAAGTTATTATCTGTAAAAAAAATATTTGAAGTCGATATCGCTGATAGTTTTCTATATATGGCCGATGAAAAACGCCTTATATCTCTTTAAAAACATTTAACTTATGTATATTATAGGGAACATAAAACGTAGAATCATTAAAAGAACTCAATTCGACAAATCCGACTGATTACAATAACTGTTAACTTTAAACTAAAAATTAATTAACCAATTCTTCTTGTCTTGAAGAAATTACAGAGTCAGGAAACTTTAGTTGTTAAACTTCGAACTTTGATATGTGTTGTGGAAATGTGTAATCTGCCATTTTAAGTAACAAGTGCCAGCTACCGAGCAGAGATACGAATATATTCAAAAAAGAGCTAGAACTGCTACTTAAGCAAAAACAATTTTCAAATAATAAATTTAGAGAATTTGGAACTCTGTTTCTGTTTTTAAAGACAAACGGATATGTAGTAATAAACCATATAATACTTATTTCCATTCAATTTACTTTAATTTTTAAACAAAACATTGAGTGAGAATCGGTGTGACAGAATATTATTAGATAGAACTACGTTTTTCCAAGACTTAAAATACTAGGGTTGTGTGAAAATTAAACCAAAAACGAGGCTGGAATGCGACCTACACTGATAACTTCCCATCCCGTCTGTCGATTTGTATTGCTTAAAAGTTTGTAGGTTTTCGTGTTTCATTTAAAAAAGTTTTCAGTTAAATTATTCTAAAAAAATTTAAAATAACCAACAATATCTTGAATGTGACGTTTCAAAATGATTGCGTTTTTTGCTAACTAGATTTTTAGTCCTTAACCAATTTTTACCAATTTTAGTAGCATTTCTTAAAAATGTTTATCTATATATATAAAAATCAATGCCACTTTTCGTTGTAATGTTATAACTCAACAATGCCTTTACCGATTTGGATAATTTTGGTCTTGAATTATTCGTGGAAGTCCAGAGAAGGTTTGTACGTAGAGAAAATTTGGAAAAAAAATCTTGAAAAGGTGTTAAATCAACATCTTTCTATACTCCCATATACAAACAATTTGTACTAATACTTAAAAGCCAATTTGAGCCTTTGGCAAAACAATAGAAGATAAAAAAGTGACGTTAGTTCTGTCAAACAAATTTAATGTCATCATATGTCATTTCATTTTATCAGCGATAATTATTGCTTTGTTCTGTTTATATTTTCCAAAATATTGCTGAGTTATTGCTTTGTGTTTATATTTTCCAAAATTTTGTTGAGTGAAGGTAAAATGCCAGGAGCAAGACGACCAAACATAGGCCGGCGAACGCGTAATGCAAATCAAGTGGCATTATTAAGACGATCTCAGACTACAGATGAACGCGCACAAGCTAATTCATCGCAGCGTGAACGTACTCCACAGAATAGATCTGTTGACTCTGTACCTGTACTTGGTCTTGCACAGGGAACACGAATACATCGTGCTGTTTTGGATGAAATGCTGCGTGTTGCTTTTAATTACAATAGTCAGATTGATTATAGTATGTACGGATACATTGGAATGATGGACGCAATATGTCCACATTGTGATGCGGCTAACTTTCAAGGTGAAAGCCCGGCATGTGTTGTGCTAATGTGCTAATGTGAGATTGCCAACATTAGAAACTCCACCCATTGTATTTATTTATTTTTGGGACATCTCAAACGTCGAAGCAGTTTTTGAGTAATATTCAACAATACAATTCGGCTTTTCTAATGACTTCTTTTGGTGCTACTAAAATTATTAGAGATTCCAAATTCAACAAAAACATGTATATGACACAATCATGCAATCCGTTTCCAATTACGCAGGTGGATTATATTTCTTGGGTGCACCTGTTGATACAGGCAAAACTTTCGTTGTACCATTGATTTTAGCGACTATTCGATCGGAACAGAAAATTGCATTGGCACTTGCATCTTCGGGAATTGCTGCTACATTATTAGAAGATGGTCGGAGCGCACACTCTGCATTAAAATTGTCATTGCATGTACAGGTGATCGAAACTCCAATTTGCAATATTTCGGGAAATTCTGCTTTGGCAAAAGTTCTGCGATTAACGTCAATTATTTTATGGGATGAGTGCACGATGGCGAATAAAAAATCAGTAGAAGCATTCAATCGAACAATGCAAGATTTACGCAGTAATCAACAGCTTTTTGGTGGTGCTCTGATTTAGCTGTCAGGGGACTTTCATCAAACATTGCCTGTCATTCCTCGATCAATTCCTCCTGATGAAATAAACGCCTGTTTGAAGTAATCAGTTCTTTGGGACATGTAAGAAAATTGATACTGAACATTAATATGCGTATACACCTACATAATGATGAACTGCCAAGAGTTTACAAAACAATTGTTAGAAATTGGTGATGGCAAAATACCAATCGACAGAACCAACGGATTGATCACTTTACTTAACAATTTTTGTACAATTGCGCAATCTATTGATGAGTTGATTGAATGTGTTTTTCCGAATATTCTTCAGAATTACAGAAATCATTATTGGTTGAGAGAACGCGCCATTTTTGCACCGAAGAACATTCATATCAATGCCATTAATTTTCAAATTCAAGCGAAACTGCCAGGTGTAGTCAAGACATATAAATCAATTGACAGTGCTATGAATCAAGATGAGGCATCAACAAGGCCCAAGGAATCATGTTTTTCACATGGCCAACTTTATGTTGCCTGTTCCAGAGTCGGTACCCCCACCTGTTTATTTATTCATGCACAAAATGGAAAAACAAAAAATATTGTTTATCCAACTGTTTTAGACTAACCCACCATAGTAAGAGTACCCAATTCTTTTTTATTTTTTACTCTTTGCTGATAAATATAATATAAACAATATATCATTTGGACTTTTAAATAGCTAGCAATTTAAAATGTTTTTTTGTTTGAATAAATGAACTTAATAATAATTTTTTTTTATAACTATGCCTTATACGTAGCGAAGCACGTACCGGGCCGCTAGTTTCTTATATAAACAAATACAAATTGGATGAATGAAATTAATTTGAAGTCAATATCTTCTATTGTTCACGAGATATTGAGAACCGAGCATCAATTTTTACCAAATATAAGTACTATTTTTTGTAGATTTCATTTTTTCATGGAAAAAACGGACTATTGGATTCTTATACAAAAATTACTGAATGTCAAAAACAATATTTTCTGCGAGATTAAATTAGTTTGAAGCCAATGAAGTAATGTTTTATTTTTTGGACAAAAACTTTCATTTCGATTTTTCTCAAACCTTTACTAAGTGTATGTTGAAGCCCATATCTCAAATTTTTTAAAAGTTATTTGAGTCGAAAATCAATTTTTACGAATTTTTAGAAAATTTTATTTAGGTTTTTATTTTTTTGTAAAAAAATGTCAATTTTTCAATTTTTCTCAAAATGCTGACTGCAATATTAAAAAAAAACAAAATTAGTTTTCAGTTTTGAAAAGTTTTTTTTTTTAGGTTTTTATTTTTTGTAAAATAAACTGTCAAATTCGATTTTTCTCAAAATTTTACCGAATGTTGAAAACAATATTTCTTATAAGATAAAATAAATTGGGAGCCATAATCTCAAGTTTTTGACGAAAAAAACGTCGCGAACGTACGGACGTACGAACGTATGTACGTACACACACACACAGACATCTTTCTAGAAATCTTTTATTTCGACTCTAGGGGCCTTGAATCGTCGAAAAATGTCAAATTTTTGTAATTTGACAAATCGGACCCATTACAATGACTTCCTATGGGAAGTTAAAAATGTTAGCGAACCGTTTCAATCTCTGATATCGCTTCCGATATGGTTTATGGAGTAATTAGTGCTTGTACCAAATTTTGTTTTTTTTTATGTGTAAATTTAAACATTTTTTAGAAAAAGTATTTTTACTCAAAGAAGTGCCAATAAAACTATTTAAATTAAAAAGGCACATTTCAGATCGTCTTTCCCAAAGGACTATTGATAACAATTTAAGTTTAGTCCAATTCTTAGCAAGTTATGTGATTGCTTATTTATACTGACAAAGATGAAGAGTTTGTTTGTTTGCTTGTTTAATTGTTTGATTGTTTAATTGTTTGTTTGTTTTAATGTGCTAATCTCAGGAACAACTGGTCTGATTTGAAAAATTATTTCCTTGTTACATAGTACATTTATTGAGGAGACTATAGTCTATATACCTATAGCACCAATAAAGTATGTAGAAAAACAAATTTTTGAGAGCAAATAATAATGTATGACAGAATTGTGCCTCTTTTAAAAAATTTCTGGGACAGCGTATAGTATATCTATCTTTTAAAGTTGGTTCACTATAACCTTTTTTATGCTTATCAATATTGTTCTAAAATAAAGCCTGTGAGTAACGCCACAGGGTGCTGCTAGTTAAAACTAAAATTGCTTGAAGGAAGTGATCAATATCAAATACAATGAATATAAATATCAAAACAAGTTTTAACTTTTAATTAGATCTACGAGTATGCTGAAAATATTGATATCCTTAAAAAAAAGCAACTTAACTTCACAAAAACACTGTCACTGAGGTGTTTGAAACTACATATTATGTACTATAAATAGAGGTGAGCAAAAATCATACTGTTTACAACATTTTACATTCATATACATCAATGTCCAAAGTAGGATTTGAAACAAATAAGTTTGAAACTTTACATTTTTCTAAGTTCTAATGAAAATAAAATGGACATAAGGTAAGACCTTTCACCAACTCAACTTCCTTTCCACCTCTTCTTGCTCATATACTGTTTTTATATTGAAAAGATTCTAGCGCAGTCTTTTCAAACTTTGCCATTTTCTCATAAACACTAAAAAGAGTCTATAGGAATCTTTGACTAAGTATTATCATACAACACACAACCAAAAACCTATCAATGTAAAGGTAATTTTTCCTTGAAACTTCATGTATGTGTGTATCATTTGATGACTATACCTACATATGTATGTATATGCACAAAGGTTCACTAATGGTGACTAAGAATTTATTGAAAACTATTTTTCAAACGGAAAGAAAAGTATCTATAGGGAATACACGAGTAGTATGTGGAAAATTGCGTGCAATTATGCTAACAAAGTTACCGCATCATCCTCAACAACAACAAAGGTTACGAGCGATATGATTGTAGGAGGTGGAGATTGTTTTTCTTTTTTTTTTTGTAAGAACGAAAAGGAAAAAAGAAGATGAATGTTCTGTGTTTGAACAAAATAAAAATGAATGAAATAAATGTGTATCTTGGGAATTCTTTCTATTTTTTTCTTTGTAAATATATAACTGCTGAAACTGATGATATGCGTATTTCTTCAATTTAACAACAAATATCTGTCTGATATATTTATGCGAATATGTTTATACACATAAATATGCTTATTGCATCAAATAAAATAATATTCTGTCTAATTGAATACATTGCTAATTAAGTTAAATCCCAACAGATAGGACCGCGGGGCTTAGGTATTATTAATCATAACACCAAGGTAACAGTGGGATGAGAGAAAAGTTGGAGTTGTCTATACAAAATATATTATGTATTTGCAAAATGTCCATATACTCACATAAAGCTATATATTATTTATCTATATATAATATCAATGGCATATAGTTTTGCAATATGGGCTGAATATTTTCTATACGTATAGGTAGGCCTAGGTAGCCCACCACCTACCACCCTATGCGCACTCATTAATTCTCATTTGTTCCATTTCATTAATTGATGACAACTCATGGCTTGGAATAAATTGGGTCAGGGATAGATAATAATAATGATGAGATATAAAATATAAAATATTTGTTGCTTTTTTTGTATTTTGTTTTTTAAATAAATAAATAATTGATTGAATTATTGAAATATCAAGGGCTTATGAAAATAGTTTCTGCATACAAGTTATTCAACACCAACATACGTATCGTACATACCTACATACATATATAATTTATGTCGAAATTATTAAATAAATTCCTTATCAAATTTTTTAAAAAAATTTGATTTTAAAAATATTTTTACATAAATGGTCTTATGCCTTTAGAAACATTTTTCTGTCAGTTTATCCCAGAGGGGTTCTATAGTTAAATATTGGTATTTTATCTTGTTTTATTTTATTTATGTGATTATATAGAATTTTATTTATAATTTTATCGTTTTTAATTTAATTTTATTTTATTTCGCTGTTTTGCATTTTATACATCAATAGTTTGATGACTTTTGTTTTAAGTTTTTGCATTTTTAAAAACATGAAAAAGGAGATGAAAAAATTGAATGTATTGTTTGTTTTTGAAATACATGAACTATTTTAAACGACTCTAATGGGAAATTAGTATTTAACTTGTTGGTTGTATTGTAAAGGGTGATTTTTTTGAGGTTAGGATTTTCATGCATTAGTATTTGACAGATCACGCGGGATTTCAGACATGGTGTCAAAGAGAAAGATGCTCAGTATGCTTTGACATTTCATCATGAATAGACTTACTAACGAGCAACGCTTGCAAATCATTGAATTTTATTACCAAAATCAGTGTTCGGTTCGAAATGTGTTTCGCGCTTTTTTATCGACAAATTTTGTTCAGCGATGAGGCTCATTTCTGGTTGAATGGCTACGTAAATAAGCAAAATTGCCGCATTTGGAGTGAAGAGCAACCAGAAGCCGTTCAAGAACTGCCCATGCATCCCGAAAAATGCACTGTTTGGTGTGGTTTGTACGCTGGAGGGAAAACTTTGGAGAACAATTCATCTCAAGGAATGGACCGGTAAGTTGGCCACCAAGATCATGCGATTTGACGCCTTTAGACTATTTTTTGTGGGGCTACGTCAAGTCTAAAGTCTACACAAATAAGCCAGCAACTATTCCAGCTTTGGAAGACAACATTTCCGAAGAAATTCGGGCTATTCCGGCCGAAATGCTCGAAAAAGTTACCCAAAATTGGACTTTCCGAATGGACCACCTAAGACGCAGCCGCGGTCAACATTTAAATGAAATTATCTTCAAAAAGTAAATGTGATGGACCAATCTAACGTTTCAAATAAAGAATCGATGAGATTTTGCAAATTTTATGCGTTTTTTTTTTAAAAAAAGTTCTCAAGCTCTTAAAAAATCACCCGATATAAAAAAGGCATCCCATCAAGATTAATACATTTTACTTATTTTTAGCTTGGAAACTTGACATTTTTGAGAAATATCAAATAAAAACAGAAGAAAATTAGGTTTTTGAGTTTTATATTCGAAAAGGAAAAAATGTACCAGTTGTTTGTAAGTTTAAAAAAAAAATATTTTTTAAGCTACATTACTACATTTTTATTTTTAATAAAATTACCAAAAATTTCAATAGATTTGTCCATTGGAATCAAAAATTCTTTTTACTATTTTGTTATAAGATATTTTTTTTTTGTTAAATGGGTGAACACATTTATTTTCAATGACTGGGTTGTTAAGCATTCCGCATTCGAATAGTACGGCGAAAGAACGAATATCTGTACTTAACATTCTGTCATGCTGTTAAGTACAGATAGGAGTATTACAGTTTAATTGCTTGAGCTGATGTTATTTTTATAGAAAACTAGCTTTTTACCCGCGGCTTCGCCCGCAGTGGAGAAATTAAATAAGTATGAGAGATAAATGGTAAGGGTAAGTATTAATTTAAGATATTTTTATAGACAATGTTATAAGTTTTCCCGTCGGTGCAAATATGTGTAAATTCCGGGCATTAGATACACGTGAACAGGCTACATAAAGTTGACCATGAGAGAAGCGTGGGTTTTCTAAATGCACTCCTGCTACCTGTAATGTTTGTCCTTGTGCCTTGTTCATAGTAACAGCAAAGCTAAGCTTGACGGGAAACTGAACCCTTTTAAATTGGAATGGAAGGTCAGTGGGAATAATTGGTATCCGAGGTATTATAACACTATTTCCATTATCGACACCTGTTAAAATAGTAGCACCAAGTATGTTCTGTCCCAATTTTGTTATCCGAAGCTTTGTTCCATTACATAGCCGAGGAGCATCTAGATTTTGCATAAGCATTACTGGTACATTTAGTTTCAATTGAAGTTTATGTGACGATACACCCGATAGTTCAAGTGAATTTAAAAACTCCACAGGATATGAAGTACTTAGTTCCGTATCCATAATTGTATCCATTGACAAATATTCCTTCATTTCTCCTTGAACCTCGTTTAAAATGTCAGTGTTGATCCTATTTACAATTTCATTTCTTGGTGCTAATATTGCTCTTGCACACAACCACTGATCACTACACAAATTTTGTTGCAATTCCGGAAAAACATTAGCAATGAGATCCACATGACGATATTTTGACAAACAATTTTGGCATTTTTTCAAATAAAAGCAGAGTAAGAATTAACATCAGCGAGTAAGATCTAAAATAATAAAGTAACAGCTAACCACAAAAATTACGGATAACCTCAAAAATGTGAATAGTATTATACTGCATGTAACGACAGAAGAAAATAACAATAAATATAGAAAAATTAGAAACAGTTGAAACTATATTCAATTGAATTATGTATATATTGTCGTCACCGTCGTCGGTAATACAGTGAGTTGGTATTACAGTATTCAGGGTTGAAACTTCATTACTATGATGCTAGATGATGCTAGATGGCGTTGAAGTAGCTAAATTTGACGTTATTTTGACAAACAATTTTCTTATTTTTCGTAAATTTTTTTATTTTTTTTTAATAAAAAGTATCCTATGTTACTTCTAATACCTTCAAGAGTGTATGTGCAAAGTTTCATGATGATCGGCTAAGTAGTTTTTGCGTGAAAGCGTAACAAACAAACTTACATTCGCATTTATAATATTATTAATAATTAATATTAATATTAATAATTAATAATATTAAAATATTATTATATATTATATTATATTAATATTAATTATTAATTATTAATTATAGTTAGTATAGTATAATATAGTATAGTATAGTATGATATAATTATATTTCGAATTCCAACGTGGCGCCATCTATGAGAAGTTCACGATAGATGGTCCGACATTTTCTGTAAAAAATCGAATTTAAGGCGCCATCTGTTCGAGACTTATGAAACTTACGATTAATAACAAACATCAACAGTGACAATCAGTTTATTGTGAATTATAAATTACTGTCGGATCCAATGTAAAACATTCCAAAATCAACAACTACTAATAAATTAAAAATTAATTAAAAAAACATTGTCCAGCGGACAAAATTGTGAATCTAAACCATTTTCAGATCCCCTTGAACACACACAAAAAATTTCATCAAAATCGGTCCAGTCGTTTAAGAGAAGTTCAGTGACATACACACTCACAGAAGAATTATATATATTAAGATAATCTTTTAAATACCTTTAAAAAAGTTTAAAACAAGAAACTTGACGACGGTGTTTAAGAGACGTAAAAGATTCAACGATGATATTATCATCACATCACCTATAAGTTAGAATTCTCTACGTTCAATACTGTTTAAGAGATTTAAGTAAGTTGCAACAGAAGCAACAGCTTGGACATGGGATTTATACTCAAGCTTTTGACGTATAAAAGTCTTGTAAAAATAACAAACAAGTGGTGGTTGAAGATACACGTTTCGGAAATTTCGAGGTTGTCAGTCTCCTTGATGCAAGTAGTGCTTAATTATGTTTTAACGAAGGTAATTCTAAGTCCGAATTAAATGAGCTTTTCATACATTGCTGTCGACGGTCTAAAACTACTATTTTCAATGAAACAGGTAAGTGTGTAAGATGGTTCAGACATTAGACTATTAATACAAAAGAAAAAGAGTATTGGCATTTTTCAGAATTAAATCCATCTAATACTACTTTATTGAACTGTCCGCAGTGTGATTTCTATTCCAATGAAGGTGGGATTAATCAAAACCGAATGCACGCATTTTCGATAAGGGAGTACTCAAATGCTTTTGAAATATCAAGTGCAATAATCTTACTCTCCCCAAAACGATGTAAAATTGGTTCCACTGTTTAGTGAGATAAACCAACAGATCATCAGTGGATGTATTGCTACAAAAACGTAGTGCTGGTCATTAAGATGCATTCTGGCTTTGAGAAATTTGATGAGCTGATAGTTAGTCAGTGTTTCCATGACTTTTGAAAGAAGGGATGTAAATGCGATCGGTCGGTAATTTGAGGAAAATTGTTCCGAAGTTCCTTACTTTTTAAAAAAAGACACTATATAGGCCAAATGGCCACCATTTTTCTTTTTTGAAATTTTGACGACCTAAAAGTGATTTAATTTTTCGAACTGTGAAGGCAAAATATTTTTAAATTCGTCGTTGAAGCGTGAGTTGTTGCATGTTTAGAAAATTAAAAGTTTTTACTTGTCAAATGTCAAAAAATGACAGCTTCGAAACTTACAATTACTTAAATAGCTGAAAATTGTTGAGATTCCTCAATTTTTTAAAAATGAAATATTATTAACATAATATGGGTACATTGTACATTCATGACGTGGCTTGTGCATAATAATGATGGTAGGTAAATACACGTGCATTGTTAACATTTTCCCATCACCCAGAAAAATGGTCCTTCAATTTTAGTTTTTTTTTTCAAAAATATTTCTTATCCTTTTTGTACTTATGTACATTATAACAAGCAAGCAAACAAAATTGGAATTTGAAATGTGCCCTTCTTTATTTTTCCTTCTTACAAAACCTCCCATCTACTTATACACAAAAAGACAAACATACATTATAACCAACCCACTTACTTTGTTTAAAATCAATAAATCAAAAATTGTAGAAAGAGGCATCACAGTATAAAAGACAACAACAATAACAAAGTACAACAAAAAAGGAACAATATTTTTGAGTGGATATGTACAGCTTTGAATATTGCATTTATGTCTATACATATGTATTCTCGTCTTTTCTATCTATCTCTTATATATATAAACAATACATAGGTACCATTGTAGCTTACTGCTGCCGGAAATGGCTTTGTTAGAAATTATTAAGGGAAGCTTATTTTCCAAAAACCAACCAAACAAAAGGAAAATACTGAAGAAAAGGGAACAATGAAGAGCTTGAATTGTTTGCGAGCACGTTCTAATAAAGTCTATGCTTCTAAATTTTAAAATTGTATTTGGTTGGACTTAAGCAGATTATAAATCCAAAAAAAATCGGGTGAATGGTTTTGGATTTTTCACTGTTTAAAGTCGTTAGGAACATTCTGTCAATATAGCTCAATTGCTCTTACGAGTATTTATTAGAACTTTTCCCCCAAAATAAATTAAAGATGCGTAAGTAAAAACAAAACAGGTATTTTTTTAAAGCAGATAAAATTCAAGTCTCATTTTTTCAATAGTGAGTCGAATATTGTTTTCAAGACCAAAGTGCTCTTTAGGTTGGGAAGATGCATTGTGATTCGACAAAGTAGGATGCTTCAAATACAAGTTTCTTTTCAAAAATCAGTAACAAAAAAGTCGGTTTACATAGCTCTGTAATGCGCATCGTTGACAAAAACGTTGTCTTTTGCCTTATTTTTATTAAAAATGGTCCAATCATGATTCCACTTTATATTCTTAACTCTCACTTTCTGTGGATGCATAGTCTTTTTGATAATAAACTGCGAGGTTTTCAAGCCCTAGATTTGTGTTTGTTAACTAGTTAACTAGCTACCAAGATTGAAAATGCACTAGAGACCCAAACAGCGAATTGATAACAAAGCAGATGGTCTCACCTCGAAGTTAAATAGATTTATCTTTATGCTCTAGACTACAGCAGTCACGTTTTTTAGAAACGTTTGCTTCATTTCGCTCAAAACCAATTTTTAAAAAAGCACGGTTATAAGGTGTTAAAAAATAAGTTTTTAAATTTGTCCAACATTATCCAAGCTTATTTCTTTGAATGAAATAACTTTTGATTTATAATGAAACCACTAAATGGCCCACCCTGTATTGTGTATGAACAGAAAGACATACACTACACATACCTAAAAATAACTGAAATTGAATGAATGACTTCTTCAGGGTTGAGAGTTAAAGCAATTACCGATACTATCAATCCAAGAGCATAACCTTAACTTCATCGCATGTGTAAATTTTGACTAAAATCTTAAAAAAATAAAATCTGCTTAGACCATTGTTAGAAAAGAAGAATATATAGATATAAGCCCATAAACTAATAAATTGGATCACTCCTACCAATTTTACCCAATGTCTATTCGTTTGAATTTTAGCAAAATATTTCTATCCTGTCCTTTAATTTTTCAGTTTCTAAATCGAAATTTTTTTTTCTCACACCTCATATATGCAATTATGGTAAAACCTAATCTTTCCACACAGAGATTCACATCTCCTGTATGGAGCCGACGACGATGTTATAGTATACATTCCTATATCACCTATATACTCGTACAATTTCTGTATTTGGTTGGTCTTATGACATACACTCATACACTTTCAACCTCACATATCGTCGAACTGTGTCATCATTTCCATTGAAATTGCATTGAAATCCTGCATTCAGATGAGGACCGCTTATGGCCTATTTGTAACATGGGATTTTGTGTTACCTCATAGCTCACCTCATTTTGTGATATCAATGTCCCACACAGAGTTCCGTCCGGAGTTCCTTTATTCTTTGGGTGAATACCTTTCCAGGATGTTGGAAATACCATCGCATATATAACATCAACGACCAACGACCGACGACAACGAACGATGAGAATATCTGTATAGAGCGCCCTCTGTTTTTGAGTGATAAATTAACCGAACACCTACCTACATCTGGTGGATTATGGATAAATAATTGACTTTGTATTGTGTCTTCTGCCATTGTCTCTGGACCAGAAACCAGAATTCTGGAGTCTTCCTGGTATCTACTTATATAGTATGTAGTCCTTCCACCTTGGCCTATCCTTCTATTCTGAAATTCTCTGATGCTCAACTCATTCTAAAATGTCCTTATTCTTCTTCTTCTTATTCTACGATTTTCTGAGCGAAAAGTTAAACAAAAAGAACACACAGTGCACTCACTCCATCTCCATCTCCATCTCAATCTCTGCATGAGGACATCTAGTCCAGTGCCGGTACCTACATATGCCGATGCCAGTCCTTATCGTTGAACAAGAACGTCTATAATTCTATATCGACGAGGACGAAAACGAAAACGAAAACGAGGACTAGGACGAGGTATGAGTTGAGTATTGGACGTGCCTAAGTGGACAAAATGGAAGGAACACGGTTATTTCGTAGAAATTTATTGTCATGTCATATCAATACCAGAACCAGCATATCAGGTGTTAGCTTGATGGTAGGTACAAAAAAAGAAATAAGGACGAAGACTAAAATCGATGAACAGTGCATAGAGGCAGTAAAAAAGATATAGAGAGCTAGAGACGTTTGGGCAAACTTGTTATATGTTTTTAAATGTGACCTTATTTCTTTGTCCTCATAAAAATTCCATACCTCCTATACCTCAAGACATAGAAATAGACATACGTTTACTTTGCGTTCTTCTTTAATGCCTTAGGTATCCTTTTTGTGTATCTCTTTTGTTCAACCAATTGAGAGAAATGAAGGTACCTCTGGGTGTTGGTGCTGGTGCTGGGTGCTGATGCTGATGCTGATGCTGATGCTGATGCCGATGCTGGAACTCGTACTGGGTCTTGGTATTTTTCAGAATAATTTGCTTCTCTTCTTCGACTTCTCGTCCACGTCTCGACCTTACCCAAATAAACTGTGTCAGCCTAAAAGTGTGTTTAAAGATTTGCAAGTTAGCTTTTTTTCCTTCAGCTTTTAGATAGGTACTTTTTATTTTTATTATTTTCTTATGTTCTTTATCCTTTTATCAGACCAAAACCTTTTTCTACTTCGTCTTCTTCTTCTTCTCCTTCTTCTTTTTCTTCTTCTTCTTCTTCTTGCAATTGGTTGAAAAATCCTATTCTCATCACAAGAAAAAAAAAAAAAAAAACAAAAACACTCTCACAAAGAAGATGGTTTAATTTTGAAATGATGGACCTAGAAAGTGGCAGGTAAGACATACCTTTTGAGAAGCTAGCAAAGGAGGGAGGGAATATGGAGCAGTTTGCTCGTTGAAGTGTGCATAGAGGCATTTGGAATGTAATTGAAAGCTTATGTTGTATATTTGAAGTGTGCCATCTATCATCATACCATAGACCCTAACATCTCCATCTCCATCTCAAAACCTATATCCTTTGGTATTGCTGAAGAATAATATTATGTACGACTCTAACGGTACCATCATCATTATAGCTAATGTTGACCTGAAAAAGCAATTCTAACGGAAGGTATATGTTGGTTGTTGGTTGTGGGCGCTTAATCGGATGCGGGAGAAAATTGAAATCTACTTGAAAAAGACGTTCTCGATTTGGTATATTCGGTTTGGTTAGGTTTGGTTTGGGAGATATGGTTTGCTTTGGTTATTCTTAGTATGATGATGGTTTCTTTGGTCTTGACCACAAAGAGGGAAATGGATTCCACTTTAGAAAAGAGTTTAAAATTATTTTGTGTCAAGTCATAGAGCTTTACAGAAGAGAGGTAATGTACATAGGTATTTAGAATTTCATCATAAATCGAATTGAGTATTGGTTGGTTGGTTGGTATATAATGAATGTGGTTGTCTTATAGTTTGTATGATTTGTTGTACACTGATTGTGGTTTATTAACCACACAAAGTTGTAGAAGGATTTTGAAGAAGTAGATAGTT
This sequence comes from Eupeodes latifasciatus, assembly GCA_920104205.1. Classification (NCBI taxonomy): domain Eukaryota; kingdom Metazoa; phylum Arthropoda; class Insecta; order Diptera; family Syrphidae; genus Eupeodes; species Eupeodes latifasciatus. Next base: position 35,895,827 of record OV049925.1, on the reverse strand, counting down.
AAGTAGGTAATCGCATTAGTGTTTGTATATGTAATATAGTTTTAATTAAATCCTTGAACTTGTCTATGAGGATTTTATCACCAATGTAATCGAAAGAATTATTAAGTGAATTTATAAAGCTTAATACATAAATATATCAACAAGTTTTAATCTGCTTCAAGGACTATTTGTATATATGTATATTTTGCTTTGAAATTGAAGGTCAAGTTAATCCTTTATATCTTCCCTTATGTATGTAGAGTTTTTCAATGAGAGACTTCATTTTAGTATTGAAGTGAATATTTTTAAGAGATATTAATGGACGTTTATTTCATTTTAAACAAGAAGATATGCCATTAACAATAAAAACGATATCAGCTAATTGGTTACCACTGCACAGAAGTAGTATCATTTCTTTTCATGAAATTTGTTATGACTTGCAGCTATATGTATTTAATAACTTCACGATCTTCATCTATAAGGTCTTGAATCAATTGTGGAGCATTGGAATACACCTTATCTTTCACGTGGCTCTGAAGAAAAAAGTCTTAAGGCATATCTCGATGATTGCCTCATCGTAAAATAACACGGCTAGAAAACTTTTCTCCTTCTGCTCATACAATCTTTTTTCATGGATCGGTAGCAAAATCTATGTAACGTAAAAATTGAACCAAACAGTGACAAGTTTAGGGTGAAAGGACCTTTCAACAACCATTCTTAGATTTTTCTTCTTATTAACATAGCCTCTGAGGTGAAAATGGGACTCACCACTGAAGATGATTTTTTGATAAGCATCCTTTTAATAAATATTAAAGATCAAAGATGAAACGATGAAACGATGCTAGTATTTGGCTGGGTTGAATTTTCATGTTATTTAAACTAAAAAGGTCTTAAGAACTAAGATGTTATGCAAAAAACACGATGAAAAGTAGCTTTGGGAATACCTATATTTCAAAAATTGTTGAGGAATAAGCAGACCTGGGCTGGTTTTTCTCGACATCTTTGGCCCAGAGCAGAAAAATTCTCATTTGATCTTGATTGACGAAATCCGTTTCAATTCTTTATATCACTAACTTATATCAACAGATTAAATCCTTCAACAAGTTTCACGATGACCCAAAAATGTTTTAGTTTTCGGAACTGTGACTACAAAATGTCCACCACTTTTGTAGCGAGTTTAAACAATTTGGATGCGATATTGAAGAGTGCAAAAATACATTTTTAGTTAGTTTTAAGCTTGTTTAATGTAAAAGATGACAGCGTCAAAAGTGACAGCTGCCCAAAGAGCAGGTTGTTTAAAATGAAACTTGGTGCTAGAAAAACCTTTATTTTATTTTTTTCTGAAAACCAATGTGAACTGAAAGTTTTTCTTAAGTCTTTTCATCATTTTTTAATGGTCTAACTATAATATTTTAAAAAAGCCGGTAGCAAAACTACTTGAACGTTCATTAAAAAGACCTGATTAAAGCCCATATTTTATTTTAAGCTTCTTCGAAAGTTTAAAAAAAAATTATAAAGTGAGATCTAAAAATCTGTATCCACTTCTTTTGTAATATATTCCTATTTTTTTTTTAAATATGTCAAATGAAACTAAAAATGGGCTTCCAAAAACTTATTTTAATTAATTATTCAATTATTGTCTTAATTAGGAAGGAAAAATTGTATGTTATATTCTTTCGAAATTGTAATTAAGTAACAATTACTTATAAAAAGCAGAATTTTAAAAGACTTTCGGAAAAGTTTTGAATTTAGCAATGCTTTAAAAAGAACTTTATCAAAGCGGAAGATAATGGTTGATAATGATTTCAGTGAAAACATCTGAACACAAATAACTATTTATGTGAATAAAATGCTAGAATGTAAAATTGAAATGATATTATTTACAAATGTTAAAAACATCAGATTCAACGATATTATTATAAATTTTTAGAACTCGTGTGTGGCAAATTCTTTGAACTATATTTTTTGTGGTGTTACATAATTTTACTGAAAATAATAATAATATAACATGAAAAACAAATAATACCATTTAGGTAAGATTTTTTGATGGAGGTCGGATATAAAGGTTGGTTTTAAAGCCTGTGTACGAACCACGTCGTTATGATATGAAGTTGAAAAAAAAATAAATGTCGATACATAAAAACGAAGATAAACAAAAAATTTTAGTACAAAAACCTATACAACCATCAATTTGACATTTATATACCCTACCCATTTTTGACTAGGTATGCATGTTGTATTAATGGAGACTGAGGACGACCTCAACATGATCCTTTTGAGTGAGGACGAACTCTTGGGTTCATCCTCAGACTCAGAGGATCAGAACAAAACTGTGGTGGAGGTTGATCTGCCTAATTGTAGCCAAAATGCTGCAGTTAGTACAGATTAATCTCCAGCACTCCGTAAAGGCCTCGGCCTCACTTCTTCTCCGGCTGGCGAGAAACGGGGAAGACATTGTCCTGATCCAAGAGCCATGGATTGTGAGATCCGTTGTTCGTGGACTCAGGACTCCTGGATACTACACACTGTGTGTGACAGATAGAGGTGAACCTAGATCTTGCATACTAGTGAAACGTAGCATTAATGTATTCTTACTCCATCATTTCAGTGACAAAGATACCACCGTAGCTAGGCTGGAAACAACCAAGGGAAGTTTCTGGATAGTGTCGGCGTATCTTGGCCATGACCACCTTGGCCCTCTCCCTGGAAAAACCCTGGAGAAGATCGTCGCTGAAGCAGAAAGGCAAAGGATCCGCCTAATTATTGGGAGCGATGTCAACGCTCATCATACGGTATGGGGAAGTACCAATATCAATGACAGAGGTGAGTCTCTTTTTGATTATATTCTTGGTACTAACCTCTTAGTAAGTAATGTTGGGAATGAGCCAACCTTCATAACTAAAACTCGACAAGAAGTCCTAGACATAACTCTTGTCTCAGATACTATACACCATATGATCTTGGACTGGAAAGTATCCAAAGAACACTCGTTCTCTGATCATAGATATATCCAGTTCAATATCAATGTGGATGATAACCCGAGTCCATTGACTTTTCGAAATTATCGGAAAACTGATTGGGCCTCATACAGGAACTCATTACAGAGTTTACTAAAACCTGGACTATCTTGTCCTTCCTCTAACGCTAATGAACTTGACAATAAAGTCAATGACCTTACCTCAGCTATGAACAGATCGCTAGAAATTGCTTGTCCACTTATACACATAAGAGGAAAGAGGAAACCACAATGGTGGGCCTCAGAGCTTGACTCGCTAAGGAAAGAATGCAGGAAACTGTTTAACCGAGCCAAAGCCGCAAGACTAGCCTCTCACTGGAATTCTTACAAAGAATCCCTAAGAATTTACAAGAAGGCACTAAGGAAATCTAAACGATCTTCTTGGCGATCCTTCTGTGGCACGATAGAAGAAACTTCTGAAGCCTCTAGGTTACGGAAAATTCTTTCAACTAATCCAGCGATGCCAAGCTGCTTGAAAAATGCAGACGGCTCCTGGACAAATTCAAGTAATGAATCGCTGAACTTACTACTGGATACTCATTTTCCTGGAAGTTCTCTTACCGAGACTTGCAACGGTTATATACGTTCAAGTCCCAATACTACATATCCACAAGGTCTGATTACAAGGGACAAGCTACAATGGGCTCTCAACAGCTTCAAACCATTTAAATCTGCAGGACCAGATGGAATAACACCAGCCGAGCTACAGAATACTTCTGACATAATTGCACCAATCCTTTAGGCAATTTTTACCAGCTGTCTTTAGCTGGTCCATGTTCCCTCGGCATGGCGAGAAGTTAAAGTTGTTTTTATACCCAAGGCAGGTAAATGCTCGCAAGTCAACGCTAAAGATCTACGACCAATAAGTCTATCATCATTCCTTCTTAAGACCTTGGAAAGATTGATTGATATCCATTTAAGGGCAAGTATTGATACAAGACTTCTGTCTTCGTCTCAACACGCCTACTGTAAAGGTAAATCGGTGGAAACAGCGCTACATACCTTAGTACGCACCGTCGAATATTCCCTCCATCATAAAGAGTTCACTATGGTTGCTTTCCTTGACATCGAAGGTGCCTTTAACAACGTGGACACATCTGCAATCACATCTGTACTAACATCTCTTAATGTAGAGAGTTCGATTCGGGAGTTAATTCATTTAATGCTTACTAGCAGAATACTTAACTCAAAACTGGGCAACTCTTCTGGCAGACGATTCGTTAGTAGAGGGACACCGCAAGGTGGTGTTCTATCCCCTCTCCTCTGGAACCTAGTGGTAAATGAAATCCTAACTGGTCTGGATGCGGAGGGTTTCAGAGTGATAGCCTATGCGGACGACGTTGCTATAGCAGTTTCAGGAAAGCATCTTAACACGTTAAAAGAACTCTTACAAAATGCCTTAGATAGACTAATACTTTGGGCTGATCGGTGTGGACTGGGTGTTAACCCACACAAAACCGATTTGGTCTTATTTTCGAGGAGATACAAAATTCCATTTGTCAACCCTCCTCATATTAAAGGAATTCAATTAAAATTCTCAGACGAGGCTAAATACCTGGGTCTTGTCTTAGATAAAAAACTAAATTGGAAACGCAACGTAGAGGAAAGAGTCAAAAAAGCTACTGTAGCTCTCTTTTCTTGCAAAAAAGCCATCGGTAATAAATGGGGCTTGCAACCCAGAATCACGCATTGGCTATACACATCGGTAATCAGACCGATTTTAATGTACGGTGTGGCAGTATGGTGGACTGCTTTAGAAAAAGGTATAAACCGAGATAAATTAAATAAAGTCCAACGTTCAGCTTGCCTATGTATAAGTGGATCGCTTCGCACGACCCCATCTGCGGCACTGGACACCTTACTCTACCTAACACCTCTTGACATTTTTAGCAAACAAATAGCTGCAAGCTCTGCTATTCGCCTCAAAGCTTCGTCGCAGTGGACTAACAACAACATTGGCCACTCCGTAATTCTTAGTTATTTAGAATCAATTCCAAAGTACACAGACTACACCATCCCCCAACTGCAATTCGACAGAAATTTTCAGATTTCTATACCTCCCAGATCTTTTTGGGAGGATAGGACTTTCCTGGAAGATGAGTCGATCCATTTCTATACAGATGGGTCAAAAACAAAAGAAGGGGTTGGTGGAGGTGTGTACTCTGAACGACTGAAATTAAGTCTCTCATTCCGCCTTCCCAATCATTGTAGCGTGTTCCAGGCGGAACTTTTGGCGATAAAAGAAGTCTTGTCCTGGCTTAAAGAAAACGTGATATCGACATCTGATATCCGTATTTTCTCAGATAGTCAGGCCGCTATTAAATCTCTGGATTCTGTCTCTACAAACTCTATAACAGTCCAGAACTGTCGATCATCTCTAATGGAGATGGCACAACAGTTTAATATTCACCTTTGCTGGGTGCCGGGCCATAGAGACATTCCAGGTAACTGTAAGGCAGATGAACTCGCCAGGAACGGTACAGTATAGCCCATTCTACCACGTTTGGCACGTACTGGCATACCAATCGCTACTTGTAAACTGTTGCTAATGCAAGACGCTGTGAGGAGGGCAGGCACCAGGTGGAACAACATCACCACGTGTCAAGTCACAAAAAACATCTGGCCAACACTGGATTTAAAACGTTCAAGGTGCTTGCTCTCTCTAAGCAGATCGCATATAAGCTCGATAATAGGTGTCATAACCGGACACTGTCTAATAGGAAAGCACGCCATGAGATTAGGCGTATTCTCAAATGACTTCTGCAGAAGCTGTATGGACGAGGAAGAGGAAGAAACAGTTCTTCATCTTCTCTGCACATGCCCTGCTCTGGCTCGAAAACGCAAGAATTACCTAGGAGAATTCTTCTTTAACGATCTAAACGATCTAAATCATATCGGCATAAGCAGCCTCTCACGTTTCGTAAGAGACTCAAACTGGTTCCATTGAGCTTAGGAAGAAACCTCAAGATTCATGTGGTATCACAATGTGCCATCAAACTGGCCTAAGTGTGTCCGTTTCCATCTTGGACAGCCACTTCAACCTAACCTAACCTAACCATGCATGTTGTATCTCTCTCTTTTTCGCCTATTTTTTTTTGTATGCAAAAAATCTGAGAAAAATTCTAACAAGGCTTTAGCAAGCTCCATGAAAATGAGAATTTTATTATAAAGAATACAAACAAACAAAATTTGAACAAAAATAGAAAACCTCAAACAAACAAAAGCACCTACCCATAATAATTATCATCGTATACGAATATTATGTACCTTTACTAACAACAACGATGAGACGTAGCTAATTTGATAGTTAAGTTTATTGGTTTTTAAAAGGGCACCCTCTCCCCAACCATCTACTTGTATACACAAATATATACCTACAAGGGATAATCTAGGTACACCCGGGCAGGGCACTGAGAGGGCAGAGCAGGCATAGATGATGGCAATAATTTGTCCGTGAGAAGTAAATTGTGGGTTGTTTCTAATAGAAACGTGTGTGGCATTACTTTTTGTTGACCCTAAAATAAAATCACTCACGTGAAATTGTTTGCAATAAAACTGAAACTACCGCACATATATCAACTAAAAAAAAAACACACACACAAATCTACAAAAACCAAACACAATACTATACACACTACGTACGTACCGTCGGTCGTTGGGTCGTTTGTTATCAAAGACCCCAATATTCTGTATGTGATGGAATCGAAGGATGAAGCAAGAGGCATCATAAGGGTAGGTACGAGTATAGGATAAAGCTCGTTTTGATTGTATCATATATCCTAGCGTAGTCACAGGTCGTAAAAAATCTAGTGAATACCACAAAGCCAATAAATGAACATAGAGGCACACACAAAAAATCCCAACCCCGAAATGGATCGATTCATAAATCTGTTGGTATAGCCTGAGGCACACGAATTATTGTTTGAAGAGAGAGGGTGGGCGGGGGGTTTGAAAAAGAGAAATGCACCCACCTATCATCAGCACTTTCTATTTCTATTTATAGTGAAGTGAGTTCTCTCAAACACTATTTTTTCGCAAGTGAAAATCTACCCAACCCCTAAACTGATGATGCTTTATCACTATACACCACCCACCCAAGTACCCCATCAAGCCACCCAGAATTCTACCCCCCCCCCCCCCCCCGACGACGACGACTACGACGCCGTCAAACACAAAACATGCCACGCATTGTTTTTTGTCATATCTTTTCTTTTACTTCCAATCCTGAACGCCCCATGCGTCGTCGTTGACAGCGTTGTTGTTGTTTTATTGCTTTCGTCGACATCGTCGTCGTCGTCGTCATGGTGACTTTATTTTGCTTTTCACTATGAGTTAGCACCTTTCACGATTCATCATTTTTCCTTTTTCTTGCTTATTCATTGTTCTCTCTTCAAAATGCGATTTATTTGTTTGAAAAATATATTTCTAATAATTTTTGTTATATTTTTGTTTTGTTCGAAAAAGTTTTTTGTTTGCTTTCAGTGTTGCCGTGGTTATTTTTATATAGTCGCAAGAAAACCTAATAATAAGAAGATTTTTCGTAAATACAAAATAACCGTCGAAAATAAAGTGCATCATTCATTTTTGTTCGGATTTTTATCTTTGGTACACCTAGGCGTATACGTACTTTTTTAACATTGAAAAATAAAATACTTTTATGTTCGAGCTGTTGTTGTTTTTTTTTTAAGTTTTTGTTTTTAATTTTTTATAATGAAAGAGGGAAAGTCCTCTCTCGAAAGACCAAAGTGTCGCTATATAAGACCCTTATCATCCCCGTCCTGCTATATGGACTATGACAAAAGCGGATGAAAGCACCTTGGGTCGTTTCGAGAGAAAAGTTCTTCGGTCTACGATCTACGGTCCCGTATGCATCGAAGGGAAGTGGAGGAGAAGATGTAACGACGAGCTGTACGGGCTGTACAGCGACGTAGACTTAGCCAGAAGGGTAAAAGTCCAACGACGTAGAGCGCATGGAAACCAATGCTCCGGCCCGGAAAGTCTTCGAATCCACACCCACAGGACAGCGCAGTAGAGGAAGACCGCGGATCAGGTGGCGCGCACAAGTGGAGAGCGACCTCACCCAACTTGGAGCGCGAAACTGGAGACATCTAGCTAGGAACCGACCTAGATGGAGAAGTTTGTTGGGTGAGGCCCTAGTTCACACAGGACTGTTGCGCCACCTTAAGTAAGTAAGTAATTAAGTATAATGAATGAGAAGCAATATAATTTTTTATTCAGTTTGCCAAAAATTATAGTTACTTGTAATTGTGGGTCAATATTAGAAACCCAAAACAAAACAAACAATTCCTGAAATCATGGCAACACTTTTCACTGATCTTAGAATCAAAATCAAAAACAAAAACAAAGACAACAATAACAAAAATGTGAAAACAACCAAAAGATAACCATGAGAAGACATATTGTGAAAATACTTTAAACAGGATGTCAATGTCAACGCCATATAAAGCTTCAATGTGTGGATGAAAATAAAGTGCTTTTTAGCTAGAACAAAATAAAAGTTGTTTAGGTGAGCAAACTTTGAGTCTTGTTTTTTTTGCCAGAAAACTGGCTGTCAGGATGTGTTTGTTTTTTTATGTTTATTTTTTGACGAAGGAAAATAAAGAGTCATGAATTAGAACCCAACTGGATTTTTTTTTTTATTTTTTTTTGTATGTACATATGTAATTTTCAAACTAACTGATCTGTCATTTGGTATTTTTTAAGATTGGGATGGATTTTTTCTTGTGACATGTGTGTTTTATTGCTGGATGAAAAGAATGAAAATAAAATAAACTGTAAGAGCACATGAAACTTTTTTTTTGTGTATATACACATGTACATATGTATGTATAAAAACACTATTCAATGTAATGTACAGAAATACAAAATATATCTATTTCAAATACTTTAAGATTTTGGAAAAGATTACATCCGAAGTTTACAGTTTTTATTTTAAAGGATTTAAAAAGAATTGTATATAAATATTAAAACCAATAGGTAAACTACTTCCTTAAGAATCTCACAATATATGATAATTAAATTATTTGTATTGTATACGTTTTAGGTTATAACTAATTTTAAATAATTAATAAATATTGAATGGGAATATAAAAAGCAAGCGTTTAAATTTCCTCATAGAAATAATTGAAACCCTTCCAATATTTTGCATTCAAAATTTGGGAATTTCTATCCGTAGAATCAAATCCACAGTTTTTAAACAGCTTCGTTCATGGCAGGTTAAAGGGCCAGTAACAGCTATCATTGGTTTTCATATTTAACATCAATCATTGGATTTTTTTGGTGAAGGTTGGTTATGGCTTTCATTATAAAGTCAAACAGACTTGTTATGAATTTAAAACAAAAATAAAACTAACAATTATTATTTATAATTTATAAACAATAATGCGTCAGCAAAATAATTATTTTGTTTTCATTAGATATCTTGTATTTAATTCTGGTTTATAAATAAATGTATTCATCGGTTCTTTTTAGTTATGAAACAAGTGACACACATTTAACGACATCCTATTTTTAATTATTTAAGAGTAATAGCCATACAAAATTTAATTCAAATTAAAAAGATTGATTGTATCGAAAATGTCTTGAGTTTTTCTCACAAGACAAAATGACAATTTTTCTGTTATAGAAGGTTACTTAAAAAAACGTCTATTTTTAAAAAAACCGGGCGCAACGTGCCACACAAACAACAAAACAATTACAATTTTGAACGAATAGTTTAATGACTATGTTTCAAAAAAAAAAAAAAACACACCTGAAAGATAAGGTTCTTGATAATGATCCCACCCAATCAATTTGAAACCAGTGATCTGATTATTTTTCTCACCGAACCGTGGAACAGATCTAAACATCATTTTGGAGAAAGTAAAATTTTTACACTTGATATTTCAAAAACCTTTTGAATTATGTGCCTTTTGTTTTGATAAAGCCCACATGTTTTGCAGTGACATAACGGCAAGTGACATAAAACCAAATTTTAAAATTTGACCTTACAACACTTTTCGAAAGCGTCATAAGGCCAATTTTCAACGGTTGGCCTCATGTCGCTTTCCAAAGTGACTTAAGGCCAATTTGGTCTTATATCACTTTTAAACCTTATCTTCATCACCTGAGAAGATTGTCGAATCGAAATATCTATTTTCATATTGACTTGGATCGGGATATCCGTGGCCGTACCTAGGCTACAACGAGGTATTGGTCCGAGTCAATGTTGGCCACTCGGAATGTTCGGACATCCTGTATACTGGAGAAGTGTCGTGCGTCGATCGATGTGGTCAATCTGGTTGACAGTTGATTGATCAGGAGATTTCCATGTCCCCTTGTGGATATTGAGATGTGTGAACTATGTACTAGCTACCAGAACGTCTCGCCCCGCAGCGAAATCAATCAGCCTGAATCCGTTGTCGGGGGTGGTGTCGTGCAGGCTGTATATCCCGATTGTGCCACCAAAGATGTCTTCTCTTCCTAGCTTGGCGTTAAAATCTCCTAAGACAATTTAAATGTCATATCCAGAGCACTGCTCAGTGGTCATATGTCTTGTCCAAGAGCTCGAAGAATATGTCTTTGGTGTCTTCATTTTTCTCCTCTGTTGGGGCATGCGCGCATATTAGGCTTATGTTAGCGAATTTAGCCTTGATGCGGATTGTCGTGATCCGCTCGCTTACACTGTTGAAACTCAAGACTTTTTGCCTGAGTCTAGTTCCAACAACAAATCCACACCCAAATAGACGCTGTCTTTGTTCTCGATAGCAGTCGCCGTAGTAGTTTTATAATACCTAGATATGTATAAATACACAACGTACAATACATACCAAAAGCTATATAAATATCTATAGGAATTTCAAATTAATTTTAATGTTGGAAAAGTAGCTATGAAGTGAAGGTAGATATATTTTTTGTTTTTAATTTTAACGAGAAACTCAAACTTAAATCGACACTGTCATTTTTCAAATTGAGTTTTTTTTTTGTTTTTGTTATTTAAGGTCGATTAAAATTCATAAACATTTTAATCTAAAAAGTTTAAAGTAAGCTTTAATATAATGACTGACAGGAAAACTTTTAAAAATAAAAACAAAATTGAAAATGAAAATGAAAATTATGCATGGGTAAATGTGGCAGTCGTTCTTTTTATTTAATGCAAATTTTAAAATAGAATTTTTGTAATTAAACAATGGTGTGGCACCTGAAAAGCATTTAATTTTGTATTGTTATGTTTTATTTGGATGGAATTAATACAAATGACATAAATAATAAATGTTGCATAAATATCAATAATTATTATTACAATATAAAGCTTTATTCACTCTGTTGGCATAGTATTATAAAATAATTATATACACATAATAAAATTAACAAGTTAAATTCTTTATAATAGCATTTTACATTAATATAATTATTATTTTATTAATATAATTATTATTTTATTAATATTTTTATCTTATTAATATTATTATTATTTATTTATTATCTTGTATATATCTATATATATAAAAATCAATGCCACTTTTCGTTGTAATGTTATAACTCAACAATGCCTTTACCGATTTGGCTATAATTTTGGTCTTGAATTATTCTTGGAAGTCCAGAGAAAGTTTGTACGTAGAGAAAATTAAAAAAAAAAACATCTTGAAAAAGTGTAAAATCAACATCTTTCTATACTCCCATATACAAACAATTTGTACTAATACTTAAAAGCCAATTTGAACCTTTGGCAAAACAATCAAAGACAAAAAAAGGGACGTTAGTTCTGTCAAACAAATTTAATGTCATCATGTCATTTCATTTTATCAGCGATAATTATTGCTTTGTTGTGTTTATATTTTCCAAAATATTGTTGAGTTGTTGAGAGAAGGTAAAATGGCACGAGCAAGACGACGAAACATAGGCCGGCGAACACGTAATGCAAATCAAGTGGCATTATTATGACGATCTCAGACTACAGATGAACGCGCACAAGCTAATGCATCGCAGCGTGAACGTACTGCGCAGAATAGATCTGTTGACCCTGTACCTGTACTTAATCACGAATACGTCGTGCTGTTTTGGATGAAATGCTGCGTGCTGCTTTTAATTACAAAAGTCAGATTGATTGTAGTATGTACGGATACATTGGAATGATGGACGCAATATGTTCACATTGTGATGCGGCTAACTTTCCAGGTGAAACGCCCGGAATGTGTTGTGCTAATGGTAAAGTGAGATTGCCAACATTAGAAACTCCACCCGAACCATTGTATTCACTTATTTTTGGTACATCTCAAACGTGTCGAAGCAGTTTTTGAGTAATATTCAACAATACAATTCGGCATTTCAAATGACTTCTTTTGGTGCTACTAAAATTATTAGAGATAATTTTATTCCGACTTTTAAGATAAATACCTCAACAGGATTGTCCCATGTTTACGAGTATATCAATCTGAATCATAAAGTCTGATTCAACATCTACCTAAAATTGCATACATGTTACAGATTCAGGGCCAGATTTATCATCAAGCTGGTTCGTTATTGCCATACTCCGACGCTGATCATCAATTTTTGCAAATTTATTTTATTGGTGATGAAAATCGTTAATTGGATTAATGTTGTGCAATTGTTTCAAATACAAGACGAGAAATTATTCGTGAGCTACAAAGGTTTTTCCATCAGCATAACGCATAAGTTCAATTGTTCAAAATTGCTCTTGATCGTACGCCATCTGATAATCCCAAATTGTAATAGCACCAAATTGAATATTCAACAAAAACATGTATATGACACAATCATGCAAGCCGTTTCCAATAATGCAGGTGGATTATATTTCTTGGATGCACCTGGTGGTACAGGCAAAACTTTCGTTGTATCATTGATTTTAGCGACTATTCGATCGGAACAGAAAATTGCATGGACACTTGCATCTTCGGGAATTGCTGCTACATTATTAGAAGGTGGACCACACACTGCCTTGAAATTGCCATTGAATGTACAGGTAATTGAAACTCTAACTTGCAATATTTCGAGAAATTCTGCTATGGCAAAAGTTCTGCGATTAATGTCAATTATTTTATGGGATGAGTGCACAATGGCGAATAAGAAATCAATAGAAGCATTTAATAGAACAATGCAAGATTCACGCGGTAATCAACAGCTTCTTGGTGGTGCTCTGCTATTGCTGTCAGGGGACTTTGATTCCAACTGATATTTTGTGATTTCTCTTAATCTTGTATTTCTCACTCTTTCAAACCTAAATATGTTAAGAAGTGATTTTTCTATAGTCCTCTGAGTAGTTTCGAGTTTTCTTAAACTTTGTACGTTCATGCTCCAGGTTTGTGAACCATACGTTAAAACCGGAAGGACAGCCATGTCGAATACATTTTTTCACTTATTTTTGATCTAAATACGTACTTAAGGTTCCATACCTGCTTCCAACTATTTGAAATTCTTCTTTGTATTTCTTTTTCCATTCGATTTTTGAATGGTATGATTTGCCCCAAGTATATGTTATGTATTCTTGGACGTATTCAAATGTATCTCTTCCTATGTTTATTAAAATCTCTGCACTGTTAGTCATGAGTTTAGTTTTAGTTTGTCTCATTTCCAATCCTGCTGTTTTACAACCTTCTGATAATTTTTTAATTATTTCTTGGAGTTCATTTGGAGTTTCTGTAAAAAGAACTATATCGCCTGCAAAACGAAGATTAGAAAGTTTTTTGCCGTCTATGTATGGTATTATGCTGACTTACAAATATAGTAAATATCATAACGTTTTATATTATTTTTGGGATACAGATGTGAGATTAGTGGGTCAGTTAAATCAATAATTTATACATAAAGCCATGTATCATAAATAATGCTTGCATATCTAATTTATTCCATTTGAAGTTGTGGAGAATAAGTTCAAGTAATCTCTAACCCAGGGAAAGATTATATTTGGTTTTATGTATGTGTTCAACGTTTAAAGGAAATATAAGCTCAGTTTTTGTATACTTATTTGTATAAATGCTCAATAACCTGTAACTTTTTAAATGCAAATATGAAATAGAAATCTATACCTCTACTCAACTAAACTCATGATATCAAAATTCTTACTTCATTTATTCAACTCATATTAGGATAAACACCACCTGCTAACAGAGTCCAGAAATATAATTAAACTTTGGTACACGAATTTGCTCTTTGGAATTTCTATTACAAATTCGTTTGAATAAGATTCGTTAACTCTTTCGAATAAATCCCAATAAACTATTACTGTGACTTTGGTCGGATGTGGACTCTTGAAAGATATTGATATGGCTATGCACCTATAGGGAAGTAAGTACCTCTGTGTATAAATTTCAAAGCATACAAATTTTGTGTGAAATGCAAAGTGAGCTTTTATTTGCAAAGCTATCAAAAATTCCTCGCCTCTATACATATATCGATGCCAACCATATTCAAAAACAACATTTATTAAGACGAGATGGAATAATATTGTAAAGGTAGTGTACACCATGTACAATTGTATACATTGACTTCCAATTCTGAAATTCTCAAATCTTTTCCTTATATACAAATGCTGTTATCACTGAACTTCTAATTGATATTCCAAATTGCAAATATACTCGTACTATCATCAAGGGTAGGTTAGGGAGATTGATAGTGAGAGAGAGGGAAAGAGAGTACACTGTACATATATTCACTTTGTAAATTAATAATTGGCTAGTCTAGAACTAGAAGAACCATTCACTCATACTCGTATGAGCATATTCAAATCCAGATCATTCCTCTTGCTCCAATCTATTAGAAATTTCATTTGGCTCATGCGAACTGCTCACAAACAGAAGTTCAACAATTCGTATTATGATGAAGGATAGATATCAAACGGTAATCGTAAATGCATATTTGTTGTTTCCTTTTTCTCCTTTTCCGCACTTCCCTCCTCTCATGAGAGGTTAAACTTCTCTAAACAAAATTTTCTGCCACAATTTCACAAAGCTTCCAAGTAAGGCAAATCAAGTAGACAAGTGGCGTATATAGTTTTCCTATTGCCAATGCTATTGCCTTGTCTAATGCGCCGCCTACCTTCATTTTCTGCCTACCTAGCCCCTTGAGGTATAACTCACTAAAGCCATAGCTATAACTGTAACTGTGCACATTGCACAATAATAAAGGGGACATTGCGGTGCGAAGGAGCTTAGAAAATGTTGTGTATCATTCTGATCAAGCTCCTACTCTGTATCATCAAGGATGTTTTCTTGTGCTGGTGTATATGTGAATGTAGATGAGTTTTTGATGTGTGATGGTGGGGTGTGTGGTGGATGTTGTTGCTCTCCGGAAAATGTGCAGCACAGAATTAATTCCAATTCCATTACATACATGGAAATAAGTGAGTTGATTTAATCACACATGAACACTGACTTATGGGATTTATTGCATTTTCTATTTCTGTAGGTAGGTAGGTAGATATAGGAGCAGAGGAAAAGCGGTATAGAGGTATACCATATCCGCATTGGAATAATAAATGCCATATGACTTTGCAAATGTGTACATAGAACTTATAAATTCGGCATAATGTATGTTATCCTGTTCCATAGTGGACTGAGCTAAGCTGCAGTGGGCTGAAGGGCTGCGATGAGCATGACTTGAGACAAAAAGGACGAAGGTTTACAGTTATTGATTTAGATTAAAGCAAGTTTGAAATTGATTTTTGGTTTTTACCTATTTTATTTTTATTAAAAGTAGATCCTAACCTTCTGCTTACTCGTGGCATTATTGTTAGTGAGTAGAATTGACATGTCAGGTAACTTAACAGACATGTATAAATTTATATTAAAAGGTTTTTCAATAATTTGATATTAAACAACGAGTATTTTTCAAGAGAAATTAATGGTTGTTTATTTTATTTCAAGGAAACAATAAAGCAGCCAAATTGCTGCAAAGGTTATTGTTTCAGCACTATACAATTTTTAAGAAAATTTTCATGAACAATATTGATACATTTGCGGTTACATAGGACATTTCTTCACAATTTCTATATTTAAGAACGCCCATTAGAAATTATGGATAGTAACTCCGTTCACCGTAACAGTTGAACCTGCAACATTTTCTAAAACTTAAGGTCATATGAAACAGATATACACTTCATGTCAAGGATGGGCTTTTCAACAATAAGTTCCTGATTTTCTGAATCCCAAATTCGCCAATTTAATTTTTTGGCATTCTAGTTAAAAACGAATCTCATCATTAATTTTGCGATAATCCGGATAACTTTTATGAATTTTAGGGACCCAATCAGCGAATATATTTATGTACAAAGCTTCGGGGAATTCAACCAGGCATTATTTCACTTACTTACTTAACACTCTCCATTCATGCAGATGGTACTAAAAATCACTGGAAGAAGTTTTTTCCCGTCGCATCTTAAGACGTTCTAATCTTGCCTTCAAAAAGTTTCAAGCCTCAACGCCACAAAAAATGAGAACCGGGATGATAAGTACCTTATATAAACTTCTCAACTTAAAGTCCTCAAATACTTCAAAGTATAATAGCTGCCATGGTGACGTTTTGTACAAGACGTCGTCCTTTCTTGATGACAGCATATACTTAGTCTTGTGTTTCTT
This sequence comes from Eupeodes latifasciatus, assembly GCA_920104205.1. Lineage (NCBI taxonomy): Eukaryota > Metazoa > Arthropoda > Insecta > Diptera > Syrphidae > Eupeodes > Eupeodes latifasciatus. The sequence continues at coordinate 35,879,240 of OV049925.1, read as the reverse complement.
GACCACTAAACTCATCTTCTTCGTTTCTATCGCAATGCTAAATGACCTTTGGAAAATTGTCCCCCTAGTGTTGACGATTACGTTTTGCACAATTCTTACCGGAACAATGTTTAAGAAGTCGCATTACAATGTATCTAAAACCTTTGTTGACATCAAAGTATCGGTGAAATTTTTTCCGACCTGTATTGACTTGGTGTTAACTAAACTTCAAAAGCCTTGAGACTAATGGCGTCGTAATTATCTTAAGTACATTCTTGGTAGGCGTTTTTTACAGTTAACAATGACAGTAGTCCCGTTTTGGGTCAAAAATGGATATATCGAATTTCAGAAATCAACTGATTTTTGTAAAATTTCAATGTTTTCTGCGAAATTAAATTTTTGAAGACAAACTTATTTCACATGTATATGCACTTTAATATAAAAAGTCCGCCAAATAACTTTTTTTTTCTAAATGCTATATAAACATCGAGTGTAGCTTTGGCTGTGTGGCACGTAGCCCCGTCCTGTTGAAACCAAATGTTGCCAATATCCAAAATTCGTTCAGCATGGCCCGATAACGATCGCCATTGATTGTAACGGCCACTTCTTGCTCATTTTCGAAGAAAAATGGCCCAATTATGCCTCTGGACCAAAATCCGTACCAAACAGTGACTCGTTTTGGGTGTATCGGATTTTCAATGTATGCGTGTGGGTTTTTTGTGCCCCCAATATGACAATTTTGCTTGTTTACATACCCGCCAAGATCAAAATGAGCTTCATCTGAAAAGATGATTTTTTTTGGCAAAATCTGCATCTTCTCTTAGCGTTTTTTCCAGCGTTGTTCAAGCGTATACACAACCATATTCGTTCAGCGGAAGGATAAAGCTAATTATCTGTCAAATCAGACATGAACTAAGTGTTACCATTCACGAAATAAGCACTATAGTTAAAAAAAAAATTGTTTAATTGTTTAATGTTGGACCTTTTTTCCAATTTTTTAGTCAATTTCAACTGGATTTTAGAAACTGTTCCATAAAAGAAGACGTCCAATTAATAGAATAATATTATAATTTATTATAATACATATAAATGATATTTTAAAAATTTCTCGTACGTTAGGTATTTAAGCTGGCAAAAATGTTTTCAACTTTTGTTCAAATCGTCGTGAGTCGTTTGCGTAATTACCCTTTAGTTAATGATTGCTTTTGGAAAATTTATGGAAACATTTTTGAGATTAAAAATATATATTATTTCCAAAAGAAAAGATTTTTAGAAGGAAATTTAAAATGTTTTCATCTGTTCAGATTCTACTTTAATAATAAATAATCTTTAAATTCGAAACTTTGTATTAGTTTTAATATCAATAATTAAATTTTCAAATAAATACAATTTAATAAAATCATAATTATGGTGGGTTCTTAAAAAAGAGCCTGCAATTGAGTTAACGTCAAACATCAGAGTCATCCTATATCTATATGTATTTTCAAGTGAATATCCTTCAAAAGGACCAATCTTCTTTTTTTGTAACTATTTTTAATTTATTTTTAATTTATATAATTTATATAACAAAGAATAAACATTCATAAGTTCCCTTATGTATAAATGATCCAATTTGTGTAGGTATAGAATTTATTGTTAATTCTATAAGAAGTAAAATATTATAAATTAAATGTAGTGTGCGGTTTCCTCATCATCATCAGCATCATAAAGAGGTTCTAAGAACTTTTTAATAGATACATATATTTCTATACATACTTAATAATATATATTTTTCGCTACTTAAAAGTTAATACACACATCATAACAACTTAACAAACAAAACGAATATTTTCAGACATCACATCATAATATTCATACATACGTTTATAGAAGCTTATGACTAAGTGAAAAGTTTTATATACATAAATACAAAAGTCCCTCTTTTTCCCCATGAGATAGACCTTCATAACTTTATAGAATTATCTTAAGCTGCAAACATGTTTGCCATCCGGGTAGTCCGAGAGAGGAGTATAATATCCTTTTAAAAATAATAAAAATTATTGTAAAATATTGCATGATGTAATTAAAGTATCTTATAATCATTTTTATGCATACAAACATACATGTACATAAATATATCTATGAGAAGGTTTTTATATTTCCATCAGATCCTTTAAAAATACTTTACAAAATTAACGTATGAGTGAGCATTGCAACGATTTATAATTGGATTTATCATTATTAATAAGTAGATACTTGATTTTAATGAAACCATGTCAGCTCTTTGAGAGCCCGCGCTCTCCAGCACTTGTTTTTCTCGCATATAAGTGTCTACTTGTTACACAGGATATTTCTTTGGCCCATCTCCGGTATCCGGTTATATGGCATAAACAGAAACACTAACGCTACCGTATACTACCGTACGACTGTCCGCCCTCCCGCCTGCCTGCTTACCTCGTTCACACATCCAGCACCAACTTAACCCAACTATACATCAGTACCTTATACCCCTATAGAACACTTACACATAATAATTTTTGTTATCTACACACATACCTATTCGTAAGTCGTACGTACTCATATTATGTACTATATACATAATATCTGCGGTTGGGAATAATTTCTGTTTTTTTCGCGTTTTATATACGTTTATTGTGCAGGGCCCTTAGGTGATATAATTTTCACATAATTTTCCATACGGATGAATAAGAAATTTTAATTTCCCACTGCAACAGGATGATGCAAGTGATGAAAAGGTTCAAGTAGCAGCACACTTCCATGAAAAATAAAAGTGAAGAAAAATAAAGAAATAAAAACAAAGTGTGTGGCAAAACTCCTGGCGAAATCCTTATGATGACGATGACGAATGCTGTGGCGACGAACGGTAGGATGACAGTGGCAATGGAATATGGGTGTTGGAAACGGCACGGCGCGGCGGCCGGCGGCCTACGACAACGAGAACGACAACACCAACGACGACGCACGGTAGCATAATATTATGACGGATTTTAATGCAACAAAACCCGTCGTGTGCACGCGGACAGATTAATTGAATTTATTTTATTTAAACGCAATTAAAAATTATGCACAGAACTCATGCCACTTGCACCCAAAAAAAACAGCCCTCAACAAAGGGACGAACTACACGCACATACAATCTATATATGTATACACTCATATATGTACCTATAGCTATATGACAAAGGACTATAGAGAAGAAATAACAAGTAAACTTGAGATTAATTACTACAGGATCAGGATGGGTACGCTACGCACATTACGCAACTCTGCATATCTCAAAATAGACGAATAAGGATCTGATATACATACATACAAACGTTATGTATGTGTATTTTTACAAAGCTATGTTACTCGTATTTTAATTAAAATTATAGTGTAGTAGATATATCCTTTTGACCAAACGGTGGTCGGTCCGCGTAAAGCATCCGAAAAAATAACGGCGATAAAACCATTTACATATTATATTTGCTCGATATTGTTGTTCGGTTTCATCGCGTGGTTAACATCACACCGAGTTTGCTTACGATGATATAAAAATAGAGCAAGTGTAAGGAGAAAGGGGAAGTGGCGGACAGAATGGAGATAGATAGGGTATAAGTAAGCAAGGTGGTTATGGCGATTGGTCAATTTATGCGAAATAAATTTCACGTTTTATTGCTTTTGTTGATTAATATTGAAAATTCACTCTACATATATCAACAAAAATAAATGTTTTAACAATAAAAAAAAAACAGCAAAAAATCACACTGCGAAAGGCTGAATGTTTGCTTTGTTTTAAACAAACAAACAAAACAAAGCAAAACGAGCAAAACTAAATATGTAACCATAACCTCCATCTGTGGGATTTTCAACAAAACGTAGGCGTACTGTATCTGCCCTATGGGTAGATAGAATATAGTGGGGGGGCGAATATTACTTAAGTAAATAACTGAACAATTTCGAAATTAATACTATTTATTATTGTCTCTGTTTGTAGGGCTTAAATAAATCCAAAATAAAGAATAATATTTGAAATTCCTAGAATTTGTACTTTAATAAAATGAAAATTCCAACATATTGTGAAATTGTATTGTTTTTAATTTATTTTTTTTTTTCGTTTTAATTTATATTAATTAAGCAGCCTATAAACCTATACCTTAGCAAACAGACATTGTATCCTCACACATATTACAATTAAATTTATACATACATTAGGGTGGTTCACATGTGTACGGACAAAAATTCTTATATGCGTAGTGATGGAATTGAACTAAACTATGAGTATGTTTGGTCCGATTAGACTTAATCTTCTGCTTTCGCTTTAAAGTTATACTTAAGTTAAATTCTGTAAAAAGAAGTCTCAGCTAAAATCTCAGCCTTTTATGCTAGAACAGCATTAAAGTAATCTCTTCTTAATATATAAAAATCCAGTGTCATATGTATGAATGTATGTTCTTTACCAAGTCAACCGATTTCGATGAAAGTTGGCATTTTATGTGCAATTTGGTCTAACTTGAGATATAGGATAGTTCATGTTTCGAGTAATGGTCTTAATAAATTATAATCTACACTTATATTATAAAGAGGAAAGATTTGTATTTTTGTATGTAACGAATAAACTCAAAAAGTACTGGACCGATTTTAATAATTCTTTTTTCATTAGAAAGCTACATTATCACTGAGTAACATAGGCTATATTTAGTACTAGATTACTATTGAAATCTTTAGAAAATTCTATTAAAACCAACCGAAGGTGTACAAAAATTAGCCATAAAATGTCTTTCATCGCATACGCTGTGAAGAGTATTAATGATAGGACAAAAAAATGTTTATGATCGCAATATTATTTTTTTACAATTATTGGTATATTATTTGACAGTCACAATTATCTGTTAGCTCCAAACTATTCTAACAGATGGCGACATCAGTTGACTGGATTGAGTAAGTATTCAATACGAGATGGCACTATGTCAAACTTCCAAACATATCATATAATCTAAAATTTAATAGCATAACCACCAAATGTTTCTGAAGATAAAGTATAGGTTAAATTTATTTTTTAGTAAACGAAATACAGTGAATTTTAATTTTTCAATTTTTGGTGTTAGCAATTTTCTATATATTGGGAACGGTAAAATATAATTGCAACCAAACACGCAATGCATTAAACTGCCCGACAATTTCTACACTGTTCTTCAGGAAAAAGATGAATTGATTGAGAGTATTTTTAAGGATATACAGAGTTACTACTTGAATCATAACTCGCTCAGTCATCGGGGCTATTTTGGCAGCCAAAAATGTTGATGTTGACGAAATTAATAACCAGATACAAAAGTTATTACTGTTCTTAATGAAAATGATAGTGTACATTTACCAATTGAATTTTTAAATTCATTAGATATGCTCGTAATTATAATGCCACCCCACAATCTTCGATTAAAGATTGATTCACCTATTAATCTTCTGGGTAATTTGAATGAATCTCAATTATGCAAGGATACACGCATGGTCATCATAAAGATCATCGGATAAATTCGTTTTTTAACTGGAAAGTTTAAATTAAAAGTGGTCTCGTTGCCACGTTTTTCAATGATACCGTCAGATTCTACCATACCCTTTAGAAGGTTACAGTTCCCAATTCGTTTAGCTTTTTCCATGTATATAAATACATAAATCTAAAGGCCAAACGCTGTCCATTTGGTGTTTAGATTTGGAAAATCCATGTTTTTCTCACGTGTAGGATTTTTGCTTTACATCAACTGTAGGGAAATTTCGATCAATTGTGTCCAAAGTCCTTCCCCTTTAAATCCCAAACCAGTAAATTATTATACCAGCTTTAACGTTTCCGTCTTCGTTCGTATATAATAATTTCATTGTAATTCATAACTAGTAACGGTAGTAGAAAGTCAATCATAAAAATGGCATCTATGTAAAAAAAAACCATGTTGGTGCCTATGTCTGTTGTTCTCCTACCATTTCCCTTAAGTATGACCAAAGCCTTTAGCCGCAGCAAGGCATGACCGGGTCAGCTAGTATTTCATATATTTATTTCCGTAAAAAAAAAGTATTTAAAATAATATTTTACTTTACAAAAATGACTATGAACTTTTTCTATCCTATGGGTTTTATATACATAATTGTAATACTTTTATTTTTAAAAAGTAATACAAATAAATTAGGTGGCGCAACAGTCCATAGACAACCAGGGCCTAGTGACTTACAACTCTCAACCATTCATGTGTGCGAGTCAATTAAGGGATGATGATAAGTGGACCTACTGGCTTTATGACAAATCCGAACATCTTATTTCAGAAAACATTTTTCATGATAAGAATTACTCTTGGAAAATTTGTCAATTCTTCCCAAGAGGCTGTAAAAGTGAAAAAAAAACTCTTATGTGACACACGCAAGAATTGAACCCAAGACCCAGGGGGATTTTTAGTCCTTATTTAGTCTATTTTAACCTTCGAAAATTTTCTTGTACATTTAAGACGGCCTTCATCTCGGAGTTGGTATATAACTTTGAAGTCATTAATTATGTGATGCCTGATTTTTAACCACTTCTGTAATCATTTCAATTTGTAAGCCACGATATAGATCGATGTTTCTTATATACCAAGGGGTTATTATTATTCCACGTTTGATTTTGTTTTGTAATGTTTTAATAAGTTCAACATTTATTTACTTATTGTAAAGCCCCAGAGTTGCATTCCATAAGTCCAAACGGGTTTTAGTACTAACTTATATAACATTGTTTTATACGAGATAAATAGGTCAGAGTTCTTTTCTATTAATCAATACATTCTTCTGTACTTCTTAAGCTTTCCTCTTTTATATGCCTCTTTCCATTTAAGCTTTGCAACCAAAGTCATTGCTACGATTTTGTCTCATTTAGTTTGATACGCTATTTTCCCGTCCAAACGCTATTTTTATCGACTGAATGTTGAAATTTGTGTGGCACCAATATTGCAGTTTCATCTGCAGAGGTTGCCATGACAGCGTTTTTATCTATTAAAATATCCTTTTGTATATAAAAGATACAAGGTTGGTGCTATGACAATTTTACAATTTTCTTCAGTTCCGAGTAATTTTGTTGGTTTCAGTATTTCTTAGTGCTGCGTAAGAAGGTCACCATGCAACTTGTACTCAATCCCCAAATACAAAACGTCGTCAGAGACTTGAAAAGATAGACTCTGAGGATGTATAGCTGAGCAGAGCATACATGTTTTTCTTCAAATAATTTTTGCAATGCATCCGTAATTCGATGTACTTGGTCTATCGTGTAAATTTAATTTCAGAATCCGAACTGATGATTTGGAATCTTTTTAACTTCCCATAGGAAGTTATTGTGATGAGTCCCATTTGTCGAATTGAAAATTTTGACATTTCTCGACGTTTCAAGGTACCTAGAGTCGAAATAAAAGATTTTTAGAAAGATTTCTGTGCGTGCGTGTGTGTGTACGTTCGTCGTCCATAGCTCAAGAACCAGAAGAGATATCGACTTCAAATAAATTTTGTTATACAGATAATAAGGCAGAAAGATGCAGAAAGGGCTCTCAAGAAAATTGCGTGGGTGTTTTTTGTACCATAGCAGTTAAAAAAAGGTGAAAATTTGAACCAATGACGCCAGAGACTTGAATTAAATTTTATATTATATATTGTAACGTGATACAAAACAAGTATATTTTTGGAAAAAAATCCAAATAACGGTTTTTTTATAAATCAAAAAAACTGAAATAAAAAAAAGTGTCACCTCGAAAATTTTACGACTAAAATATGATTTCATCTCCAAAACAATTTTGTGCAACGAACAATAATGTTTTTAACATCTGATAAAATTTTGAGAAAAATCTAATTGACAGTTTTTTTTTTATAAAAAATAAAAACCTAAAAATAAAATTATTAAAAGTTGGTAAAAATTGATTTTCGATTCAAATATCTTTTCAAAACTTTAAGATATTGGTTTTAAACTACTTTTATCTTTCAAAAAATATTGCTGTTAACATTCAGTAAAATTTTGAAAAATATCGAATTGACAGTTTTTTTACAAACAATTAAAAACCGAAAAAAAAAATTTAACAAAAGTTGGTAAAAATTAATTTTCGACTCAAAGATCTTTTCAAAAATTTGAGATAATGGCTTCTAACTAATTTTAGCTTATAAGAAATACTGTTTTCAACATTCGATCAAATTTTGAGAAATTCGAATTGACAGTTTTTTTTACAAAAAATAAAAACCCAAAAAAAAAAACAATATTAAAACTTGGTAAAAATTTACTTTCGACTCAAATGGCTTTTCAAAAATTATAAATATTGGCTTCAAACTTATTTTATTTCACAGAAAATATTGTTTTCGATACGAGTATTCAGTAATTTTTATAAAAATCCAACAGTCCGTTTTTTCATAAAAAAAAATAAAATCTACAAAAAATAGTACGCAAATTTGGTAAAAATTGATACATATAGACAAACTTTTAAGCAAGACAAATCGACAGACGGGATGGGAAGTTATCAGTGTGGGTCGCATCCCAGCCTCTTTTTTCTTCTATTATTATTTTGCTGATCCTTTTTAATAGTAGTTTTTTGGAAACTTTGGCATTATTGGTATAAGTGATATTGGTCTGTAAGATTAGTAATTCTGCTGGTGGCTTACCTTGTTTAGGTGTAACAATAAAGTGATAAGATCGTACCCTGGTGATTTTTTATTAGACATTACATATTTTTACAAATGCTGCTTCTTACTTCTTTGATCATGACAACACATTCTTCGGTTCTTAAAATAAACTTTAAGGTATCTGAACCCGTTTTTGATGGAAATGTTTCGAGAGATGTTCATTGTTCAGCAAAGAGATCATCTTTGTTTATGGGGATATTTTTAGAAGCTGTGTGGCTTTCTAGAATAAGTAGTTGGTAGAAGCATCTGTCGTCAGACTTTTCAGGACGGTTGCTAAGACGTAGCTGAAAATCTCGTAGCTTGCCATTTTCTCCAGCTCCCTTAATTCGACAGAATATTTTATTTCTGTTTCTTCTCTGTTGAAATAGTTGGAGTACTGTATTTTGCAGCCTGTTGCACATCAGTTCAACAATTAATTAGCAATTAGCAATTTGTTCAATTGTTTACATATAAGATCTAAGGTTTATTAAACTTTCAAGTATGTATCTGAGCTCGTTCCAGGACTATTTTCTTCTTTTATTTCCACTTAAAATGGTGTTAAATGACTCGATTATGATCTAATAATAAATCGTCATTACTGTGAATGTAATTGTAGTACTCAGTTTGTGTGAAAATTCTCCTTGCTGTTGATTAGTTTTCTATTCTGCGTATTATTTATTGCAAATATTAGCTGAAGCTTCAGTCAGAACTTTCACTGCCCTTTCAACAGATTGATTGTGACGAGAAAAACGTAATAAATCAAAGTCCTTTTTGGTCAAACAGTCTGAGATGAAATACAAGCAAAAACCTCGAAAAAACTGGTTTGATTTAAAATTGGTTAGACCAAGAGTCGGTTAAAATTTGGAAAAGTTAGAGCTAATTTAAGAAAGTATTTTTAAAACCATACAAATTTCATAACTCAAGCGGAAACGAGAAAATTACCTCCTATTTTTCTTAGGTAAAATTGGCGTCAGGAACTCATGGTGAGGTCTGTGGCTGTGGGACTTTCTGTATATAAGACCTAAGAATAACAAGTTGAGCAAACCATAATTCAAGCCAGAACCCGGAGTCAATCAAATATTAAGTGAAACTTAACGTATATTTAGCAACTTTTTACTAGCTGAGAATTTTTAGAAATTTAAAAAAATTACATTTGATCCACCTTAACATAGATACATTGCTAATGTAGGTATGTGATGCATTAACTACTACCTATGTGTGTATTTGCTGTGCCTGGTGTATGTGTGAATTAATTTAAATCCAAATACTCTTATAGGAAAAATCGATTAGTAAAAGCCACAAGCATTAGATGTCAAAAAGCACCAAGATAAACACAATTTTAATAGACAATTAAAAACTCGTTAAAAGTGCAACGTCAAAATGTAGCAAATTCGATGGATATAAAGTACCATCAGCTTACTATCACCTATATGACGTTGTTTAATATGTTTTATTTATTATTTTTTTAAAATATATAATATTGAAAAAGCTTTTCTATTGAAAGTAATTACATTAAATATCAATATTAATATGACCTATTTTATGTACTTTTTTTAAGATTCGTTCGATAGATGAAACTAAAACAATAAAATTCAAAAAGGATAAAATAGGTTTTTATTTATACATTGAAATGTTTTTTTTTTTTCAAAAAATACGTTTTTTTTTTATTTTGTAAGCCGAGCTTTGCTTAGTTAATTTGTTGTATACATGAGGAACCTACGATTAAACATGGTTTTCCACTAAGAAGTTTCATTTGAATATTGATCAAAAATTAGTATTTTTGAAATCAAACCAATCGATGTTTATTTCATTTTAAAGAGAAAAATATTTTACTCACAATATACTTTAAATAAAACTTTTAATAAGAAATTTGCATATTTTCGATAGCTTCTCAAATTTCATCGTTGAATTGAATTGACTATGTGATGGAGCATTAGAATGAGCTTAGAAAAAAGCCTCAAGATTCATGTGGTATCACAATGGGCCATTAAACTGGCCTAAGTGTATCTTAATCCATCATGGACAACCACTTTAACCTAACCTAAACCTATGGAGCATAGCATATAGCATTTCTCTTACGTGGTCTAAAAAATAAAGTCTTATGGTGTTAAATCAAAATACGCTAAAAACTAGTATGTTAAACGCCAATTTTAGTTATCATTGTTTTTATGTGTCAAATGTCTAATGATAAAAGCTTCATAAATGACAGCAGTCGAAAAAGTGTCCTATTCAAAATATTATTTTTGAAAAACCCTTTTATTACAAAAATATATTTGTTCATAGACTTCTAGACACACAAGAATTTTTCGTAACCACTTCAAGAAAAGAAACCCGAAAAGCTATGTATGTACATATTTTACCTACATACATATTTGAGAAAGCAATTAAGCTTTAGGTATTATCCCTTATATTCATACCTCTATGCTATACAACGTCTACAACGGACATTAACTCTCTTTCTGCTACTTGAGAAGTTCTAATGAGTTTTTCAGATTTCAAAAAGTTTCGAAAGTCGAAATAGAATATGAAAAAAAAAACAAAAGAAAAACTTCTAAAATTATTCCCTAAATCTAAAGATGACGAGGACCGACGACGACGTGATGAATATGTGTACTTACAGGATATTCTTTTTATTCCATATAGACATGGAGTAAAGAAGGGTATTTTATAGTACATATAGAATCCTTGTGTATGTAGGTATACTTAATACCTTATGTCAAAAAAAAAACAAAAAACTGAAATATTACCTTTTACCCCTTGGATGATGGGTGCTTTCTATTATATCTGAAAGAGAGTGCATCCTATATAAGTATAGATATGATACATGATATATTCCTTGATGATAGACGCCCTAATTTAACAACAACAAAAAAAATACCACATCACTTTGGTACCGGTTAAAACGCTCCACTTTATGACCCCAAGAGGAAATTCGTCAACGTGAGATTCCTCGACGAAATTTAAGAACCTTAAGTGCATGATGGGAATAGAAATAATAATCATCCTTATATACGAATGAATAGTTTTGAGTTTTTAGTTTATTTTTTTTTTTGTTGATGTAGGGAGGTAAGGTGTGGACTTCTAGGGATTAAGCCTGAAGCTTAAAATGGACAAAAAAATATACATCAACAAAATAAAAAATGGGTCACCCTTAAGAGGCAGGATATTTTGTTGTTTATCTTAAAATATTATGAAAATAAAAACAAAATACTTTTTAACATAATCTAGGACATGTGGAAGGAAAAAAAAAGTAATAAAAATAAAAACAAAATAATAATAATTTCAATTCGGCTAAAACCTACCTGCTGCGGGACATGAGGTAAAAAAAAGAATATTTTGAAACAATTTAGAAAAGCTGTAGAAACTCTAAAAAATAGAATTTTAGAGAATATTTGCGTTTGTGAAATTTTGAGTTCCATATGCATATCCAAACTCAACCAAAAGGAAAATTAGAATATTTTTCAAAGGACTATTTACTATTGTTTTGAATGTTGTATAGATTTATTTAAGGTAAAAATAAACTGTGTTGGTTTAACTTTTTGAGACTATTTTCATCAATTTTAAATTATTTTCAATTAATATTAATATCAAGATTTTCTTTACAAGTTTTTTGTATAGGCAATATATTGTTAATACTGAATCAAACATAAAACATAATTCGAAATATTTTTGGATATTTTTGAATACTAAAAGAAAGTGTTCATCTTTTCCTCAATGTATGGAATTTGAGGATCTTAAATCCAATGATATTCAGTCCTCATATGTGACCTTTTAGCTTGACTTCGTATAATAATTGTGATATTTAAACAAATATCGACAGCTTGTATCCCGATAAAATTTAAACTACAAAGTTTTTCGGAACAGGATGTTTTGATTAGCTTAAAAGAAATTAATGTGTCAAAAAAAATCTGCCTTTGATATGATTCCTCCTATTCTTTTGTCAAAATGTTCGTATTCACTTTGTAGTGTTTTGATCCTTATTTTTAATAAATCTTTACAAACTGGTGTTTTTCTTAAAGAATTAAAAATATCTTATATAGATCCCATTTATAAGAGTGGTCTTGAGCACTTAGTGAAGAATTATAGACCAATATCATATTTGATTGGAAGGGAACAAAGAGTATTAATTAATAATGTTTTCAGTAATGTGCAAACATTAAAAAATGGTGTCCCACAGGGCTCTGTTTTAGGACCTTTACTTTTCTTAATCTACATTAACTCGCTGTTCCTTCAAGTTTTTTCTGGAAATCTTATAGCCTTTGCAGATGATATAGCATTTACTTACACTGTTCCAACTTATTTTCAATGTCTTGCCAACTTAAATAAAGATTTACAATTACTAAGGGCGTGGTTTGCATTTCATAAACTAATTATTAGCGATAAAACAAAAGTTATATGTTTCAAGCTAACAGATGACTTTCCTAAGGATTTTGAGTTGTATTTCCACTCGTATGATTGTCAAAAATTCGTTTTACCCTTGCATGTATGTGGTAGAAACAATTTTTTAATGAATAACCAGTGTTCCCCAAACTGTTTTCAAATTGAACGTGTTGACTCTTTTAAATACTTAGGAATTATTTTCGACAGTAATCTAAACTGGAAATCTCATGTTAATTCACTTAGAAATTATATGAATCTTATTACGCGTAAGACTTATCTGTTAAGACCATTTTGCACTAAGAATGTTTTAACTATGATCTACTACGGACTTAGTCAGTCTGAATTGCAATACGGTATAGTTAGTTGGGGGGGGGGGTACTTTTATAAGCACTTTTAAAATCAACGTACGCACAGCTGGCCTCTTTTTTGCGAATTAAAGATACTTCCGTTGCGTCACCTGTATGTTTTTAAGGTCTTAAAAGAATTCTATCAACAAAGTGGTAATATTCCCAGCAGAAATTCTTCATTATACAATTTACGGGTCAACAATTTAGAACTTGTCAGCACTTTGATTGCACATAAAACACATTTTATGAACTTCTATCTAATGACATCTAATGACTACTTCCAACAATCTTCCACTTGGAATAAGAACAACAAACAATCTCAACTCTTTCTTAAGAAAAATTAAAGAATGTCTTTTCACCATGGACATGGGCGATATTGAATTGGTTTATAAAGTACGACAATAAATGCAAAAGGATTCTTTTATTTAAAGCAATTTTTCAACATTTTTTTAAATTAATTTTGATATATAAATTTTGTATTTTTGACTTGAATTAATTAAAAATTGCAGAAAAGAACAACTGAAAGTACCCCAGTTCAGTTTTTCTCTAGTATGCTTAAATTTGGTTTTAGCCGGCCACTCAACACTAACATACACATGTTACTGAATGGCTCAGATCTTATTCTTTTTTAAACTTATCTTCTTGAGTATCTAAAAATATTGTTATTATGTTATTCTGAAGTGAAAATTGAATAAAAATTATTGAATTGAATTGAATATCAAAACTTTCAGTTCCCACACTTTTTGAAAAAAACTGTAACCCAACATTATTTTACTGTCAAGGATTTCTTGACCTAAAAACAACATGGTTTTGTAAAGGATCAACGTGTACTAATTTAAGTATATTTGCAAATTATTGTTATAATCACGTTGAAAAGGTAAGACAAGTTGATGTCCTGTATACTGATTTTATTAAAACTTATGACCGCGTGCATCATGGTCTTCTCCTATAAAAGCTTAAGATGTTGGGTTTGAATGCTTCATTTTAACAGTGTTTAGATTCATACCTGTCTGATAGAAAACAAGCTGATAAAATAGATGAATGTGTTTCAAATCGTATAGTTGTGGTGTCGGACAGTCATTTGGATATAATTCTATTTATATTCTTTATAAATGCTAAAACTTTATTTTTAAAATTTTATCCTAACTGATGTATGCTGATGATGTGAAAGTATTGACAGCAACATCTTTACTTGAAGATTGCTTATTAATGCTGTTGGTTATAAACAATTTTCTAAAATGGTGCGGCTGAATTACTCGAAGTGTAAAATTTGTATTGTATCTAAATCTTCATCTCTTATTGATTTTGAATATAAATTCTATGATGTTAGTCTTCTGAGGGTAATTTAAGTAACTGATCTTGGGGTGATTTTTGATTCAAAGCTTGACTTAAGATCTCATGTTGATTATACTTTGAAGACGGTGTCGGAGGCAAGTCTAATGTGTTTGTTCATTAGAGATATTATTGATAACAGAATAACCTCTTTTGAACTGATTTCATTAATTCCATTCCTTGTTCCATCACGTGATTTTCGCAACATAAATTATCATCCTCTTTATAGAATTAATTATGGTCTAAATGAACCAATAACACGTCCTCTATATCTATGAATTTGTATGAATAGAGATTCTTTTAAGAAAAAAATTCTTCAAAAATGTAATTGATTAATTATTTCATTAAAATATAAAACTAAAATTAATTGTAAATATGTATATATCTTATTATCTTTATTATTTTGTAGTAGTTTTGTAATCAGCAGATTTTCGATCAATTGGTGAAATTAATAAATTAATTATGAGCAATATCGTTGTATTAAATTTCAATCAGATTCAATAAATGTTGCCGTTTAAGTTTTCGTTAAACCGGTCCGATTTGTGAAATTGAAAAATTTTACATTTATTGATGTTTGAAGGCTAAAAATCTCAGAATCGTCGCTACATCAGAAACCATTAGATTTCAAACTTGGTCGTTAAGGTTTTAAGTAGATTTGCGTTAGAAATTTTTAACTTCCCATAGGAAGTTATTGTAATGGGTCCGATTTGACAAATTGAAAATTTTGACATTTCTCGACGTTTCAAGGTCCCTAGAGTCGAAATAAAAGATTTTTAGAAAGATGTCTGTGCGTGCGTGTGTACGTACGTCCGTACGTCTGTACGTCCGTACGTCCGTACGTCCGTACGTTCGCGACGTTTTTTTCGTCGTCCATAGCTCAAAAACCAGAAGAGATATCGACTTCAAATAAATTTTGTTATACAGATAATAAGGCAGAAAGATGCAGAAAGGGCTCTCAAGAAAATTGCGTGGGTGGTTTTTTTACCATAGCAGTTTAAAAAAAAGGTGAAAATTTTGGTTAACCCTAAATATCTCATGAACCAATGACGCTAGAGACTTGAATTAAATTTTGTATTATATATTGTAACGTGATACAAAACAATTATATTTTTGGAAAAAAATTCAATTAACGGTTTTTTTTATAAATCAAAAAAACTGAAAAAAAAAATTTGTCACTTCGAAAATTTTACGAATAAAACATGATTTCATCTTCAAAACAATTTTGTGCAACGAAGAATAATGTTTTTGACATCTGCTAAAATTTTGAGAAAAATCGAATTGACAGTTTTTTTACAAAAAATAATAACCTAAAAAAAAAATAAAAAAAAAGTTGGTAAAAATTGAGTTTTGACTCAAATATCTTTTCAAAACTTTGAGATATTGGCTTTAAACTACTTTTATCTTTCAAAAAATATTGGTTTCAACATTCAGTAAAATTTTGAAAAAAATAGAATTGACAGTTTTTTTACAAAAAATTAAAAACCGAAAAAAAAAATTAACAAAAGTTGGTAAACATTGATTTTCGACTTAAATATCTTTTCAAAATTTTGAGATTATGGCTTCTAACTAATTTTAACTTATAAGAAATATTGTTTTCAACAGTAGGAAAAATTTTGAGAAAAAATCGAATTGACAGTTTTTTTACAAAAAATAATAACCTAGAAAAAAAATAAAAAAAAGTTGGTAAAAATTGAGTTTTGACTCAAATATCTTTTCAAGACTTTGAAATATTTGCTTTAAACTACTTTTATCTTTCAAAAAATGTTGTTTTCAACATTCAGTAAAATTTTGAAAAAAATAGAATTGACAGTTTTTTTACAAAAAATTAAAAACCGAAAAAAAAATTTAACAAAAGTTGGTAAAAATTGATTTCCGACTTAAATATCTTTTCAAAAATTTGAGATTATGGCTTCTAACTAATTTTAACTTATAAGAAATATTGTTTTCAACATTAGGACAAATTTTGAGAAAAAACGAATTGACAGTTTTTTTACAAAAAATAAAAACCTAAACAAAAAAATTAATAAAAGTTGGTAAAAATTGATTTTCGGCTCAAATAGCTTTTCAAAAATTAAAAATATTGGCTTCAAACTTATTTTATTTCACAGAAAATATTGTTTTTTATATTCAATAATTTTTTTATAAAAATCCAACAGTCCGTTTTTTCATAAAAAAAAATAAAATCTACAAAAAATAGAACGCAAATTTGGTAAGAATTGATACATTTAGACAAACTTTTAAGCAAGACAAATCGATAGACGGGATGGGAAGTTATCAGTGTGGGTCGCATCCCAGCCTCTTTTTTTAATTTTTTTTTTAAATTAAAATAGCTGAAGTACCAATACTAATTTTTTAGTCAAAAACCGAAAACCGACAGATTTTCAAATCCTTATCATGGCTTCTTTCAGCATACAAAATATACACTGAACCAAAAAGGTACGTAAATATAATAAAAAAGTTCGTTGAGACAATGAATGAAATGATTGAGTTTGTCCAATAAACATATTAATTGTGTCAGTGAACTATCGTTTATTATTCTCCATTTCCGGGTGAAAATTTTACAAACAATTTAAAATTTTCATTTATAACCACAATAAACTGAGTTTATTGATTTTAATAAATCCATTAATAAACATAAACAACCGTTCATTATTTCCGTTTATAGTATTAATAAACCCGTTTATAGCCTTAATGAATAGAGTTTATTAATTTTAATAAATGCGTTCATTAATATAAAAAACCGTTTATTATTTCCGTTTATAATATTAATAAACCTGTTTATAATCCCAATGAACAGAATTTATTAATTTTAATAAATGCGTTCATAAATATAAACAAATTTTTATTATTTCCGCTTATACCTCTGGTGGGGGGAAGCCTCTGTTAATATCCAACTTACTTACCACTGATCCTTGCTTAGCGGCGATCGAAGTCCAACTGGTTTCTGCGGTCTGGTTCACTCTTTTCAACTTCCTTACTTCTATTTCTTTTGCTTCTACTTCTCTTTTTCTGCTTCTACTACTTTTTTGTTGGTCTTGTTCGGTTCTACTAAGCAAGCTTTTGGTAACAACATAGTGTGAATTATATCCTTGCGAATGACAAAATAACCTTTGCAAATTAATGTCACCGAGTTCTGGCCAAGTTGAGCTGAGTGTGAACACAATGCTCGGTGCAGTGACAGAATGCATGTAATTTGTTCGTGTTTTCGTTGTAGATTTGTAATGCGTCATAACAGTATTTATTTATTTATAAAAGTAATTAGCCAAAATTATTACCTTTATAGAATTAAAAACAATTATAAAAGATAGATATATTAAGCTCTAGGAATTTACTCTTATAGAACGAGTTATAAATATAACTAAAACTCATCACTTTCACTGATCATTTTACTTATTTTGACTGCAGCGTTACTGCGATTCACAAGAATTCGTATGAAATGATATGAAGTTTAGCGATATACCTCATACAATTTCATACAAATAATGCTTTTCCGTTTCATGAAGTTTAGTTCCGCTGAATTTGAGTGCAGTGTTATCTTTATGATTTAAAATTTTTTTTGTCAAGGAATCAATTTTATTTTTGCCTAATCTTCCGCATACATTTTTTTTATATGTATGTAGGATGGAGGTTGGGATATAATATTTAACAATTTGCCTCTTAATAATGTTGTTCATAGCCACAATAAATGGTTCACTATTTTCCAATTACCAAAGTGTATTGTGTCAGTGAATAAGGTTATAAAAAATAATAAACTGCTTGTAAATTTTCCAATTCGTCTCTATAATAATGTTTTTCATTGCAACAATAAACGGTTTATTATTTTTCAATTGCCAAATTTGTATGTGTCAGTGAATAAGGTTATACAAAATAATAAACTTATTGTAAATTTGAGAACTGGTTGTGATATTGGATGAAGGTTGGGATATAATCTTTAACAATCCCTTTTCAAACATCTTGTTTATTGTCGCAATAAACGATTAATCATTTTTAATAACTAAAATGTTTGCGGCAATTAATAGAGTTATTAATTTTAATAAACGGTGATAAAGTGCTTTATTTTTTATTTAATAAACGGCCGTTAATAGTATTAACAAACGATTATCAAACGCTGAAATTTTTTTAATAAACCGTTCACTCTGACAAGAAAAAGTTTGTTGTGACAATAAATAAGCAGTTAATAAACGCCGTTTTTTATATTAATGCACGTTTGTATTTTCAGTGTATTCTTGTATTGATACACGAGCTCTTATATTGTCTTACTAATATTTGTGCCCGTCTGTCGATTTTTTATTTAAATTTTAACAAAATATTAATAACAATATTTTTTGTAAGACACAAAAATTTAAAGTCAATATCTTTCTTTGTTCCTATAATACTTGAGTCAAAAACCATTTCTTATCAGTTTTTTGTTGTTTTTGTTTCCGTTTTAAAGAAAGTTGTTTATTGAATTTTTCTAAAAAAAAAAATAACTTAAAGTTATTAACAACATTCTAAATAGAATGAAATACTTTTGAAGTAAATATCTTCATTTATTCACGAGATATCGATAAGCGAACATCAGTTTTTACCAATTTTACGTAGTATTTTTTGTAGACTCTTATTTTGTATGAAAACAAAAATAACAGTTGA
The DNA here is from genome assembly GCA_920104205.1 of Eupeodes latifasciatus. NCBI lineage: Eukaryota > Metazoa > Arthropoda > Insecta > Diptera > Syrphidae > Eupeodes > Eupeodes latifasciatus. The sequence continues at coordinate 35,859,942 of OV049925.1, read as the reverse complement.
ATTTTGCTAACAAAAATTAATAACTTTAAAAACAATTTGTTTGACAAGATAAAATAATTTTGAGGGCAATATCTTTAATTTTTGCCAAGATATTCTCAAAATCTCAAAAATCTTGTTTTACCAACTTTATAGTTATGCTTTTTAGGTTTTTAGTGACAAAATCACTTCGATTTTTCGAAAAATTTTACAAGATGTTAAAAACTTTATTTTTCGTTTTGTTCTTAAAATATTCGAGATGATAAGTTTTTTTTCAGTTTTTTTTTTTTTTTTGTTAATTTCCGAAAAACCGTTAATTAATGTTTTTTTTTTTAATTGTACTACTCATTCGTATTATATAATATAATTTTTAAGGCAACGGCCTAGTCACTGATAATGCTTCGGTTCTCATCGATCGCCGAAATCAAGAATCAGTGAGCGTGGTTAGTAGACAGATGGAGGACCGTCTCGAAACCTACCGCGTGCTGGTGTCATGTGTTCTTTCTGTCTGTTGTTCTTTCTCTTCTGTCCTTCTGTCTTGTATTAATGTCTTGTGTTGTTATCACCTTTCATAGTCTAGTGGCTCAATGTGCTGTGTTCTCTACTCTGTACATTTATGTGCTGAGTAGTATGTAATGTAATGTATTAATTAAAGTCGCTAGAACTATTGGTTCGTTAGATATGTATTTGGGGTTAAAAAAAGCACCTTTTGAATTAAGTTATTTTAATCGAAATTTGTTATTCTTAGTTGCCATGAGAACTGAAACATTTTAAGCAATTTTTATAATTCTATCAAGTAAGTATGTATGTATGTATGTGGTATTTATGCCTTTAACCCTTTAATGTCAAACATATTTGTGGATTCTATAGATTCTTAATGTTTACGCCAAATAATACATCTGATCTTCAATAATATTTTACCTGTTTTTCTTAAAATAAGACGTAGTTTTAAAATAACCCCTCCTTAAAATGATATTTTACAAAAAGTCAATACAGAGATTTTAGGGACTTTTGATGTGTTGCTAAGAATGACATCCTGCGTCGGTAATCATAAAATTTCATTAATTACTTATTTAGACTTTTGACCTTATCTTTCAAAGATTAAAACACTCCAAAATTAAGTCTTGTCATTCTGATTCGGCTAAGAACTACATTCTCGACATAACTCGTACACAGCAATGATTGAGAGTTGTTGTTAGTCACCAATTTTTTTTTAATGAACTAATTTTGTCTATGTATTTTCATGAATTGTTAATGATTTTCAAATCGCAGTTAATTCGATTTATTGCGCAAAAGATCGATAGTGGCAAAGACTATAAAATATTGCACGTATAAACCATAGAGTCCATTGAAATTTCAGTAAAATAAAAACTCGGTATACATAGCTCTGTCAAGCCGACCTTTGACTGAAATGTAGTTCCCATAAAAATGGTAAAATGACTCCACCACTTCACAATCAAAACCAAACTGTCACTCTTCAAAGATGCATTGGTTTTTAAACAATAAGGATTGTAATTTACGAGCTCCAGATCAGAGCTCCGAGATGAAAACGTGCATCATCAAAATAGATAATTTTTTACAAAAAATTGTTGACCTATTCAAGCTGTTCTAAGACCCCCTCCAATCGCTGAGTCATTAACACCTTGTTAGAGAAAAATCGGAGATCTTTGTGCTGAATTTTCCTGAGGCAAGGGGGTAAAATGTTGCTGTACGCGCAACCACCTTGTCGTCTGTGCATACAACAAACAGTATGACAACGTTGACCATGACTAACATACAACTGTGACGATCTTTTTGTTACAAACTTTGATATACAGCAGTCACGATACTTCATTTCGGCCGAAATTCTGTTTGGGCTTCACATCAATCACTTTGGAAATAATGATTTCAATATAGACCAACATGAGTTAAATTTCAAAGTAATCTGTTTTTGTAATGTAGCTAAAAATCTTTCTGAATATGATATTGGATATCAAAAATTCAGAAGAGCTTTATAGATGAAATCCATAATCAGACACTCTTATAAAAATACAATTATGATTGATATCGTGAATAACAAAGTTAAACTGGATTTTATACATCACATCTCAGACTAAGCTTAGAAAAACAATAACCTTGGTTTTAGTTGTATATTTTTTCAAGACATATGTTTTTTTTGTGCGTTGTATAAAATGGATTTTCCATAATATTTATGAGTATTCTAACTCTTTATACTCGTACCTTTTTTGCTTTAAAAGTTGTCATATTGAGTAGGAAAACGTATGTATAAATGTCACACTAAAACAAAAATGTTTAAATACATTTTATGTTCTATTATGTACCTGAATACATAATGGATAGAATATACCTACTTATGTTTGCTTTCTGATAAGGTTTCTACAACAAGTTTTGTTTTTTTTTCATATCTTTACCTTAAATTATATACAACTACGTATAGCTAGAATAGAAGCATATGGAAGATTTTCACTTGACTTAGTATTTTCTATATCCCAGCTGTCTCATTCCATTGATGACATTTCAGTGTTTCAGTTAAGGATTACACAACAAAATCTAAGGATTTTGTTGAGAAAATATCAATAACAGTAATCCGACAGCTTAAAAGTGAGGGCATTCTATAGGTATATATTCTTGTAGGTATATATGTAGGTAGTTTTATTTATGGAATATGGTTTACAGAAATCATTGAGAAATGGAAACTGTCAGAATCTAGATAATAATGAGTTTGCTTACTTGAGTACCATCTCTACGTCTGATATAAAAATGTTGGTAAAAGATTCTAGGATTACGAAGTTCATTTAAGTTTTTTTTTTGTTTTTTTTTTTTACCTTAAAACTAAATTAAGGCTTTAAAATCATAAATAAAATATAGCCTACGCACAGCACGTGCATGATGAGAAGGACAATTTACTTATACTTGGTCTATACGTATATACCTACAGGTGCTTCAATATCAAATCATGTATGTATAAATTAAGCAAAAGACTGGATTGTATATTATTATATATATGCATGTATACGTAACTAAGGTGCATATAGAGATAGATATCTATATAAAAATAAGATACAGAGATTACGTTTATTTTTGTAGGATAGGATATAAATGTATTTATAAGCCTCAAGTATAAAGTCCAAAGAAATTGGTTAGATCTCATTTCGTCACTATGGTGATATCTTTTGAAATCATTTTTCCAAATCAGTTTTTTTTTTGTGTGAATTTAATTCATTAAACATTGATTTTTTGAGAAAAGTCTTATGTGAATGATTTAGAATTTGACTAAAAGCATGTTCCAAGTATAAGAACTATTTTATTTAAGACAGTTTCACTTATCTATTTGTAGTATTAGCGGCTTTATGTTTTCGTACAAAATGGCGGTTGAACAATTGTCACTTAAGTGGAATGTTTTATGAAAAATTATGTCGAAGAAATAATATGGAATTGAATTTTTTTTTTAAATAAAAATACTATTGAAAAAAGACATACAAACTCATTAAAGTACAGGGTTTAAAAACAAGAGGTTTGACTACAATTTTTAAAAAAAAGTTAGTAATTTTTTAATAAAGGGTGTCCCAAAATTAACGCCAGATTTATTATTTTTTGACTCGTAAATTTATTGACTCGTAAAGTACATAGGATAGGGTTATGTATGGAATAACACATCGGACAAATGGCCTCCACGGCTTTGCATGCACATGCGCACTCTTTTGTTGAAATTTTCCATGACCATTCTGCATAAATGTGGCTGAATTTCGTTGATGCAGCGTTGAATCTCCTCCTTTAATGCACGGGTGGTTGTGGGCTTGTTGACATAGACTTGTGATTTCAAATAACCCCAGAAGTCTAATGGTGTTAAATTACACGATCTAGGAGGCCAATTTTGATCACCGAAACGAGAGAGTACACGACCTGGAAATGTCTCATGCAGTAATTGAATTGTTTCACGGGCTGTATGACATGTGGCACCGTCTTGTTGAAACCACATATTGGACACATCAATATCATCCAATTTTGGCAGAAAGAACTGTGTAATCATGTCGCGATATCGAGCACCAGTAACAGTCACTGCTTGACCAGCATCATTTTCAAAAAAATATGGCCCAATTATGCCTCCAGCCCAAAATCCACACCATACAGTCACGCGTTGTGGATGCATTTGTTTTTCGACAATCACATGTGGGTTCTCCGAACCCCAAATGCGGCAATTTTGGCGATTGACAAAGCCATCATTTTGCTCGAAAAATCAGCCGCCAAGCTTTCACTATTTTTGAAATATTCTTTAATAATGAAGACACGTTGTTCTATCGTGTAACGCTTAATAACCCTATACTGTTAGCTGTCAAGATGCTTTTTTTTCAGGGTTGCCAACACTTCACTTCACAAATGGCGGCAAATTCAAATCTTGCGTTAATTTTGGGACACTCTTTACAAACAATGAATTTTGCATCAAATACCATGTTTAATGGTTTGAATCGATTGTGGAGCATTGAAATATGCATTATCTTTAATGTGGCCCCAAAAATAAAAGTCTTAAGGTATTTAATATTTAATCCTGGTGACCAATTGTGATCACCCCTTCGAGAAATAACAAGGTCATAGAACTTTTTTTGCAAAGCTGTCAAGTGTGTATGAAAATTTTCATCATTTCTGTAGTGAATCGCATATTTTTAATGAAGTGGTTTGTCAAAAGATGGTTCAAACGTAACAGTCACCCTAATATCGGTATATTCAAAATGAGACTTCTTACTGGAAAACTTTTTGTATTAGATATTATCTTACAGAACACAGCTTGTGTTTTTCATTTATGATTGACCAACTGTGTGATTTATGGTGCCAACTACTTTTCCTCTAGTTTACGAACTTGATTTCTTTAATACGCCTTTTAAAATATGTATGCACATTACACTGGTATTTGAGGTTACTGCCTAAATTATATTTTTTGTTTTAACCTCTTAACTCTTTTTTTCAAAAATTTTAATAAAACGAATCATTTTTTTCAATCTAAACTATTTAAATAATTTATTTAAAAAACATAGTAATAAAATTAATATTAATTTAATTCTCTTTCTTCTTTTTTCATTACAGGTACGTAAACTAACCAACAGTTACACTTAGATAAAAGTTAAGACTTTGCCCGGTAAAATCCACTAATTAAGCAAGTATTCTTGCTGTTTGTGTGTATATGATTTTTAAAATAATGATTAAAAAAAATTCAATTACAATTACTTGTAATGAAATTGAAGAATTTCAATTACTAATTACATGTAATTAAAAATCGTTAATTACTTGCAATTCAAGAGTAATTATTATTTCATTTTCTGTAGTTTTATTAAATTTTAATTTGACCTTTTATTTTCAGTTATTTTATTTAATCATATCTTTAACTTTCCATAGGAAGTTATTGTAATCTGCCCGATTTGTGGAATTGAAAATTTTGACATTTCTCGGCGTTTCAAGGCCTGTAGAATCAAAAAAAGATTTTAGAGAGATGTCTGTGCGTGCGTGTGTTCGCGAAGTTTTTTTCATCGTCCATAACTCTAAAAGAAGTAGAAATGTCGACTTAAAATAATTTTTTTTTATACAGATGATAATGCAGAAAGATGCAGAAAGGACTCTTAAAAAATTGCGTGTGTGTTTTTTTAAAATAGCAATTTAAAAAAAATGTGAACATTTTGGTTAACCCAAAATATCCCACGAATCAATAATGCCAGCGATTTGAATTAATTTTTATATTATATATTATGACGCGATACCAGATTAGTATGTTTTTGGAAAAAATTCCAACTAACGTTTTTTTTATAAATCAAAAAAAAACTGAAAAAAATATATTTATCACCTCGAATGTGTTACGAACAAAAAATTATTTTATCTCCAAAATAATTTTGTGCAATAAAGAATAACGTTTTTGACATCTGGTAACATTTTGAGAAAAAATCGAGTTGACAGTTTTTTTTTAATAAAACATAAAAACCTAAAAAAAACTTTACTAAAACTTCTTAAAAATTGATTTTTCTTTTCAAAAAATTGAGATTATGACTTCAAACTAATTTTGTCTTATAAAAAATAATTGTTTTTAACAACCGATACAATTTTGAGAAAAATCGAATTGACAGTTTTCAACTTGGTAAATATTTATACTCGACTCAAATTTCTTTTTAAAAATTAAAAATATTGCCTTCAAACTTTTTTTATTTCATAGAAAATATTGTTTTCGATATTCAGTAGTTTTTTTTATAAAAATCCAACAGTCCGTTTTTTCATAAAAAATAAAATCTACAAAAATAGTACGCAAATTTGTTAAAAATTGATGTTCGGTTCTTGATATCTCGTGAATAATAGAAGTGACACCTTTTTTAACAAACCAGAAAACCTACAAACTTTTAAGCAAGACAAATCGATAGACGGGATGGAAAGTTATCAGTGTGGGTCGCATATTAGCTTCATTTTTATTTTATTTCATTTAAGTTAAGTTTATTCTGCTTCGTTTTATTTTATTTAGTTTTATTTTATTTTGTTTAATTTCATTTCATTTAATTTTATTTTATGTATTTTCTTTTATTTAACTTTACTTTATTTCATTTTATTTTATTTTATTTTATTTTATTTGATTGTATTTTTTTTACTTTATTTTATTTTATTTTATTTTTTTATTTTAATTTATTTTATTTTACTTTTCGAAATTCATTTTATTTTACTATATTTAAATTTATTTTATTTTAAATTATTTAACTTTTACTTCATTTTATTTGTATTTACTATTTAATCATGTTTAGTTTCATTTTGTTTTGTTTTATTTGATTTTGTTTTGTTTTATTTTGTTTTGTTTTATATTTTTATTTAATGTGAATTTAATGGTTAACTGAATATGAATTCCGTATTTGATTTTAACCTGTTGTATATTATAGTAAGAACCAAAACTAAAATGTGGTCTCAGCTTCTTAAATTCTAAACTTGCCCAATATGCACAACACCAACGATCCAAAAATTACTTTTAAATTCACGTATAGAGCAAAATCCATCATCGTTCGCTTCTCAACTTTAATCCCTTTGTATTTTTATTTTCAAATGCTTGGGGCATGAATGTGTTTGAATATTTCCAACTCAAATATGAGAGGGTGTATATGGTTAATGGTATACAAGGCTACACCATATGGGATATACCCCCTATTATATTCATAGTTTCGGGATATGAAAAGTATGGTTAAGGGCCATACAAATCATAAATGCAGGCCTGGTGTTGGGTTATAATATACATTTGAATGGCAGGTGGCAGTGGGGTCCTCGGGTTAGCCATGAGCCATGAGCAATCAGAAAAGTTGGTTACTTCCATTTAACGTTTGGTAAAGAAACAACGCACGCAACGCAAAGGACAAACTTCAAATCTAAACCAGCAAATGAGCATAGCAAAGGTAATAATAAGATAAATGGCAAAACGAAAGTTGGTAAAATGAAGTGAGATATGGCTAATATGGGATATAAATACATACACACCTATACTCAGGATAACGGTATGTGTGGGTTTGAGGATGAATGTATATTCGAAGGATATAATATTCCTTTGTTGGCAAAGCATGTCGAAATTGAGTGTGAGTTGTTAATTTTATTTTATTTTTGGTTTTGACTGTATGGGTAATCATTTGAAAAGTTCTTCCTTAAGGCCTCAATTAGGGACGAACCTATCAAGATGAGACGACAACGACGACGACGTCGCGAGGCTATATTGATAATGATGTCAATTTATTTGATAAGACTTCAGCGGCGGCGAATGCTAAGGGGAAGGTTAAATTAATGCTTATGTGTGTTCAATTGCCTATACATATTATGTATGTGATGATTTGACGACCAGGAGAAAGTTGTCTTTTGTCATATATTGGGCCAGTCGCACCATATCATCAATGGTCACTCCTTCTTGATAGGCTTTGACATAATTGCCATGGTTCTTTTTATAATTTTTGTGATTAAGTTTTCCAGTTACCATCAATGTTCATTTTCACAATGAAGATATAGAGCGATATAGCGGTATGGGCATTGGGCAAGGAATACACAGAAATTTATGTACCCACATATATAAATTTGGAATTGATTTATATGGTATTTTATTGGACAATGATTTATTTAATCACATTAAATTAATTTCCGCTCGAATTTCATATATCGATGTTATATCGTTAGCATCAGATGGCTTTAGATTTTCTGTTTTGGTGCGGTGTTTTTTCTTTTGTATACATATATTTTATTCGCTATAAACGAAATACAAAACCAAAGGCTCATTAAGTTGGATTTGACAGAGAAATTGCTCATTTCTGATTAATTAGCTATAAACAAAACACATTGCTGAAGTTTTAATGGAAACCAGGTGGTGTAGGTATTGTTGTAGTAGTATTTATTTTATTTTTTTTTGCGTTGCTAGTTTTATTATTAAAGTTTGATTAAATGCCACCAAAAAAAGGATAATAATAACTATTTCAGTTTATTTTGAGGTATTCAAATATATTTAAGTACCAACATAAAATTTATATAAATTCAAACACGCATAAAAATCAAATTAAAAATACATTTTTTTTGACGCATCGAAAAGACCTCGTTTGTGATTGCGCGATTAAGTGCTAATTATCCAAACATTTCACAGCAACCTATCACCCACTTCAAAACTTTCTTCTATGGTTATTTTTTATGATAAGAACTATGTTTGAAGTTATTAATTTGTAAAACAAATTCTTAAAAATTTGAACAAAGTCAACATTAGAAACTGTCATAAAGGGGTAATTTATTTTGTGGAATTTGACACCTGTCAAACTTAGGTGTCATTTGAAGTGTCACAATATTATTTGAATTCTTGTTATTAACGATATTGTATAATGTATATCTTAATAATCAGTAGTTATGCAATGAATCCGAATTATGATGGCGAAATTCTAATAGGTTTCTGACGTGTGGTTGCAGTACAACTGTGGGTTAATTGCGTGAGAAGTTTCCTGATCGCCTAATTTTATGTTTTGGTGACGCCAATTGGCCACGTAGTACCCGCGGCATGATGGTTAGTGCGTTGGACTGTCATGCCAGAGGTCTTGGGTTCAATCCCGGCATGTGCCATCTAAAGTTTTTTCACGGGTACTTACTCTTGCGACAAATTCTCCAAGAGTAATTCTTTTGTCATGAAAAGTGCTTTCTCAAATTTGCCGTTCGGATTCGGTTTAAAACTGTAGGTCTCCTCTATCCCTGACAACAGTATTCGCACACAGGAATGGTTGAGAGTTGTAATTCACTAGGATCTAGTTCTCAACGGACTATTGTGCCACCCAATTTATTTATTTTTTAATTGGCGATTAAGGTAGATTTTTGTCTGTGGAGCTACGTTACATAATAGATCTTTTTAACACGAATAATTTCCAGAATCTAGACAAATTAAAAACCAACATCACTCAATTAAGTGTCGATACACCAAATTGTGCGAAAAATTGCTTTAAAATGACTTCGAAAGAGTCGCATCCTGAGGATCTTTCATTTGCATAACACTGGTCAACATCGTAATCTAGGTGCAATCAAATTTTTTTCTTAAAAAAAAAAACGTATATTCGGCTTTTTGAGGCAACGTTTATCCTTAGCGTATTTTATTCTCAATAAAATAAGTAATGATTTTTCAAATCAACAATCCCCTATTTCGATATTCCTTTTAAAAATATTGACTATATTAATTATTTATCAAAAAAATTCTCTTTAGTTTTAAGGTTTCACCTTAAAACAACGACGAAGGCTTTATGCTAAAAAGATTCTTAACAGAAGTACTCAAAACGGTAAAAAATAAACTTTTGGTCTTATTACGAATTTGTATTCTTAAGTTTATAACATCTAGTTTTTGGAACATATTGAAATAAATATAAAAAATAATGTTGAAGATGGGCATTTCTGATTTTAAGCACGGAATCAGCATTAAGCATTAATTCTAGAACGAATAACTCAAGAACATAAAGGAATTAAATTTAAGGATTTTCAAAAGTAAGTTAAATTCGAACAAATAAGAAATTACGAAAACTAACTGAGAGACTAAAATGATTTAAACTGTATCTAAAAGATTAAGATTTGTAGTTTGCAAAATTATCATATAATTTATTGTTAAGGGATATGTTGTATTTTAACTAGGCTCCAAAAACCTGGTTTTAGTTTTTCTTTTTTATAGATTTTTAGAATGGCATATTTTAAAAATCGAATGTGTTAGACAAATTTAAAGATGAGATTCAAATTCAAGACAATGTTAATCCTTTAAAAAAGTATTCGTGCACCAGAAAAAAAGTAATTTTGTCGACCATTTTAAAATAGTTTTCAAAACTTTAAATTGTTATTTTATTTTTGCTTTTGTTCCAAAACCGAAAAATTAATAACCCTTTACAATGAAGACAAGTAATTTGGTTTTCGCTTCTTTCATTTTTACAGAATATCCTTTTCATTTTTTTGATTTTATTTTCAGAATACGGCCGTGTTCAAAGTGTTGAGCTTATCCAAATTCAGAAGTCACACAACCAATTGAGTTTTTTTGATAAGTAGCATAAGCTTAACATAAAGTTTGGTTGTTTTCATGTTGTGTTATTTTGTTCTTAGTTTTATAATAATTTTTGCTATGGTAGGAGGTGTGGAGGTGTGTCTCGCATATATATGGTATAGTCTTTTTGAATTAAGCCTGTTAGTCACGGGATCTTATTTTAATCTATAAATAAACCCTGCTAAAAAGGACTCACTTCGTTTATTTTTTTTATGATAATAATAAAATAACTTATCATCCATTCCTTACATGCCAGGTAAGTTTTTGTTGTTTTTAATATAATAAGTTTGATGAGAAATAGAGGAAGGTGAGAAAATACCAGTATGTTTGTCGTATCAGGAACCATTATGAACGCTATAAGCTTATACACGAAATTAATAAATAAAATTAGTAACTATACAACAACAAAACAAACTTATTTTGAAATTTTTCCCTATTATATGACTTATTATATGCTGTTAGATATGCATGTTGTGAAAATGCATGTTTTTAGGCTGGCATAGGGCTTAAATGTGGCCTAATTTTTGATTCTTTGGCTTACATAAAAATACCCAAGTATATGTTTATTTGTTTTTGTTTGTATGAGTAAAAGTAGCTAGTTCGGACTAAAAAAGTAAGTTTTAAATAAAAAAAGAACTTTGTTGGTTTGGGAGTTTACTAAACGCTAAGTAAGATTCTTTTTTTTTGATATTTTACTTAAGTATGTATAGCAAAATTATTGAAATAAGGTTCATCAAATTATTTCTATTTTAAATTCCAACTATTATAGACCTGCAGTAAACGTAAGGTAAAATATATATTTAACTTGAATTTTATATAAAAAATACAGAGTTTTCCAATGTTTTAAAATAAAAAAATTCATTTTGATAGTTGAAAAATACGAGTATTTTTGAATTAATGTCTGTCAATTTTTTCACAAGGTTTTAAAAAATATTAATAAAAACATTTTGTGTAAAATAGAAACAGTTTCAAGTCAATATCTTCCTTTTTTTTTTCAAGATAATTGAGTGGAAGCCCATTTTGTATGAGTTCTTATGTGTTTTAGTAGGTTTTGGTTTTTGTTTTTGTTTTTGTTTTTGTTTTTTTTTTTAAGTTTTCCATTAGATTTTTCTAAAAACTTAACTGAGAGTTAACAACAATATTTTGCATATGATAAAATAAGTTTGAATTCAATAGCTGTTTTTGTTCCCGAGGTATTTTATTCTTAAACTAAATTTTAGTACCATTTTTTGAAAGTTTTTATTTTAAATGAAATATATTATTTTCTTTAAAATGTTAGCAAATGTTAAATACTATGGCGCAAAATTTTAAAATTAGGTAAGCTTAGTAAATTGCTAAAAATGGCTTTCACATTATACTGAATCGTTTTAAATTTTGCGTTTATGTTTTTTTAAGACGAAATCATTTTGAAGGCAATACTTTCAATTTTTGCGAAGATATTCTAATCGAAAATCGATTTTTTAACCAAATGTTAGTAGTATTTCTTGAAGGTTCTTTTCTTTGTGGAAACAAAAAAAGTCCTTAGATTTGTCTAAAAAAGTGTATAGACTTCAAAAACGTAATTTTTTGATGCAAACAACTATTTTGGATGCATTATTATTTTTTCAAAAATATTTCATTTCAAGTTTTGTTATGACATTACAATGTATAGGGATATCCATTTTGCGATTTCAAAACATACGCGGCCATGAAATGTCTCTTGCATTAAAGCCATATTCGCTAGAGTTGTGTGGCATGTTGCACCATCTTGTTGAAACCACATATTCTCCAAGTCGTATTCTTCAATAGCAGGCAAAAAAAGTTGGTTATCATATGACGATTGACCATAACACTCCGAATTGACAGTGACAGTCATTCCATCGTCGTTTTCGAAGAAGTAAGGTCCAACTACACGTCCGGACCAAAGAGTTCACCAAACAATGACTTTTTGGAAATGTAATGGCCTCTCTTCAATTACTTGAAGATTCCCAGAAAATCAAATACGACAATTTTGTTTATTAACATAACATACATAAGAACTTAGTTGGACAGATGTCGAACTCCAGCCTTATAGTTTTGAAACTGTAAAAGGGATAACTCGTAATAATATAAAATTTAATTAAGCGTTTTTGTTTTGAACCTACTCGATTTTTAAAAATCCTTCCTTAAGAAATTAATGAGCAGTGATGTTCCTTATAAACGTTTTTGAGAAAATTTAAACTTTCGATTTTTGACAAAAAAATGTATCGGGACTACTGTTAGTTTTGGTCTTAAGAAAATGATCTGTTTCTGTACTTTTTCGAAAACGATGACGGCTAGGTCAGCACCGTCAACGTCGATGGCTTAAGGTCGATGATAACTACTTGGCTTGAACTGGATGATATGAACACCAAAGTCATATGATTTCAAAAGGATAACAATGCGTTGTACACAGCTAAAAACACAATCGATATTATCCGCAAGCGGTTTTATGGCATGTTTCGCTCGTGCCAAACAAAGTGGCGGACATCTCATCAATTGGGCTCTCAGATAAAGATACAATCTGATTGATATATCATATTCAAAATTATAAAATCGACCCGATCGTATAGAAAATCCTTTTAAACTGAGTATTACATTTTTTTCTTAAATTTACCAAATATTAGGAACAATGTTTTATATAAAATGAAATATTTACAAAAAATATCACATTCAAGTTTTTGAAACTTGATAAATTTCTATGCTGTAGGAACTTTTCATTCCATTGGTATTCGAAAATATGTGCCTATGTAAGTTCTTCTATTTTGTTTTGTTTCAATTGTAATCTTTTTGAACTTGTTACATTTTGTGGGATGCACGCATCCAAGAATAATACAACTCTTCAGAAAGGAATCTTTATCCTTCTAGCTTTAGCAATGTCAACTTAACCGAAGGGAAATTCAAACGATATTAACAACAACAACAACAAGAACCAAAAAATATTCTTGTAATATTATAGCGTCTGGAATTTTATTTGTCTGGAGTTTATTCGAATCACGTTTTCTAATTTGAACATGTACAGTAGAATGAATTTAGGTATTTTGGGTCATGGAGACAGTTGGTACGGTACAGGTACTGGTACTGGTGCTGTTTCTGGTTCTATGTGCTGATGGGTGCTCTCGGTTCAATTTTTTCAGTCCCTTAGTAGGACACGACGACAAGCGATGCGATGGTGCTATTAAAAGTTGTCTTTTTGCTTTTATATTTTATATTTTATTTTTATTTCTTATTTTAATGTGACCTTGTGGGCGGGCTTTATGTGGTGGCATAAGATAAATTTTAAATTCACCTAAGTCGCATAAAGTGAAAAAGATTTTGTGTTTTTGAACAATTTTCTTGTCTTATATTTGGTTTTTTGGTTTGTTGTTTTTATTTTTCTTTTAAAAAAGACAACAAATTATCCAACTGTCTAGATTTTTGTATAATTGGTAGATGATGAAAGATAAATAATTCAAAGAATGTGTACAGATCTGTTTATACGATTTTTATTTATTTGTAATATTTTGTAATTTTAATACGTTTTGTTTTGTAAGTCCTTATCGATTTTTATTGCCAAAGACGTTCATATACCATAATAATGGTTTTTATGTTTTTTACACGGCTATGAGAGTAAGAGAGATTAAAGAAAGATAAAAAAAGAAGTTAATTTATGCAAGAATCTTAATTCCACATTCTTAAAATAGTTTGATAACAAGTAATGGAATTTAACAAAATATTGAAATTGTTATCATTTGATACAAAAGTTGTGCAGCCGCCCTTCGAAATATGAAGCTAAAAACCGATTTGAATCAAATTTACAATACTGATACTTAAAAAACGTACTTTATTAACATAAAATATGATAAAGATACTAGAAATAGTCTTTAAAACAATTGTAGATAATAATTTTTTCATAAGACTGTTTTTAGCAAACTTTTTTTTTACAACAAATCAGTTTTTTAAATTTTTCTTACGGTTTTGAATAAAATAAAAATATTAAGTTATTGTGTTAATATTTTTAAATTTCAAGGTGCCTAGAATCTAAATCAAAGGAATTTCAAGAGATTTATGTGTGCGTGGGATATATTTTATCGTAATATCGACTTCAAATAAATTTCATATTACATAAAACAACAAAAAAGATTAAGTTGTCTTTATTGGAAAACTACTAAGAACACCCAAGTTATTATATGTTCTTATAGAGTTCAATGATTTCTTTTTGATTTTCCATTTATAAAATATATTTTTTAACATTTTTAAATAGACTCTTTGTATGTAGGGACATAAGTTCGTGAAACTAAGTCTTTCATTTAAAAAAAAAAACTTCAAATTTAACCAAAAACTACAATTTATACAAAACTCCATTTTATTCACAAAATACTCATACTCAAATACATTTCCAACTTCTGATACTTTGTAATTTTTTATTCCTGCTCTCGTTCTCATATGGGAATAATAGGCTTCTACTTTATATGACATGCACCATTATATTCCCTATACAACTATTATAAAACAAAATAAAATAATAAATGGATTTCTGGATAAATACAATAAATAGTGGTTTCTATTACCTTTGGTAAAGTTTTTCTACATCATAAGTCATAACCAATTCAAAATAAATTATGATACATATATATTTTTGTTTAAATAATTGATATTCGTTGTTATAGTGAACAACAAGAAATAAGTAAAAACACAACAATATAATACTCGTACATCAATCAATCATAATTCAAAACATTACTCATTTTTATGATATAATATAAAACAAATAGTATACATGTCTAAAAGTATATTTATGTGGGTGTAGTAAATACTAAAATATATTACCAAACTGATAGGCAACTAATTGACATCTTGGGACCAAATGTAATAAGTTATAAAAATATTGCCATCATACAACAATTTATTTATAACTTTAAAAAAATATAAAAACATTTCGAACATTTTGAACTTTAATTTGTATTTAAAGTTTAGTAAAATGATATAAAATTGTATTGTACCTATACAATTTCTTTTAATAAGATATAAGTTAAAACGTAGATTTAGTGTGGTATTCTATTAATACTTCTAATTCCTATTTTGTGTGTATCCATTTGAATATACAAATATTTCACTTTTGATAATAATATAATTATTAGCTAGGCCTATATACTATCGTCCTAAGTCAATATTTTATCATAAAGACAAACTTTTCATATTCCCAAAAGAAAGATAACTTCTAGAGTAGCGCTGCTAATTAGCCTAAGAGTTTGTATGTGTTTTTGTATGTGTGTTGGTATACGCATCCTGAAATAATGACTAAAAGTTCATTGATTGATAGGTAACCATTGATATCCCTTATAGACTCATCGAAAAACTTTTTGCACGATAATGATTTCTATTTCAAGTTTTTTTATATTTGAAATATAGATTCTATTCCAGATTCTATGTGTGAGTAGCTCGAGGTACCTACCGAAAACTTTATCTTCTTTAATAATAATATAATTTTTTGACTGCTCTCTTATTTCCCTAATTCAATAATTCAATTCACTAAAAGGCCTATGAAAAATGGAATTCTTAAATTAATCATAAAATATTGTCAGCAGATATAGGAAGGTACTTCTAATCTATCAAAAATTAATTCAAATCACTACATATACAAATATACACATAAGTATTTGTTGTTATGTAGATTTCTATTGGATGGTTTGAATAAAATTGAAAAGTTTGATATTATTATTGTTAGAAAGCTTTGATCGAAATAAAAGTAAATAGACACGTGTATATATATATAATTTAAATGACATACTATTTCGTGCATTACACACATCAATCATTTACAAATGAACATGCATACAATATATCATAAAAGATGAAGTATTTTTACAAATACGTATTCGTATTTTAACTTATGATAAACTAGAAAAAAAAGGAACGACATTTTATTTAGTTTTAAAGTTTTCTTGAAGAGCTGGATAAGTGTTAAAGTGGCTGTAATAATAGATAGGTTTTATTTCATATTTCTTATTTTTAACGTTTTCTATAACTCCTTTTTTTAGAAAAGGTAAAAAATATCAAAATGAAATCCTTGTTTCTTAGATCTTTTGTTTTCAATCTGGCAATGCTTTTTGTCGGAGTTATTTTTTTTTTTTTGACCTACTGTCACTTGAATTATGCTCAGTTTGGTGTGCAATTTCATAATAAATTGATTTACTTCAGAATAACTTTTGAAAATCATGCAAATCTAATACCAAAACAAGAGGCTGGCATACAACTCAAACCCATTCGTGCAGTTCTGTCGATTTTTCGATCTTTCTTTAACTTTTACAAAATATTTAACTTTTACAAAACACTGAGATAAATAAATTCGGAGTCAATATCTTTATTTATTTTCATAATACTTGAGTCGAAAAGAATTTTTATCAGTTTTTTATTGTTTTTGTAAATTTTCTTGCTTTGTAAAAAAAAGTTTTCACTTGAATTTTTCTAAAAACATAACTGAGGTGGAAACAATATTTTGCTTATGATAAAATAGGTTTGGGTTCAATACCTGTCCAATTCTAATTGAGAGTTAAAACAAATAATTCAAAATATATCTTCTAACTCTACAATTTCTGAGAATTTTTTATCAGACATATTGAAAAAAGGAGGAGTCACAGTCTGTGATAATTTTTGTTTGTTCCGTAAAGTAATAAGTCTTTTTTATGTTAAATTATTTTAGTGTTAATTTATTTTGTTTTGTTTTGTTTCCAATTAAACTATGTAAATTCAACAAATTCATTCAATCAATAAACCCCTGAAGAAGTCGTGGATAGCAACGAAACGTTGGGAAAAGATGAAATAAACTTGTTTTATTTGCATTAAAAAACAAATTGACCAAAAAAACCTACTTAAACTAATTAAAAACTTAAAATATTCTTTTCTTTTACTTCTGAAAAAATGTATTAAGATATAATGCAGGCTTGATAAACAGAGTTTTCCAAATTCTTAATAACGCTAAATATGATGTTCTGAACTATTGTTGTGATACCGTAAAATGTATGCCAATCTTATCAACTGTTATTGAAAACCATCAGTATTGGTAAGTATATAAAATGTTATAGTGAGCTAACTTTAAAATTTAGATATATGTACAACATATTGTCAACTACTTTTTTTAGAACTATTAAAAGGGAAAAATTCTGTCATACATTATTTTAGCAAAACTTTAATCGATTCCACAAGGCACCCAGAAGAAGCTCTCAAAATTAAAAAAAAAAAGGCTGGGATGCGACCCACACTGATAACTTCCCATCCCGTCTGTCGATTTGTCTTGCTTAAAAGTTTGTAGGTTTTCGTGTTTTATCAAAAAAGTTGTTGGTTGAATTATTCTTAAAAATTTAAAAATTACCAACAATATTTTGCATATAATGAAATAGTTTGGTTTCAAAATTTATTTTTGACAACGAGATTTTTAGTCGAAAACCAATGTTTACCAATTTTAATAGCATTTCTAAAAAGTTTTTATTTCTTATATAAACAAATACAAATTGGATGAATGAAATGAAATTAATTTGAAGTCAATATCTTCTATTGTTCACGAAATATCGAGAACCAAATATCAATTTTTCCCAAATTTTCGTACTATTTTTTGTTGATTTTATTTGTTTATGAAAAAAAAAACGGACTGTTGGATTTTTATAAAAAATTTAATGAATATCGAAAACAATATTTCCTGTGAAATAAAACTAGTTCGAGGCCAATGTTTTAAATTTTTGGAAAAGATATTTAAGTCGAAAGTAAATTTTTACCAAGTTTTAGTATTGTTTTTTTTTAGGTTTTTATTTTTTGTAAAAAAAACTAACAATTCAATTTTTGTCAAAATTTTACCGAATGTTAAAAACAATATTTCTTATAAAACAAATTTAGTTTGAAGCTATATTCTCAAAGTTTTGAAAAGATATTTGAGTCGAAAATCAATTTTTACCAACTTTTAGTAATTTTGTTTTTTAGGTTTTTATTTTTTGTAAGAAAACTCTTTTTTTAAAATATGGTAAAAAAAACACTCACTCAATTTTTTGAGAGTCCTTTCTGAATCTTTCTGCATTATTATCTGTATAACAAAATTTATTTGAAGTCGATATCTTTACTGGTTCTTGAGCTATGGACGACGAAAAAAACGTCACGAACATATGGACGTACGGACGTACGGACGCACGCACATCTTTCTAAAAATCTTTTATTTCGACTCTAGGGACCTTGAAACGTCGATAAATGTCAAAATTTTCAATTTGACAAATCGGACCAATTACATTAACTTCATATGGGAACTTAAAAAATTAGACTAGTAGTTCCTGAGATTAGCGTGTTTAAACAAACAAACAAAAAAGCAAACAAACAAATTCCTTACCCTTATTGTATTAGGAAAGATTTGATTAGTTAGAATTTTGTTTTATTTTCAATGTTTTTGTTTTCCTTAGAATTGCAATTAGTGTTGGCACAGTCTAAATTAGTAACGATCAATCTTATTGTATGGAAAAAGAAATATTTTCCAAATTTAAAGATTTTAAAAATTAAACAAGACCGACTTTATATTAACTTCCCATAGGAAGTTATTGTAATCGGTCTGATTTGTCGAATTGAAAATCTTGCATGTGTGTCCATAGCTCAAAAACGAGTTGATATATCGACTTCAAATAAATTTAGCTATACAGATAATAATATAAACAGATTCAGAAAGGACTCTCAAAAAAATTGAGTTGGTGGCTTTTTTACCATAGTAATTTTAAAAAATGGTGAACATTTTTGACTGAATTTAATTTAAAATTGTATCTATATTGTAACGTGATACCAAACTAGTATATTTTTGGAAAAAATATCCAATTAACGGTTTTCTTTTAAATCAAAAAAACTGAAAAAAATATTTGTCACGTCGAATATTTTACGAACAAAAAATGATTTTATCTCCAAAATAATTTTGTGCAATGAAAAATAACGTTTTGACATTTGGTAAAATTTTGAGAAAAATCGAATTTACAGTTTTTTTTTCATAAAAAATAAAAACTTAAAAAAACCATTACTAAAAGTTGGTAAAAATTGGTTTTCGACTTAAGTATCTTTTCAAAACTTTGAGATTTTGGCTTCAAATTAATTTCGTCTTAAAATATTATTGTTTTCAAACATCCAGTAAAATTTTGACAGACATCAAATCGACAGTTTTCTTACAAAAAACAAAAACCTAAACAAAACATTACAAAAAGTTGGTACAAATTTACTTTCGACTCAAAAATCTTTATTAAAAACTAAAAATATTGGCTTCAAACTAATTTTATCTCACAGAAAACAATGTTTTCGACATTTATTCATTTTTTTTATAAAAATCCAACAGTCAATTTTTTCATAAAAAAAAAAATAAAATGTACAAAAAATAGTAGGTACGCAAATTTGGTAAAAATTGATGTTCGGTTCTCGATATCTCGTGATATAATTGCGAAAAATTAGTAACCCCGTGTTCAACAAAAAAAAAACATTTATTAAGTTACAAAAATATAATTTTAATAATATTTGCCATTCTCATTTTCTTCAGTGGTAAAAAAAAAGGAATATTAAAATACTGAAGATAAAGTTCATCAAAATCTTACTATTTATTCCGGATAAAAGAAAAAAACAGTAAGATACTTTTTAAAAACGAGGCGTAAATACAGAAAACAAGAAAGACATCGATTTTTAAAGTAAAAAGTTCTCTTCGAAAGTAATACACAAGATTAAAATGTTTCACTAATGATGACTGATGAATTTTACCGTTGTCGTCCATTACATCAGCTTTCAAAAAGTATTTTAAATATTCAGATTATTTTTTCTGTATTCTTTTTGTTGTTTAACATTTAAACGCGTATTTCTGCCTTCATTTGTAAAATGCACTTACAGCAATAACAGCAACGGCAGCAGTCTAGCAACCCTTACAATCTACAAACTAAGCTAATAATTCAGCTCTTGAAAGAAATAGAAAAAAATGCTTGCCAGTGAAAAAATAAAATAAAACTTTGCAGAATATTTTACGTTAAAAAAAGAAAAATCAAAAGTGTGAGAAGGAACGGAATGGAGTGAGAATTTTAATAGTTTTCCACTTGGGTCCGTTATGCCTAGCCTAGCCTAGCTCTTGCAGGGTCTATATCTAAGTCCTTCTTTCACTATCTCCCTCTCTCTCTCTCTAGTTGTCTACTTGTTTCCCTTCCTGCCACCTACCTGTAAAACCTAAGCCCTTCCTCACTCTTATATTGCTTGAGAGTTCTTTAGTTGGGCAAAGTTTTCATTTTGCAGGTTGTGTTTTTCCTGCTGCTTTGTATTTTGAGTATCTCAGTGTACTGTTCCTCCGCCGCCGTGCGCCACCGACCGCCACGCCTTGTCGCCGTTGTTGGTTGCATTGTTTCAAGTAAAGTGAGTATTCTTGTCGTTCATAGACAACCTGTCATCGGATTTTCATCCTGCACAGTTCCATTCCGCCTCGCTTACCCCTTGGGAAAATAATGACGTCTACTTTCCATTACAATACACAGATTGGATTTTAATATTTGAGAAGGGCAGAACGCGAGTTGTGGTAAAATATATATCCTACCCACGCCACGGTTATATATTGCCGCCATCTTCCCCCTTCCTTTTCCTCATACCCCTAGCGCCATGGCTTGAGACAGTCCTCGATATATGAATATACAGAGTCACCCAGAGAAGTTCACTATGCGTGGAAAGTGCATCAAAACCATCTTCCACTTCAGTTGTCATTGCCAGTTGTCATCCATGTTGGAGTCTTCAGCTTCATCCAAGTTGCCCTCAAGTGAGCACGAAAACTTTTACCATCTTTTGTGTGTTTTATACTTCAAAGCCACACACAATAAACCTATAAGTATATATACTTTTTCGTATACCTAACTATTCACCTTTGTAAGGATTCACAAGGACGATAGAAAAGTATTAATGTATGACATACCATGACACTTCCCAGAGGAAGTGAGATACTGAGAGCAAAGATTATTTGAATTGTTGTGTATCGTGCATTAGGAGAAAATTGTTGCAATTGCACCTCAAATAGACGTCCCTATGTTGCTTGCATGCCTACGTATGGTGTATATAGATATGAGGGTATTGTATTTGTTGGATATAACTAGGCTATAAGATTTGACACCCAAAGTATGAAAAATGTCCGAGAACACTACTGGCACGATTTTCGTGGGGAACGTTTGAAATAATCTTTGGAAGCCGGCCGTTGGCCTTTTCTTTCTTCAACACGACACAAGTTATACGTTTGGCCAGAAGTCGAAAATCAAGAAGCCTATATTACGGGAAGGGTGAGACTTTCCTTTCCATTCCATGCCAATGACCGAAGACCGACGACAGCGGCGACCGACGACGTTGTCCAAACATCGTAAATCATATTAAATTAGTCCTGAATTGGATTTTCAAGTACATATTTTCTGCAGCATAGCTAGTCCTTTTGCCGGCAAGGCTCTTATATATGCTGCCTCGGCCAAGCTGTTTCCCTAATGACTTTCAAATAAATCGCTTTTGCTCATATAGGTGCGGTGGTATAGAACTGGGGTATGGTTAAGGATTGAACTATAGTTATGGGATACGAATATGTATGTACGTACATTATGTACAAGTTTCAGCCAGTTCTAGCTCCATTGTGGGTTATAATGCCAAACAATATATGTAAGTATATGTAGTATATAAACGAACGAACAAGGACGCAGGGATATGGAAAGTTGTGGTATTGGACTTAATTGAGATTTATTGCAATTTAAATTGTGATTCAAGAGGGTGAAAATTCTCACACTTTCACCGCACTGCGAGGCAAATTGAAGAGGTCACACCATCACCATTACCGTCAACCATTACCATCGCCATCTTTATGCCTTATGTTCGTTTCAAACCACCAACAACAATGACTATCCGATATGGCTTACAAACAGAACTTGATTGAAAGTAAATCCAACAAATGAAGGAAAAATTAAATTAAAATCCACAGCCTTAACTGGATGTGGCCTAGTTTATAGGTTTTTCACCTGATTAATTTTTTAAATGATCGTTGGACTCCTTTTTTTAAGAGTTTTTTTTTATTTTTCTTCTGTGTCGTCTTTTTTCAAAACCAATTAATAATTTTTTTTTTAAGAAAATAATTTAATGAGGCTTACGATTTTTAAAAAAGAAAACCTTGATTGTTATAATAGGAAATCAATGGTAGTATAGCTATTTAAAATATTACAAAGCAATTAATTTATTTTCTTTTATCGATAATGAGGACTGAGAGCGTCACGCAAAAATATAATTTAATCATTTTTTGAAACATGATTTAACAAAGTTATGGCAAGAACTGGATGGCATTTTAAAAAGCTTTTTGTAGTTAGTCACAGTTCTTCTTCCCTCTTATGAAGTTAGCAGAACGGTTTTAAATTTGTTGTCTTAAATTAATCTTAAGCATACACTTGCCTTTTTTGTCTTTTTCAGGGTGTGCAAAAGAAAATATAGGCATTACGAAAGCATTTTTCAAAAATATCTTGATAAGCATCCTAATACCTTACATAACTAAAAATAACTCATCCCAAAAATTATGTAATACCGGGAAACTAACTTATTGAAAGAAATGGTTTGTACATTCGATTAATTCGTTCAAATACACAAACCATTTCTTTTGATATATATTATTTTCCCCGTATCACATATTTTTATTACAATACAAAGTTTCATAACTAATTATAAATTTATGTTCAATAAAAATCTTATTCGAAAATGCTCGTTCTTTCGAAAAATTTTTGGTAAATTGTTTCAGTGTGAGAGCCTAAAAAGAAAGACTTACTGATGGTAATAACTAGTTAAACGTAAATAATAATAAATAATTATACAAACCTTTGCAACCATTTAAATTAATAAGTATTTTAAGTGCGAATATTTAAAAGCTGCAATCATTCAGAAAAATGGAACGGTTGAGCTTATCAAATATTAAAATATTACCAGTAGGAACGATTTCCCAGGCAAATTATGTACAGGGTTTTTCAATAGGGACGCTACAAAAGTAGAGTGATAGGGACAGCAAACGACGCCATATTTCTTGCCGCTCTTTTGACATTTCTCTTCAGTAAGATTTTCCATTTCATGATGGAAAGATATACGAGCCAACAACGAGTTGAAATTATTAAAATTTACTACCGAAATTCGGAGTCCGTAGCAGATCAACAATTGAGCGTCTAGTGGAAAAATTTGAATCCACAGGCACATTACAAAATGTTTGAGTGCCAGTGAGACAAAGAAGTGCACGTAGTGTCGAGAATATTGCTGCCGCTGAGGCTTCAGTTAAAGAAAGCACAAATGTGTCTCTCACACGTCGTCGTTCTCATCTCTGTGACGTCGTGGTGGCGAATTTTGCGCAAATATCTTGGCAAAGATTAAATTGACGCCAGAATTCAAGCCGCTTGACCACCAGAAGCGTCGTTTGTTCGTGAATTGGGCTGAGCAACGACTTCAGTGATGAGGCTAATTTCTCGCTGAATGGCTTCGTCAATTAACAAACTATGCGGTATTGTTCAGGCAGCAATCCACACGTACTCCATGAGTTATCATTGCATCCCGGAAAAATTACGGTTTGGTGTGGTTTATGGGCTGGCGGCGTCATTGGGCCGTACTTCTTCCGTGATGATCAAAACCGGCACGTTACTGTGAATGGGGATCGCTACTGTTCAACGACAACCGAATATTTTTGGACCCAATTGGATGATATGGACTTGCGAGGACATGTGGTTACAACAGGACGGTGGCGGCGCCACAAGCCACACAGCGAATGTTACAATCAATTATTGGAAACCAAGTCTCGGTCATGGGATTTGACGCCGTTAAAATATTTTCATGGGGCTACGTCAAGGCTTTGGTCTATGCCAACAAGCCAGCGACGATTGATGAACTTCGTACGAATATCGAACGTGACATTGCAGCAGTATCGGCCGATTAATGCTTGAAAACCGTCGAAAATTGGGTTCAGCGTCTGGACTTCTGCAAGCGTGCCCGTGGTGGCCATGCAAAAGAAATCGAGTTCCATACATCATGGCATCGACCGTTCTTTCACAGGAATAAAAAATTTCATTCATATCAAACACCGTTTTTGTTTTATTTAAAAAAAAACTTTTGTAGCGCTCTTATAGAAAACTCGATATAAATGTATATTCACTTCGTAACAATTTCGAAAAAGGTGAATCTTGGTGGATGGCTTCCTACATCCTAAACATCTCCATAAAAAAAACAACCTAATTTTGAAATGGAACACAAAATCGTACTGGTGGTGGGTTTTTATTACATAATTTATAGCTCATGTAATCCTACATAAAAATGTACAGGGTTATCCATTCTGCGATTTTTAAAGTAAGCGTGAGTAAAACACATATAAAATATTGTTTTTCATGATATTTCTTTTTTATTAAAAAGTTAGAACGTTGCCTTTATGTGTGAATTACTACATCATTTAAATGACCGATACGCCAATTGTGGCAAGCATCAATTCTTTGGAGGTAATTTTCGACCACTCTTTGACACATATTGGGCGGTATCTCAGCCATAACTTGACGAATGTTGGTTTTTAAGTGCTCAAGAGTTGAAAGTTTATCTGCACAAACACGGTCTTTCGCGTAGCCTCATAAAAAAATAGTCCAGCGGTGTCAAATCGCATGATCTTGGTGGCCAGTTGATATCCCCAAGACGAGAAATTACGCGGTCAGGAAATGTCTCTTGCAATGAAGACAAATTCGCTCGAGTTGTTTGGCATGTGGCACCGTCTTGTTGAAACCACATATTCTCCAAGTCGTATTCGTCAATAGAAGATAAAAAAAAGTCGGTTACCATGTGACCATAACGCTCCAAATTGACGGTCAGAGTCGTTCCATCATCGTTTTCGAAGAAATAAGGTCCAATCACACCTCCGGACCAAAGAGCGCAACAAACAGTGACTTTTTTTGCATGTAATGGCCAGTCTATCTTCAATTACTTGAGGATTTTCAGAAACCCAAATACGACTATTTAGTTTACTAACATAACCACCGAGTGGAAAATGTGCTTTGTCGCTGAAGAAATTTTTTGTTCGAAAAATCGCCGTCCACCGCCTATTATTCAAGCACCCATTCGACGTATCTACGACGTTTTGAATGGTCAGCCGGCTTCAGTTGTTGTGTGAGCTGGACTTTTTATGGATGTAGGTGTAGATTCAAATCCAAAATAAGCCATAATGTGCCGTAAGACATTATGGCTGAGGACGACTCGACGAGGAATCGACACATTTGGGTCTTCGGCAACACTTTCGCTTACAGTAACGATATTTTCAATGGCACGAGCGAAACTATGATGTACATTGTACACTGTACAGGACTTACAATTCCTGTAACCAATTCCGTATCTTCAAATTTCTTGATAATTTTGCCAATTACTTTCGTAGTTGGACGATTATGTAAACCAAAATCTCCTCTTAGAGCACGATTTTTAATTATGGCAGAATTACCATTTTTATAGCAGGTTCTAACAATTTGTAGGCGTTGTGCGATAGTTAAGCGATCCATTTTCGTAAATGTTAGACTTGCAATTGAAAAAAAAAGTGGTTTAACAACTTATTTGACAGATGTCGAATTCCAACCTTGTACTTTTAAAACCGCAAATTAGATAACCCGTTGTAACTAACAATTCTTAAATAAAAATATTTATTACCTACTCAAATAAACACAATTGTCAAGAAACCAAATAAATTTATTAATTTTGCAGCATTTTTAAACAAAATTAAAAACAAAAAAAACTAGTATACGCCCGAGTGAACCACATTGGAGTATATAGTAATTTTTAGAGGAAAAATAGAATGAGAAAAAGTGAAGACTTTAAATTATTTAATTTATGATTTTTATAATCATGGGAAAGTGAATCATTTTACGTGAGTTGACTTAATATATTCTGCAATTAGAAATCCAAAAAAAAAACAATATCCTTAAAATAAAATTTTTTCATTTATGTAATTTTTGAAACTACTCGTATTACAAATGAGAAAACAGTTTTGAGTCATATTTTCAACTATTATTCAGAAAGTGTTAGAAAAACAACCGTTGAATATTGGTTTCAAAAGTTTATTCTATAGTTTAAAGTTTGAAAAGATTTTATAATAGCTTCTTCGAAGATAACTAAATAATCACTTAAAAAGAGTTGCTCTTTCAGTAGGAAACTGCTATTAAAATTGAAAAAAATAACAGTTTCTTTATGTTTTGAAAATTTCCAAAAATAAAAGAGATTATTTAGAATTAACAAATGAGTAATTTTAAAATAACACAAAGTTAAATCTTTTTAAAATCTTTCTTAAATACATTTTTATTCTTAAGTAAGACCTTCATATGTGGTTTAACTTAAAAAGATCTTAAATCTATAGAATAAGAATTAAATTTATATTTTTTTTAAGGAACAAATAAAACAAAAAATAAAAGAAAACTTACAAATTCGTGGAAAATTCTCCCAATTCTTTAAATAATTTGTCATCAAAATGCTTTCATCTTCCCAGTACTTCAGAACTGGTATAAACAAAAAAAGGTTGAAGTTGTTATCATTCTTTTAAAAGTAGTTAGGGTTTCTGAAAAATAAAAAAAAAAAAAAAAAAATACACAAAACACGTTAAACATAAAAACCAATTATCGTGAAATGTTTTTATTTTTTTTTCTTCTCACTACAGCAAAGTGAAAAGTTATTGGTGTAAGTTTTCTAAAGTAAAGTTAAGTTTGTTCTACTTTTATTATTTCAACTTTCAATGTTGACGTTTTAATTGTTCTGCAATAAGAACTTTACAATGAAGTAAATCACGCAATACAATTCTCCTTTAAATGGAAAAAAAGTCCTTTGTATTTTCTAACCATGACATGCGTCATACAAGTAGTGTAATGAAACTTTACCTATGTTGCATAATTTTATATTTTCCATAAGTATAACCTAATCCATTTAACTTTTCAAACTATTTTTTATTCAGTCCATAGTAGTTTGTAGCTTGTAGATAGGTATATTAGAATTTATACAAGTCTTGATTTACGTCCTTAGTTAATATGTCAACATGTCATGACAATATATTTACTTAGACCAGTTTTTTTTTTTTTGTTTATAACGACTATAACCAGATAAACACCACAAAAACAGTTGAATTATTATTCTATTATATCTATATACCCTTTCACACACACTGACTAATATTTTTATAGAACTTTTGTATCTACCGTATTAAAAAAAAAATACATATAGATACAAACATATCCCTGTATAGCAACACAACAAAAAGAACTAACACACTTCCTTGCACATGTAATTAGAACATAGGGACGAAAAACCCAACCGACCCCTATAAAGCACACTGAACAAAAACATGAAATAAGGAACAAGCAGATAGATAGACAAGACATAGATACTTTTGTATATAGAATGCAAACTCCTTTCCTGTTAATTAATTTCTCTTTTCGCATATACGACGAGCGACGAGTTACGACGGGCTACGATACAAAAACGTTGTCCTTTCCAAGTCACAAGATAATTCCAAAGCACTAAATTACCAATAACTTGAGATTACAATTCAGTAAAAGGACGAGTGAGTTTAACTAAGATACGAAATAAAAAACCAACAAAATAAAAAAAAAAAAAACATCCTTATCCCAGCCAGAATTTCAATTAAAAGGACTTTCGACGAGTTTGGTTTGCCACAAAAGCGGTTACTGTTTTTTGTTCATATTCAGCAGGACATCCGTCCTTAAAACAAAAAAAACAAGTAAACCAAAAATGAAAAGAAAGTAAAAAAATGATTTTAAATATTGCATTGGTAAGAGACAAAGACGTCTCGTCCTTCCGGTTGGTCCTTTGCTTCGTCGCGCTTTCTCTGTTTGGTTCCCTCTCTCTTAAAAATGGTCTGTCGAAACGAAAAGTAATCAAGATGGCATTATAACCTATACCCTTTTGTATCTGTGCGATATGCTCGTAATAAGGACTTACTTTTTGTTGCTCAATTTTATGCGGAATTGTAATGCGAGGGTGGTCCTGGTTAGAGTTTTATGACAGCTCAAAGTCCGTCACAAAAAAGAAGAAGCAAAACACAAATAGAAAGTAGAAAAAACAAATACAACAAACTCATAACATTACCAAATGCAAATAAAAGGATTCAGATTAGCCATTGCTGCTTTTGGGGCAAAACGATGTAATATCCTTGCATGTGTTGTTTGAGGTTTTAGCTTCGTTTAGAAAATGGACCGCAATGCGTTGGTAAAAAGTGACAAACATACACTTTCACAAACACCCCCCCCCCCTTTTTCTCTTCTTGGAAAAATTGATTGGACGAACAAGGAAACAGAACAAAACTCCACCAAGCACCAACATCGAACGACCAAACATAAAATTAAAAAAAAACAAACTAAACAATACAAAAAATCCTGCCCAGGAAATGTGTCGTAATCCTTGGAGATCAATTTTGTTTGCAATAGCAGCACCAACGCCAGCAGTAGCAGAATATAGCAAACGACAATGGTTTTAGTCCTGAATTCTGGCATTCTGGAAACTGTACAGGACATCAGTGGGCCTGGGCTGGGCAGGGCAGTCCTTTTTGGCATATATCGGCATTCATTGCCACATAAATGTTCGGCTTTATTATTTTCATTACGGATTGAGGGCTGATTGTGGTCAGTTTGGTGCTATTCGGATTGTACGCTCTATAATACGGTATAGCTATTCTGGTTTTATTTGTTTAGGGTAGCTAAGCAAATATCGTTTGGTGCTTTATTGTTCTGTTTTGTGTGTTCGCTTTTGTTGTTGTTTTGCTTTGTTCTGTTTTTGTATTTTTGTATTTGTTTGGTTCTTTGAAAATCGTCCTTGGCCCCTATTTTTCGCTATACATATATGAAGCTAAATGCTGATGGAGCTTCTGTTACTGTCAGTCGATTTATGGACAGGGCGAGTATGTGGCAATTTGCTTACGAGTTATTTTCTGTTACTGTTTTGATGCCCACTGCATTGCCTTAAGGTGTCATTTCAATAACCCAAATACAAAGAGATATAATGCCTAAAGAAATAACTCAAACTTGCTTCCACCACAATCACAAAGAAATGAATAACGAGCCGGGTTTTTTTTAGATGATGATAAAGAGCTGAGGCGTATAATAGATGTAGATAGATTAGATATAGTTTAGTTTTGGGAGATATCTTTATTTTTTATGGATATGGGTTTTGATGTGTTTTAAGGGTGATCAATTTCCTAGAAAAATCTCTGGTTGGGTTCATCGTTACCACTTCTCAAAAAAAAAAAGTGGAATTAGATTTTAGGAAAAAAGTGAAGTAGATTGAGAAAAATGGAAGTAGATTTCAAAAATAAACTTGTTCATATTATTCTACATATTTTAAATTACATTATTTCAATAAAAAAAAAAACTAGACTTTATTTAAGCCTTCATATCATATAATTCAATATGTTAATGTAACATTTCTTATATAATTCTTGGTTGTTGTCAACGAAAACGCATAGATTGAGCTCGTGTTGGTCAAATGAAATGACTTAAGGATGTTTTGATTGCAAAGGACGAGTTCTACAAGAAATAGTATCAACAAACCTTTTATCTTTGTTTTGTCTGTTTAAAACTATTTTCTGTATTTTAAGAATTAAAATGTACCTGCAAAAAAGTTTGTTTTCAAAAATGTAAATGCCATTTGATTTCTCAAGAAAACCTTATTTTTTTAAATTTGTATTTGAAAATCGTTTTTCAATTTTAGTTTAAAAATATTTCGGTATATAGTTTTGAAGTTATTGTTAGAAGTCTTGCATTTCAATTTTGTAAAAAATGATGACCCATTTTCAAGATATCAAATTTCAAAAAAAAAATAATATTTGTTTTTAAATTAAAAATTAAAACAATTCCATTTTTGGCAGAAAAAAAATAGTTTAGTTCTTGAGAAAACTTAAAAACAAAATAACAGTTCTATCTGAGGTACACTTCTGGAGCAATACAAAAATATTTTTTTATATTGCAAGAAGCCAAACTAAGAACACAAATTTTAGCAAGAAGTAAAGTGGTAACGCTGTGGGTAGGGTCTTGATTTTTACTGCTCGTCATACCCTTTTCTTCAAAATAAAGTTCTTCAGTTTCATGCGTAAGCTATATACATATTTCTCCTTTTATTTGAGTATAGGTGCAAACCTGATGGGATAAAATAGGAAATGAAATTTGTAGGTAGGAGTCTGTTGTCTATCGAAAACCCTTTCAAGTGTAGCTGATTTCCTGAAATGGTTTAGACAGCAAAAGTTAAAAGAAAAACCAGGTGAGAAATCCTTAAACAAAATACAATAACTCTTCAAGTTTTATGTTAGTGTGTCGACTATAAGGATAGTTTGTGGCTAAAAATGTTGTTACGGTAAATTTTACCGCAACAAAAACCAGCCTTTGGCTGTTTTCTTTTCCCTAGTTGTGGCTGCAAAATATCGGCAAAGTTGAGGGCAACCATGGTCTCATCAGCCACAGGTGTACCTAGCCTTTATTTTGCAAAAGCAACAAAAAGCAGGTGATCGAGTTCCAGAACGAATTCTTTCGACAAGGTCGAAAATGCCGGCGGATGAGCCGAAGAAGTATGAGGTCAGGCGGACCCTTACTTAAACATCAACAACAACAACAATAACATACTTTCATATTTTAACGTAGATTAACTAAAATTAACATTTAATTATTAATGTACAAAATGGGTTTTTAACGCCGCGTTTTTAATTTAATTTAATTTAACATTTGGTACGAAATTCACACCTCGAACCTCGCGCGTAATTAATAGTAATAGGAAAATGCCTAGTTTAGACTTCTTCTCGATTTTTGGTTCTTAAAACTTTCTCGAAAAATAAGAATAGTTGGGAAGGGGTCTGAACTCGCCATTATGTTTCGGCAAGTTTTGGAAACTCATCCAACAACTTGTCGAAACCGTGATTGTGTGTGTGAAAGCAAAGTTTCGCTGAGAGTCAACAACGGTGGCTTTCCTGATGAGCGTAAAGCTTCCAGGAAGCCGTGATGCTGTGACCGACAATCACGAAAACGGATGCTTGTGTTGAATGAATGTGTGTGTGACTGGAATGGTCGAGGGAGCAAAAATTAGTTGGGAATTAGCTTGGAAGGCACTCTTGTAAGAGCCTAACAAGCAAGAAGTTTAAAAAGAAAAAGTTCGAGGAATTTTTGTTTGAGGAAAAGGAAAAATCGAGGAGAAGGATAAAAGGTCAGGAAATCGAGGAAATTAAAAAGGAAAATTGAAGATTTGAGGATCGAGGTGTGAAGATCGAGGTTTAGGAGGAATATAGGAAGGGAGACAAAAAAAAAACAAGATAAGTAGATTATTTCTTTGTTCGTTTGAATATATATATATTTCGATCGCGTTCGGTGTTAAGAGCCCATTTTCTTTTGTTATTTGCTTTTTTTTATTATTTTATTTCATTTGTAATTTTAACTTTTAAATTGAAAACATTTTGGGTTTTAGTCCAGGGATCTTCAATCCCACGGTTTCCCAAAGAAATAAATATTACATTTAAAACCAAACGTGCGTTGTGTCTTTGTTTACTATCGTTTCACTTATCATAAAGAGTTTTGGAATTTTCTTTTTCGGTTTTAAAAAAAAATTCCTGGCGCCCATTTTTATTGCAACGTACCCCACTGTAGGTACTTGCAATAACTTATTTCCAAATTGTAACAATTTGATTGATTTAGAAATCAATCAACATTGTTATAATTTATAAACAAATTCTTCCAAAAGAACCCAGCCCAGCTGAGCAGCCGCGGTTACAGCTTCGTCAACGAGCTGTATTGTTGCACTTTTTTTTGTATTCTCTTTTGTGTCGTGTTCGTACTCATTTGAGTGCGAGTTAATATTAATAATTGTGTTGCGTGCGTCGTCGTCGTCGTCGCTACGCAGCCGTCGTGTTTTTAGTTTAGTTTTGTTTTGATAATTTGTTTCAAATAATTATCAATAATTAATAATATTAAATATAGTATATCGCGGTAATCAAATTCAAGGAAAAGTGTAACAAATTGGCGCCCAACGTGGGGCCAAGTGGAAGAATTTCGGTAGTAATTTTGTATCGTGTTTTTTTTATAAATTGTTTACTTTTAAATAGAACAAATTAATTCCTCTGTGTTTTTTTATAGGTGATTTAAAGGAAAAGGTGTGTATTCGACTTTTTTTGGTCCGGATAAATTGATAAAGGGGGTTAGCAGTGTTTTTGGTGTAAAATCACTCATACGAGTCGCTATTTCAAATTTTCATCGAGGGAGTTTAAAAGTGGAAAAAAAATAGCAAGTATTTTTGTGAATTTGTGTAGTGTAAACTTGTTTTTTTTTACTGTGTGTTGTTAGTTTAAATTGTTTCTTTTTCTTATTTATTATTTATATTCAAGTTATATTTTTTCTCGGTCGACATTTTGTCTTCTTAATTTGTTTGTTGTTCTCTCTCTTTTTTGTGTGAGAGAGAATTTTATCGCTAGCGATTTCCAATTTTCGAGTGAATTATTATTTGCATGATAGATTTAATTCAGAGTGTTTTCTATTTTCTTTGAGTGATAGTTGATTTTAGAATTTTCAAATAGTTTGAGTGAATTTAGTTAGAGTAGGGGATTGGTGTGAGCATCCAATATTTGTTGATAACATTTAAAATTTGATAGGAAATAATTTTGTTTTTTTTTATTTTTAATTTTTTTTAATTATTAAAAAATAAATTAATTCAATCGTTAGAATTATTAGTTTAGGGTTGCCAAGTAGTTTTTTTAAAATATTTTTTTATAAATATTTTTTTTTCTTTAAAGTTTTTTTTGTGTTAGTAAAATGAATATTGGTAGGTTAGCGCAGGATGAACTGGCCTACGAGATGAAGGTCAGAGGTTTAAAAGTAGGGACAGTTGAGGAAATGCGAAAGGCATTGAGGTCATCGAGATTACTCGTTAAGAGGAACTCGATGGAAGTAAGTTTAGTTTACCCCTTCACTTATGAAGAGGATGTCGAAGCCATAGAAGCTAAAATTGAGGAGATTAGGGTCCTTCTTAAAGTACCTCCGAAGAATCCAAAGTCATCGGAGTACATTAAGATAGTGACAAAGATTGAGTGGTGTATAGGCAGGTTAGCTAGGACACCTTGTGAGGCCGAAGATGAAGAAGATGAAGTTAGTTCACTTCGGAACAAGGTGTTGTGTTTGTTAGGAGA
Organism: Eupeodes latifasciatus; assembly: GCA_920104205.1. Lineage (NCBI taxonomy): Eukaryota > Metazoa > Arthropoda > Insecta > Diptera > Syrphidae > Eupeodes > Eupeodes latifasciatus. The sequence continues at coordinate 35,826,259 of OV049925.1, read as the reverse complement.
TCTCACTGGTGATAGTGAGAATAGTGATAGGGAAGAGGAAGTGGAAAAAGAAAAGACTCCGATTAAGGTTCAAACCCAACTTCGAGCACAAGTTGGTCAGACCCTAGGTGTTGGTTTGCGGTCTGCGTTAGGACCTACTACAGAGACGTTGGCTGAACCAAGGGTGGGTGTCAGTAGTCCTGCAGTAGGAAACATTTCTGTTAGGGTTCCGTTAGAAAGTAGGCTGGATAGGGTCGATGGGTTTTCTGAACGAGTGGTCGTTCAGCAAAAACACATTGAACGTATAGGGAAGTGGGGGGTGAAGTTTACTGGTGACTCAGGTGGAGCATCAGTAAATTCATTCCTAGAAAGAGTGGAGGAACTTCGTTTGGCTAACGATGTTCCTGAAAACCACCTTTTTAAATCCGCTTCGGAGCTTTTGGCTGGTAGGGCGCTTATGTGGTTTAGGACGGTTAGGGAAGATTTAGAGGATTGGCAGGAACTCGTCAAGGAACTCAAAGCGGAGTTCCTTCCTGCGAATTACGATGATCTCTTGTTGGAGGAGATTAATCGGCGTTCGCAGGGAAAGGAGGAAACTTTCGGCGCGTATCTGACCACGATGAGGACATTGTTTCGAAGATTGTCGGAACCTTTGTCAGAGGGAAGGATGCTTTCTATATTGAGGAAAAATGTAGATCCATTTTATCAGGTGCAGATAGCTAGTGCCAAACCAAAGACGGTTAAGGAACTTGCTATCTTAGGTAGGGAATTAGACACCCTTAAGGTGAATGTAGATAGTTTTACCCCGCCTTCTAGATGCAAACATTTGTTGGAACCAGAGTGCGGTTACCAACCAAGTTCGTCTGGACAACACCGAGTAGCGGCTGTTGCGCCAGTTTCTGAAGATCCAGTTAGGCAGTCGGTTAGGTGTTACAAATGTAACAAGGAAGGGCATATTGCTTCGAGATGTGCTGTTCAGAAACGTTGCTTCGGTTGTGGAACGGTAGGAGTGTATCGTAGGGACTGTAGGAGGTGTTCGGGAAATGGGGATCGGGCCCTTGTGTCAGCAGGACAAGGAGTCCGTCGGCGTTAGGAAGGTCGTCTGCTGACGATCAGCGGGTAGGAGTTAAACTGAGTTTCACGTTAGCGGCAAATGGTAGGGACACTAGACCATATTTAGGAGTTAGGGTATATGGAATAAAGTTGTTAGGACTCCTCGATTCAGGAGCCTCTCGTACCATTGTGGGTGGTGACGGGTGGAACATTTTTAAAGAGTTAGGGCTTAGGTTAGGAAATAGTAGTGTTGGGTCAGTAGCGTTAGCAGATAGAGCAGGTGTAGGTGTAGCTGGATCTGTTTCTCTACCAGTAGAGGTTGAGAACAAATCCTTTTTGATAGAATGTCTTGTCATTCCGAATCTTCCACAACAACTGATATTGGGTGCCGATTTTTGGGCACTATCGGGCATAGTCCCGGATTTGAGATCGGGTGTGTGGAATTTTTCTAGCCAAGAGAGATTGGCCTCGATGACAGACATGGTAGCTATTAGGGAAAAATCGGATTTGAACGATTTTGAAAATAGGGAATTAGAACTAGTGTTAGGAGAACTTTTTAAATCAATGACCGAAGGTTTAGGGTGCACCAACTTAGTTGAGCACAAGATTAGGACGTCTGCAGAACCGATAAAACAACGATATTACCCTGTTTCGCCAGCGATTCAGAAACATATCGATCAGGAGCTCCAGGAGATGTTGGAAGCTGGAGTGATCGAGAAGTCGAAGAGTCCTTGGGCATCGCCGATTCTTCTGGTTAAGAAGAAAGATGGCAGTTATCGGTTCTGTGTTGACTATAGGAAATTGAATGAGGTTACAGATAGGGATGCTTATCCACTACCATTTATTTCAGCAATTTTAGACAAGCTTCGAAACGCGAAGTACTTGTCTTCTTTAGACATTAAATCTGCTTATTGGCAGATTCCAATGGAGAAAGAATCGCGCAAGTACACAGCCTTTACCGTGCCAGGGCGTGGCCTGTTTCAATTTTGCAGGATGCCTTTCGGCTTGCACAATTCCCCGGCAACTTGGCAAAGGTTTATTGACGACGTTTTAGGCCCTGACTTAGAACCGTTCGTCTTTGTGTACTTGGATGACATTATCATCGTCACCGATTCTTTCGATAGGCACCTAGAAATTTTAAAAGAAGTTTTTAAAAGGTTAGGAGATGCAGGTTTAAAAGTAGGTAGGGAAAAGTGTAATTTTTGTAGGCCTTCTTTAAAATTTCTAGGTTATGTAGTTGATAGGAACGGGCTTCATGTTGACCCGGAAAAAGTGGAAAGCATGATTAGGATTCCTGCACCGAAAAATGTGAAGGAAATTAGGAGTTTTGTAGGGACAATTTCGTGGTACCGTAGGTTTGTACCAAATTTTGCAATTTTAGTTAGGCCTCTTACCGATCTCTTAAAGAAAGGTAAGAAATTTGAGTGGACACAAGAATGTGAGGAGAGTTTTAGAAAAGCCAAAGAGTGTTTGGTTACGGCACCGATTCTGACATGTCCGGATTTTTCAAGGCCGTTTGTTGTACAAACAGATGCGTCGGACTATGGCATCGGGGCCGTATTATCTCAGGAGTTTGAGGATGGCGAAAAAGCCATTTGTTATTTAAGTCGGTCATTGAATAGGAATGAAAGGAACTACTCTACGACCGAAAAGGAATGTTTAGCGGTCCTTTGGGCGATTGAAAAGTTGCGGCCGTATCTCGAAGGTGTTCGATTTACAGTCGTAACTGATCATCACTCTTTGGTCTGGCTAAGCAACCTTAAGGATCCGCAGGGTAGATTAGCTCGTTGGGCCATTCGGCTCCAACAGTTTGATTTCAAGATCATCCATAGAAAGGGCAAAGAACATGTCGTTCCTGATATGTTGTCGCGAGGAGTTCCAGAAGTAGCTGGTGTCTCTGAGGCGGATTCGGACCCTTGGGTGATTAAAATGAAATCACAGGTAGAAAAGAGCCCGTTAAAATACCCATCTTGGCGAGTGGAGAATGGGCGGCTCTATAAACATGTTAGGTTGAACCATATAGTCGTTCATGATAATGGTGAGGAGTGGAAGTTAGTGTTAGGGAAAAATGATAGGTCTAGAATTCTTAACGAGTGCCATGATGCTCCGCTTTCAGGACACATGGGCGTTAAGAAAACTTTTGCTAGGATAGCAGAAAAATATTACTGGCCCAAAATGAGGAGTGATATTACGAGATATGTTAGGAGTTGTAAAATTTGCCAAAGTGTGAAACCGGTGAACGAAAAACCAGCTGGTCTAATGACCGAAAGAGTAGGGAATTCCCAACCGTGGGAAATGATTTGCGTGGACTTGGTGGGTCCATTACCTAAATCGTCGCGAGGGTTCGTTTATATTTTAACGGTCGTCGACTATTTTACTAAATTCCCATTGTTGTTCGCGTTACGGTCCGCAACGGCGAAAGCGGTATGTCGGGAGTTGGAAGAAAACGTGTTTCTTCTTTTCGGGATTCCTAAGTGGATCGTCTGTGACAACGGTCCCCAGTTCCGTGGCAAGGATCTGAAAACGCTTAGCGAAGCGTACGGGTCACAACTTCGGTTTACGGCGAATTATCATCCGCAAGCGAATCCGGCGGAACGGATTAATCAAATTATTAAGACTACGCTCCGGGCGTATGTTTCGGAAAACCAGCGGAGTTGGGATTCGCAACTGGCAAAAGTGGCCTGTGCAATCCGAACTTCGCAACATGAGGTTTTAGGTGTGTCGCCATACTTCGCAAATTTCGGTAGGAACATGGTAACTAGTGGCCATGATGTAGGAATTAGGGACAGTGATAGGGACCAAGATATAACGGAAATTGATAGGCAGTTTCGGAAACTGAGAGAGGATATAGCTAGGAAGTTGGAAGCAGCGGGAAAGAAGGCTGCTAAGACTTATAATTTACGTAGGAGGGACGCGCAATATCACACGGGTGATCTCGTTTGGCGTAGGAACTTCGCGCTGTCCGATGCAGCAAATTATTTCGCGGCGAAGTTGGCGACCAAATTTGTAGGACCTTTCAAGGTCAGCAAGAGGATGTCACCTTGGACATACCTCTTAGTAGATGATCGCGGTAAGGAGCGAGGAACGTGGCATGTTAAGGATTTAAAACCTTTTGTTGATGTTTGAGTCAAGTCCCTTTTGTAGTTGTATTTTTTTTGATTGTTCATTGTCATTTTTGTTTAATAGATATGCCACACTAATGATTTTTTTTTTCTTTTTTTCTTTTAAATGTTATGATGGTAATCCTTTGTTGTTGTTGTCTACCCCTGGCTGAGCCTTAAGAAATGGTTTGCTTTTCTAGAAAAGTAAACACATTTCTTGGGAGGTAAGGGTGGGATTTGTTACGGTAAATTTTACCGCAACAAAAACCAGCCTTTGGCTGTTTTCTTTTCCCTAGTTGTGGCTGCAAAATATCGGCAAAGTTGAGGGCAACCATGGTCTCATCAGCCACAGGTGTACCTAGCCTTTATTTTGCAAAAGCAACAAAAAGCAGGTGATCGAGTTCCAGAACGAATTCTTTCGACAAGGTCGAAAATGCCGGCGGATGAGCCGAAGAAGTATGAGGTCAGGCGGACCCTTACTTAAACATCAACAACAACAACAATAACATACTTTCATATTTTAACGTAGATTAACTAAAATTAACATTTAATTATTAATGTACAAAATGGGTTTTTAACGCCGCGTTTTTAATTTAATTTAATTTAACATTTGGTACGAAATTCACACCTCGAACCTCGCGCGTAATTAATAGTAATAGGAAAATGCCTAGTTTAGACTTCTTCTCGATTTTTGGTTCTTAAAACTTTCTCGAAAAATAAGAATAGTTGGGAAGGGGTCTGAACTCGCCATTATGTTTCGGCAAGTTTTGGAAACTCATCCAACAACTTGTCGAAACCGTGATTGTGTGTGTGAAAGCAAAGTTTCGCTGAGAGTCAACAACGGTGGCTTTCCTGATGAGCGTAAAGCTTCCAGGAAGCCGTGATGCTGTGACCGACAATCACGAAAACGGATGCTTGTGTTGAATGAATGTGTGTGTGACTGGAATGGTCGAGGGAGCAAAAATTAGTTGGGAATTAGCTTGGAAGGCACTCTTGTAAGAGCCTAACAAGCAAGAAGTTTAAAAAGAAAAAGTTCGAGGAATTTTTGTTTGAGGAAAAGGAAAAATCGAGGAGAAGGATAAAAGGTCAGGAAATCGAGGAAATTAAAAAGGAAAATTGAAGATTTGAGGATCGAGGTGTGAAGATCGAGGTTTAGGAGGAATATAGGAAGGGAGACAAAAAAAAAACAAGATAAGTAGATTATTTCTTTGTTCGTTTGAATATATATATATTTCGATCGCGTTCGGTGTTAAGAGCCCATTTTCTTTTGTTATTTGCTTTTTTTTATTATTTTATTTCATTTGTAATTTTAACTTTTAAATTGAAAACATTTTGGGTTTTAGTCCAGGGATCTTCAATCCCACGGTTTCCCAAAGAAATAAATATTACATTTAAAACCAAACGTGCGTTGTGTCTTTGTTTACTATCGTTTCACTTATCATAAAGAGTTTTGGAATTTTCTTTTTCGGTTTTAAAAAAAAATTCCTGGCGCCCATTTTTATTGCAACGTACCCCACTGTAGGTACTTGCAATAACTTATTTCCAAATTGTAACAATTTGATTGATTTAGAAATCAATCAACATTGTTATAATTTATAAACAAATTCTTCCAAAAGAACCCAGCCCAGCTGAGCAGCCGCGGTTACAGCTTCGTCAACGAGCTGTATTGTTGCACTTTTTTTTGTATTCTCTTTTGTGTCGTGTTCGTACTCATTTGAGTGCGAGTTAATATTAATAATTGTGTTGCGTGCGTCGTCGTCGTCGTCGCTACGCAGCCGTCGTGTTTTTAGTTTAGTTTTGTTTTGATAATTTGTTTCAAATAATTATCAATAATTAATAATATTAAATATAGTATATCGCGGTAATCAAATTCAAGGAAAAGTGTAACAATGTAAATTTTTATGAGTGATCGATTCTTGATAATTTGCTGACTTTTGCGATTAAGTCGATTTAAATTCAAATAAAATAAATAAAGAAGTATCTAAATATTTTTGTTCATCTTGAACAAAAATCATTTTTTTGATGAGAAGATTCATTATACGAGTATTTAAAATTATTTAAGGTTGCGACATAGTGAATTTTGTATTGATTTTGTTCGAAAGGAATCCTGTTTATGAACTTTTTGTATCTTATTTCGTAGTAGTTGTAAACATTTTTCATCTTCTTCTCTATTTTAAAATATCTTCTTCTTCTTCTCTATTTGGACAGCTGCTGTTATGAGTCACTTAAGAACCACTCAGAATATGCCAGCTTTTACTGTTGACAAATATGCAGATTTATCGATTTGTTATCGTCCGATAAACTAGGTACTCGTTATTCACTTAAAACATTACTCCGAGTTTTGCATAAGGACTTTTAAATTTCAGTTAACACAAAAGTTCAAGAAGGTCAACCACCAGCATCACCATACCTTTGCATCGATTGGGTCTTTAAATAACATACAAATTATACAGACTTTCATAGAAAAACCATCTTAAGTGATGAGGTCACATAAAATCGAAATAAAATCCGAACTCAAAATAACTTTAAGATAAAATTCTAGAAATAAGAGGATTTGATAAAACCCATAATGTTTACATCCCATTGATCCCTGTCTGTCGATATTTCTTAAAGTCTTACAAAATATAAATAACAACAATTTGTTTAAGTAAAAAGAAAGTTCGAAATCAATAATCTTTCTTGGTTTTAAGATACTTGAGCCGGAAACCAATTTTTATCAGTTTTTAGTTTGTTCTTTAGTTGTTGCTGTAAATTGGTTTTTTATTAAAAATAAATTTTAAGTTAATAACATTATTTTGAATATAATCAAATAAGTTTATTAATATTCGTTTTTTTTCCCGAGATATTTTTTTGAAAAACCAGTTTTTACCAATTTTTTCTATTCTTAAGATATGGTCGAACGTATAGAGGTATCCTGAACAAACGTATCACCTATACATAGACATCTGTATAAAAGCCTTTTCTTTAGATGCAAGGGTCTAGAAATCTCAAAATTTTCAATTCGACAAATTAGACCGATTTTTAATCTTTTTAACTTCCTGAAAACGCCGAGAAACGTGAAAATATTCAATTCGACAAAATATTGACAAAAAACTGTAAGTCTATTGAAATAAGATGTTTTTTCCCCACAAAATTCCGAAAAAATTGAATTTTGATGGATTTATACGTCTTTACAAAACTTGTCTAGAACAATATGAGGTACACATTCTTTTCACAACAAAAATAAGTATCTATATTAGACTTCAAATCCTCATTATGTTGTTGCTCCATTCAAAATTTAAAAATATTTTAAAAATGGTTAGGGACATCCAAAATGTGCTTCGAAATAGTTCAAGTTTTGTTATAATTTTTCGGAAATGAATATTTCATTTTTCTGGACTACATGAGAAAAAAAAGTCCCATCACTTTAATGTTGAACCATTGGTACTAAATAGCTTGTTTTTTAAGGTAAAAAGCACTCGTTGACAAAATTACGTTTTTTTTTGTTCAAAACAACATTTTTTTTTTAAGTTTAAGATGTCCTGAAGCCAAATATTGCTTTTAAATTTATAACATCAGTTTTTTTTTAAATGTGCCATTGTCAAATTACGGAAAACCATATACAGGTTTTTTAAGGCTAAGTTAAAATACAATATATTCCTTAATAATAAATTGTGTGATGATTTTGCAATGCACATATTTTTATCTTCTAGATACACTTCAAATCATTTTAGTATTTCACTTAGTTTTCGTATTTTCTTAATAGTTTATGAGTCTTCATTTGACTCTATATGAACCTTGAACTTAATTCCTTTATGTTTTTGAATAATTCCTTTTATAGTTAATTTTTAGTGGTGATTCCGAATCCAAACTTTAATTTTCGCTATACGGCTCAAACTTAGAAATACCAGTTTTCAACATTATTTGTTTATTTTTTGTAAATACTCCAAAAACTTGATATTATACCTTAACACTATATATTAAGAACGAAAATTGCTAAACCGTGTTGCGTCTTTCCGTTAATACTCGTAATAATCGTATGGTGAAGATTTACAAATAATGATGATTTTTTGAAAAATACATAAGATACTGAAAATTCTTCAACGGAATATTGAAGTAAGTAATTCGATTTTTATTAAAATAAGAAATACCTCATGAATTTACATTCCCAAAAAGCCTAAGATTGTTTCGAATTGTAGAAGATTGTATCTCAAAAACCTAACTTGATACTCTGATTTTAAAATCAAATTTATGATCCCAGGTGCTCATGATTCTGATGGACCCAAAATGTATTTTCCATTTTGACTTATTAAAGCTTAAATATTTGACAAAATGGCTACTTCGAGGTAAAATTCTCGTTTAAGTACAGAGCGAACATAGTTTTACTTTTTCCATCCTTGGAGTGAGATATTTCTACTATTTTCTTGCGAATCAATGTTTTCAAAGAATCATATCGAAGAAATCTATCGCATATAAAAATCAATCAAAATTTCACTCAGTATTGACAATAGGTGATAGGTTTCTATTTTTAAAGAACTTTAACACCAAAAGTTATCAATGAAAAAGTCCCCAAGTAATTTTCAAAAGTTTCCATTTCGATAAATTGGGTAATTCCATTTAGAAAACCTATCAGACTATTGTAATTTCACTTTTTTATAGGCAATGTCGCCTTGATGATTTTAATACTTTTCTGTAACTGCTGAAACTAATGGAATTTCCTTTTTATTGTCGTATACCTCCCCCTGCAGCCATGAACATTATAGTACGATTTTTTATATTAATGGTCAAAATAAATGCATATTAACTTGAACAAAAATAACCATTAATGTCTTTGCTATTATATTGTTATATATAAACTCTTATAGAAAGCAATTTTATACGGTAGTGACGGAGCTGGTGTAAAAGTATATTTGTTTTATTATAAGTACAAAAATTACACAATATTATTGCGTCTTCTAATATGTACATTAAGTCGGCACACACAGTAGGGTATGCAAAGCAAAGCAATTATATTCCGGTGGATTAAAGCATTTGTATTATGTACATATGTAGGTACCTATGTTAGTATAAAGCACCATCCAGAGTCATTAGCTGGTTTGAATTGAAATAATCATTTAAATAGCCATTTTACATGCAAGTTAAGAGCTTTTACGTGTAATATGCTTCTTTGATTAAGGATATCACGAATATATGTAGTAGCTAAAGCTAGAGCTATAATTTGAGCTAACCAATTCATTTAGGCTTATGCGAAACAATTGCTGTTTGTTATAAGGATAGAGGTATACAATACATTTCAGATATAAAAGAGGTATGAGAATTACATCAAAGCGTGAGCAGAAGCGGGAAATAACATCCATTTGAATCATAGTTATCCTTTAAATCCATAATTTTGCAAACATGCATGATGTTGGTTTGGAAAAGAGTTGAGTAATCGACTCATGCATATATGTACATGGAATCCCCCCGAAACGAATCACTTTCCAATGTCCCTGAGGACAAGCATTTTCACATATTGTCCATTTTTGTTATGATAACCCATATTTCAGGACGAACTGCAAGGATATATTTACTCCAACAGCCAAAAGCATAACACAACACACCGCTTGTATTCGTCTGGAGACTTGAACTGGTCAAATGGGTCAAAATCGTTTCGGATATAAATTATTTACTGCCATGCCATGGGGCGACCGGCACCGACATCGCATCGGCATTGGCATGGGCAGTTGCAGAGAATTTGTCTCTCCCGATACAATAACTATAACCATGTAACTACATTTTACATATATAGACATGTATAATAATTGTAGATAGAGATATTTGGATGATCCTGTTCTATACTTGAGTCCGAAGTCCGAAGCTCGAACCGAACTGTACCGCACCGGAACCGGCTGGCGCTCAATCAAAAATTATATTATAATAATAAATTTAAGCGGATCCTGCACAACTTCCTGGAATAAATAATGCTTTGCAATAATTAATAGCCATGGCAACAGAGAGTCGCCACTTCAGCACTCTTGTCTGGAAAGTGGGCGTGGCTGGGTGTAGTTTGAGTGGTGTTTGGGTGGCGTGGTACTGGGCGGGTGTGTTCGGATGTTGGGCGGCCACCAATTTTGTTGAATAATATCTGGATTTCGTAATAAGCGGCAATTTGTTGTTCAGGGAATCGAGGATAATTCTACAATATCTTCATATGTGTACAATCCTACATAGGTTCCTTTGGACAGGACATACCAATCCATGTGTGCATGTACTGTAAATCACTATACAGTACATATTATTGGTATGTTCTATATGTATAGGTATACTTGTCATGATGGGTGGGTATTTTATTGATGAGCGACTATTAATCGTGTGTCATGTTAGTAACTCGCCAGTGTTGTACTTTGTGTGCTCAACGAAGTTAATAATTCATGTCCGTCTGACCCAATGTCACTCACTCATTCACTCGCACAATACCTACTGTTGTACGAGGAGTATGCCTAGCTTATCCTATGCCTGCCAAGTGGATTATATTGCCTGGTTCAATGCATGCAAATATACGCAGCATAGAGTCCCTGTTTATGTCAGCTTAACAGCCATACATATACATATAAGTACCCATATAAGTATATGTATATTTTATTTTGTTTATTCCCAATGCAGTCATTAGAACGAAATCAGAGGAGAATTTAATGGGACAATTTATTGATAGATTGTGTTGAGTGATTATTGTGACACTAATCATTAGAAGAAAATTTCGAAAAACCTCAAATTAATACATAAAAGGGATTTAATTATAGCTTTTTCATCGTGTTATTGTGTACACGTACACATACATATATTTGGAGTTAACTACATACTTTAGTTTTGTTTTCTTTTTACATATACACAAATTGGGTTTAGTAGGAGTACAAGTTTGTGATATACTTAACGAGAAAAAGAGCTGAATAAGCTGAATCAAATTAGCTATTGAACTATCAGAATAGTAAATTGGTTTTAAGTAGGGATAGTTTTATAAACAATATAGTATACCTTAAATTGCGTTGAATTTACTTAATAAATAATTCATAAAATAATTCATAGTATTTCAAACGTGCGTGCATTATGTTTCCTCTTGCAAATAAAGTTCAATAATGTGAGGATGTTCCTTATTGCAGAATAAATTGAATTCGTCCTTCAACTCAAAAATTTGTCTTTTTTTCTCCTCCCTATTATTTTGAAAAAAAAAAAAAAATAATCAATGGAATGATCACATCGAATAAATTTCGGTAAAAGTAAACTTAAGTGGAAAAAGTATTTTTACCCGACTGAAGCAAAACCTTTTAAGATCAGAAGAGAAAGGATAGAGTACAGTCTTATACCAATTGTTCAAGAATTATCTTTATATTTTTGAAAGTAGTTTGTATAATACCTTATATAGGGTTCTCCAATAAGAGGTTTTCTAATAATATTCAAAATAGCAAACATTTCATTACCAATTCGTTTATGTATATCCTCTTTAACTTCACGAATTACATCTTTTAGGTATTGAATCGATTCTAACAGGTTGCCCGAAAAATGTCTTAAGGTGTTAAATCACAAATTTCTTTGACCAATTGTAATCGCATCTTCGAGTAATAACACGGTCCTTTCTTAAATAAATACTAAAAAGTTTTCATCATTTTGGACATAGTACTATTTCCAGTCAAGTCATAGTTTCAACTTTGCATACATCAAAATATGACAGCTTCAAAAATATCAACTGTCCAAAAAGCAGGGCTATTGCAAAACGCTTTTCAGTTATATACGAGTATAAAAGATAATTTTTGGAAAATGGTCAAAAATGTTGAATTGTGGCAAATTTTTTTAAAACAAAATGTGATAAGGTTCCAGAAATTTATATTTTTGGATTCTGTTTAAATAAAAATATCCCATTTAAAAGCCAAGTTTTAAAATTATACCGCAGAAAATAATACTAAAATATGCTGAAATGGTTTTTGAAAAAATCAGAAAAGAAAATTAAATTTTGATTGGTCTAGAATATCCCATTTAATTAAAATTTAATTTTGTATAATAAGCAGCTATACAAGATTGAAAATAACTGAAACAAAATTCAACTTACAAATTTTTATAAGTGAACAAATAAATGGAAAAAGAAACATTTGTCTGCTAGAATACTTTACTAACAACTTCCACAATAGTTTAATACTTACTGGTGTTTATTTTTTAGGCGTGTGATTTTTAATCTGGCAATACCTTTTTGGGAGTTGGTGTTTTTATAGCTGTTAATTAATTTATGTTTAATTTGGTTGGCCATTTCATAATGAATAGACTTCTTCGGAACCGAGTTTGCAAATCGTGCAAAATAAAAAAAAAATTTATTGAGGAACATTTTAGGTGAGTGCATTATCTCGCGTCTCGTCGTCGCCTAAGGCCTCGGCCACGCAGTAAGCGGCTGAGCAGTGAGCGGCTAAGCGGCTGAGCGGCTGAGCGGCAAAAAAAAATATAAAACATATGAAATCACATAGAAGCGGCCACGCAATGAGCGAGCGGCGAAACAAAATTCTAAGCGGCGTCGCTCAGCAACCAAACCTGTTTTATTTTTCTGAGCGGCAAGAAGTAAAGATGGTCGAAGTAAACATTGAGTTGTTAATTTCGTGTGTACAATCTCGACTTTAACTACTAATCGCTCAAAAGCAGTCGCTCAGTGCCTGGCCATACGTCGCTTAGAGTTGCCGCTCAGCCGCTTACTGCGTGGCCGAGGCCTAAGGTGTCCCTTCAAGATCGCTTGATTCAAAATCGCTGGACTATTTTTTGTGGGGTTTTGTGAAGTCGCTTGCGCACGCATACAAGCCAGATACGAATTAAGCTTTGGAAGTGAATATTTGGAGCATTATTGCTAACATGAGGTCCCAATTTCTGCAAAAAGTAGTCGAAAATTAGGTCTATCTTCTGGAATTTATTTAATCTGATTTATGTGGATAAATTAAAAGTTATGATTTTTTGAAAAAATATTGTGGATGAAATGTTAGAAATGTGAAGTGTTTTTATAATGGGAAACTTATCGAAATTGTTAAATTTTACAAGTATCTGGGAGTAATAATAACTAGCAACCTCAAAATGCAAAGGTGCTATAGTGCTACGTGGAATAAGTGCTATTTAAACTAATTCATATAACATACTGTCAAATATAAAGTTTTTTTTATCCGCGCCCGAGTCTCTGGTCGTTCAAACATAGGGTTTCTAAAATATGAAAAAAATAGAAAAACTCCTGAGTTCTATATACGAGTAGTACTGCCAATTCTTTTCACAAAAACTCTGAGTTATAACCCTCAGTGTGAATGCAATGTCAGACAACTTTTTAAATATTATATCAAGTTGCTATGTCATACAATTTGTGTTAAATTGATTTTGTTAATTGTTTATTTATATCGATAAAATCGAATTATTTAAGCCAGCCGTGAAAAGCAGTTGGCCTTTATTTTTTGAACATAATGGCACACTTTTAACTTTATAATAAAGCTAAATTCCTAGCCATACATTTAAATTATATGCGCTTTATAACTTCTGTAAAACCACACTTCTAAAAGAAACAACTTACTCATAAATCTAAATTATATGGCGAACTTTTTGTCATTCGTGCACAAATATTCGACGACGGGGCCTTTGATAGGGTCGAATAGTAAGAGCTTAGAGAGTACGGAAAGCATACAGGTAGGTATCAGCATGAATGCACTTTTTCGTTCCAAAACTCTCTCACTAAAGGAAAAAGGACATTTTCATAATATGACACCTTACTCGCATTTCTCTTGATAAAAATAAACTTGAAAAACAAAAATTATTTTGTAAAAACTGTCAGTGCGTGGCGTTGACACATGACATTAACCTCATTAATGTGTGACTTGTTCAAGTAGAAAAAAAAAAAGATACATATAAAAACATACATACATGTTTACCTGCATAAAGTACCAAATATACGTTCTATCTACTTTTTATAATTTAAACTACATTTTTTACCATGATTTTTTTTGTTTACGTTGAAAATGTCTGTTGTGATATAAAATTGTTTTTCTTTTTTCTTTACCTTTGTTTATAAAAGTTAAGTAGTCCAGGTAAACCCAGAAGAACATCGCACCATCATCAGTCTATGGTGTAAAGTTTACTTACTTTTGTAAAATTTTGTAATTGTGAAAACAAATTCATACAATTTTGTTTTTTTTTTTGTTTCCTCTTCTGCTTTTTACTTTGATGACACTTTTTGGATGATTTAATGAGAAAAAAAAAAGAATTGAGCAAAAATAAAAATTATGGTAGGTAACTTGACACGTGGCAGTTCACGTTTAATATCGCAGTGTGACATAAAGTTTTAGCACTCATCCACTTAAGCTAATGAAAAATTTTGTTCAAAGAATTCCTGAATTCATTGGTAATGCAATGGAATATAATGAAAAGTGCCATGGGAACATGGCCAAATTTTCACCTTCACCATTATCAGTAAACAAGTGGGATCTGTGGAAGAATAGCAATATCATTAGAAAATTGAAAATCTTAAATTTGAAATCATGAGACAAAATCATTGATGACAAAAGTCAGAGTTTCATTTTTAAGGCATTGATTCTTTTATTTCTATTCTTCGTTAAATATTTTAAAGAGCCAAAAACAATACCGATATATTTTTTCTTATTTCTGGTCTTACGGTATTTTAGGTTTTATGAATGTCTTTTTTCGGAATCTTCGGTTTTCTGAATTTTGGGTTTTAAGATTTACATTTCGAGTATTCTTACGAAATATAAACAAGGTACATAAATATTTCAAAGTTACAGTACTTCAATCAACAACTACTAACTACTGCTAATTTAACTGAGTTTTGTTTTGCACGGAACACTGGGCGTATACGTATTTTTTTTTTTTAAATATTTTATTTAACAATACATTTCATAATACAACACACTTTTCACATTAAAAATCATACTAACCAATGAGTAATCCACTCATTAAAATGTTCCAATATTTTTCCGAAAATAGGAACATAAGAATGTTTCGAGAACTCTTATTTTTTCGTTTGGACGAAAATGAGAAAAAGTTTCATAATTTTGTGTGGGATAATGAAGAAACCTAGGACCTAGCGATTTTCATAGTTGAATTGGTTTACGAGTATTATTAAAGAATGAGTAAGTGTGATTTTGATGAAATTGCTTCTTCAAAATGTCAGCTTCATCTTGCTTCTGCTTTTCTGACAATAACGAGCTTTCAGCCCCTTTTAGTGAACTAGTGTAAGAAAGTATTATTACCTACTATTTGAAGATAACAAAATTCTTAAGGTCTTATATCTAATTTGAATACATTTTTACAACACATGTATGGCATATTTTACATTTAAGCCTAGTACGCTGCTGATGCGAAACGAAATTTCCCATACAAAAATGACATGACGAAATCATAAACGAAAAATTTCGCTGTGCTTTTCGTTTTTCAGTACGCTGATGAACGACGAAATGTGTCATTTTAGTGGATAGCTGTACTAGATTTCGTAGTACAATTCTCCACTCTTTTCGTTCTCAATTTAATTGCCCGGTATATTAATTGCTTGCGAAATTTTGACGTTTTATTTATTTATTGAAAAATTTTTCGAATATTTTCGTTTATGATTTCGTCATGTCATTTTTGTATGGGAATTTTCGTTTCGCATCAGCAGCGTACTAGGCTTAAAATTGAACTTCAACTTCCAGACAGAACTCTCCATAAATATTTTTCCGCTGTGGTTTTCGTTTTCATTTCGCTCTGCACTTGGAGACCGCCGAAAAAATTCGTTTCACTTCAGCTGCGTACTAGGCTTTAAAGTGAAAAATTTAATTTTCATCCACTTCTTTCACTTCATCGAACGTCGTTCAAAAATTATAAATAAATTAATGTTGGTAGTAATTTTAAATATAAGTCCTATACAAAAGTATAATACTCTCAATCGATCGATAGATAAAGCCTTAGGCTTGAAGTTGAAATTGAGTTGTTTCAAGTTTTTAGAAAGTCTCTGTTGAAATAACTTATTTTTCGATTAGTCATCAGAACCAGTATTTAATTGAATAGATTTTGAGGGTCTGAATCGGAAATCAAACTGTCAAAACACAAAATGACGGATTCCATTTCATTTATCGATTTTGACCAAAAATAGTTTTTAATAAGTTTTCACGGTTTTGGAACTCGAATTTAACATTAACAAATAAAAAAATTAAAAAATGAAATACGGTGGCATTATACTTATAGACCAGAATCTTAGACGCTTTTTTCTGGGCCATAAATGATAGCTTCTTTAATTTCAAACTGGTTTCCATTGGAAAATTCATCCGGACTAGCGCTAAAGCTTCTCACAGTGTTAGGCAGGTGTATTCGAGACGCTTCCATAAACAAAATATGCATTGTATAGGGATATCCTTTAACACACATATTCAAAGAAATTGTAAGTTTCATCTTTTAGGTAGATAGATATTTTATTTTCATAAATAAATGCTTTTTACAGATTTTTGTTTTTGTTTTTATAATACGCAGCTTGCTCAAGGATTTGATATTTAATTTATATCTTACAACTGAAAAATTTTATAATATTTTAAAGATATTTTGAATTGAAGGAAAACTATGATTAAAACCTTCATTTAATATGATTTATACAGAATTTTATATAAAAGGTAAAAAGTGACTAAATACAAATAAAACTTAAGATTTAAAGGAATTGCCAGGCTATGGGACATAATATTTGCATTTTTAGATAATAATTTTATAAATAAGAAACAATAAACATACGTATTTGACTAAATAAGTACAATTTTTTTTATTAATTAATAAATAAATGAAAAAACAATGAAAGAGAATAAAAACTTATAAATATATAAATGAATAAATAATAAATAAATGCACAAATAAATAAATAAATATTAAGTACTTAAATAAATAAATAAAGAACGAATAAAAATAAATAAATAAACTCTAACAGGGAATAAATAAATAGACAATATAAATAATTAAATTAATTAACATAGGTATAAGAAAATAAATAAATAAATAATGAATAATTTAAACAAATAAATACCACATCAAAAACATATATACATGTATATTTATAAATAAATAAATTATATAAGGTTTATTTTTATTGATTTATTAAATTTTGTATACATTCTTAGAATCGCTACATCTTAAATTAAATTTTTGGTTGAGAATTTCAATTTTTCTTGCAACTTGATATACACCGGTTTGTTCATGTAAGAGGTGAGTGGAAAAAAACCAAAGTAGATTTGCAATCATTTTCAAAGTTTTGTTTTGTGAAAGTTGTAATTTTTGAATGTGCGATTTTGCACAAGTTCCCCATACTGGACATCCATACACAATTATAGCTTGAAAAACTACTTTACAGGGGTGATTTCCTACATATAAGGGGGTAAAGCATTTTAGTAGCAATACTTATCTTATTTAGGGTATTTGTGATATGGTCACGGAAAGTTAATGTCTTGTCTAAATATACACCTAGATACTTGACAAAAATACCCCCCGGGACATCACAATTGTTAATTTTAAGCTGACCAAGTGGTAAAGCACAGGCTTTTCTTTTTCTAGTGAAAAATATAGCCTGTGTTGTTTCAGCATTAAGTTTAACTTTCCATGATTTAAAATAATCGTAGATTATGTTTAAACCATGTTGTAAGTCATTCTCAATTTCATGGCCAAAATTATTTGAGCTATAAATAGCGGTGTCATCGGCAAACATTGCTATTTCGCAATTCCAAATTTCTGGAAAATCAGCAACATAGGTAATGTACAATAATGGAGCCAATACTGATCGTTGTGGTACACCCGACGATATATTTTTTAATGATAAATGTATGTTATTCATATTTACTTTAATTTTTCTGTTTCTGAGAAAACTTTGTATTATTTTTACGAGATACGAGTATAAAGGACAACCAAATAACTTTAATTTATGAAGTATCCCGTCATGCCATATGCTATCAAAAGCCTTTTCAACATCCAAAAGGACAAGACCTGTATACTGTTTTGCGCTAATTTTTTCTTTGATGTGTCTGCAAATTCCAAGAACTTGGTGTGAGGTGCTATGACCCTTTCTAAAACCAAATTGTTGGTCTGGTACGACATTTAAGGGCTCAAGAAAATACAGAAATTTAAATTGTATGACCTTTTCATATAAAGGGTGTCCCAAAATTAACACAAGATTTGAATTTGCCGCCATTTGTGCAGTGCAGTGTTGGCAACCCTGAAAAAAAAAACAATTTGACAGCTAACAGTATAGGGTTATTAAAAATGAAGCGTTACACGAGAGAACTGTTACTGGTGCTCGATATCGCGACATGATTACACAGTTCTTTCTGCCAAAATTGGATGATATTGATGTGTCCAATATGTGGTTTCAACAAGACGGTGCCACATGTCATACAGCCCGTGAAACAATTCAATTACTGCATGAGACATTTCCAGGTCGTGTACTCTCTCGTTTCAGTGATCAAAATTGGCCTCCTAGATCGTGTGATTTAACACCATTAGACTTCTTTTTATGGGGTTATTGGAAATCACAAGTCTATGTCAACAAGCCCACAACCACCCGTGCATTAAAGGAGGAGATTCAACGCTGCATCAATGAAATTCAGCCACATTTATGCAGAATGGTCATGGAAAATTTCAACAAAAGAGTGCGCATGTGCATGCAAAGCCGTGGAGGCCATTTGTCCGATGTGTTATTCCATACATAACCCTATCCTATGTACTTTACGAGTCAATAAAAATATAACTATCAAAAGACTAAAAACGGCGTTTTCTATTTAATTCAAATCTTGCGTTAATTTTGGGACAAACTTTATTTTGCTTAAGTTACTAAGCAGACTTATTGGACGATAACTATTTGGGTTATTAGGTGGTTTTCCTGGTTTGAGAATCGGTATAATCTTCGCGGGTTTCCATTTACTTAGAAAGTATTGCAACTTGAAACAAGCGTTAATAATAAAGCATACAAAAGTTATTCCAATGATTGGTACGAGTAGCTCTTTAAGGTACCTATATATTTTTAAGAGTATCTATTCCTGGTGCTTTATTATTACGAATATTACGTATTATATCTTTTATATCTTCGTTGGAAACGAAGACGTCTGTGGGTAAGGATTCATTAGTATGGTTTAAGCCATTTATTGTGTCATATACTTCGTTATCAATTGAACTGGTTTCATTAATCAACGGATTATTAAAATTGTTCTCAAAAGAATCTGCAAAAACTTCTGCCTTTTCTTCACTAGTAATTAGCAATGAATTATTGTGTTCTAAGTGAGGAACAAATTTATTTTTATTTTTAAGTACTTTTGCAATTTTCCAAAAAGGTTTCGAATTTGGATCGAGAGTGCAAAGTTTCTCATTCCATGTTTTGTTTCTGAACTTAGAAATTTCGAAGGCTATTTGTTTTGTGTATATATTCATTTCATTAAAATCACTAACTTGTCTATATCTTTTCCACTAACTTCTAAATCTATTTCGTAGCTTGATTAAATTTAAAATGTACTGTGGAAGAACAGATGTTCTCGTAGCTTTTGATTTTTTTAGGAATTGACTCTTCAACAGATTCCAGTAAGGAATTTGTAAAAAAAAATATTTTTTTCATCAATTTGGTGGGAACTACTTATACGATCTATATCACAGGGTGTATTTCTAAAGTGTTGTTTGATTTTTGTTCTATATCTATTCCAATTTGCGTTTTTAAAATCTAGGTATTGCACATCTTTTATTTTACTATTAAAGAGAATATCACAGTTTATTGGAATATGATCTGAATTCAGGGCGTTAATTGCCACAGGCTGAGTAACGATTTCAGGCGAGTTCGTAATGATCATGTCCAATGTTGATGGCGAAGACTTTTTGTTGGTTGGGAAATATGTTGGCCCATTTGGATAGAGCAAGCTTACACTGGATATCTCATAATGATATCGAGTAGCAAATTTCCCCACTTGTTTGCTCTTTTGCAACCCCAATTTCGATGCCGGCAGTTGAAATCACACCCGAGTAAAAATTTGTCATTATTGGTCTTTTGAAGAAAAAAAAACGATATTTTGATCTAATCGAAAGAGAAGGTCCCCTTAAGCTAAACTTCCAGGAAGACCATTTCAACAATTTGTTCTTGCCTGAAACAAAAATGTTTTGATGAGCAGCATTGCTAATTGTTTGTACACTTTGCCGTAGATGTATATTTGTATATGTAGTTTGTTCCCATTATTTGAATAATTACATATTACATCTCCTAGATTATGGCACAGGAGAAATCTTTTCTGATATCACACAAAAAAAATCGTTCATTTTAGTTTAAATTAAAAAGAAAATCAAGATTACCAACAATTTTCTCGAGCTGCCTACCAAAATTATCATCAAACAAAATGGAAGATAACACACCAGAATCTCAGCAAAGTCGTGTTTTCGTTTTGTACCAACAAAAATGTAAAACTGCTCCCTCACTTACAGAGTCTCGCTTCATTGCACAATATCGTTCCAGATTGTGTTCAAGTTCGTACAACGTTCAGAATTTCAGTAGTAGTAGCAGCAGCAGCAGAAGCAGAAACAGCAACAGCATCAAAAGCAGCAGCCATCATCCTCAGAAGCAGCAACAGAGTAGTAGTAGTAGTCTTCGTAGTAGTAACATCAACAACGACATCAACAAAAACAACAACAACGAAAACGAAAAAAAAAAAAATATGGCTACACGCGTTGGTACTACACAAAATCCTCAAATCCCTGTAAAACGTCTGATGGTATTTTCAAGAATCTCACCCGCCTATATTCGTTTAAAGTCCTTGCATCAGAATGTCAGAACGATGAACGATGTTGGAAGGAAGGTACGGTATGGTCTGCTATAGCCCCAGCCCTGCCCTATTCATGCTATACTGGCTGGTTTGGCTTTAATTAGTAAAATTATTCACATAGAGTGTTGCAATCTGGAATCTCGGTGCCCTAAATCCATACTAAAGAGAAATGCAATGGAGCAATACTGGCGTTTTGCATTTTGCAATCGAAAATTCAAGCATCCTCTTTATGCAATACACCAACCTTCACTCATCCCTCCTCCCCTCCCCCGGTCATCCAACGCTATCCCCATTGCACTATTCCAATGGCTTTGGATAAATCGATTGTGTTGGTTTGATGATGGAGGTCCCTTATTTTGTATCTCTCGTCTATACATAATGCATGCCTACTTCTATACATCCCTCGTCTCATACTATAGATACTTGAGCTTGAGAATTCCGTCACTTTAGACTATACTGATGATATGATGATGCTGTGCTCTGTGCATCAGTGCATCAGTTCAAACCACCGATACTCGTCGAGTAATTTCAAGCTAAAAACCGACGCAGTTTTAATAAGCCATTGAAAAGAACGATGAGGACAATGACAAAGCTAAAGCAAAGCAAAGCAAAGCGAAGCGGTATTAAAGATCTGCGTCTGCATTTCTATGCTACTAATGTTGTACCTATGCGTTGTGGTATGGTGTAGTTGATAAGACACACAGGACTCTTTTGTCAGCCATGGCCCATGGCACAGGATGTTTGGTGTGTGTCTAGACGGAATCGATTTTTGTTTTCTTTTTTTTATGATGCTCTGTGTTGTGTTGTGTTTTCTCTCTATTTATTCAGTTCTATTTTCAGCTTTTGTTAAACTTTACACTGAGTAAACGTAAGTGTTCAAGGACGAGAAGTTAATAAAAATTGACACACACCACACAAAACTCACACAGATAAAGCGCATTTACTCGTATATAAAAACTTCAGTATGATAAAAGTCAACAATAGGTCGACAAGTACCTACTCATTGGTATATCTATGGTACGTCTTCGGTCGTGCAATGTGGTCTTATGGGATAAATGGAGAATTGAATAGAAAGTATATGTATGAACCCACTCGTAATCTCTTAGAAAATAGGCAAAAGCTCGGTCAAGGATGACGATGACTATATGACTATGTCTATGATGGCATAGGTGTTTTCTGATGAACAAAAAGACTTAGTGTATTGTACTTTGCCTCTGTGCATCACGTTAACCCTGAGAGCTTTCTTCTTTTTTTTTTTTTGTTTTTGTTAATTTTAAGTGAACTCATTTTATAAAAATTGCAACAAACTCCTATCTACCTATATACATACATATCTATACAAAATGAATACATGAAAATTCAAATTATTATTTAAATAACTCAAATGGCTTGGAATGGTTTATTTGTTTTAAACTTGACATGGATTGTATGCATTTCCTTTTAGAAATGTGAAACTAAAGTATATTTTGAATAAGTGACTTTTCTCAAGAGACAATATTTCATATGTATGTACATATGTATGTATGTATGTATGTATATTGTATATATACAAACACACAAAAATAAAAATGAGGGTTATTTAAGCAGAAACTTTTATGCCCTTGGTAATTTTTTTTGTCTTGTGTGGGTAGGGCATTATGGCATTATATTTTGGGAAAAAAACCTCTTTAAAAAATTGGTTTTCGAGATGTAATGGTATTCTAATTTTTCCATCTGATAAGGTGGCAGGTCAAATTTTAAGGCAAAGTCAGTTAAAGGGCATCGAAACAATTCATGGATAACAGAGTTATGGATGGTCACAAATGTTGTAACCCAACAGAGATAGTGGGAAGTTTAAATATGCTTAGTTAAAAGAGAATTCATAATGTGGAAAATCTTAAGTAAAAAAATCTACACACTTCTTGACAACGCACCTTAAAAAAATTACTCTAAAATTACTTTTCGATTAACAATGTACATATATTCGAAGTTATATAAAATAAAGAAAAACATTAAAAATTCCTTAAACCTTGAAGTATACCTACCCTCATCTGTTATTTGATAATAACCAATATTTTATCAAATCTTATATCCTATATATCCTGTTTCTGGATTAAAGAGGTCGGGTCTGCGGAGTAGTGGTTTTAGGTCTTTTTGCTTTAAACCATAAAGCTCAAATTAAAAAGGTCATAACGCCGAAAACAATTTTATTTACATTTTATTTTTGTATGCTTTGGGAAAAATTACTGAAATATGTGTGGAGTCATGCTGCCCTTTCTTGCTGGGCTCACATAAGGACTTTGAGGAGGTGCGAGGTTGTGTGTATGCAGTGTTTCCTTAAAACCAGATTCTTCATATGCAAAGAACTTTGCATACGCCCAACCTCGCACATATCTCAAATCCTGTTGTGAGTTGAAGCAGAGGCTCACTATTTATAAGCGTCTTAAGGCCCGCAACCATATCCAAAATTTCTGCTAAATACAAAATTTAGGGCGTTATGACATTTCTAAATCTGTGCGTTATGACATTGAAAGATGGTTTGAGTGATGTGATATTATTTTATTTGGGCTTTGTGATGTTTTCTTAGTGATATTTTTTTACGATGTTTCTCTTTTTGAACTGTATGTTATTTTATTGTTTGGGTTATGTGTTTTTAAGTAAGAAGACATTAGAAACGATGAAATCAAAATCGTTATAATGCCCAAAACAAATGTCACAAAGCTAAGTCCCTATGTCATAAAATCCAATTCAAAATGAAAAATTTGTTTTGGGCAAAATGACAACTAACAATGTATGCGTTCTTATATTTAAAATTTATTTGGGCGTTACGACATTCGTTTTGATTTTTTTCCGATTTTTCTAAAAAAACTTTTTGGGCTTTGTGACCAATTTTGAATTTATGACAGTTTAGGAAATGGTTTTGAGAGAAAAGACATAATGCCTGGCGGAGTTTACATTTTTTCCTCATCTTTTATTTAATTGATGTTAGGGTTAAACGACGGATTATTGAAATCTATTTGCCTAACTAAAACTTGGCATAACCCGAGGTTGCCTGCATTTGAAGTGTTAAGTCTTCGGTAAGAGTATTTAATTCTCTTCGGATCTTCCTAAGTTTTTAAATGAGTTTAAAAAGAAAAGAGTTTGATAAATTTTAACAGTTTGTTTAAAAGTTTTATTTTCAGCAAATCAACTAAATAATACGAACTAGTTCCTCCTTCTTTTAGTGCTTTTAAGAATTGATGTTACATATAAAACATTGTTTGAGTTGAAGTAAGTTTGAAATCAATACTTTTTTTTCTTCTTAAAATATGAGAAATATATTTTACGTTCGTATTTACCTCCGTACGTCCGTACGTTCATGACGTTTTTTTCGTCGTCTATAGCTCAAGAACCACAAGAGATATCGACTTCAAATAAATTGTGTTATACAGATAATAAGGCAGAATGATGCAAAAAGGGCTCTCAAGAAAATTGCGTGGGTGGATTCTTTTACCAAAGCAGTTTTAAAAAAAAGGTGAAAAGTTTGGTTAACCCTAAATATCTCATGAACCGATAACGCAAGAGACTTGAATTAAATTTTATATTATATATTGTAACGTGATATAAAACAAGTATATTTTTGGACAAAAATCCAATTAACCGGTTTTTTTTATACATCAAAAAAACTGAAAAAAAAATTTGTCACCTCGAAAATTTTACGACTAAAATATGATTTCATCTCTAAAACAATTTTGTGCAACGAAGAATAATGTTTTTGACATCTGATAAAATTTTGAGAAAAACATAATTGATAGTTTTTTTTATAAAAAATAAAAACCTATAAAAAAATTACTCAAAGTTGGTAAAAATTGAATTTCGACTCAAATATCTTTTCAAAAACTTGAGATTAAGGCTTCAAACTTATTTTATCTTATAACAAATTTTATTTTCAACATTCTGAAAAATGTTGAGAAAAAACGAATTGACAGTTTTTTTTACAAAAAATAAAAACCTAAAAAAAATTAATATAGCTGGTCAAAATTGATTTTCGACTCAAATATCTTTTCAAAACTTTGAAATATTTGCTTCAAACTACTTTTATCTTTCAAAAAATATTGTTGTCAATGTTCAGTAACATTTTGAAAAAAATCGAATTGACATTTTTTTACAAAAAATTAAAAACCTAAAAAAATTTAAGAAAAGTTGGTAAAAATTGATTTTGGACTCAAATATCTTTTCAAAAATTTGAGATAATGGCTTCCAACTAGTTTTAACTTATAAGAAATATTGTTTTCAACATTAGGAAAAATTTTAAGAAAAATCAAATTGACAATTTTTTTACAAAAAATAAAAACCTAAAAAAAAAACAATGATAAAACTTGGTAAACATTTACTTTCGACTTAAAAAGCTTTTCAAAAGGTTAAAATATTGGCTTCAAACTTATTTTATTTCACAGAAAATATTGTTTTCAATATTCAGAAATTTTTTTATTAAAAACCAAAAATAAAATCTACCAAAAATATTACGCAAATTTGGTAAAAATTGATACATATAGACAAACTTTTAAGCAAGACAAATTGACAGACGGGACGGGAAGTTATCAGTGGGTCACATCCCAGCCTCTTTTTTTTGAAATATTGTCATTACATTAGTTTAAATTGAATTATAATAAATTATTATATTTGTTTGATATTTGTAAAAAATTATCTGATATAGATGCATTTACGGAAAACGAATGATTTAAACTTGTGGGTACCTAAAACATCGAGAAATTTTAAAATTTTTAATGACATATCTGACCGATAACATAATCTTTCAATTGAAAATTGAAAAAAAAGTCTAACCTTTCAAACTCGTTTCAACAAGTTTGGCCCCTTCAATACCTTGAGAATCTTTATTTATATTATAACTCCAGGCAAATAAATAATCATTTTCTTCAATTTAATTGAACATTATTTAAGCATCTACAATCATTGTCCCTATCTAAATTCTTTATTACTCATTCCATTCGAAACTATTCATATTAAACAAAATATTTACCCACATTTGCTGTATGCCTATTTGACATAATTTTTTCAAAGAACGACTTAAAAAACATTAGTTAACAGTTGCACATTAAAAGAGCTTTACCTGTAATTTGGCTTTCATCGTAGATACTCGTATCAACATTTCCCTAATTTACTTCTGCACTATATACACTTTCTATATCTTTCTATCCCGCATATTGCCTTAAATTATATCCTAAAGATTATTCTCTGCTATAAATTAAGTTTAGCTTAATTCTCAGTTAAATAAGCATCATTAAGTTTTTGAACGACAACTGCTTTCAGCGCACTAACTTTGTTTCTTTTCGAAATTCCTATATATATACCTCCATATAACCCCCACTGTGTGTGTCAAGTCAAGCATCATAAAGCCTTTTACTCTTTTCATGTAGTGATATAGTTTGCAGTGCAAAACATACATTATATGTATGTCTATAGATAGATAGTACCTATCACTCCACACATTATATAAGGTAGCTCTTTAGGTATGTATACACTATTTTAACATTTTCTAAATTGTCGAGTAATCGCGTAAAAGGTTTTTCCCCAAGTGAAATTATCCTTGGAAAACTTGAGGCGAAGAAAACAAAAACTTTTTCTTTAACATTGCTATATACATACATATGTACTTGTATATGTAGCTAGTACTTCTTGCAAGATGTGCATATGTATAAGATTGCAAGTGTTGCCAGAAATATTAAAAAATCAACAAAACATAATTTTAGACTTGAGCTTCTAAGTTAAGTTTAAATCAAATTATAAATCCTAAAATGCTGAAAATAATTTTTAAAAATAAAGACAAAGTTTTGAATACAATCACTTAAAAACAAATATTTAATTTTTAGTTAGCCGCCAATATTTGTTCAGCCGAAACATAGTGTTCAACAAATTTTGGGATTATTCGGTTGCTTTTGTGTGCAACTTAGCATCGAGTTGTTCCAAAAACCTCGTCCAAATCAACATCGTCATATTCCGGCCATTCAAAATCATTAATCTTAATATTGTGACTGAATCCATTTACTGTAACAGACTCATTTTAAAATAAACAATCCAATACACCTCCAAAAATAGACAAAATATCACACCAGTTATAAGTTGAGAGCTAAAGGCCTTTTCAACAATCTTTTTTAAACTTTCCAAGCTTAAAATGCACCAGTTCTGCTTAATAACGTTGCCTTCGAAGTGCAAATATGGTTCTCTTCCCTAAATATAGGTGTCGACTGGCTTGGGTTCTTGTGTTAACTGCTTTAAAATTTAAGGAAATATGATGTAATTGACAGACCTGTCTTTTTGTCAACTATACGAGCTATATCAGCAATATTCTCAATTGTACTTGAATTAACTAACATTCGATTCTTAGCGTCACTAGCTTTTACTAACAGCTCAGACTTTTTTACCAGTTTCACTTCTTGCGGCCTCAAAGGTACTTAACAATAACGCAACATTTTACGAACTATAATTGTAAAATATTAACTACTTTTATAATTCATATTAATGTATTGTTAAATGTCGACCGCTTTTTTAGCATTTTTAGTAATGGCGTTGTTTTAAGTTGTCAAATGTCGATAGATGAAACAGCTTAAACATCTTCTGGTTATACAAAATTCAACAGTCCTTTAAAAAAATTATTTAAAACCCTTGTGATTGTTCAATTCAATGTAAACATTTTAAAAAAAAACATAAATACAATTTTAGTTTTGATGTTAGACCTTACTATTAGCGTCAATTCGTTGAGTAGGATCGAAAAATATAACTTCAATATTAGTCTGTCTTTTTGTTTACTAAATTTAATAAATAAACACAATTGTGCAAATTTCTGATGTATTTCATTCTTGTGGAACGAAAGCATTTAATATAATTTCAAAAAAAAATAATATTTTTTTGTTTTGTTTGGTTGTTTGTTTGCTTGTTTGAACGCTCTAATCTCAGGAACTACTGGTTTGAGTTGAAAATTTTTTCCAGTGTTAGATAGCGTATGTATTAATTAAAAGTATGTATAAGGTATAAAACATCACGCTTGGACTAGTAATTGTGTTTGCTGAAAAGTGTAATGTAAATTTATTCATGAATCCTTACATGAAGTTCAACTTTTCAATCTTTTTTCCAATTGAGAAACAAGACGAGAAAAAATTAATATTGGTAACACTGACTTGCGTTTTTATATTATTTTTGACATTTTTTCTGCTTTTAAATAGAAGTAAAATTGTCTTCGTTCTAAGCTTTGTTTCTTTTTTTTATATATATTTTAAAAGTTATAACCATTGTGTGTGTCACTATTAAATGTGTGTGTAAACTAAAAGGATGTGTATGAGGCTGGTGTTACCTTTACGTTTTACTTTTAAGATAAAAATGAAAATAAAAAAATAATAATAAACTTCCAAGAGTCATTCATTTTGCTCTCTATTTCCAGTTCAAGCTTTTGAACATACAAACATACACACACACACATACACTCAAAGACTCCAAGTAAAAAGAAGTTATCTATTTTGTTCAAAGACGATGAAATGAAGAAAGTTTTTTAAGTATTTTTGAGATTTATCTTTCATTTGAATCGATTTGAAAAATGAAAAAAAAATAAAAGTATAAAAATAGAAGAAGATTTTAGGTAAAGGTAAGATATCCCTACTTTTTTTTTACTTTACTTTTCAAGCTCTTCCGAAATAATAAAAAGAAGGATAAGGAGAAACAAAAAATTATCAAGCAAGCATGAAGGTAATTTGATAAATAATAGTTTTATTGATTTACAGGAACGGAACTGATTTGAGTTTTATTTTCACTCTTAACTTCTTGGAAAATTTGATTTGCTCAAACAAATTTAAAAAGAGTTTATTCTCAAGTAGAAATTATTGCAAGAAAAAAAAAAAAAAAAAAAAAAAAAAAAACTTGAAAACATTTTAGTACTTCTGATCCCTTCTTATCAAACAAAGAAAGTAGAGTTTTAATATTTATTACTGTAGGTGCACTTGATTGCAAGTTCTTCAATAAGTTTAAGTTCAAGCTAAAAAGTTAAAATAATAAAAATAAAAAATTAGTGATTTTAATCAAATATTTCATTGAATTGAATTGAACGAACTTGTTCTTATCGTCCAAGGATGTAGGATTGCAGTTATATCAATTTGTATAGTATTATTGTTCTTGAAGGATTTATTGAAAGACACAGGATCCAGGATCTAATGCATAATTCATTAAAATGGTCCTACTTAAATTTTGATAGGTAACAGAGAACAAAAATTGGTGTATTATAATGGCATTGGAAAAAGTGAAATTGATAATCCTCATAAATTTCAGAAGAGAAAACAATTTTTTAAGATGAAAATCTTCAAAAAATGATTTTCCTATTTTTTGCGTAATGAATCTTTTTAAAGAATATTATCTTAAATCGTAAAGGCTAATTTTCTTCGTGGCTACTTAACTTGAGTCAAGTTTCAGTAGAGAATTAATTAATTAATTAAATTTCACAAATTTCAGTTGATACATTTTTTCGCTGAAATAAAAATAATGGAAACCTTATATTTTTGAAAATATAAATTGAAGTCAGTAATGTAATTTTGATATTGCAGATAATTAAAATCTGACACATAGACAAAATTTTAACATTAAGAATTGTATACCTTGATGCAAACATTTTCATAATGGGATCAAATGAACCAAAGAACTTAAATTTCTTAATTTAAATTTGTCACAGTAGGCCACAATACTAGGACTTAAATTCTTGGCTTAAAGATACACATTTTCAAAATTTTAAGAATGTAAATTATTGTCTAAAGATCTTAAAAAAGCAATTAAAGTCGTGTGTCCAATGGCAACCCACTACAACCCATACCATTGAATCGATTGAGCTTATCCGCGTTAGATGTTTTTTTTTATTTTTGTTTAAGACACACAAATGCTTTGTTCAAAAATCAAAAATTCAAATGCTCTCAAAAACGATTTTTTTAAAATTTTCTCTAAATTTTTGGTTTCTTAATTTGGTTCCCTTCGATACAAGAAAAATATTTTTGTATTTCTCCAGAAGGGTACCTCTCATAGTCTCATAGAACCGTTGTTTTGTTTTAAAGTTTTTTTCAAAACCAATGAACCGATTATAATCTTTTTTTTTTCTCCAGAAGCACTTATATCGTCTTACTAATAATATTTGATAATCAGAAATGCCATTGTTTTAATTTTTGAATTTTAAAACAATAATAAACATTTTTTTTTGAAATTTTTCTACGAAATTGAAATGTAAAACGTATATTTATTAGTTATAAGAAACTGCATAACAAAAATATTTTTGAACCCAAATCAATAAAATCAAATAAAAATTTTGAAAAATTAAGTTTTTTTTTTTGAGAAATCAAATGGCCTTTAAAATTCTGAAAATAATATTTTTTGTAGGTACATGTATTTTAAATTTCAAAACACAGGAAATATTTTTTTAAACAGACTCTATGGATAGGTACATGAGCAAGTTCGTGCATCCCAGTAGTGAATTGTATTTGATTATCGTCTAGCACTCTTGCCGTAGAGTAGAACTGGTAAAATTAGAGTTTAGTGTAACGTTTACTTTGTCGTTCATAGAAGGAGTTTTGAACCCATTTGTTTGACCAAACTGAAGTAGGAGCTGTAATTCTTCTTTGGATTTCCAATTAAATGTAAAGTGGATGAATTCCTTGACTACTTTGAAAATACAAAGCCAACGTGTTTGCCCTGTTTATCTATAGCTGAAAATGCTTCTAGAACAGCTTTCTTCAATTGGCTGATAATGTTGATGTCATCCGTATATCCAAGCTATTGTAAAGACCTGTTAAAGATAGTACCATCCAGGTTATAACTACTTCTGATTCAGGACTATGTTGAAGAAATCACATAGCTCGAATGAGCTGTTATATTATATTTGCTAGTTGCACCGAGTATTTTGTAACGTCATATGCGGCATACGAGTATGCAGATGGATACATTTTTTGGGATCCTCAGTTAAGACATCGCCAA
This sequence comes from Eupeodes latifasciatus, assembly GCA_920104205.1. Classification (NCBI taxonomy): domain Eukaryota; kingdom Metazoa; phylum Arthropoda; class Insecta; order Diptera; family Syrphidae; genus Eupeodes; species Eupeodes latifasciatus. The sequence goes on along the minus strand of OV049925.1, from coordinate 35,795,376 downwards.
TATAGAAGCTCTGGTTTAAGCTTTTAGTCCTAAGATATCAATAGTAGTAGTTTTACTTTGGGGCAATATTCACTCAAAAATGAATGGTAAATATGATGCTTGACAATTTCTCTAAATAAATGTTTTATTAATACAAATTGAAAACAAAAACAACTAATTGGGAACTTACCAACAACAGTTGATAATAAGAGTGGTTTACTAATAATTTCTAAGATTGTTTTCAAAGTAAATTTGATCTATTTTCAAAATATTAAATACCGTGTACTGTACATACCTCTACTTGTTCTTCAGTAAAATGGAATAAAATACAGAAAAGAAGTTTTTCAAAAACAGAAAATATAAATTTCATTAAAATTAAATTCATATTTTCATCAAAATCAAATGAAATCACAACTTTTATATGAAATTACATATTTATGTAGGTACAAAATATTTTACAATTTCCTTGAATGAAATAATATAAGTCTTAATTTCAGTTTCATATTCTTTTATGTTTTTCAAATAAATTTTCAAAATTCAATACTTTAATTTGAATTAATTCACTTCTATAAAATTGTAACACAATTCTTCTTAATTGTTTGATTGGTTTAAATACTTTAGTTTTTTTAAAAGAATTATGAAATTTAATTTACCCTTTCAAATTATAGAAACAAAAAGAAGCTTATACTTTTTCCTTAAATTTTTCAAACAAAATATTTTATATTTAATTCATTGCATGCAAATAATTGCATGTTTTAAATTACAGAAAACATGGAAATTCCTAAAAGAATCAAAGTAGTTTTAAGAGTAAATACAAATTAAAAATGAAAGAAAATATATGAAAATAATGGCAAAAATCATTTTTCTTTTTTCGTATACAAGATTTATAAGGCAAAAATATCAAAATCTAAATATCAGTTAATTTTGTTTGTTTTTTATTCTTTAATGATACTAAAATGCATTCTTCTATTTCCTATTTTTTTCTTATTCTGAACTGTTCACAAGAATTCTAAAACTCTACCAGCATTGATGGGGAAAGACACCAACAAAGGATGCCTTGGTCTTTACTCGTTTACAATTGAGACTTCTGAAGAATATGTGGTGTTTCTGCATAAAATTAAAAGTAAAATCGGATGAATCGTCGTAGTGTCTTTCGGACACTATAACACTATTTTGTATGTTTTCCAAAAAATAGAACATTATTTTTGAACTTCCTTGTACGTGTACTATTTACAAAGAATTAGTCCTAATACAATAATCAATTAAATTGTACCCAGTTTCCGTTTTTATGCTGTATACATAACTTTTCGAAACAGTTGTTCTTAACTTTGCAGAAAAAAAGAACTTAATCGGCGATATCAAGTTGTTCATTCTTCATAATTTGTTTTACTAACAATGAAACAAAAATACCACATTTCTTTATCAAAACTTAACTTTTGCCTTTTTCCGATTAATTTTATAATAATCCAACAGAATTCTTGCTCATTCAATAATTTCTTCACGTCTTTTTCTTTTATTTCTTTTCAGGCTGCACTTTCTGAATGAACAAGCAACAACAACAACAACAAAAAGCAAAGAAAAGTACATCCAACAAAAGAAAAATAAAACTTTGTGTATGCTGCTTGTGTAGTTGAAGGCTGCCACTTTCCGGTAAACGAGTTCAATAATAATTTCTTTTTCACCCGTCCAAAAAAGTAAACTAAAAATAAATAAATAAATAAAACACATAAATAAGTGGAAGAAAAATTTCTTTTGAGAAATGACCCAGCAAATAAAAAACCCAGTTCCAAAAAGAAGAAGAAAAATTGAAAAGCATAAAATAGAAATAGAAATACAAAAACAGAAACAGAAATACAATAAACAAAGTCAGACAGAAACATAAAGTGCTAATCGATGTTCGAATTTCTATACGAACTGTTTCCTGGCTATACTCGTATAAGCAGCAGCATCCGCTTCTTATACTTTTAAGAAAACGCCTCAATAACTTTCTCTATAAATTGTAATGGAAACTTAGTTCAAGATAAAATAGTATATAGATACAGGCGATGATCTCTATATACATACATAAAAACACACATTTTATAATATAACTAGCTATATATGCATCAAGGAACTTGCTCGTACACATATACATATAAACGACGACGATAATATGGTCTGAGTCAGCAGAGTTTTCTTCTAACTTCGAAGCAGTCTTTCAACTCAATTGAAACTTTATGCTGATAAAGTCCCGGAGAAAGGAGTTAGTAAAATAATATCATAGTGTTGACATGAAATATTAATGCAGCACCGTTGACGTTTTAAGTCAACCCAAGCACAACATAAATCATAAAGTCTAACAAGAAATAGAAGAGAGCTAAAGAAATAAGACGACCGACCTCAGCTTATCGCTGGCTGACCTGACTCGCATTAGCTGAAAAACCGCACGGTTGAATTACCCCCCAAAGGGAATTATTAATAGTTGAAGCGTAACAGCACACACATATCTAACTTTGACTAACATAGCTCTTACCACAACATTAAAATAAGAAGAAAAAATAAAGACTACAAATAATAAGGATCACATGTCAAAAGGGGCATACGTGTCCTATTCGACTGCATTTCGTACAAAAACCTACTAAATAAGTAAAAAACGACGACGACGGTTAAAACTAATACTACGACGACGACGACGACAACAACTGTAGTACGACTACGAATAAGACGTTGCTGTAGCTGTTGCCGTTTTGTAGAAACGTACTACAGAGATAATGCAAATGCTACCGAACATGTTGGAGATTCGAGTTATCCTGCTATGCCTTCCATCGATCCTTTTAGCAACAACATTAGAACCGGGTAAGTTCAGTCGTGTAAAAAAATTCAACTTTTTTTCTATTAGCTCAAAGTTTCATATATATATGTATGTATGTATGTACTGTAGAGTGTACAGTGTTCAGTGTAGGCATAACTGTATATGCATCATAATATAATAATATATTCCATGGCAAACATTTCTTATGTGTGTACATGCTGTGGCTATGAGTAAAACATGTCGTAACAGTGACACTCTGGCGTATACTTAATATTCAGATGCAAAACGAGATAGTATACAATTAAGTGTACTGGATAAGTCGCACTTATTTGCTTCTTTCTAAAGACAGGAAAATATATATTTATGGTACTTGGATTTATTTATGTTAATTAAATATAAGATATTAATTCTAATTTATTTATCTTATTAAAAAGAAGTCTAAGCGAAATCGGATCATTATACTTTCGCATCCGGTCCGGATGGTATCCCAAAATCAGAAATCTAAAAACTCCGGATAATACGAAATCCAAATTTTGAGATTTCGTGTTGTTGATTTTTCAGAAATTAATGTTTTTAGATTTTCATTTCTTTATTTTAGCTTTTGAGAGTCTTGGCTGACCAGTCCAATAATCTTGTTAGTTTAATATTTTTATTTAAATCTTTTACAGCTTTGAATCCTTTAATATGAAAACATAAATATCCAGATTCTAAGATTCCATTTAGGTTAAATTTTTATAAAACTAAAAACTTTACTCCCAAGTCCTCGTGGAATAACTTTATTTCTATTTATAAAGTTTTCCAATAAAAAGTTTCATTTGATAAAAAGAGATCTTTTTTTTAAGAGAAATAAATTGATGTATATTTTTATTATTATTATTTTTTAAAATCGACAACTCTATCAGCCAAATTCTTTTCAAGAGTTGTGCCAAGACCGGTTTGCAAATTTCACGAACTTCAACTTTAAGGTCTTGATTGTTTATTAGGTTAGGTTTTATCGGGTGATGCATCCGTAAAAGCCAAGAAGAATCATCCATTGTGCTCTTCAGGAAAATGGAAATGATTGGACAGGGCTTAGGAAGTTTGGTGAGGATATAGGTTGAATGTGTCTTCCTAAACCATCCTGATTTCTGAGACATTTTGAGAACATCTCTAGGTGGCAAGGATTATCCGTCAAATAATTCGTCAACAAATAATTTCCTAATATTGTCATTCTTCTTTTGGCTGAGCTTGGGCATTTGCATAGAAAGTGGAATTTATGTTCCTCCTCGATGTGAAGCATCCTCTACATAAATCGGATGAGCTACACTGAACCAAAAAGGTACATAAAATAAATGAATTTGTGCATTAAATCAATGAAAAAATTCGTGGGAAATCAGCCAACGTATAAATTCATTAAATTTAAGAATCTTTTTAAGAACGAATTCATAAGGGAATGAATCTTTCTTAAAAAGTAAGAACAAGTTCTTAAATTTTATGAATTCTGTTCATAAACATATTCCAAAATTTTTGAAGACATTTTATGAAAAGTTTCTTAGATTTTAAGAAATGTTCATACAATTTAAGAATTATTTCTTAAACTTTTTATTTTTTCTTTTAAGAAATGTTCATAAAAATTATGAAATATTTCTTAAATTTAATGATTTTTTTCATAAATTTCGAAAAAAATTAATGAAATGTTTCCTAAAATGTATGAAATAAATCATTAAATATATGGTATGGTATGGTATGGTATTATAATGGTGTGGTATTATAATACCTATTCTGTTCATGTATTTGCCCAATGAGTTGTGACCATTAAATGATACCTTTTAATAAATACAGCTGTGGCCTACCTTGTTGCAAAAGGAATTTAGTTTTACCTTTGGAAATCTTCGGCCATACATTCATCGAAACTCTGCACTTTTCAAGAAACTTACAATGAAACTTTGGTGGATTTGTTCATTTACCTGCTCTATTGGCCTGTAGATCATTGATACTATATGGGATTGATCGGTTTTCGTCCAATTTGTCTGCCTATTCGTAAACGTCAATGTCACAATATTCTGGGAACCAACAGAAGGTTTCCTACGGCATTGGCTGTCGAAAAAGTCTACCTATGTTTTTGCCTTCTAAGAAGAAAGATCTTTAGCATCTTTAGAAACCACCAATACTTCTGATTGAAAGACACTGCAGTAACCTGGAAGTTATATTGATCTTCTTAGGGGAGGATTATATGAACATATACTAAACTCTACCCCCCCCCCACATTTTGGAACCATCCGTAAAGACAGATAAAGGATTTGTGTAAACGTGGTTTTACAGGAAAAAAGATCTTGGTGGAAAATTGTAATCACTTCTTTGAGAAATAACACGATCAAGAAACCTTGAAAATTTGCAACTGTTGTTTGCTTGTGTGGCAAGTTACTTGGCTTTGTTATATTTCCGATTCCGGCCTTAAAAAGGCTTTCTAACAGCTAAGTTAGAGTAATCCAACTACAATTAGTTAGTTAGTGTGTATGTTTGTCATGCCAGAGGTCTTGCAATTAATCCCTAAAAGTCTCATGTAAAATTTTTGTTCTCGGCTACTGCCTCTTGCGAGGAATTGACAAAACCTCCATAAGTAATTCTTTTCATTAAAAGTGCGTTCGGATTCGGCTTAAAACTATAGATTCCCTCCATCCCCGACAACATTACTCGCGCACAGGAATGGTTGAGAGTTGTAAGTCGCTTGGCCTTAGTTCTCAACGGACTGTTGCGCCACATAATTGTTTTTTATTTAGATTTTCCGGGACTCAAATATAGATCCGAAATGGAAATTAGTCTATTTTTCAATACAATTTTTTATTTCAAGGACACATAAACAAAGATTGTTGGCAGACCGACCGGCTTAAATTCTTGTGTTAAATAAATTTTGAAAACCATAATAACTAAGTTTATATGTAAAACGTAGAATTCCTTATTCCAAAGACAAATACAAGCCTGTCATTTTGTCAACACTACGTCTTATTGCAACAATATTCCATGCTGTTCTTCTGCCTTGAGAGACGGGTACCAGTTTGACTAATGCCTGCTGGGGAGGTGTTTAATGACAACCTAAAATCGGTTTAGTTTGCAACCCAAGACTGCAAAATTTTCATAGTTCTTATGTTAAATTTTCATTTAATTGAATTTTCAAACACATGTAATTTTTTGTGCAAAAATGAGATTCATTCTAATTCAAATTAAGTTTAAATGTAACCAAATCTGTCAATTAAGCGGGTTTTACAGTACAAGAAACATTATTTTTATATGTATGTAGATTTTTTTAAATTCCGTTAACTTTTAAAAGTTAAGAAAAGCAAAAATATGTATGAACATAGATAATTTAGAAAAATGCATTAATCACATTTCTACAACTTCTCAGTAACAACTTGAACAGTGGAACTTCTTTAATTTTTCCCTATTCCAATATTGTTCCTTAAGAAAAATTAAATTGAATTTCTTGTCTGTTTTTTTTTTGTATGTTCTGTCAGTCAAAGTCATGTGTTGCTTTGGCTTAAAAGTGTCGCAAAACAGTGACACCGTGGCGTATACTTAATATTCAAACGCAAAAATGTGAAGACAAAAACGGCACGCTACCATCATATGAGAAACTTGGTGCATGGCATGGTGCACTGCTATATTAGCTCTCCTGTTGCACGAAATAGACTCCATACAGCAATGCACACATATCGCGTGTTATCAGTATCTAAAGCTCTACAGGATGCTTTTTTATTGTTTTCCTTCTTCCCATTTCTTATTAAAATGGGACTTTTTTAGCTTTCCTTGAACGAAAAAAAAGGGAACAAAATTGTCTGTTACTAAAAAACCTTACGTTCGTGCTGAACGAGATGCTAATACCGAGACGGTTTGATGATGATGATGATTTAAACGGGAACATTTTTTGTTTACAAACATACCTACAACTTACTATACGACATAAAGGACGATGAAATAGGTATACGCATAAAAATACATACATACATATACGCATATTTTCTTGGTTTTTTATTTAGTATTCTGATATCGAATTTTCAAGGATCCTATACGTTCTTTTTAAGGTGTGCCATGACATATTATAAAAGCATCTCAGAGATGAAGTATAAAGTATGTAACTGTATAGTGTATGTTTACATATATAATGTGTATTATACTCTGGGTATATTTATATTTATTTCCCTTTTTTCTCGTTTGCTTATGCTTATTAACTGTGTGGTGATGGTTTGCTGCGAGAAGGAGTCCTTCCTGAACTTCCTGCTTCCTTTTTGCCAAAATGATAATGGGCTTCTGTTTCTCCTTCTGGAGCCTCTTTCTTCTTTATTTTTTGAAATAAAAAAATAAAAACAAGACTGTTGAAAGATATTGTTTGTGAAGCTCTTATTTTATCACTCATTCTGAATGGAGCAGAAAAAATAATTGTGAATAACTTATCATTGTTTGCATCAGCATCAACATCAGCATCAGCAACAGCAGCGCAACGCTTTTGAATATCATAAGAAGAAAATCCCTTATATTCAAACCAGTTTTATAATTCTCTCAGTAGTAAGCCGATTTGATTTTGTTTTTTATTTTGTTTTTCTGTTTCATATTCAAAAGCTTATAAATTTATAAGAAACACAAATGTATGTTTTACTTGCTTGAGAAAGGCGCCCCTCTCTTTATCGGATTTTGAGAGTTGGTTGTACCTATGCATCCTTTTGTTTTTCTTGGAAATAAATAACCGAGATTAAATTAAAATGATTTCAGCTCAAATTAAGGAATTTGGTTATAAAACAATCACTCATCATAATTTTAGTCGAGTGGATATACTATAACACGCAATACCTAATAATTCTATAAATAATAAAGATCCCTCATTACTTATGTATTTATTTCAATCTACGATACTTAATCCACAGATTTGCTTACAGAATATTTAAACATTTTTTGTTATTATTAAATATTAACAAATATAATAATTTACATAAATAGGTAAGATTACGAAAAGTTATTATGCAATAAAGTTAATTATGAATTTTTAAATTGATTTCTTGTAACATATATGTACAGTAGTTGGCATAAATATTTTGACGAAACCTTTTTCTGACTATTGAACCTAGACTTTGCTAATTATCGTTAAAGAACGGCGAAAAAATAATGTGCAAAACAAAGAATATGTTTTTAGTTCTATGCATGCCAAATTTTGTATTGTTTACATTTTGCATTCTCTTTTTGCTCATAAAAATGCATGTAAACAACGAATTTTTGTGTGGCATAAGTATTTTGACGGAATCTTTGTGTACCTGTTTTTACACTTTGCACGTGAAAACCAAGCGACTTATGCAATATTAAGCTTTATTTGAAGTGAAACGTTAATAAAAAAATAAAATTTGATCAAAAGTTATTTAAAACCATGGTTAAAACAGTGGAGTTGAGTTTGGTTATCAGATCTTCCATTGTAGCAAAGTTTAACGCTGGAATGGCAGTAAAAGACATTGCAAATGAGTTTAATGTATCACGTCAAACTGTGCACTTTCAAATTAATACGTTTAAAAAGCATAATGACATAAAAAAATAAAGAAGATCAGGTGCTAGGCGCCAAACAACGCCCACTGAAGACCGAATCCTTTTACGGGAATTAAAAAAAAAATATTTTTTGTGATGCCTCAATCTGCTGCAGATAAATGGAATTTGACAGCCAAGAATCCAATCAGTGAGCGTACTGTCCGACGACGTTTAAAAGAAGGAGATTTCAAGACAATTAAAGTTAAGGACGTACCGTACATATCAAAGGTAAACAAATTTAAAAGATTGGCCTTCGCAAAGGAACATCTGCACAAGCCAAAAGAGTTCTGGAGAAGCGTTCTATGGACAGATGAAAGCTCCTTTGAGAATAACTCATCAAAAAATAAATTTTTTGGAAGATTGCCAAAGGTAGTTAGGCAAAAAAAGGCCTGTTTGTCAAAAAGTGAGCCACGGTGGAGGCTCTGTCATGTTCTGGGGATGTGTTGGTTATAATGGACTGGGTGACTTGGTTCCTATCACCGGCTCTATGAACAAAAGCCAATATGTTAGTACCCTAAATGATAATGCCTTTCCATCCGGGGATATGCTTATTGGCGAATCATTCATCCTGCAACAGGACAATGCCCCATGCCACAAAGCGCGGCTGGTAATGAATTTTTTGAAGGATGTTGGTGTTACTACTTTGGACTGGCCACCTCAAAGTCATGATTTAAATATTATAGAAAACGTCTGGTCTCTTTTGAAACACAAAAGAACAGTTTCTTTAAATAAAACCAGAGAGGAGACAATTGCTGAGGTAACTTCCCTTTGGAAAGAGATATCTCCAGATATTCTTCAAAATTTAGTAGATTCAGTACCGAGACGCCTTCAAAAAGTTATTGAAGCCAAAGGAGGTTATACATTTTACTAAATTCTTCATTTCTTTATTTTTGTCAAATTTAAACTTTGTTTTCTTAATAATGCATATCTGTGAAAATACTTATGCCAACGAGTGAAATCAATAATAATTTATTTATATCTTTTTAAGTTTCTATGAAAAAATATTTGTTTGACTATTTTAAAGATTGTGTTAGTTATATATAAAAAGGAAAAAAAATAAACAAAAATTCTTTATAAAGCCATTAAAAAGTTAAACTGAAAAATGCACGATTTTTATTTCGTCAAATTACTTATGCCGACTAGTGTATATCCAGTTCATAATATATGTAAATATTAAAAAAATGTAAACAATGGGAAACAGCTTCACGCTAGCCATAATTTGTAGAATATGAAATTTCTAGTTCTTAAAGATCGACTAGGTGCATAAATATTAATCAAAGAAAGCAAAAACTCGCAATCAATATCATTTGAAAGAATATCACGAATAAACATAACACTAAACATTCTACGCCATGATTCAAGAGTTTGCATCCCTAACAAAAGGTATCTTGATTTATAATCAAAATTTGAGTAATAATTCAAACTAAAATTTCTTCAAGCAAATCTCAAAAAATTCTTTTGGATAATTTCAATTCTTGTTATAAATGTTTAAGTATCAGAATTCCAAATAGTAGAACAATACTTCAGTAATGGTAGTCTAACAAGTGAACAATAAATAGATTTCAGTGTGTATAGGTCCTTTAAATCAGAAGAATTTCGTTTAAGGAAACCTAACATAGAGTTAGCTTTTGAAACAATATAGGAGACATGTGAAATAAAGTTAAGTTTCTCATCAAATACTATGTCTAGGTCTTTAATCTCTTGAACTCTTAATACTCGTAGTTTGATTGCTTTGAGAAAATAATCAAAAATTATGGAGTTTGTTAAGTGACTGTAAGTTAACACAGAACACTTTTATAGATTAAGGCCAAGATAATTTTGTTAACACCAATTTTTAAACTTTAAAATGTGTTTCTGAAATGCAACACAATCATTATAATTATTTGTAACATTAAAAATTTCAATATCATCTGCAAATATTAAGCAGTTGGCTGTTGATAAAACTGAAGGAAAATCATTACTAAATAAGTCATATAATGGTGGTCCCAAATGGCGGATATCGGGAACACCTGTATGAACTAAGATTGGGCTAGACTCCAAGTCACCAATCCTTACAATTTGTTTCCTACCAGAGAGATTGGAGTTGAACCAGTTTAATTGGTTGCCATCAAAACCATAAAGTTTTAGTTTTTTAATTAAAATGAGGTGATTTACTCTACAAAAAGCTTTTACAAAATCGGTATAAACCATTTGAGAATGCTTTTCTACTGCGTTAAAACACTGATTAGAAAAGCAAGCCAAATTAGTAGTTGCAGATCGACCACTCATGAAACCATGTTGAAACTTAGAGATATGACATTTGATTATTGTATATAGCTTGTTTTTTACTATTTTGTCAAAAAGCTTTGGAATAGTTGAAAGTTAGTAATAGTTGAATGCTTGTATGATTTTAATGGACACTTTGTTGATAATCATTTCCATTCAAAGTTTATGCAAAATCTCCGAGTTTTCAAATTAAGCCTTTTAGATTTATCGAAATGAAAGGTCCATAAAATTTAAAATGATTGGATTTATGGAAATGTATGGGTTTATAAGAGTGTTTACTTATACGTTAAAACTATCGTGAAAGTTTTTCCTCAATATCTCAAGAACGAGAAGAAATATACTTGTTAAAATATCGAATTCAAGACTAGCATAAAGAACTTTAAAAAACATATCAGTTAATTGATTTTTTACTAAAGTGGTTTAAAAACCACAAAAGGTGAACATTTCTCACGAAGCGATAATATTTTGGACTCAATAATAAAATTACTTTTCTAATGCAATAAGCGTTGTTTTTGACTTTTGGCAAAATTTTAAGACTAATTAGCAACTTTCTCACAAAAAACAAAACCTAGAATTTTCAAGTAATTTCATGTTTTTTAGTAATTATTATGGGTTTTACTCTAGAGTCCTGAATTTTGTACATTAAGCTGTCCACATTCATACATTTTTGTGTCAGTACAGTAGGTATATTGAATTATTCAAAAATGTTTGTAATATAAAAAATGGTAGAATTTGTTTTCAGGACTTTAAATGTTCCTTGTGTAAGTAGCTATTTTTTTTTAATAAGCGCACTCTCAAGATAATACTGCCCTTATTATGTAGACACAGTGTGAGCACTAAAAAAAGGGAGAGAGGAGTTGAAAGGAGGTGTCAGTATATATTGGTTTTGAATTCCTGAATATTGCAATGGCTGGGAAAGACAGAGTGTGACAAGGCATTCCACATTCGTGTAGTAGGGCTAAAGAACGATTCTTTGTACTTGACAGTACGACCGAAGTTGAAGCGCGAGTATTACGGTTGAACTGTTTAAAATTAAATGTTTGTTAAATATTTTTGAAAGATGTTCATTATCATTAAAATATAAGTACATAGGTACATACAAAAGTTCAAAATAAATATTTTTTAGAAAATTGAAGTATAGCCAAAACAATTAAACATTGCTCGTATTTTGAATTATCAAATTCGGAAAAGTATAACTTCCCGAAAAATTTACTTAGAGTTTTTATTAAATCATATTTAAAAACATGATGGTTAGTGCGTTGGACTGTCATGCGAGAGGTCTTGGGTTCGATCCCTACATGTAACACCAGTTTTTTTTTTTTTTTCACGGGTACTGCCTCTTGCGAGGGATTGACAAATTCCCCTCTATCCCTGCAATCACTCGCACACACGAATGGTTGAGAGTTATAATAAGTCACACTAGGCCCTGGTTCTTTACGATCAGCTGCACCACCTAATTTATTTTATTTTTCATTTTTAAAAACTACTCTCTAAATCCTAAAGAAAACGATATTAAGTTCGAAACCCTTATGAGATGGATGTTTTTTCATTGGAGTCGTGTTTTCGTATTTAAATAATTGGAAGATGCAAAATACTATTCGGCACGTGAACTGAGTTCAGAAAAAAGTGAATAGCTTTCAATATATGTATATGTTTCAAACCCTTGGGTGTGATAATTTGCACTCGGCAATTAAACTTATTTTTGAAAAATCTTTTGTTTTCCAATCGCTAGAATACTTTGTTTTAAGTATCACAAGTGGCGTTAAGACCAAAATTTGATCCTACAAATGTGAAACATTCGCTTAAAATATGTATTTCAAACCAATTAGCAATTTACCTTATAGATTTTACTTATTCCTAGAAGAGTTTGGAAAGAAATGATTTGAAATATTAATTACAGCAACAATTAATAATTACAAAAAAAATATAATTTGTAATTGAAATATCATTACACTTTTTCGAGTAAACTGCAGTAAAAGAATTTTAATTACTAATTACATGTAATTATAAAGCGTAAATTAGTTACAATTTAATTGAAAACGAAAGTAATGATCAAAAAAGCAGTTATGATAAATGTTTCCAGTTATAATTACACAAACATGTAATTGAATAATATTTGTGCACATTAAAATTTACGCGATATTAAAAAATAATTGCACAAACGTATTACAATTTTCTATTACATGTAATTAATAAGTTAATTTTTTTAATTGCAATTTTAAGTAATTTAAAGGTATATTTTTTCAATTACAATAGCGTGTAATTGTAACGGAAAAGCTGAGGGTAACAAAGTTGAGCGAAACAATTTAGTGGCTTAAAAGTTTCTGATGAAATATCATTTATAAAAATAAAGAACAAAAGAATTTGTACTGACTAAAAAAACTACAACCAGTTAAAAGAACTGCAGTAAATTAACTTTTAGTCAATTAACTGCTATTTTTAACTGCCAAGTCAGAAACTAAGTACTGACTGCTGACTGTTTTTTTTTGCAGTTAAATTTTCCAGTCGCAGTATTAACTTACATTCAAAAAATTAGTTAATTAACTGCGACTTAAGTGAATGCATTACCCAAAATACTACAGTCTTTACTCTTTACAACTCTGATTTCTAACTAAAAACAGAAGAGATTTATCAATACCAAATGCATGCATTTTTGATAAAAGAACTTGATGCCAATACTTCAAATTCCTTTCAAGTGCAATAATCTTACTTTCCCCAAAATGACGTAAAGATTTGTTCCACTTTTCGGTAAGATAAACCATGAGATTAACAGCGGACCTATTGCTACAAAAGCCATACTGCCGGTCGTTAAGAAGCTTACGTACTTCAAGATATTTCTGAATCTGAAAATATATCAACGCTTCCGTGACCTTAGAAAGAATATTCGTCCCATAGAATAGTCATGTTACTCATAAGCAGCATGGAATTAACAGCAAACTGTGCTGCAAGCAAATTTGCTTTATCAATAGATTTTACAAAAGAAGTGCCATTAGTGCACATTTTTTACGAACGACCAGAAATTTATAGTAAGTTTGGGAAATTGTAGTATTTTAATGCGTCGAATTCATTCATTATAAATCTTTCTAGCTTGTTTCAACTTATTCCGGTTATTGATATATTTATATGAAAAGTAATCGTTTTTTCCCAGCTCTGATTTTAAGTAAGTTTAAAATAAACTTATACCATCCACATAAACATACAATCCTGAGGTTTTTTTTTTTAAATTGAAAATCGATTTGATGCAGTTTCTAAATAACGAATATGATCGGTAGTTAACACCCCTCACCCCTTGATCATTATTTTAATAATTTCTTGGTTAGTATGAAATTTTCTTTGCACTGAACATTTTGGATTCATTTTTAGGGACGTTTTCGTTTCACATTGAAGATTTTGATAGTATTTTTATCCAGAATTCAATTATTCTTGAAATATATCCTAAATTATAACCTAAATTTCTTCTTCTTTATAAATATCAAACGGAATTTAAAAGAAAACTTAGCCACAGTATTATTTTATTTAAACTTAAAGCTCTTGGTTTTCCACCATTTTTCTTAGCTTGGATCAAATCATACCTTGAAAACAGTTATTATGAGGTAAAATTTAGAAATTGCCATTTTGAACCTTTTGTTGCTCAATCTGGTGTTCCCCAGGGAAGCCATCTTGGCCCTATTCTGTTTATACTGTCTATTAACGATGTATGGTCATGTCTACGCTCAAGTGAAGTACTAATTTTTGCTGACGACATGAAGATTTTTAAAATAATAAAGTCCACCCATGATCATATTCTTTTACAAGCAGACATTGATAGTTTCACATTTTGGTGTGGGAAAAATAGACTTGCCCGCAACCCTTTAAAATGCCAGACGATAACTTTTAGTAAAAAACGAATCGGTAGTGTATTTGATTATTGTATATCCAGCAAAAACTCTGTCGCGTCTTCACATTTAAAGATTTAGGTGTTCATTGTTGTTCCAACTTAGAATTTACACATCACATTAATTTTATTGTTAGTAAAGCAAGTTCTATGCTTGGTTTTATAAAAGGCTGGGCAAAGGAGTTCAATGACCAGTATGTTACTCTTTCTTTGTAAATTTTGTCCTGTTCGTCCACATATTGCATATGATTCTCAGGTATGGACTCCCTTTTACGAAATTCATAGAAAACGTATCGAATCAATTCAACATAATTTCATTCGCTTTGCCCTAAAAGGTCTTCCTTGGGATGATCCTTATGATCTGCCTTTCTATGAACATCGAATTCTGCTTCTTCAAATGCAATCTCTCCATCAAAGGTGTGTTAATAATGACTTAGTATTTCTTCATCAACTCATTAATGGTGAAATTGATGCACCTTATTTGCTATCTTGTGTACACTTGAATTACCGAGGCGGAACTCATTCATCACCTGCATACATTTGATTTTATACATATTGACTTCCATAGAACTAATTATGGGAAGAATGAAGCTGTAAGTCGAATGAGCATTTTATATAACTTAAACTGTTCATCGATAGATTTAAATTAAAATAAGGTGGGATTAAAATCATTGTTTAGAACCAGTGCTATCGTAAACGTCTTTTTTATTTTTTTGTTCTGTAACATGAACTATTAAATGTAATTATGTTTTGTATTTTGTGCGTGTGTTAGGCTTTAGTTGTATTTTTTTCTTACTAACACTAGCACTTATGATGAGCCTCTGATCGTAGTTTGAAGCTTGCTATAAGCTTACTACTTTCTGAAAATTCTGAAGTGTAAAAAAAAAAAAAAACAAATTTTAATAACTTAATAATATATCTTGGTTTGAATTTTTGGAAAACTGTCATTTTGGGATTCCATGTCTATCAAAAGACTTATACTTAACGTCGAGCTACGAATACAAATTTTATGAAAACAAAAATTGTATGTTATTTTAAAATCAAATTTAATTTTTATTTATCATCTAACTTCTTTCCTTCAATTCGGTTGGCAAAATACAGACATGACTACTATATCATAATTTTCTATTTTAGGGTTTGAAAATAAACAAAACTTTTGGTAACTAACCCAACTTGCTTGTTTGCATAAAAAAGCTAAAGCTTAGAATTTTTATGAACCCGATTAATATAGATTAAAGTTAAAATAAACATTATTCAATGCAAATTAAAAAAGCAAAATGTTTGTATTTTGTTTATATATGTGTGTAAATTCCATTTTATTTTCCTGTTTATTTAGGTCAGCAGTATTCTACACATGCTTACATTTATGTAAACCATTTTAGTTTTATTTGATTTTTTTTTGTTCAAAATTTTAAGCACATCACTTTAACTTATTTTATTTTTGACCATAATATTTATTTTCGAAATTCCTCCCCCTTTATATGCATACATATATAAAATAAAAGCTTTAAATCAACTCTCATTATGAAAAAATCAATGAAACAGTAAACCCATTTTGTCTGTGACATTTGACAATTTGAGTATTATTTTATGGTCGTCCAAACTATAATGATGTATTTATAATACCTAAACTTTTATAATATAAGGGTTGAGTGTGCAAGGAGTTAAATATCACATAGAGAGTTATAAGTAGATATACTCGTATGAATGTAGCTACTTGAAATTCAATATACATCCTAATCTCTTTGAGTATAATCCTTTGACTGGTCGACCTCCTTCACCCCCTTTTTAACAACCACATTTGTATTATGTTATTTACTCTTTATATACATAATATCACACCAATACCAACCAAACCAATTCATATCATGAAAATATCCTTATCTATGCTAACAAGCTATGGTGATGTGTGTTGTAGTTAGTCCATTCCAACCATTAAGCTTATTAAATTTCTCAAAATCCTTCTAAGAAAAAGAAAAACCATGGAATAGGTATAGAAGGCGAAACAAAAACCGAATAAGTAGCTTCTATTGGGACTCAAATTTCCTTTCGTTTACGAGCATAATACCTCCTGCTGCTCTGTGTTCTCTACCTCTAGGTTGTTTCCTTTATTTACAAGGATTCTTTCTTTTGTTAGTGCAAATGTGAGAAACTCCCCAAAAATATTGTCTTCGTCCTTAGAATAAACACAAAACAACACAAACTATGAATAATAACTCTGTTACTCATTATTCTTTTCATTTTTCTGTGTGTCGTCCTCTTTTTCTGGATGTCCAAAAAACGGTCCTGAAATTGTCGCCAGGCTTTTTGATGAAATATCTAGAGGCAAGCTAAACGAGATTTTAGAAATTCAAAGCACAAGCCAATCCCTGCGCTCCTCCTTTCTACGAGTATATACATAAGTTACATTTTTATAGGAACAATTTTGGGCCATCTCCATTGATGTTGGTGAATGTGAACATTTTTGAAAAAGGACACACACAATGACAAACGCGTGAGAGGGCTCTTAATAATTTGATGCATAAAACTAAATGGCTTTTATACTTTGTCCCAGGTCCTATGCCCAAAGGCGCGGGAAGGATGGCAATATATTTAACATCGTATATAAAGATGTAAAGTAGCCGTTTTCCAAGTCTATATAAGCGGTTTTATTGGAACCTAATGAAATTCACTCAAGCGGATGTTTATCTTTTCGTCTGATGTTGGCCTGGGTTTCGGGGGGAGCAACGAATATTAGGTACCTAAATAAGGCGAAAAGTTTGAAGCGTCCATTCAGTGCCCTCTAGACCCATCATCTCACCATACAGACTTCAGTTTTGGATGATACACCACTAACCTAGAAATTGCTGTTTATAGGATCCGCATAGAATAAACGAGACACACGGACCAGAGTAACATGCTCATTGCCATTACTTTCACATGGTTTCGAAATTAATTTTGTGCTTTATATGCTGAACCCGAAGTGGAACATCTTCCCTATTATATGTTGTATATAGAAAATATAGAGATACTCCCACATTTGGTTTGTTTTGGTTCCCTTTTCCTCAATCTTGAGCTTGATTTAGGATTTTAGCATCAGAACCTACAAAGGATAGCGCATATATTATAATACAAATTAGGGATATACTCGTGTATAGAAATCTTATTATTTTTTTTTTTTTGGTTGAAGAGGGAAAGATCGGAGAACCAATATTTAATGGTTTTGAATATTGGTTGTGGTAGCAGAGTGAAGCTAAGTTGAGGGAATAAAAGACAAACAAAAGGTGTGGTATAAATGGCATGTTGGTTGTAGGTTGTTGGTGTTATTAGAGCTATATAAAAAGATAAAATCCGTGGATAGCATAAGGCGCTATCAAAAAGGATATACTTTATACCGATAGCATCTAATTAATTGAATTCAATTTAGTATTCGTTTTCGTATCCGAAAAAAAAAAACCTGCATATAAAACGAAGGTAAATTACCAATTTAATACTTTTAGACACAAAAAAGGAGAACGGGAGAAGGTTTCAATAACAAAGGTAGGCTATACGCATTCCATCATCTGCCCTTAGGGTTTTTCATATAGCTATATAGCTTTACCAACCGTAAATATTGTTCATATATTTAAATGATAAAACCTTTGTGAAATTACGTCAAAGGACACCTGATGACTTGAAGAGATATATTAAGGGAATACAAAGAGGAAAAAAAACTTATACTTTTTATATCGATCCAATTATTTCTCGAATATTGAAACCACCCTAATTGGTAGGTTAAATAGAGATAAAAAAAAGTAAATAATTGTTGTTAAAGGAGGTTAAACTATTAATCATATTTTTATCGTTTGATTTGGGAATTCAAAAATAATCTTTGTGGAAGGGTTATGCATACTATAAAAGCCTGCCAGACATCAGACAACCCATTGACCCATAAGACCATCCATTTACATATTTTACATATGAATGAGGAAGGAGTTTAATTATATTATTTTTGTTAATGGGAAATTTTGAATAATTACGGGAGCTTTAATTACTAGAATATGGATTTGTTATTATCTATTATTTCTAGTTTTGAAATTTTATATATTTTGGATTTTGAAATAATAATGAAGGTTGCTTTGACATTTATTTTTGTCACTTATAAGTAATGGTGTTAAATATTTTATTCTAATTTGATGTAATTTTATAAGAGTTCTATAATAACTTTTATAGAAGTTTATATTTATTAAATACGTTTAATATTATGGTTGAGTGTACAATAATGCTTAAATCTAAAATTAAAACTTACTTACTCTACGAAACCTATCCAAGAATTAGCCTGACAATAGAAACACACAGAACTTTAATAACATATAATAGTTCACGGAATTCGGAAAAATATTTTAAATCAAACTATTTTTATTGCAACAAATTTGATTTAGTTCTTCTTGTAGCTCTTCACAATCCTTGAAGGAGTGAATAATTCGGAAAATGTTAACACCATCTGCATAGATTAACGATTTATAATTATTTAAAACAGAAAGCCAATCATAAGTTCAATTAAATTTTAGTTGACATGTAAGGTAGAAACGTTTAAAAATGACGCTATAATATCTAACTTTAAAGTATTACGGAATCCATATAACGAAACAGTCGTCAATTTTAATTAATTTATTTCATGACTTATTTATCAAATATCTTGCTAAAATCTGTAAAGATGCAATCGACTTGAGAGTATTTTTTGATTGCATCCAAACAACAAGTAGAGAATTGTAATATATTAGTAATACTAAATTTTTTTTTCAGGAACCCCATCCGAAGATCAATTAAAATAAATTATATCAAACACAAGTGATTCAAACAATTTAGGAATTTTTAGAACGTTTTTAATGGACTGGTGTTAGGTAATGAATATTTCCAAAGGTCTGGACACTTAAAAAATTTCTAAGAAAAGAAGAAACAATGGATAGTAAATATAAGACACATATTTTTTCAGCATGAATGATGGTATTACATCAAGACCAAAACTGAAACATTCATTCAGCCAGAAAAAAATGCCATATACTCGTAGAATCAAAAGAAGTTGAAAAATTGATTAATGTAAAATTACTGTATTTTTGTGTGTTATGAAAAATAAGAGAAGAGGTGCTTACAGAAAAAAAATCTTAAATCTTAGTGGGAGTATTAAAATAATCTGCAAACATGTTCGAAATTGTTTCTGGAAGATGGCTTGAATAATTTTGAGATCTAATATTTGCTAAATATCCGTTTAATGTACGTTTACTTTAAACGTTTCTCCAAAGCATATTTGGGTTCATTTTTAGAACACACTCAGTATTCAAAATGAGAGTATAAGAAGTTTGGAAAAGTAACAAAGTCGTATTGCAGTTCTTGGTAAGCTCTAAGCGTCACAACACATACCTACTTTGATAAATTGAACAATATTCAACTAGGCCTTATTTTTACACTTCAGAATTTTTCAGAAAATATAGCTTATCGCAAGCTTCAAACTACGATCAGAGGCTCATCATAAGTGCATGTGTTAGTTGTTAGTAAGAAAAAAATACAACTAAAACCTAACACACGCACAAAATACAAAACATAATTACATTTTTTAATAGTTAATGTTACAGAACAAAAAAATATAAAAAAAATAAAAAAGACGTTTACGATAGCACTGGTTCTAAAAAATGATTTTAATCCCACCTTATTTAAATTTAAATCTATCAATGAACAGTTTAAGTTATATAAAATGCTCATTCGACTTAAAGCTTCATTCTTCCCATAATTAGTTCTATGGAAGTCAATATGTATAAAATCAAATGTACGCAGGTGATGAGTTCCGCCTCGGTAATTCAAATGCACACAAGATAGCAAATAAGGTGCATTAATTTCACCATTAATGAGTTGATGAAAAAATACTAAGACATTATTAACACGCCTTTGATGGAGAGATTGCATTTGAAGAAGCAGAATACGATGTTCATAGGGAGGCAGATCATCCCAAGGAAGACCCGTTAGGGCAAAGCGAATGAAATTATGTTGAATTGACTCAATACGTTTTCTATGAATTTCGTAATACGGAGTCCATATACCAGCGAAGCATATTCAATATGTGGACGAACAGGACAAATGTACAAAGAAAGAGTAACATACTGATCATTGAACTCCTTTGCCCAGCCTTTTATAAAACCAAGCATAGAACTTGCTTTACTAACAATACAATTAATGTGATGTGTAAATTCTAAGTTGGAACAACAATGAACACCTAAATCTTTAAATGTGAAGACGCGACAGAGTTTTTGCTGGATATACAATAATCAAATACACTACCTATTCGTTTTTTAGTAAGAGTTATCGTCTGGCATTTTAAAGGATTGAGTGCAAGGCTATTTTTCCCACACCAAAATGTGAAACTATCAATATCGGCTTGTACAAAAATACGATCATGAGTGGACTTTATTAACTTCCCATAGGAAGTTATTGTAATGGGTCCGATTTGTCGAACTGAAAATTTTGACATTTCTCGACGTTTCAAGGTCTCTAGGGTCGAAATAAAAGATTTTTAGAAAGATGGCTGTGCGTGCGTGTGTACGTATGTAAGTTCGTACGTCCGAATGTCCGTACGGCCGTACGTTCGCGACGTTTTTTTTCGTCTTCCATAGCTCAAGACCCAGTAGAGATATCGACTTCAAATAAAGTTTGTTATACAGATAATAGGGCAAAAAGATGCAGAAAGGGCTCTCAAGAAAATTGCGTGGGCGGTTTTTTACCATAGCAGTTTAAAAAAAGGTGAACATTTTGGTTAAACCTAAATATCTCATAAACCAATGACGCTAGAGACTTGAATTAAATTTTATATTATATATTGTAACGTGATACAAAACAATTTTATTTTTGGAAAAAAATCCAATTACCTAACTGTTTTTTTTATAAATCAAAAAAACTGAAAAAAAAATTTGTCACCTCGAAAATTTTACGAATAAATTATAATTTCAGCTCCAAAACAATTTTGTGCAACGAAGAATAATGTTTTTGACATCTGATAAAATTTTGAGAAAAATCTAATTGACAGTTTTTTTTATAAAAAATAAAAACCTAAAAAAAACTTTACTCAAAGTTGGTAAAAATTGAATTTCGACTCAAATATCTTTGCAAAAGCTTGAGATTAAGACTTCAAACTTATTTTATCTTATAAAAAATATTGTTTTCAACATACTGAAAAATGTTGAGAAAAATCGAACTGACAATTTTTTTACAAAAAAAAATAAAAACAAAAAAAAATTAATAAAAGTTGGTAAAAATTGATTTTCGACTCAAATATCTTTTCAAAACTTTGAGATATTGGCTTTAAACTACTTTTATCTTTCAAAAAATATTGTTGTGAACATTCAGTAAAATTAAAAAAAAAAATCGAATTGACAGCTTTTGTACAAAAAATTAAAAACCTACACATGTATAACAAAAGTTGGTAAAAATTGATTTTCGACTCAAATATCTTTTCAAAAATTTGAGATAATGGCTTCTAACTACTTTTAACTTACAAGAAATGTTGTTTTCAACATTCGATAAAATTTTGACAAAAATCGAATTGACAGTTTTTTTTACAAAAAATAAAAACCCAAAATAAAAACAATACTAAAACTTGGTAAAAATTTACTTTCGACTTAAATAGCTTTTCAAAAATTACAAATATTGGCTTCAAACTTATTTTATTTCACAAAAAATATTGTTTTCAATATTCAGTTATTTTAAGAAATCCTACTAAAATTGGTAAAAATTGGGTTTCGACCAAAAATCTCGTTAACAAAAATAGATATCAAAATCAAAATATTTCATTGTACGCAAAATATTGTTCGTAATTTTTAATTTTTTAAGAATAATTCAAGTGACAACCTTTTTAACAAAACACGAAAACATACAAACTTTTAAACAAGACAAATCGACAGACGGGATGGGAAGTTATCAGTGTGGGTCGCATCCCTGCCTCTTTTTATTTTAAAAATCTTCATGTCATCAGCAAAAATGAGAAAAATGGTGGAAAACCAAAAGCTTTAAGTTTAAATAAAATATTTCCGTGGCTTAGTTGGTCAAATATCAAAAGCATTAGCAAAGTCAGTGTATACATAGTCAACTTCATAACCTTGTTCTTAAGCGTTTGAACATAATATGTTTTAGAATGTGATGAGATTTGTAACGGCTGATCTTTTTTTTCACAAAACCATGTTGCTGTTCGCAAATGAGATTCTTACTTAAAAATACTACACTTTCACAAACAACTTGTTCAAACAATTTAGGAATGCATGAAAGCTTTGCAATGGGCATGTAGTTTCTTATATCCGCCTTGTAACCTTTTTTGAAAATTGATGTTAGAAATGACTTCTTCCATATGCTGGGAAATTTGCCTGTTTTTAGAAAAAGTTTGAATAAGAACGTAAAGGGTTTAACTAAAGCATTACCAACTACACTTTTTTAATACTATTGGGGGAATACCATCGGGACCGGCTGAACAGTCATCATTCAACGCGGATAAAAGATCAAGGACCGTACTCTGTAGCACAGGGATGTGACTACAGCTAGTTTACGGAAAGGAGTGAAGATTATGAAAATATACATACTTCATCAACTACTTCAGGGCTGTTAACAAATGACTTACGGAAATTTGTTGCAAAAGCGTTACAGATATCAACAGTTTTATCTAATGACAGGTTCTTGTAAATGAAGTTAACTTGAAAACCATCTGATTTTTTCCTTAAGTTTATAACCCATATCCGTAACATAACTAGCATATACAAAATTAGAAAGAGATTTAAATTCGTTAAGGAGTTCAACATAAAGATATAAGTTGATTTAAGACAAAGCTTTGAGATAAGTTTTCCATGCCTTATTTCTTTTGTTACACGCAGTAAACGCAATTCTTTCGTGTACCAAGGGTGGCTACAGTTTGTTTTTCTGGATTTATTTTTTTAAATGTTTTTAAATGTGAATACAAAATGGCAGGCTACTATTTAAAGTTTTTAATTCGCGCAGTGGGATAGTATCTAAAAAAACAATCAAGTAAATTTTCATAAAATCGTAAAATGATTTCATCTAAACACAAATTTGAAAATAAAACATCCCAGTTAATTTCGAGTAGTAAGTTAAAAAGTTGAGTAAAGTTGAATTTTTTTAAAGTCAAATTTGTATATGGTTTTTACATAAGTTAAAAAAAAATAAATATTCATAAATTGACACGTAGAAAATAAAATTTAATATCAAAATCATTCGTTCTTCATGCGCCTTCTATTTTTTTTTAAATAAAATCTTATCCCCTGTGAAGACAACATTTTTCGTTAAAGTCCAATTTCATTTGTTCAATGAAAATATTCAATTAAATCAACGAAAATATAATTGGTTTAAGTAAAATATGACTACGTAATTTTTCGAAGAATGGAAAACTTAATTTTTTAAAGTACATGATTTACATACATACCTACATATATAGTTTTTGAAAAATTTTTGACTTGGTAAAACCAATTAAGTTAAGCAATTTAACCACTTTGTGAAAAAATTGCACTATCGTTATAATAGAAAATTTCATGAAATTATATTAATAAAACAATTAGACCAAAAAGGTGTTTTTAAATAACTTTATTTTTTTTAACTAATCAATATTTTCATTATTTTACGCAATTCCGTCATTGATTGATGAAAACTTTACTTCGTTTTATAAGAACCTGCATAAGTCTAAATAAATATTTTTTTTTCATTGAATTTTTGTAATATTATTATGCATTGTTTACTCAAAAATTTAACTAGAAAATTAACATAGTTTTGACATGTGTTTCATAAGTTAATGAAAGAAAAATATTTTCACACGAAATTTGCGTAACTGATGCGTTGTGAATGTAACCAATTCCTTATAATTGTTTTTTTTTTTTTTTAAGCGATAAATGGAACTTTGTTACCGTTATTCTGTCAAGACACCGTGTTAGCACCACCCAACACCACTTGGTTAGCATTTTGGAATGGTTGCATCATCGGTCCATAACGAACATTTAGAACTTTTTTTTCCTACATTTTTTTTTCATCGATGAAAAATTAATAGACTTTTGCTAGTCTCGTCAGGGTCATGAGAAATTTTATCGAAAGAATATGATGCTGCAACCATAGTCGTGGCGGTAAAACGACAAATAGTGGATAGGACTTTTGACTCCTGCGTATACTGTAGTAAAAAAAAACTTTGTGAACATAATTCTTCTTCAACACTATCGTTCCATTTTTATTTATAATTCAAAATATTTACAACAAAATCCATATGATCCGAGGCAACAAAAACTATACAACAACAACGAAAGAAAGGGAGAATAAAATCACCCTTCAAATAATACACTCATTCATTCACTTCACCCCTTGCACTATATACAAACTTGGATATACTCGTCCTAATGGCAAACTAAAACAATGTGAATTTAAATAACGTTGACCCCAAAACACACTTATTTCAACCGTTATTCTGTTTCTGTTCCCAGAAACTATACTATACGTATGTCGTATACGAGTACTACTTCACTTACGAGAAAACTTCTCGCGCAATCTTTTCCTCGCTTTTGTTTAGACAAAAATATTATTATATACATATGTATGAACGAGGATATTATGGCCCTGGACGGTTTAAAGTTGAAATGGGGCAGGAGTTTAGTGGGCGTCCATCTGGGGATGGGAATAAGGATGGTTGAAACTAGAGCTATAAATTTATATATAAGAATAATTGAAATAAGTTTTCAAATTGCTTATGAAAATTTTCTCGACACTACATAAGAGTCTAAGACAAAGGATAAACACGCGAGTGGTGGGATGAATTCCAATTCTTTTGAACGTGAGTTTTCTACAGTCTATAAGACTCTACTCCCCACCAAGATTACCCCCTACGCCATAAAATGAGAGATGGGAATTCTTTTATATATATACTACCCGCCAGCTATGTATTGCATATCTACTGTTTATCGTGTTGCCCTTTTGTATTGTTTGTGGAAATTCTTCCTTTTCGGGGCCAACACTGATGAACAGAAAGAAAAAATAAAGCAAAATTTCAGCAACAACATCAAACGTCCTTCTCACAATACAAAGGACCTTTTATAGAAAGGCAGTGGAATTTTGACTTTTTCCCTAAAGTTTTTCATTTAACTTCCGGGCCGAGTTGAATATTTCTTTTCTTGTTTTTTGTTGGTGGTATTTTCAATCTGACGTCATAGTGACGAATCAGAATAATGAACATAGCCTACTTTTATAAACAGGCATATCAAACGCATCATAAATATACTTATGGTATATATTCATCAGAGCCTTTCGTTAATCTCAAAATAAAAATATATAAGAATGATGAAACTCCAGGGAGAAAAGGTTTTGAGGAAAACCTGCTCTGTTCAAGGTGTAGGTAGAAATGATGTGCTGGTTGATGTGGTTGTGGTAATATTTTTATATTATGACCTCTTAACAAACGTTTTGGGTTTTCCACTTGTTGTCTCTGATGTTGCTGTCTTGAGATTTAAATATTTTATTTATTTTTATTTCATTTTCATTTTTTTTTTTTTTTTTTTTTTTTTGTTTAATTTTGCAAAGCGGTTGATGTGGTTTCGGGGTTTTTATTTATTTTGAAGAAAAATGTTTTGAGTATTTTTTTTTTGAGTAGATAACATCAAAGAAAAATAAAACACATGCATTTTGTGTAGGTTTGGCTTTTTGTTCTGTTTGTTCAATTTATGATTTAAAAAGCAGACTTTTGGGATTATTCTTAAGTGATTGTTGCAAATAATAGCTTTTATTGCTTTAAAAAATGAATGAGAACAAATTTTCTCCTCATGCTGATTTCCAAAAACCACATTCTCTTATAGGTTTATAATATGCTAAAATAGAAAAAATACTAAAATTGTTAAATCACAAGATCTCTGTGGACAATTTCAATAAGTTTTTCGATAAATATCATGGTCAAAAATAATTTCCTTACTTGATTAGTACTGTCCCGTTCTTGTGGTGAATTTAAAAATTTCAAAATATGTATAAAACCTCTCATGAAAAAAACCTTTGTACCATACAAATTTTTTAGCCAGTACGCGTTTTCCACACCTCAACATCCACAAAGCAACTTGGAGATCTCCAGATCAATCTACCGTCAACCAGATTGACCATATTGCGATCGACGATAGACACGCTTCCAGCATCATGGATGTCCGAACTTTCCGAGGAGCTAACATCGACTCGGACCACTACCTCGTTGTAGCCAAAGTAGCACTTCGGGTTTCCAGCCCCAAGGCAAAACAGGGAGATGCTGGGGGAAGGTACAACGTCGAACGGCTACAATCGCAAGAGATCGCCAAATCCTTTTCCGACCGAGTTACAAGTAACCTCTCTCGAAGTTCTCTGCCGCCAACACAATGTATCCAAAACCAGTGGCAACATTGCTAAGATGCAATCAGAGAAGCCGCCTCTGATGTGCTGGGTTTCAAGCGACCACCAACAAGGAACCCCTGGTTTGATGAGGAATGTCGGCAGACAAATGCAGCCAAACAACAGGCACGCAAGGCGGCGCTGCATAAAAGGACGAGAGCTGCTCATGAGCTCTATGAGCAGAAGAGGCTAAAGGAACACCGACTTCTCAGAAGGAAAAAGAGAGAGCATGAGAAGCGTGCGGTCGAAGATGTTGAGAGGTTTAAAAGCAGAAACGAAGTTCGAAAGTTTTATGAACAGGTGAAACGAAATTCACAAGTACATAAACCTAGAACCGAAGGCTGCAAAGACGAAAGTGGAAACATCATAGTGGAACCGCAGTCAATGCTGAGGATATGGAAGGACCACTTCTGCAGAATGTATAACGGTGACGACGACGAACCAAATTCCGTTGTCAGGCAGGATGATCCAATCAACATAGACGACGAAAGCCAACAATCCCGTCCTCCCGAATTAGACAAAGTAAAGATTGCCATATCTAAGCTAAAGCCGAGCTCCTTAAAGCAGCTGGAGATAAGTTTGTTAGGAGCATGCACCAACTTATCTGCAAGATATGGTCGGAAGAAAGCATGCCCGATGAATGGAACCTCAGTATTGTTTGCCCGATCCTGAAAAAAGGAGACGCTCTAAACTGGACCAACTATATAGAGGAATAAGTCTACTTAACATCGCCTACAAAATCTTCTCTTCCGTAATATGTGAACGTCTAAAGCCCATCGTCAACAACCTGATAGGTCCTTATCAGTGTGGTTTTAGACCAGGAAAATCCACAGTCGATCAAATATTCACAATACGGCAGATCCTGGAAAAACCCAAGAACACCAAATCGACACACCATCTTTTCATCGATTTCAAAGACGCATATGACAGCATCTACAGGAACGAGCTGTAAAGAGCCATGTCTATTTTTGGCATCCCTGCCAAACTCGTCCGTTTGTGCAGGATGACCATGGAGAATTCACGCTACTCCATAAAGGTTGGAAACAACTTAACAGAACCTTTCGATGTCAAAAAAGGTTTTAGACAAGGTGATGCGATGTCATGCTATTTTTTTAACATCGTACTTGAAAGAACAGTGCAGAGCTCACACATCAACACCAGAGGCACTATCTTTCAAAATTCTGTCCAATTTCTAGCATATGCTGATGACATTGACATAATCGGAAGAACTCAGCGTGATACCAATGGAAATTTTGTGAGTATTGATGCAGAGGCGGCAAAAATGGTTTTATCGGTTAATGAGGGCAAACAAAATTACATGCTGTCGTCAAGAAAGGACCTACAACACCGACGTCTTGGTCAAAACGTCACCATCGACAGACGTAACTATGAGGTAGTCAAGGACTTCGTCTACCTAGGCCCCGCTGTAAACGCAGAAAACAACACCAGCGCTGAGATCAAACGAAGAATAACTCTTGCTAACCGCTGTTTCTTTGAGCTAAGAAAGCAATTGAGTGGAAAAGTCCTCTCTCGAAGGACCAAAGTGTCACTATATAAGACCCTTATCATCCCTGTCCTGCTATACGGTGCAGAAGCATGGACTATGACAAAAGCGGATGAAATCACCTTGAGTCGTTTCGAGAGAAAAGTTCTTCGTGTGATCTATGGTCCCGTATGCATCGAAGGGGAGTGAAGAAGAAAATGGAACGACGAGCTGTACGGGCTGTACAGCGACGTAGACCTAGCTAGAAGGGTAAAAGTCCAACGACTAAGATGGCTGGGTCACGTAGAGCGAATGGAAACCGGAAATTCTTCGAGTCCACACCCACAGGACAGCGCAGTAGAGGAAGACCGCGGATCAGGTGGCGCGCACAAGTGGAAAGTGACCTCACCCAACTTGGAGCGCGAAACTGGAGACATCTAGGTAGGGACCGAGCTAGATAGAGAAGTTTGTTGGGTGAGGCCCTAGTTCACACATGACTAAAGCGCCACCTTAAGTAAGTAAGTATACACATTTTTTTCATGTTAATATCTGCTTTTAATTATAAAATCTTCCATTCGAAAAAATTGTTTTGATTTTGTTCAATGTTTTAATTCAAATAGACGTGACGGATCAATAAGAGCGTAAAGTGCTAGAATGTTCAAAAAATTTGTCAGCTTCTTCTGGACTTTAAATTGAATAGACTTCAGCTAAGTAACATTTTTTTAATCCCTATGGACAGAAAGACCGTGACATTGTGCTATTTCTCTTAAGTGAATCTTACTGTACGAGGATTGCCTTAAGAGAGAAAAGGGGTTCATAAAAGGTAAATGTTTCAGCTAAACAGGGAAAGAGATAATAAAAAATACTTATTTTTGAAGCTCTAAGATGACCTATAATAGCTATTTTTTGTTTTCCTATACTACTCTTTGTTTGTTGGTAACGGGCTGTTTACCTTCGCGGTTTAAAAAAATCGATTTTTGTTACATATTTGTAATGTAGACATAACTAAAAACATGCTCTGTGAAGGATTTGATCGAAAGCATGCTGATTTACGAGATATCGAGCCCAAACCCTGCCCGCCCTTCCTATTTACGTCTCTCAGAGGCAGGCGTCGCGTCCGGCTATTATTCCGAATGACGAGAGGAATCGGTCTATAAATTGGTGTTTTGTTATTGTGTACGATTGTGTACGCGTGTAAAGGTTTAGTTTTGGAGCCAAGAGCTGTACGGTCCTGGCATAGCTGATTAAATTGTAGGTTTTGCCAATCGTGTTAATTGTAACATTTATCTTTAAACGCGTTTTCCCAAAAATAGTGCTTTTCAAAACTGTTGTCACAATTTCGACGAAACTATAGAAGATATCCTAAATCTGTAAAACATTACTTATTCACAAAACATCTCGCTAGGTCTAGACACAAGCTTTTTTCAAAAAATTTCGATTATTTAGAGTCTTTTTTAGATTGAAAAACATGGTACAAAAATGCAATTTTTTTTTCAAATCGCTGCCATTTTGTGAAATTTTCAAATTTTTAAAAAAGCTAAACCTAATAAACGTTCTAAAAATTAAGTTAGAAAATTCTTTTTGTTGTTTCAAGGTTCTAAAACTGAGATATCGTGTTTAACTCCGTCGCACCGGTAGTAGTGCATTCAACGAGCGACGCGTCAAGGCTAAATTTTATTAAAAACAATCATCCTTTTTTTAGTTTTCATAAAAGTTTAAGAATTGACTAATCAAATAAAAAAAATTGTTCAAATATCATGTGTTGTTTTTTTGCAATCCATCCTTGAATTATGAGCCCGAAATTTGAGCGCGAAAGTAGACGACCCTCTTAAAGATCACCTAGCACAGGTTTTTAAGACTATATACCCTATCTGTTTTAACAATGTATCCCAAACTCATTTTGTAATATTTTTAGAAGAAAACATTTGTTGTATCCTGGAACTTCTCTCAAAAAGTCTTTTAGAGTACAATTTTTGTCGACTTGTATTTAAAAAAAACTATCAATCTCAATAAAAAAAATCAAAAATCTTCTCAACTTGATTCAACCAACAACTATTTTTGTTTTATTTCAGATCAAAAATCAATTCTCACCGATAGCGACTGGAAGAAACTATGGATGGCTGGCGGTGTCAATCCAGACTCCAAATTAGATAACAATAATCTTGACTCGAGTGACAGTCCGATGTTTGAAGATAGCGAGGTAAGTGTTTTCTAAATAAGAATAAGAACTCTCGTGATGTATCAAGTAGAATTCTTTTTCAATGGCATATGACTTGACTTTATATATAGTATATCCTTAGTGTAAAGCTTTATATCTAGTTATATAGATATAAAGTCATTTACAGTCCATCATCCCTGTCATCAATTTCATAGAAATCGTCAGGATTTCCTATATATGTAGATGTATATACTATCCATATCATACATACTGTTAGTTACTGCTTTTGTTCAATCTTTTTGATTAGGTATGTTTTTTTTGCATTTTCATGAGATAAAGGAAATTTCTTTTTCTTTTCTATCTATACAAAAAGAAGATACTTTTGACATCAAGTGTTTGTATCTCAATTGTTATATATAGGGGTGATTTATGTTCTTGATTTATCTGTTGAATATATTTATATAGACAAAAGGTAGGGTAAAATGAACTCAAGGGCACTTATTCAAAGAACGAAGGAGCTACATGGCATTTTAGTCTGAGCTGAAAATTAAGGTATTTATTATTTTCTTAAAACAAGACCAAATAAGATTTTAAAATTTAACAGGTGCCCGGCAACTTAAAAGTGCGTGGAGTTGATCAAAGTTACTGCCAAAAGAGAGCAACTAAGTTGCTTTTGATAACACAAACACATTAGAGATGTTAAAATAGCTTGGTAAAAAAGCAGAACGTTAACAGATGAAAAATGAATTCTTGACAACGGAACATCATACGAGTATTTTGTAAAGAAAGCAACCAAACGTTCATATATAAATAAATTCGAGTTCTTTGGAACTTAGCTTCTTAGTCGGTTCTCTTTCAAGGAACTCTTTTGTATTGAACCGTACACAACTTAAAGTTAAAAATATTTACTTCGTCGAAAAAGGACAACCATGAAAATAAATATTGGAATCGCTTTCTATTGGAGCGATTCCCCAACTAGAATATATGGAAGTAGAATAAAGGGAAATGAACTTGAGGATAATATTTAAACAATAGAAAATTTTAGCGAGAATTCAAAAATTAAAGTAAAATTTTATTTATTCTTTTTCAAAAATCTTCATTTATTTTTAAGTTTTACATTGTACCAAATTTTTTCGATTATTTTAGAAATGTGGATATTTTTAAAATTTTAAACAACAATTTAAATAATTGTACTTGCAAAAATTAAAGCCAATACATAGTTCAGCTTCTTTCAAAATATTTATAAAAAATCTAAATTCTTTTTATTTTTTTTTTCAATTGGAGAGGATTGAAATAATTTCAACTAGACTTCAGTTTTCTCTAAAATGTATTACTTTTGAATTTTGGAAACTAAAATTTCATTTAAGTGAATTGTAATAATGATATATATAATGATATAATGAATTTTGTTTGTTTATCATTTTACGTTAAAGTTGTAATTTGATATTAGTGAAAACTAAAATTCAATTTTAATGAATTTTTGTAAGAATATCAGTTTTGTATTTTATTCAATACAGATTAAATTAAAGGCACTTCATAGCCCTCCAAAGTCAAAGAGCTACCATGTGCAGGAAAGTAGAACATTTTAAAAATTATCGAAATCTGAAAAATGATATGAGACATAAAAGTCAATTTAGGTGCTTCTATTTCTTCTAAATTGAAAGCTCAAATGATTTTTTCAACTTTAATACTTAGAGCGTAGTACAGCAAATTTAGCATAAGCTTACTCGCTGATAAATGATTTAATAAGAGGTTACTGTTAAAGCACTTTTTCATTAGGAATATGTACGAAGATATATTGCATAAAGATATTTTGTTCAATACATTGCAAATTCGCTTCAAAATTATAAAACAATTAATTATTGCTGATGAACTTTATTAAAGTTAAATTCACATATAAACTTAAATGAAAGTTTTATGGGTACCTACATAAAAGTATGTGCTAGCTAAACTGTGATTTTACCAAATTACTTATTTTAATTATATGAAATATCAAAATTAATTTCAGCTACAAATATTTTTAAAAAATTATTAACAATCCTTACATCCATTTACTTTGATGTTATAGAAAATTCGCATTTAAGCTAAAATTCTATATCTTCTTTCCCTGTGCATATATCGGGTTTTTCAATAAGAGCGCTACAAAAGTTTTTTTTTTTAAATAAAACAAAAACGGTTTTGGATATCAATGAAATTCTTTATTTCTGTGAAAGTACATACGTTTGATGCCATTATGTATGGAACTCGATTTCTTTTGCATGGCCACCACGGGCACGCTTGCAGAAGTCCAGACGCTGAACCCAATTTTCGACGGTTTTCAAGCATAAATCGGCCGATACTGCTGCAATTTCACGTTCAATATTCGTACGAAGTTCATCAATCGTCGTTGGCTTAGACCATAGACTTGACGAAGCCTCACATGAAATAGTCTAACGGCGTCAAATCGCATGACTGAGGCGGCTAAGCGGCTGGACCATTTCGTGAGATAACACGTTCTCCAAACTTGGTTTCTAATAAATTGATAGTGGAATTCGCTGTGTGGATTGTGGCGACGTCTAGTTGGAACCACATAACCTCCAAGTCCACATCATCCAATTGTGGCCAAAAATATTCGGTTTTCATTGAACGGTAGCGATCCCCATTCACAGTTAAGTGCCGGTCTTGATCATCACGGAAGAAGTACGGCCCAATGACGTCGCCGGCCTATAAACCACACCAAACCGTAATTTTTCGGGATGCAATTCAGCCAGAAATGAGCCTCATCGCCGAAGATGGTTTTTTCGATGAAAATCCGAATCATTTTCAGCCCAATTCACCAACAAACGACGCTTCTGGTGGTCAAGCGGCTTTGCGTCAATTTAATTTTGTAAGGATGTAGGCCAAGATCTTTTCGCAAAATTTGCCACAACGACGTCAGAGAGATACCCAACGCTTGAGAACGACGTGTGAGACACATTTGCGCTTTTTTTAACTGAAGCCTCAGCGGCAAAAATATTCTCTACACTACGGCCACTTCTTTGTCTCATTGGCAACATTTTGTACTGTGCCCGTGGATTCAAATTTTTCCACTAGACGCTTAATTGTTGATCTACTGCACGTAGTGTTCTTAACGTTGAGGCCACTGACTTTTAATTTCGATAGTAAATTTTAATAATTTCGACTCGTTGTTGGCTAGTATATCTTCCCATCATGAAATGGCAGACCTTGCTGAAGAGAAATGTCAAAAGAACGGCAAGAAATATGGCGTCGTTTGCTGTCCCTGACGCTCTACTTTTGTAGCGTCCCTGTTGAAAAACCCTGAATGTAAATTATTTATCTTTCTAACATATCTACACATTATTTTTTTTTTAATTAATATGAGGTTTCCAAATGTACTTATCAATTTAAGTTGTCTAGTAATAATTATTATTCACTTGAAAATCCTCTTCATGTTTTAAATTTAAATAATTATTACTTATTATATTTAATTTTTACATTAACATAAATATATGTAATTATCTATTTAATTATAATTTTTAGATGATGGCACACAACACGACCGTCCAGTTAGGTGGAACAGCCTTTCTTATTTGCAAAGTTTCTGGAGTGGATAGAGTGGGTGTTAATTGGGTTTGTTTTAATAATTGTTTTTACATGTCTATATATTTGAAATACAAAAATTGCATGATTTTGAAAATATTCTAGATATACCTACAAAAACATATTTTTTATCCTTTCTTAATTGCTTTTTTTATTTGTTTTTTAATTAATATTACAAATTGATTGTATTGTTATAATATATTGTGTTCTTCATTTTATTGAACCAAAACTAATGTCTTGCAAATTAAATGAAAGTTCATAGGGCAAAAGGAAATCACTTTCAACGTCGATAAAAGGATGATGATAAAAATAAAATGTTGATTGATGGATTTTTATTGTTCTTTCTAATATACTAACTTTAAGGTTTGTTTGTTTAAGAATGAGAAACTAACTAATAGGATTTTAGAATACTTCATTTAAATAATTAAAATAACATATTACAGAAGTGAAAAATGTTAAATGGGATATAAAAATATCGATTGTGTGAAGGACAACGATATAAAAGTTTATAATCAAGATATTGTCAGAAACAAAATAAGAATGTTCTTACCTTGTTTGTCAATGAGGTAGCTTCTTTTCAGCATTTAAATAGTCCCTTGGAAGTGGAGATCTTATTTAAATCACGGTGTTCGTCCCAAGACATAGTGGGCAACAAGAAGCCAAATTTAAAACAAGGGAAAACAATATCAGTTAAATGGATATCACGATAAGGGTTGAAGCTTCCTATCCCCTTCAAAAAATTCTTCATGTCCTTGATAACTTCACAAACTCCATCGATAGGATCTTGAATCTATTGTTTAGCATTATTGCCATCTGAAAAGGGGCTTCACTACGATTCAAAATTGTTTAGTCTTCCTAACTGTGACTGCGAAATTGTCAAATTTTCGTAGTGAACTTATGCAGTTTTCAAAATTATTTGTATATTTAAATATACCACATTATTATTTAATAATATTAATACATACAGTGTAAATGTACCCAAATAAAAAAATTGATTTCTAGAGCCTCAAAGTCTAAAATTTAAGTTTTAACTCTGAGTTTCGAAGACTAAATTTATAAAATAATTTCAAAAAACTTGAATGACTTTATATTCTCACTTGGGATTCTTTTGCACTTTCTACAATTTTTTAATAATAATGTTCTAAACGTATGTATTTCATTAATTACGGATTTTTTCCTGAGAAAAATGTTTATTTTAATTGGACAGTACTAGCAAGATAGCGTTGTTTCATCATATTAAAACTAATTGAAAAATCAGTCGTATATTTTGCTGTCTATCAAAAAGGGATGCAGAACTAATTTTAATTTCAAAACTTAATAAATATACTAAAATTAATTTTAAGTCTAAAATTTGAATGTTAAATGAGCTAAAATGAAAAAAAGTACGTATACGTCTGAGTACATCGTGGTAAATATTTTCCTCACATGAATTGATCATGATCATCAAAAGTTTTTGTTTGTTCTTTATATTTGTCTTACTTCTTTGACTAGAACAATTTTTTAAGAAATAAATAATTACAAAATTACAATAAATAGAGAAACAATTAAACCACATTTAGTACATTCAATGATTTAAGAAACTAACCGTTTTTTTTTTTTTTTTACACTTCAGAATTTTCAGAAAGTAGTTAGCTTACAGCAAGCGTCACACTACGATCAGAGGCTCATCATTAGTGCATGTGTTAGTTGTTAGCAAGATAATAATACAATTAAAGCCTAACACACGCACAAAATACAAAACATAATAATTAACATTTAACATGAATTATTACAGAACAACAAAAATAAAATAAAGACGTTTACGATAGTGGAGCACTGGTTCTAAACAATGATTTTAATCCCACCTTATTTAAATTTAAATCTATCGATGAACAGTTTAAGTTATATAAAATGCTCATTCGACTTAAGGCTTCATTCTTTCCATAGTTAGTTCTATGGAAGTCAATATGTATAAAGTCAAAAGTACGCAGGTGATGAGTTCCGCCTCGGTAATTTAAATTTATACAAGACAGCAAATAAGGTGCATCAATTTCACCATTAATATGTTGATGAAAAAATATTAAATCATTATTAACACGCCTTTGATGGAGAGTTTGCAATTGAAGAAGCTGAATACGATGTTCATAGGGAGGCAGATTATAAGGATCTTCCCACGGAAGACCCTTTAAGGCGAAGCGAATGAAATTATGTTGAATTGATTCAATACGTTTCTTATGAATTTCGTAATAGGGAGTACATACCAGCGAAGCATATTCAATATGTGGACGAACAGGACAAATGTACAAAGAAAGAGTAACATACTGATCATTGAACTCCTTTGCCCAGCCTTTTATAAAACCAAGCATAGAACTTGCTTTACTAACAATAAAATTAATGTGATGTGTAAATTCTAAGTTTGAACAGAAATGAACACCTAAATCTTTAAATGTTGAGACGCGACAGAGTTTTTGCTGGATATACAATAATCAAATACAATACCGATTCGTTTTTTAGTAAAAGTTATCGTCTGGCATTTTAAAGGGTTGAGTGAAAGGCTATTTTTCCCACACCAGAATGTGAAACTATCAATGTCGGCTTGTAAAAGGATGCGATCTTGGGTGGACTTTATTATCTTAAAAAATTTCATGTCATCAGCAAAAATAAGAACATCACTTGAGCGTAGACAAGACGATACGTCGTTTATAGACAGGATGAATAGAAAAGGGCCAAGATGGCTTCCCTGGGGAACACCACATTGAGCAAGAAAAAGGTTCAGAATGACAATTTCTAAATTTTACCTCATAAGATCTGTTTTCAAGGTATGATTTGATCCAAGCTAAGAAAAATGGTGGAAAACCAAGAGCTTTAAGTTTAAATAAAATAATTCCTTGGCTAAGTTAGTCAAAAGCTTTGGAAAAGTCAGTGTATATACAGTCAACTTCATAACCTTGTTCTAAAGCGTTTGAACATATGTTTGAGAATGTGAGGAGATTAGTAACGGTTGATCTTTTTTTCACAAAACCATGTTGCTGTTCGCAAATGAGATTCTTACTTAAAAATGCTATACTTTCACAAACAACTTGTTTAAACAATTTAGGAATGCATGAAAGGTTTGCAATGGGCCTGTAGTTTCTTATATC
Organism: Eupeodes latifasciatus; assembly: GCA_920104205.1. Lineage (NCBI taxonomy): Eukaryota > Metazoa > Arthropoda > Insecta > Diptera > Syrphidae > Eupeodes > Eupeodes latifasciatus. The sequence continues at coordinate 35,758,203 of OV049925.1, read as the reverse complement.
CGCCTTGTAACCTTTCTTGAAAATTGATGTTAGAAATGACTTCTTCCATATGCTGGGAAATTTGCCTGTTTTTAGAGAAAGTTTGAATAAGAACGTAAGGGGTTCAACTAAAGCATTACTACACTTTTTTAATATTATCGCGGGAATACCATCGGGACCGGCTGAGCAGTCATCATTCAACGCGGATAAAAGATCAAGTACCGTACTCTGTAGCACAGGGATGTGACTACATCTAGTTTGCGAAAAAGAGTGAAGATTATGAAAATATACTTCATCAATTTCTTGAGGGCTATTAACAAAAGATTCACGGAAATTTGTTGCGAAAGCGTTACAGATATCAACAGTTTTATTTAAAGAAAGATTCTTGTAAGTGAAGTTATCTGGAAAGCCATCTGATTTTTTCTTTAAATTTACAAGTTTCCAAAATTGTTTAGGATTCTCTTTAAAAGAGGTGCCCATATCAGTAACATAAAAAGCATATAAATAATTTGAAAGAGACTTAAATTCGTTAAAAAGTTCAACATAAAAAGTGAAATTGATTGGAGACAGAGTTTTGAGATAAGTTTTCCATGCCTTATTTCTTTTGTTACGCAGTAAACGCAATTCTTTCGTGTACTAAGGGTGGCTAAAGTTTGTATTTCTTGATTTCTTTAAAGGTACATTTTTTTCTAAACAATTATTAAAGATCTTATAGAAATTTGAAACTGCTTCGTCAATATTAGAAAATGCTACATTATCAGCAATTCCAGACATGGTTAAATCTTCAGACAACAACTGGAAATTAGCTTTTCTGAAGTCAAAATTATATAAGCAACAATTAAGACACAATATGTCAAAAATCAATATTTTTAACACTTGTTATTTTTTTCAAATCACTGTAACTTCTAAACGCTTGTTCGTAGAAAAAAAAAGATTTGTTGTTTATTTTATGATCAAAAAAGTCCAAATGAAATTTTATACGGGTTGGGTTCGAAATCCTGTATGGATCATAATACTCTATTTAAAATACTGTATCTCAAAATGCTGTATTTCAAAATACTGTATGTACAAAATACTGTATGATCAAAATACTGTAGCTCAAAATTCTGTATCTTAAAATTCTGTATACCAAAATTCTGTATTTCAAAAATTTCTGAATTTTAAAAACAAATTACTTTTATAAAGAATACATCATAATATTTTTTCATTGGCATAATGTTCTAATATACTTCCCTTGAACAATAACATATGATAATTCATAAGTCTTTGAATTAATTAAAAAAAAAAAACAAATAAATGGTATCTTCGTCTTATTTTCTCTTCCCATTTTCTTCTCATTAATTGTTATTTGTCTCACAGTTGTATATGAATTGTTGTTACCACAATCAACAATTCGATAAACAATTATACCGAACTTATTGATCTGTCAAAACTTCCACGTGTTCGTTCATTTCGTTGATATTTAAAAGCTAATGCAAATTTCAGAATTAAGTGAAATTTGGAGTTGCAATAAATGATATAATGTACATACATACATAAATCGAGTTCTGCTTTTGTTGTTCTCTATAATGGAAGCTTAAGAGCGGAATTTTTCAAAAATACAGTATTTTTAGATAGTGTTTTGCTCATACAGCATTTTGAGTAGAAGAATTTTGAGATACAGTATTTTGACAACACAGCATTTTGAGATACAGTATATTAACCATACAGTATTATGAATATACAGTATCATACAGTATGATACAGAATTTTAACCATACAGTATTTTAAAATACAGCATTTCGAGCCGCTCCCATTTTATACATATATGTATGTAGAGTTTATCGCTAAAAAATTAAAGCCTAAAAATAAAATTTTCGACAAAAAACAATAACAATTTTTATGCTCAAGTAGGATTTTTTGGTGGACTTTTTGTTATTTGTTAATAACGATGTTCAAAATGTCTGCACCGATTTTCATCGAAATGCAACTTATTCCTAAGTTATATGAATTGTACGTCTATTTTGAATGGACTATTAACATTATTCATAGTGTAATTCAATTGGAATCTGAATAAACTGTGTCCACAACTGAGAAGTCAAGCTAGGACGTTATTATCACGAGTTCAATTTGTCACATTTAAAATGTTAACATTTTTGACGTTTCAAGGTCCCCATCAATTTGTTTTATAAATAAAAAATATTTAAATATATGAGTATAAAAATACTTCTTATCTCGAATATTTTATGAACACAAAGTGATACTACCTTCAGAATTATTTTAAACAACGAAAAATGGCGTTCTGGGCGTAGTTTTAAAAATTTGAATTGATAGTTTTTTTATCAATTTTTTTTAACAAATTTAAAACTAAAAAAAACTTCTTAAAATTGGTTAAAAAAGGATTTTTGATTTAAATATTTTGAGAACAAATAAAATATAATACATAATTTTTAGTAAAATTAAAATAATATTAACAATTTTTACAACTTTTTACAGAAAATAAAATTCTACCAAAAATGTGAAACTAAATTGGTTCAAGATCTCGCATATCTCGACAAGAGCAGCTTAAACTTCAATTATTTTTGATTGCATACATTTTGAAGTTCCTTAAATGAAAATTGGACTTAATACTAACAAATAATAGCGCAACATTTTAAACGATTTACTATAAAGTCTTAAAGACATTTTTAGCAATTTACGAAGATGATTTTGATTTGATGATTTGAAAGATGATTAACCTTCTTTTAAACGATTTTATCTTCTTACTATCTCTGAAAAATTTGCGCTAAAGTTAAAATCACGGAAAGGTTATTTTAACTTTTTAACAAATTGCTAAATCCATACGACATCTGCACAATTAATCTTATAGGAGCAGTGGATGGAATGGTGCAGTCTAAAGTTCGGAGTTCCAATAAATAGGTCCGTTTAAGGTTGTTTGCTTTGTTTATTTTTACGAACTCTCCTATTTAGACCAGTTTAGATGCGAATTTTGTTAATAAAAGGGACTTGGCAATATCCTAGTTAGAAAAAGGGAAGATACGAGTTCAAAATTTCGGAGTCGTTTTATTTTAAAAAACACCAATTAACAATTAGTGTAGGTCGCATCGCAGCCTCTTTTGCATTAAGTCAAACTCTTATACATATGTTGTTGTTTAGTACCCGAGGCATGATGGTTAGTGCGTTGGACTTGGGTTAGCTATACCATCTAAAGTTTTTTTCACGGGTACTGCCTCTTGCGAGGAATAGACAAATTCTCCAAGAGTTATTCTTGTCATAAAAAGTGCTTTCTGAAATTTGCCGTTCGGATTCGGCTTAAAACTGTAGGTGCCCTTCATCCCTGACAACAGTATTCGCACACAGGAATGGTTAAGAGTTGTAAGTCACTATGCCCTAGTTCTCAACGGATTGTTGGGCCACCCAATTTATTTTTCACTTATATGTTGCTGGACAAATCAAAAAATTTGCTATAAATCAGATAACATTTCTTCATGGATTATTGTCACTATACCTCATACGGTTTAAGCAAGACTCCAATTTAAATTAAAAAAAAAAAAACAGATGCTAAAATAATTTAGCTACGCCCTTGATGATCAGTGTTCATTTTCTAAGGGAGCCAATTTACCTACTTACCTTTATCCCTTGACACCTACGACCCTACCGTACACCAATCTTTTAAAGAACTTAATGTGATAAGTCAAAATTCTATATCTTATTGTTCTCTTCTGATATCTTAGAGACCTAAAGGGGCAAACACTGTTGATCTTTTTATTGATCGTATAGGCAGGTTATAATACACCGTTGACAACTTTTCAATTTCAATAATAATAATACCTACCCTTTAAAACAAGACAAAAATATGGCTGTTAGTATTTCTAAAATCAAGTTATTCTTCATAGTTTTCGAATACGTATATTGTATAAACAAATAGTTGGTTAATTTCACAAAGTATTTGGTGCAAGTTTTACTTTTTCCAAGACTTTCGTATACAAATCTACCCAATAGCTTTTTTAAAAACTTATCCCTAAATCGAATTAAACCAGATTATTTCTTCCTTTCTTTTTTTACCCATTTGCTTTGTAATCGTATTCGTACTAATCCCTGACCTTCTTTTTATCATAATCATTGTGAAAGAAGTATGAAAATATTACAAATTCTTGCAATACGTAAAACTATAATCTACCAAAAAAGTCGAACTCAAATCAATTCCTTTGTTAAGTTTTTGATTTCTTCTTCTTTGAGTTCATCTCTTTAATCAATGGAAAGTTAAATTTCATTTGAGTTATAAATTCCGACTATTTCAATTTATAGTCGAAATATGAATAAAACAAACTTCAAAGTTCTTTTTCAAGTTCTTTTTAAGAGGCTCAAATTTCATACCTCTTCAGCTTGAGTTAGCTTCTAATCAAAAATGTCTAATCCCTGCCCTCTATATGAAGTCCTCAACAACTAAAGCCAGGTAGGTAGGTAAACTCGATTTTGAATATAAAAACAAAAACCGTTTGGACTGCCAAAATAACGAGAACAAAAACTTAAGAAAAAAAAAAAAACAACTAAATGAATAAAACAAAGAAAACCATAGAAACTGTGCCAGCATTCAAATGGAACAAGGACATGTGCATAACAAGAAGAAATGACTGCAAAATGACGGGATTCATGTATAACAACGTATATTTATATAATGTATAAGTAGTAGGTATATGTTAGAGGTGTAGTGTATAGTGTGTGATGAAGTTCTTATAGGAGCCTTAGATATTCCTCGAAGCTGGCTCACGTGACTTTCACAATCCGCACTCTGTAGTTATTCTTCTATACATAAACATGGATAAGCTTTTTATACCCATTCGTGTTTTATGTTCCTCGCAGAGTTTTCGCTTTTTCCAGGTTTTATTATATCCACTGTACTTCTTGTTGTACATGTACCTGTAGCTAAGAGTATGTTGGTGTATAATATTTTTTGTCATATATTTTACTTGTTCACTCCTTTTTTGTAAGCACATTACTTCCCCTTTATGGAACATGGAAGAGTTTTGTCCTTTAAACAAAAAAAAAAACGAAGAAGAAAAAACTTTGGTATCCCTCTGATGGCTTAGGGATACGAGAAAAACATCTTGATTGACTAACGTCATATTAAGTTGGTAACAGAAAAAATTGTAGCTTCTAACAAAATAAATGAATAAAAAGTCCTTGCTGAAAAATATCTTATATCTATCTATACCCTCTCCCTTCTCACTTTAAAAAAAAAAAAAAGAGTTTATAAAAATTATTTTCCGGAAAATATCTTTAAATTTAAATTGCGAAAAACTCCCTTTCCGATTAGTTTAGTTTTTTTTTTGATTTTTTTTTTTTTAGATAACTCTCATAACCCTGAAGCTTAGCAACTCTGAACCTTAACTAACTACTCATACTCAAAAAATGTATGGTATAATTAACTTTATTGAAGTAAAGATTTATCATTCCAGTTGAGTTGGGTTGGTTAAAATGTAGATATATTTTAAAAGGGAACAAAATTATCGGTTTGTGGATTTTCAGTTCAAAGTTGCAGAAGCCTTCTTAAAATTTAAAGTTTTGATAGAATAATAACAAATACTCGTACCAAAAGCATATCTGAGGGGTATAATTTCAAAACTCTTCTTTTCCACTTTTTAGATTTTTAAGTAAAACGAAAAAAACTATTAAAAGCTGCTAAAATGACATTAGCGATTGGTCGAAAGGCTAAATTTGAAGTTAGGAATGATCTTTATCTATTTCTTTTGGTTTTGAACCTATAAGATGAATCTAAAAAATATAAAAATTCAATTTAATTTGGAAAAGAAGAGTTTTGAAAATTACGATTACGATACATTTAGGAATAGATGAGTAAACTTTTTTTCATGATCTATAAATACAATGTATTTAATTATTAAATATAAATCTTATATATAAAAATGAATCGCAAAATGTGTTGGTAAGCGCATAACTCAACAACTACTGGACCAATTTGGCCAATTCTTTTTTTAAAATGTTCGTTGAAGTTCAAGGATGGTTTAATAATTGCCGGAAAAAACATAAAAACAGCCCTTTTCTTTTTCACAAAAATGTTTTTTAACAAAAACGTAGTCAATTTGAGCTTTATTGATATTGTATAAAGCTCATATTAAATTACAAGCACTCACTGTTGTTTAAGCAATGTAGGTATGTTCCTAACGTGAAAGAACATATCTATCAAAACAGTGTGCGTGTGTGCGTTGGAGCACATAAAACATCGTTGGAGGAGTTTAATGTCGCGTTCCGAAACTCGTGCTGTAATAACATCACACGCTCATCAAATACGACAAATACGAACATTGTTTATTATATTATATTTTTTGTTTTGCAGCAATGTAAATTGATGGCACATAAAAAATCTTTGGACGCTTTAGACAGAACCTTAAAAGATCTATAAAGCAAAATAAACAGATTTGGTGGTGCAATGATTTTATTAGCAGGAGATTTTCGTCAAACATTGCCAGTGATTCCACGATCAACGCCAGCAGCTGATGAAATCAATGCATGTCGAAAGTCCTCCAATTCGTGGAAATATGTATGTCAAAGTACTTCATTTAAGCAAGAATATGCGTGTTGAGTTGCAAAATGACCAATCTGGAAACATATTCTCTAAACAACTCATTGACATTGGTTATGGCAAATTTCCTATAGACATGTTGACTGGCTGCATTAACTTTCCTCAAAGTTTTTGTCAGTTAACGCAATCAAAAGATGAACTTATTCAGAAGGTGTTTCCAGATGTTTCTCAAAATTACAGGAACCATGATTGGTTGAGCGAACGAGCTATATTTCCTGCAAAACATACATAGACCTAAATGAATTAAATTTCAAAATTCAAGAACAAATTACAGGCGAATCGAGGATGTATAAATCAGTTGATTCGGCTACTAACCAAGATGATGTAGTCAACTATCCACTGAAATTTTTAAACTCGCTGGATTTGCCAGGATTGCCACTTCACAACCTTTAATTAAAGGTTTGGTCAATAGTTATAATGTTGCGAAATATCAACCAACGCGCGTCTTTGCAACGGTACACGGTTAGCGATAAAAAAAAATTACTAAACAACGTGATAGAAGCAACTATGTATACTCAAAGGAAAGTATAAAGGAGAAGATGTTCTCAAACCGCGCATCCCAATGGTTCCGACTGATATGATGTGCCATTTGAGTTTAAACGACTACAGTTTCCAGTTCGGCTTGTTTTAGCTATGACCATAAACAAGTCCCAATCATTAAGTGTTTGTGGTATTAATCTAGAAAACCCATGTTTCTTACATGGTCAATTGTATGTTGCCTGTTCCCGTGTTGGAATCGGATTTGTTTGTCTATGCTTTAAGTAATCAAACAAAAAACAACGTATATCACAAGGCACTACAATGATAATAAAACTGATTTCTGTTAATAATTATGATTCACATGATTAACAATAAAGCGATTACTTACTTTTAAATCCGTATATATTATATATGTTTCATTTAGTTTTTTTTTTTCGCAACGGCATATCACCAGGGCGACGGTTTTGTACAGGAGAATTTTTAGCCACGACCAAAAAATACGTAGGAACAAAAACTGCCACATTACAAATCTTTATGAGAGTACGAAGTCTGTCGGGTCCGCTAGTCTACTTATAAAACATTATTTTATCTGCGAACTTACCAAAGATGTTTTCTTAACAAGAATTATTGCAACACTAAATAGTTTAACCCATGAATGCTCTCAAAACAACAAAGATTCCCGCCTTTTTAATGTCATTGGAATACACGAGTTTTGAAAGCGGCTACTTTAATTTGCATAGGAAAAGAAGAGTTTTTTGTGCGGATTTTGGTTTGTAAGGGAATAAATGAGTTTTGAATTAAACGACTGAGTGGAATAGTGTAGTTTTGAAAAAAAAAACTTCACTTTTTGAGTACTCAAAAGTATAGGAAGTAACAAGTTTTGATAAATTTTAGCTAAATACATAGACGAGGGCTCTTCTAAAGAACACTTTCTCATACTTAACTCATTTTTGAAAAAAAGTGGAATAGAAGAGTTTTGAAATTATACCCCTCATCTTATATTCATTTAACTAAATCTTGTTGCTTTTGTAAGTAAGTTTTGTTAATAATTATATTTTGTTTCTTGGAAAAAATTTGATGGAGTAATACCCGCTTAAGAGGAACGCAAAGATAATTAGGTTTTTCTTTCCCTTACAATAATAGTATGTATTTAATTTAATTTATTTAAACTATATCTAAAAATATAAAATTTGACTCAAAATACTATACATATTTCAGACATCCAGGAATTTTAATTAACGCGTTTTATTATTCGAAAAAAACTTGGAAAGTTAAAAAAGATTGCATAATGTACATTGCACATCATAGTTATCTCTTAAGGTGGTTTTATTATATGTATACTAATCAAAAGAAGTTGATATGGATAAATTAATATGCTATCACAAATTATCTCAATTATTTTATATTTATAGATCATCAATCGTAAATCGCTTTAAAGTGAAAATATCTGGATTTAGAAATGTTTTAAAATGTTCCATTTCTGTTTTTAAAATTGGAATGGTCATTTTGAAAATTTAAAAATAAATATAAAAAGAACTTAAAGAAATTGGGCGAAAAGAAAAATAACTGCTCTAAGGGCATATTTTTTAAACTTGATGTTTAAATGCTTTGTGATGATAGAACCAGAAACTTGTGTTAGTAAATATTCGAATAAAAATTATTAAGAAGGTTTAGAAAAATAAAGTTTAAAGATAATTTTGAAAACAAAACTTTACTTATAACATTTGATTAATTTTAACGAACCTTTTTTTGGTTGCAAAAATCATAACCATTTAATGGATGAAAATAACAAAGAACAATTTTCTATCTTGAAGGACATTTTTTAGGCTAAGAGATAGGTGAATTTCAAGCAATTAAAATAAAATGACGTTTCAATAGTCTTAGGTAAACTTATTGACATATTTTTAGTATTATTAAAAAAGTTCAAAATCGACATTTAAAATAATTTGAAGGGTACCAATTTTGATTCGTTCTGCAAGCTTAATCATCCAAATTCAATAACAAAGGCTCCAAAACTTTCTTCATTCCAGTTTGTCTGTTGACTCCTTCGTGTAGATTGGTGAAAAACACTGATTTTATCTTCATTTCTAAATTTTGACCATATTAACTTATTAAGAAAAATGTCAAGTCAAACATTATTATTTAAGTCTCTTATTCGCTTGATTTGTTCAATGAAAAAAATAAGAAAACAGTTTATTTAATTAAGAGTTGTTCCAAAACAAATAGTTGATTTCCTTGGAAAAATAATAATTTGTAGTAATTGTATTCGAAAAATTATTTATTTATCTCTCTGATTCATAAATTTATATCTCCAGTACTTAAAATTATTAAAAACAAAAGCTGCACACCTGAAATGTGTAGGACATTGCAAGTCAGTTTAAACGCTTAAATAAGAAGATGAATATTGCTATATTTACACTAAGACTGGAACCCTTAAAATCCGCAAGAGGAAGGGGAGAAAAAAGGGCAGGGTCAATCATTTTGCTGTGCCTTATTTCACTTTTGTTAAGTACAATAGGGCCAATTTTTAGCAGTTGGTCTTATTACACTGAAAAAAAGGTGAAATAAAGTCAAATTGGTCTTCTTTCACTTTAAAGGCCATGATTTGCGATAAATGCAAAAGAAACTTTGCATACACTCAATCGCTCATTGGCTTTATTTCACTTTGTTTAAGTGTATAAAGATCAACTGTTGGAAATTAGCTTTATTATACTTTAACAAAGTAAAATAAGGCCAATTTTTAACATTTGGCTATTAATCTATTAAGTAAAGAATCCAAAGTAAACATATTTATACAAGGTGGCAAATGTTATGTGTAGCTTTCAATTAACCAGGAGCTAGATCCCAAGTACTCTACCAAGACAACAAATCCTTGCGGTAATGTGACAGTTTGGAGATCACATTGGACAAATATACTCAAACATTTAATACAGTCGTATGCCTTTGAAAATATTCCTATTTCCTCCATTTTTCAACAGAACAAGTCTTGAAGTAGTCAGTCTGAGATCTGAACCTCAATCCAATTGAATAATTAAGAGGGGATGTTAAAAGACCCTTAGATGAGACAAAATCCAAAAATTCATTGGAGCTTTTCGAAACCATTGAGGAAGTATCAAAAAAAATTACCCGTGAAAAGATGCCAAGCCTTTTAGCCAGCCTTCAAAAGTACTTAGGTCTCAAGTTAAAAAATCCGGAAAATTTGCTGTGGATTAAATCAAAATTCTTAAACACATCCTAACTAGAATATGTTTAAAATTTTGTTTCCAACTGAAACACACATTTTTTTTTATTATAATTAACGGGCACTCAAGGGGTTATTAATACCCTTAACATGTTTATAGTTTAAACACAATGCGAGCTTTAGGAAAATAGGGAAGGATTAAAGAGGAGATACCGATGCACATTGGTCTTAAAGTTTTGAATATCACAATGATAGGGAAAACAGAGTTTGGTAAAGCATTCCACTCTATACTTGACAGTACGTCCGAAATTGAGCTCAAGGTAAAACTGATGAGCATTCTTAAAAGTACGAGTATTACAGCTGATTTTTTTGGGGGGGGATGCAACTGGCTAATTCGACAGAACACTGTTTATAAAAATATCGGTAGAACAACGAAAGGCATGAAACATTGCGGCGGTGTTCGAGTGACCTAATCATTTCTGTTATAATTCTATCGCCTATCATTTTCAAAGCTTGTTTTTTGGTCCTGTCAAAAAACTTAAATACAACTTGTATTGAATGGTAAGAAAGGTAATTTCTTATTCAACAAAGCCAAAAGCACTCATTTTCGATAAGAGAGCTTGGTGCCAAACTCTATCAAATGCCTTTAAAATATCAAGTGCAATAATCATACTTTCTCCAAAACGATGTAAAGATTTGTTCCACTGTTCGGTGAGCTAAACCATATGATACCAGTAAACCAATAGCAACGAAAGCCATAATTAAGAAGCTTCCGTTCTTCAAGATATTTCTTAAGCTGAAAATTGATCAGCGTTTCCATGACCTTGGAAAGAAGGGATGTAAGTGCAATTGGACTAGCTTGTTTGAACTTATTCCGGTTTTCCATTAGTGGGGTTGGCTTTATAAATCCGGAAACTTATATCTCTAGTCCTAATAACATCTTTACAACTCGAATCAAACCATGAGTTCTCTTTAGGTTTGATTAAACCCAAATGGCCGCCACGGCTACATTTACAGCACCATTGCTTTTTCATGAAAAATGGTCAATGACAAGTTTCAACATTTCCGGCTGTGCTTTCTTGATAACCTCCCTAATTCCATCTTTACGGTAAGAATCGATTGTTGAACTTTGCCTTAGACCTACATTTGTTTTCAAAGTAAAAAGTTTTTTATAAAAACTTGAAAAATGTTGATGTATCTCGAGGACTCAATCAGTGCTCTTGAGTGACTCAATTTAACGTTTTAAATGTCATTTCATTTTTAGTAATAACATAGTTTTTACTTGTCAAATTTCAAAACAGTATTGGTTCACAAGTAGTTAGCTTTCATTTATTTTAAGACGATATTATCGTTCTTGAGGTATGATCGACGAAAAAAGGTCGAAATTTTCAATTGAACAAATTTGAAGTTAAAAATTTAGTAAAATTAACCACAGTTGTTTTTTTTTTTCAATAATGGGATGGATACATCCTTAAAAAACTTAGTCAATATCGACACTTGAGTCATATTCAAAGAACTTTTGGTTAAATGAAATCATTATTCTATGGAAGATAAACATTTTAATGGATAAATTTAATACACAAAATGTAAAAATTTGCAAAGCCATATAAACTTAAAATTTAATCATTTAACTAAACAAAACAAAATTCGATAATTTTTCATTGTTTTGAATGTTTTGGACACTTTCTTGTTATCAATGTTTTTATATAGCTAAACATAAAATACGAGGATATTAAACTTTTCATAAATACATTTAACTATGTAGAAATAGGAACACACTTTACAAGCACTTTTTGAAATACATTTGTACACATAAACTTAGGTATGCATAAAAAAGTGGTGTGCCACATAAAAGTTTAAAAATTTAAACTTGAAGTATCTTTGTCTTTCTTCTCCAATATAAGACTACCTGAAGCCGCTGTACTATTCTATCGGTATATAGCAAAATTTTAATTAAAATGTCCAATGTAACCAAAGAACTATGTTTTTCTATATATACTCGTATTATGTGCTTTATGTGAAAATAGTTCATCGATACTCAGTTGAAACCCTTTTCTATACAAAGTGAAAATTGAAATATTCATACTACCTATATTATTATATACATAGAGAATACATGTGTAAACATATAGCAAAAAAGGTAGAAGAAAAGTAAAGACAATGCAGTCAAAACTTAACTATACTCTTACCCACATCTTCATGTTGCATCAACGAACATTATTGCTGTGCTGGCTACTGGTGAGAATCCTAGAAGCTTAGAAACTTTGTCACAGACCATACCTTAAGAAGTGCTATATTTAAAGGTATAAATGTAAATATTTTACTACATACCTTGGGAACTAGCGCTAAGACGGCAACTACTACGACTTCGACGACAGCCAAAAACAGATAACGAAGGCCAAACCATACCAAAGAAATACAACGACACGACGATGACAATGAAATGGTTTTGGATATTTTGCCAAAAAGGACATTTCATCTATTTCTAAAAAGACAAAGTCTTGCTCCTCCATGGCAAAACCATTATGAATTGAAGTATGTGTAGTGTATAAAAGATATAGAAGGGCGGATCGACCCAAGGACACCCCCAGAATAAAGTCTTACACGGCAATTTTTGTTGAATTTTAATATGTGAATGTATATTGTATGGATGCATATGCACTGCACATAAATGAACGAAGAGTATCAAATGGTACCTAGCTATATCGTTTGGCCAAAATGTACCAAATGAATTTAAACATACATAGTAACACCATGTTGTAGACAGAATAGACGAGTATCTTTAAACCTGTCTCTTCTACTCGACTCGAACCCTCTACAAATATTGCCATTGCTTTACAAGGACATTTGTGTTATACCAGAAGCTTTGCCAGAGTTTGCATGTGACATAGTACAAGAAAGACGACGTTTGACTACGTACACGAGTATATATGTAGAATTAAGAGGACTTTCCTTTTGCTATCGACATTTTTGTGAAGTTATCTTTATCGTACTTGCTCGGCAATATGCTAGGCATGTCCTGACATAACACGCACGCACCGCGCATTTGTTTCGAGATCCTATCGAAGTTCTTCGAATGGTCAAAAATAATGCAGCAAAAACCATTAGGGCAGGACGAACAGACTTGTCTGGATGTCTGCCTTCTTCTGAAGGCTGCCACGTGAACTTTGTGTTCATAAATTTCATTTGTTTCGAGATCCTATCGAAGTTCTTCGAATGGTCAAAAATAATGCAGCAAAAACCATTAGGGCAGGACGAACAGACTTTTCTGGATGTCTGCCTTCTTCTGAAGGCTGCCACGTGAACTTTGTGTTCATAAATTACTTTTTTTCACAGAGACAAAATCGTGCGGTAAAAACTTCCCAATTGTCACAAGTTCATCCTCGAAAAGTGAACAAAAATTCTACAAGAGATTTAATGTTATTGTTATGTCTTTAACGTGGTTATAGCTAAGATTGTAGATTATTTTTGTTTGTGTGATATTAGACTTCGATGGCGGATGGCTTCTAGTTTGGGAGATAAAAAAAAACTTCAAGCCGATCAAAAACAAAATAACAAAAAGAAAATGAAAGAAAATTATTTCTTTGTGTAGCTGGACACCTATTGTTAAATTTATAGAGAAAGTAAGGACATCAAGAACTACTATAGTAGGTATACTCTACTCAAGTCAATTGGTCCTCTAGATATCATGCAATTTTTTTTTTTTTTTTCATCGAAGAAAAATGGACTTTAGACTCTTTTTAATCTAGAAGACAAGATAAAATGAAGAAAATTATTTTTTGGCGTAATAGATTTTTATATCCAACACAACCATATAACTTAAAAAAAACAATTCTAAAAACAAGGCCTAAATATGTTAAGAAAAATAGAAGGAGTTTTCAAAAAGAGGCATCATTGGTATAAGTTTTTTTACAGATAAATTAATGGATGTTTAATTCATCATAAAGAAGGAGTTATGACATTACAGCAGAAAACGAAAGACAGCAATGACTTCGATGGCAGTACCATATATTTTTCCTAAAACTATATATGAACATATTCGCACATTTGAAGCAGTATGTCCGCCATAACTTCTTTTGATTTGCCTCAAAAATATAAATCTAATAGAATAAAATGACAAGATCTCGGAGACCAATCCTTTCTTCGATTAAGTCAGGAAACTTTTCCACAATTAGTCAAAAATGCACCTAATCAATATAAATGATTCGATTAGATATTCGATAAAAATATTGATAATTTTGATGGATTCAAAGGGCCAAATAAGTGAAAATACGATGTTTCTGGTGATAAACTGGTTGGAGTTCTGTGGTAACTGAATTTTAAAAACCTTAAGATCTAAGTCATATCGGAAAATACGGTGTAGTAACATTTTGAAATGGCTTTTTCCAAAGATTGACGAAGAATTGATAACCCTGGATTTTTGCAAATACTACGGGCCACAGTAGAAAAATTCTTAATTGGCCTTGAGCAACGCACACATACGGTTTCATATCATTAAACTAAAATTTGTCTCCACTTAGACCATTGCCGGCCGGGAAGGTGCTTCATGACGATCTAAAAGTTCTTTAGTTTTGAGAGATGTGATTTGAATATGTTCATAATTTTATATTGAATTTTTTGTTCCATATTCAATAATGGCTTGTTCTAAATAGTCAAATACCAAAATACAAGCTTTAAAAGTGACGTCTATCCAAATAGCATGCTATTTAGAATTAAACCTCTTACTGGAAAAACCTTTACATTTTTTTTAAGCAAGAAGTCAGTTCTCAAAAACTGATTTATATGATTTATGACCTGCTTTAACTTAAAAAATTCATTCTTGCCATTTATAATCAATTCCAAGACAGAATCTCTTGTTGTTTTTACCTCAGTCTTATCAAAATTTAAAAATAAAGCACTCGTTTCGGTCTCCGTTCGTCTGGTCTAAGTTTTGTTTAAGGTTTTCAGTTTATACTTTAGTTATACGACAATATTTTGAAATTATAAACACGAAAGGAATCATAAAACCGATGTCCATAACATATACTATAATTTCGGTCTTCGTCTAGGTTGATTTGTTGATAGTATCGTCTCATCTCACTTCCGCAAGACGATACCCGAAGCTATGATCTGCTCGTCTTTGGCCAGCTCTACTTCATACACCGTTTTCCCTAGGAATGACTTGGCTCATGGATATCCTTTTACTGTCACTGAATTCAAGTTCTGATATAATTTGGGAAAAAGTTGTAGATAAAGATATTAGTGGTATACATACTTTGAATGATTCATTTGTAAACTATTTTCACAATACGGTTTCATTTTTGTAAAGCGAAAAGCAGGATGAAGAAGAAATTTAGTGACAAAATCTTTTAAAGAAAAGTTATTTATTTTTATTTAGAACCAGAACTCAGTACAGGTTCAGAAGTTGGTTTTGAGCATTTGCATACAAATTTAAAAGTTTGTACTATAAAATTGAGTTCAAAAATGGCAATGCCAATACCATTTTTTTTTGTACAAAAAAATAATTACCCGTTACTTGGTTAATTTAAAAGGCTAAAAATACTAAAATTAAAAATCGTTTTTTGGCAGCGTTGTTATCGCTATCATTGGTTTTCATCATTGAAACTAATCATTGCAATTTTGTTCACGGGTTTGTTACACCTTTTATTGAAAATGTTTATCATTGGATTAATATTTTTTACATGAAATCAAGCTTTCCTGATTGGAATAAAGAATCTAAAAGGTTTGAATACAAATAAAATAGAACGCCTTCAGTGGAACGATTATGTTCCCAGATTTGAAATCAACAATCATCTCTTCATTGAAAATGATTGAATGATTGAAATGATTGAAAAATTAAAAATGAAGTAAAACAAAAATTCTGGGTTAAATACTATATTTCATTAGTACGAGTATACAAAATCTACAATTTCATTTTGACACCAAATGTTAAAAATTTGACTTTCTTAATCACTGTTAAATCTCGAAACAAAATTTGAAATGATTAAAACTAATGATAGCTATTACTGGACCCTTAAAGAAGGCGTTTTTCACAATTTCATCAAAACAGAAGTTCTTCAAAAACCCTTAAAATTCGGGATAGACAAGTTACCAAATTGAGATTCTGATAACCATATTCAGTTTGTACTCTGTGTCTCTTAAATATAATAAATACAAATAAATTAGGTGGCGCAACAGTCCGTTGAGTATTACTGCCTAGTGACTTACAACTTTCAACCATTCCTGTTTGCGAGCAATGTTTTCAGG
Source organism: Eupeodes latifasciatus (assembly GCA_920104205.1). Lineage (NCBI taxonomy): Eukaryota > Metazoa > Arthropoda > Insecta > Diptera > Syrphidae > Eupeodes > Eupeodes latifasciatus. The sequence goes on along the minus strand of OV049925.1, from coordinate 35,741,737 downwards.
GATGGAGAAGACCTACAGTTTTAAGCCGAATCCAAACGGCTAATATGCTTCTGGTCAAATGAAGCTGCACTCTCAAAATACACGTCGCGTCGTTCAGATAGAACGCCCCGAAAATTAAATTGTTGGTCGAAGACATAGCTCTTGCAATGTGACTTCGAACGAGTTTTATCACGAAATTGTCAATTCTGTTGATTCGAGCCCCGTTGTATAGAACCTCATTGGAATAGTAATGCACGTAAGAAGATTCGGTTGTTAGATATAAGCCGGTACAGCGTCGTAAACACTGCCGCTCGAACACCCGAAACTTCTCCATCTGGGAAGGGGCAACATTGAACCACACAGGACAACCATAAACGATCATCGGCCGTATGAGGGCCATGTTGCAAATTACCTTCACTCTGGGGTCAAGCCAACTGCTGTAAGACAGTCGTTTCGTCAGAGCGAAGGCTCCTCTGGCCCTGGTGAGAGCAGCATTTATACGTCTGTCGAAATATAAATACTGATCTAACCAGATACCGAGATATTTCACTACACTTTTGCTCTCTAATCGCTGCCCGAGAAGATCAACGATGACCATCTTGCGCCAATTTTGCACGAATCCATCGTGGCCCCAGCCAACGGAGTCCAGAACAGAATTGTCTCCTACTTCTGGACATTTATTTTCAGTTTCCAGTCGTCGCAATATCGCTGAATTTTGTCGAAATCACGCTGCAAGAGAATTCTAATAACCTTAACCCTTCGGGCCGTTCTGTACGCAATTAGATCGTCGGCGTATGCAATTGCCTTTGTTAGACTACCTATCAGATCGTTGGTGTAAATGCTGAAGAGAATCGGCGAATTCACCGCTACCTTTGGAAGACCATTTTTAATTAGGAATGTTGTGGTAGAAGTTACATTGCCACTTTCGACAACAAACTTTCTACCAAGCCTGCTCAGTTTTACGGTGTCAAATGCCTTTTCCAAATCAACCAGAACAGCACTTCTGCATTGTTGTATTTATTTATTCCATTGGATATCAGAAACGAGTTTAGACGCAGCATAAATTGTGTCATGACCCGCCTTGAAACCGAACTGTTTATACGGCATTATTTTGTTGTCCGCAGCCCAATTAGTCAGAGCCCTATTGATGATCTTCTCGAAAACTTTGCTGATGCTCGGAAGAAGACTTATCGACCGAAGATTTGACGGGTTGGAGTTGTCCTTTCCCTTTTTCGGGAGAGGACGAAGCATAGCGGTCTTCCAATGCACTGGATATAATGCATTATTCAGTGCATTATTGAAGAGTGTGGTATAAATGTCAATTGCCTCTGTAGCATCAGCAACTAGATTGCACAATGGCAACACTTGGTTGCATATAAAAGTTTGACATTTCCTATCTTGAAATAATTATCTTTGTTTTGCTTTCTTGCACATTCTTGTATATTTCTTACCTCATGGTTAACTTTTTTTTTTTTGATGTCTGGCTTCCGCCGAAGAGGTTATCCCAAATTTATAAGTTCATTTTCTGATTATTAAATATATTATACCTAAGTTTAACAAACCACCGAGTTTTTTTATTTCCAACACTTTTTGGTTCGAAACCCAACATTGTGGCGGCGAGGATTGGTGAAGTAGATACATGTAATGGATAAAGAAGCAATTGAAAAATTGCTGTTGCAGCAACAAGCATGGATGGAAAAGATCTTTGAGTCCAACAAAGATTTTATGGAGAAGGCTTTGCAGAAGAGTGCAAAAGTTTCTTCATCGTCAGTTCCATCATTTCGCCAATTTAATTCGGAAAAACAAAGTTGGGGTAACTACCTTTTTTAGCTACAACAGCATTACACCGCAAATTCCCTGGAAGACGTTGAACTTCGGAAGTCACATTTTCTGTCAGAATGTGGTCCAGATGTCAACGAACTACTCGTGAAGCTTTTTGAAACAGAGAACGTAAGTACACACACTTTTAAAGAACTTACGGAAAAACCAACAAGCCATTTTTCGACAAAATTACATGTATTGGCTTCGCGCTGTAAATTCCTCCGCACAAAGATGTCTCCTGGCCAGTCATATGCGGAATGGATCGCGGATTTAAGAGGAGAAGCAAGAAGCTGTGCTTTTGTTTGCGGCAAAGAAGGTTGCAGTCAATCGTATGCAGATATGATGATACGCGACATGATAGTTTTTCACACTCCGCATGACGCAGTCCGCAACGCAGCTACGCAGAAAAAAAATCCTACACTAGAAGAGATAGAGGATATTGCCACCGCCTACGAGTCCACCCAGCTTGCAAATGACATATTAAAAGACAAAGGAAAGTCTTTAGTTTATGCTGAGGTAAACGCAGTTAGTACAGCCAACAAGTTCAAGAAGGCTAATGATAGTCATGCAAGAAGGTCTTGTCCAGGTTGCAATATATATCACGACCGAAACGATTGTCGTCATTTGGATTCAGTTTGTGATCTCTGCAGTAAGAAGGGTCACATCAAAAGTGTATGTTTGTCAGCAGCACAGCGATCCGATGGTGGAACTTCATTCACAAAGAAAAAGCAGAAGTATAAGCATTCAAAGTCACGTGGCCGTGCTGCAAAGAAACAAGAAACAGAGAATCGCAAAAAGGGACATGAATCAGCACACTACATTCATCAATTAGAAGAAGATATATCGGAGATATCAGAGCCTACTCATGTGGAAAAGAAAGCACTCATTTTAATTTCAGATGAAGTTTCATCATCGTGGGAGATGGAGCAAAGGGGGCGTAAGATTTTTATACGCTTAGACATAAATCAAATCCCAACTACTTTTCAGGTGGACACAGGGGCTACCTCTTCACTTATGGGACTGGAGAGTTTTCGAAAACTTAACAATTTCAAGTTGTTGCCTACAAGTCGCACTCTCACGACATATGGTGATATGTCCGTTCCCATTAAAGGTGAAGCTGTTGTTACTGTGCAATGGCGTAACGAGAGTAAGCAGCTAACCTTGCTCGTTATTGACAGTACGAGCGCCTCAAACATAATGGGACTCGATTGGTTTGAGGCTTTTAATTTTGGGGTTAAATATCCGAATGAGAACATTTTGCAGTTGTCAGACGGATCTCGTGATCAGCTTGCCGCACAAGCACAAGGCCTTTGTGCGGAGTACAAATCAGTTTTTACATCCGAACTTGGATGTAGCATACATTTTGTGGCTCACCTTACGTTGAAACCTGACAGTCATCCCCGATATTTTAAATACCGGCCAGTTCCTTTTGCGCAACAAGCCGCTGTCAAAAATGAAATTAAGAGGTTAGTTAGTATGGGTGTTTTGAAAGCCGTTGAAACTAATCAGTGGGCAGCCCCCATCGTAGTTGTCAAGAAGCAGAATGGAGATCTTCGACTTTGTGGTGATTTCAAGGTCACCATTAATCCTCAGTTGGAAATAGACAGACACCCAGTTCCACGAATTCAAGAATTATTTTGTCGTCTTCAAGGCGTTCGTTTCTTTTCAAAAGTGGATCTCTTTGATGCATACCTCCAAATTCCACTGGACGATGCATCCAAGCGCCTGTGTGTCATCAATACGCACCTTGGGTTGTTCGAATATCAGCGACTTCCATTTGGGACCGCAAGCTCGACTGGTATTTTCCAACGCTACATGGAGCAACTGACAGCTGATCTCGACTTTTGTGTCTCATACTTGGATGACATCATTGTGTCAGGCCGCAATAATGCTGAACACCTTAAAAATCTAAAGACACTATATCAACGTTTCGAAGACCATGGATTAAAATGCCGTTTGGTGAAATGTAAGTTTGCTGAGCCCGAAATTGAATATTTAGGGCATATTATTGATGAGAAAGGAATAAGACCCTCAGACTAACTAACCTCAGACTAACTAACCTACCAAAACCACAAAATCTTAAGGAACTGGAAGCTTTTCTGGGTAAGCTAAATTATTACAATCAATTCATACCTAATTTTGCACAATTAGCAGCACCGTTGAACAAGCTTAGATCCAAAGAAGTACCTTTCTATTGGGGTCAACAACAACAAAAATCGTTCGATGATTTTAAGGAGAAAATCATGAAAATTTCGAGTTTGGTTTATTTTCAAAATGATTTGCCTATTTCTTTAGCTACAGACGCCTCATCGCATGGCATTGGAGCTGTGATCTCCCATCATTACCCTGATGGAACGGAGAAGCCGATTGCGTTTGCTTCAAAAACACAAAAAGGTTACAGCCAGATAGAAAAAGAGGCACTTTCAATAATATTCGGTGTTAAAAAATTTCACCAATATCTATATGGCCGACAGTTCGAATTAATTACAGACCATCAACCTTTTGTTCACTATTTTCAGCCCGAATAAAAAATTACCTGTCATGACCATCCATCGTTTGCAAAGAAGGGCTATCATGCTTATGAGTTACACATACACGATACGCTACAGGCCTACGAAATCGCATGGAAATGCAGATTGTTTGTCCCGTCTACCCATGGGGCCAGACGAGGATTTCGACAATTCAGAGGAAGACAGAGTTTATCTAATAGACAACATGCTGGAAAATTTCCCCGTTAATGTGGCAGACATCGCTGCTGCGTCAATTCATGATGCACTGATTAAAAAGGTCATGTCTTATGTTCAGCATGGCTGGCCAAATTTTATACCGCCTTCTGAGACCGATATACTCCCGTTTTCCCGTAGAAAGTTCTGCTTGTGTGTGTGTACTAATGTTCTTCTTTTTCAGAGCGAGAATTTTTGTAGAGTGGTTATTCCAAAAGCTTTACAACCAAGAGTATTGCAGATGATTCACCATGGACATTGGGGCATGACTAAGATGAATCAGATTTCGAGGCGATATTGTTGGTGGCCTGGTATAGAAGACCAGATCCAGATGACAGTGAAGGAGTGTCGCGCGTGTCAACTTAATGCCAGTCATTCGCCGAAGGAATATTCTAGCTGGCCAACTACTACCGAGGTTTGGAAGCGATTGCATGTGGATTTTGCGGGGCCATTTAAGAAAAGCATGTGGCTTATCGTGGTCGACTCCAACTCTAAATTCCCTTTTGTAATCAAAATGACATCAACTACGTCACTTGCGACCACACACGCGTTGCAAACAATTTTTGCCTTGGAGGGTTTACCAAAGACCTTAGTTTCCGATAATTGGCCGCAATTTACGTCCAAAGAGTTTGCGGAATTTTGTAAGAAAAATTCGATTCAACACTCAACGTCAGCACCTTTCAACCCTGAATCTAATGGAGCCGCAGAGCGTATGGTACGCACTTTCAAGACATCATTGTCTAAGATCTTGGAGGCTTCGTCTCAAGATGAGGACGCTTTGGCAATTTTCTTGGCGACATATCGCTCGACACCAGACAGTACAGGAATCTCTCCAGCTGAAAAATTGCATGGTCGAATGCATCGAACAGTTTTAGCTGCAATGGTCCCCGAGAGACCCATTACTACAAAATCACCCGAGAATGACACTAAATTCTCGCTGGAACAACCGGTTTTCTTTCGTCAATACCTCAACAAACAGAAGTGGGTACCTGGTGTAATCTCAAAAAAACTTGGTCGTAAGATGTACATCGTGCAGAAAGATAGTGCCAATTACAGAAGACACCAAAACCAACTTCGTACTCGAGAGAATCAGAAGGCGTCACAAGACATGCACGAAAGCGCAGTCGATGGTAATTTATTACTCAAAAATCACTCTAAAAATTCAATTACAGAAAATAATCATCTAAATTCACCACCAACAAATCGTTCAAATGACTCAATAATTTGGGAGAGTCCTACTGCTGCAAGTCCTGTGGATTTAACTTCTCCATCAGCATCTAACAATCAACAAGTAAACCCCTCCAGTCAGAAGAAATTTTCGACTCCGAGTACCCCCAGAAGATCTGACCGTTTACGTTTTAAAAAGGTTTCTTATTATCCTTAAATTAGGTGCGAGGGAAACTGTAGCATCAGCAACTAGATTGCACAATGGCAACACTTGGTTGCATATAAAAGTTTGACATTTCCTATCTTGAAATAATTATCTTTGTTTTGCTTTCTTGTACATTCTTGTATATTTTTTACCTCATGGTTAACTTTTTTTTTTATGTCTGCCTTCCGCCGAAGAGGTTATCCCAAATTTATAAGTTCATTTTCTGATTATTAAATATATTGTACCTAAGTTTAACAAACCACCGAGTTTTTTTATTTCCAACACTTTTTGGTTCGAAACCCAACAGCCTCCATCGCGGTAAATGTCTTAGTATAACGTTGGATATGCCATCGATACCTGCTGGACTTTTTGTGTTTTATTGAATTGAAGATGAGCTTAAGCTCAACCTTCGTCACTAACAAGGAGTCCAACGCACTAACCATCATGCCACGGGAACTTCTCTTAAATATATCTCTTTTAAAAATACTTTACCTTCGAAATATCAATGATTTAATATATTGACAAGTTTTATATTCAACTTAACTCAAAAATATCAATGATTTCAAATATTGACAAGTATTATATTCAAATAACGAAAACATGTTGCTATGTAATATTCAAATTGAATTTGAAAAAAGAATATATTTTCTGCTATGCCTATAAATATAAACTTGAACGTATACTAAAAATTTGATTAAAATACCTTAACTTTCCTTTTGAACTCTTTGTGAGCCACTCTCACTCTAAGATGAATCACTTCTTTTATGTTTGGCCACTTTATTAGGTTTTTATTCTGTTTTATTTCTTTTTGCAATATCCTGTATACTCATATATACCTACTTAAACACATACCCGAAGGTCATCCTTCAATCCGCACCATCCTTACATTTTTACATTTTTTATTTCCCTATATGATTTTTTATGTACAATACATGTATATATGTATGTATGTATATGTACATATATGAACTCAAATTGCTGACTTTTAATCTCATATCTTTATCTGCCTTTGTATCTATTTTTGCAGAATCAAATATCCTGGATTCGGAGAAGAGATTGGCATATATTATCATCAGGAGCCCAACTTTACACAAACGACGAGAGATTTGCAATACTCCATGCGCCGGGCTCCAATACGTGGACCCTGCAAATAAAGTTTGTTCAGAGGAGGGATCACGGCATGTATGAATGTCAGGTGAGTGCAGTATAACGGCAACAGCCAGAACAGCAGGCAGGATGGCAGCAGCACCACCAATGCTGCAGTCCTCTCATACAATCCTCAGTGATGTTCGTCATCAAATATTCATGTTTTAGCTTTTGAATCTCTGATCTGATGGCAATGGATATGGAAAGGGCTTTGTTGCTTGAGGGTGGTATTGATGGTATAATATATGATGGTTGGTATATCTTTGTATACTATGCAGAAGTTGATGTTTCTGTAAGACCTCTTCTCAAGTCAGAGGCTGCAGTATTATGATGGAAATCTGCTTTCAAAAATCCAGCACAGGACTGTTTGATTTTTGTTCTATAGGTATAATAGGATTTCTTTTTCACAATTGTTCATCTATTCTATACTTTCATTGCGGATTCAACTCACGCCGCTCAACCTCGCCCTGCCCTCCCATCGACAACAAACAGCCAGTCTTCAAACCCATCAATACTCCCAGTTCAAGTCATACTCGTATATTCACCCCTTGGCTTTGGAGTTCAGTTTTTGAATAATTTATTTGCATATTTTGGGAGAAATTGAATTGAATTTCCATACATTTATTAACATTACGATTTATGAGAGTGACATTTTTGAGTGTTAGTGAAGAAGAGAGTGGGAATTTTCGTTCCAAAAACACAAATATTATAGAAGTACATGGTATTTGGAAGTGATCCGTGCTCTTGGATGGGCCTGGGTTACATGAAGGTAGGCATTTTTGTTTTAACAGTTCCCTTAAGATGGGATCGATTTAATGAGAGAGAACTCATCTAATATATTCAAGAACATCGAAACTTTGCAATTAATTTATTTTGAAAATATGAATATAAATAACTGTACAAATTATTTATTCTCAATTAAATATGGAAGAAGTTTTTGCACGTTAAATTTAAATTATCAACAATTTAGCATAACAATTGAACTTTTTGAGAAGGTGTCTGAATTGGCAGTTCTTAGTATACACAATAATAGGAATTTTTATTCGATTATGCTTCTTCAATAATTTTAAGGGCAGCAGTTTAAAAGGAAGTCCGCCTTCTCCTCTAGAAAAATTTCTACTAACTTAAATGTCTTGTTCATCTTACAAATTTTCAAGAAAATTTTTAAGAAAAACTTGAATACAATTTTTTTTTTTTTATTTTGGAAAATACGCGTTCCTTGATTTTTCCCACCTGGCTATGGGGTAGAAATTTTGCTTTACAAATAAAACTAATAGGAGATCAAAAAGGATTTTTTTTTTTGAGAAATTAACACAAAATATACAAAAACGAAAGATCAAGGAGAAAGATCTAGATAGATAGATTGTTTATTGTAGCTGAATTATTATACATCTTTTCATTAAACCTATATTGCACAATTTACAGAGACTTGGTATTAAGCTACCTTACTACTGAAAAATTTATAAAAATGTTTTTAAATATCATAGTTCTTAATAAATAATTGGTAGAAGGAAAAGCTACAGAAAAAACCTTCTTTTAAAAGATGAGATGGAGAGAAGGGGGGGGAATAACTAACCTCGATCAAATCGCTGACTTTTTACAACCGTTTTTGTTATAAATGATATTTGATAATATAACTATATATGTTTAACATAGAAACAAAATATGTGTATCACCCAGTTTTGTAACTAAATTAATGAATAAGTATAATAAATAAACAAATATAAATAATGTTAATAAATATATAAATGAATTATTGAACAAATGGATAAATTAAATAAATAAATAAATTAATAAATAAATAAATAAATAAATAAATAAATAAATAAATAAATAAATAAATAAATAAATAAATAACTAAATAAATAAATAAATAGATAAATAAATAATAAATAAAGAAATAAATATGTATCAAGATAATAATAATTAAAGAGAATATCATAGAAGAAATAATAAATTAAATGAATAAGTAGATAATTTAATAAATAAATAAATAATAATAAATAAGGCAAATATCACAGGAGAAAAAGTAAATAAATAAATAAATGTATTTGTAAATAAATATATCACAGAAGAAAATAAATAAATAATTTAAAATGTAAATCTCTATACTAATAAGTAATATATTTCTATGTATAATCATAAAGTTAGATTTGATATGAGGTAGTTATCAGATGAACCACATACAATGTCGTATCTATTGCGTAGATTAATTATTCTACTAGGAATTCTTTCAATATTTGTCAATCTATGTAGTTCCGCAGTCGAATAGTGCCACGGCAAATTAAGCATCATTTTCAAAATTTTGTTTTGTATTCTTTGTAACCTAAGAATATGAGTTCTTGCGCATTTCCCCCACACAGGGGATCCGTACAATATTATGCTTTGAAAAATTACTTTATATATAATTAACTTGTTTTCCTCACTAAGCTTTGAATTTCTATTTATAAATGGATAAAGCATTTTTATTGTCACATTAACTTTATTGATTGTTTGTTGGATATGTAGTCCAAAAGTTAATGTTTTGTCAAGATGCACTCCTAAGTATTTGGCGTTGGATTTCCATTCTGTCTGCGATCCGTTAATTCTTAACCTTCCGCTGGGTAGAAAGCAAGCTTTTCTTTTCCTTGTGAAAAAGACGGCTTGAGTCTTTCCAGGATTCACCTTTATTTTCCATTTATTGAAATAATTCTCAATATCATCCAAGGCAGATTGCAAAATGGTTTCAATAACTAAACCATTTAAATCAGCTGAATAAATACAAGTATCGTCTGCAAAGATGGCGGTTTCGCAGTCACTGAGCTTTGGAAAGTCAGATGTATATATGTTATACAAGAATGGTCCCAAAACAGATCCTTGGGAAACACCAGCAAGGATTTCTTTCGAATCAGAGCATGCAGCATTAATGAAAACATTAAATGTTCGTCCAGTTAAGTATGAGAATATGATTTTATTTATGTAATGAGGAAAATTCAAAATTCTTAATTTATGAATGAGACCTTTATGCCATACCGTGTCAAAAGCCTTCTCGATATCAAGTAAAACTAATCCTGTACTTTTCCCTAAAACGAAGTTATTTTTAATGTCTTTAGTTATCCTGTGTATCTGATGGACAGTACTGTGGTGAGATCTAAATCCAAATTGCTCAACTGGCAGGATATTATATCGATTTAAGTGATTTTGGAGATTGTTTTTGATGACCTTTTCAAGGCATTTGCTAATCGAGCTCAGTAAACTAATTGGCCTGTAGTTGCATGGCATAGACGAATCCTTTCCTGGTTTCAGAATAGGAATAATTTTCGCTTTTTACCATTCCTTCGGGAAATACCCTAAATTGAAGCATCCATTAAATAAATTTAGTAGATACTCAATACCCTTTTTTGGTAGTTTTTTAAGATATAAGTTACGTAACTTATCGAGACCAGGTGACTTTGATATTTTTAAGCCCGACAGTATAAATTTGAGATCATCAAGAGTTAGCACATTTTCTTGAATATCAACTATTTGTGAACTTAAAGTATCACAGGACTGTTGAACAGCAACTTCAAGTTCATTGTTTCCTCCTATGTTACTGGTAATTAAATGATTTAAAGAGAATTCCCTGGCCAGAGCATCAGCTTTTTCAAAGTTTGATAACATAACTGTATTTCCTATTTTAAACGCAGGAATAACACAATTTTTCTTTTTTATAACCTTTGCGATATTCCAAAAGGGTTTGCTAGCCTTGTCCAAACTCCGCAGTTTATTGTTCCAGAATTTATTTCTGTATTCTGAAATTAATATTTTGATTTTCTTATTTAATAACTTCATTTCTAACAAATAAGCACGATTTCTAGTTCTCAGCCACAAAGATCTGTATTTATTTCTAGTTTTTATAAGATTAATGATGTTAGAAGGTAGTAAATTTTGCTTTTCGCAAGTTAAATTTTTTTTCGGTACGGATTGTTCTATGCTATCAAGAATAACCTTCGTAAAGTTTTCTACTGCTACATCTATTTCGTCGCCTGTTACTTCTGCTGGAACAAGTTCCGGTGTTTCTTCTAGTTTCACGCGAATAACTCTCTTATATCTTTTCCAGTTAGCATTTTTAAAAACGTATACAAAATTATTATTTCGAACAGGTGATCTGTAAATACTACACACCACTGGGAGATGGTTAGAACTCATGTCATTTATGACCATATGTTGGCTTACGAGTTCGGGCATATTTGTCAAAAATAGATCTATGGTTGACGGGTTAGATCTGTTATTAGGAGGAATACAGGTAGGATGAGGTGGATATAATATGCTAAAAGGATGCCTGGAATTTAAATCTGATAGAATGTTGCCCCATGCATTCGCTCTGACGCACCCCCAACTTCTATGTCTGCAGTTGAAATCTCCTCCGATTAAAAAAAAAATCATTAATTCTAACCAATTTTAACAAATCATTTCTTAGATCACATCTTTTACTTGGTGAGGTATTACCTCCCGGGAAATAGACTGAAATTATTTTTACCGAACGACCGTTTTCAAGTGGTATTTCAATGCCAATATTTTCAATTAGTTTCGTATTGACTACAGAAAGTACGTTGTGCTTAATTGATCGTTTAACAACCACGGCAACACCGCCTCCCCTTCTCTCTTCTCTATCTAAACGGTAACATTTGTAATCTTTATTTGAGATATTAATATTTTTATCTAACCATGTTTCATTAACTAGACTTACATCAATATTATGCTTACATAGAAAAGCAAAAAATTCTAATGATTTAAATCGAATGCCTCTAGCATTCCAACAATTTATTTTTAAGTTTACATTCATCATTATTTACCTGCGTATAAATACTTAATAGCTAATTGTGCAATACAATTGAATTGATCTGCTTTAGATTTGCAATGACCGAGAAGTGTGATCATCTCTGCTGTTAGAGAGTTGATTTCTTCCATAGAGAAAAGTAAGCTGCTTGTGTTGGTTTGCTGACGATCGAAACCGGTTTTGCTGGTGGTTCTACTGGACCACACGTTTGGGCAGGTATCACCTTCATTTACATTTTTCGCTGCTGCAGTTGGCTCCGAGCTTTTGTGTGGTTTAAGCGTTGGAAAGTCATCATTACTCGGGATAAATGAATGTGGTTGTTGATTAATATTTCGCTTAGTCATCATAAAGCTTGAACGTTGTTTATTTCTTGAAGAAAGTCTTTCTCTTATTTCAACGAAACTTTTTCTGCTAATGCATGCTGGGTCATTTGACCTGTGTGCTTCGTTGCAATTTGCACATTTAATGATCATTGATTTGCATTCGTTCGTTCCATGATTCTCTGAACAGTTTGCACAGTGCGTTTTGATGTTACAATTTTTTTCCCCATGGCCATACATTTGGCAATTATAACACTGTGTTATTTTGTTTCTTGGTCTTCGGGCAAAGTCCCATTTAACTTGGGTTCTGAAGATTGAACGTGTGTGCTGCTTTAATTCATTTAATCTTACAGAACCTATATCAAGATAAACTAAATAAAAAATGTCTATGAATTGAGCATATTGTTTTTTAATAATTTTAACATTTTGGCATTTAAGTCCAATTGATATTAGTTCATTTTTCACGACATCAGTATGAAGTTCATGTAGTCCATATAACATCACTTTGAATGATCTCATGGCTGGGAGATCATGGGTATAGAATTGCCAGTTTTTTCTTTTTAATGCCTCTCTAAGGCTTTCACGTGATTCAAGACTTTCGCAATTTATTTTGATGCCAATGGACATTTTCTTAATGCTGTAGTCTGATAGATTTAGATCACTACACAATTTATGCACATCTTCACTCGTTTTTTGAAGAACGCACACAGATGGAATTTTAGATTGTTTTTTTGATGCTTTTGGAGTAGGGTCTATAATTTCATCGCATTCGATATCACTGTTATCTGAATCCGGTAAAGATTGTAAGGGTATAAAATTATTGTTTCTATTTGGTTCCTTAGAACTCATTTTAAGGGTTTTGACGTGTGAAGACGAAATGTCTTCAACACTAGGTGAACGATTTCGTTTACCGATTTTGGGTTTTTTTACTTTAGTATACCGCACAGAAATTATACACGTCTAACGCATGCGAACCGCTGATTGGTACTGAAAACAAAAGATCAAGATTTTTTCAAATTGCACATTCAAAAAGTAAGACCTCACCTCACACTTAAGATTCTAAATCTTAATTTTCCAAAGGTGTAACCTCAAAATATTAGAACAACACTTTGCAATTGGTTTCTGCAATATGAAGCATGCTTAGTTTTAAATATCTTATATTCAAATCTAAGCTTAAAAGATTGTTGATAAGAATACCTAAACGAAACCAACACAATATTATAACCTATCCATATGAGAGCCTTCAAGTCTTCTTTGATTTGCTGGAAGTATACCTATTAATACATTTATTTTACTTCATACTATAATATTAAATCAATGACTCTTTCGCTTTATTTTGAGGAAGATCCTTGTAAGATAATAGTAGAGAGAAAGAAGAGAGATGCGAGTGGGGAAGTGAGTATTGAAAGCAGTAAGCCAGTGCGTCATCATCATAGTCTTTTTCTACACATAAGTTAATGCTATCCAAACCACATTTGACCCAAACAACACCTAACAAATAAACCACAGCCAGTATTGAAGATGACCAAAGACAATTGAAGACGAAGAATCCTTATTGCAAATAAGGTTCCTCTGATTCAGATCTATTTTACCAAACCACATTTATATATCCCGTCCTAAGTATTACCAAAATTGATGGCTATCTATATTCTCTCAAGATACCACTTCAAGATTTCCAAATGAATCCCAGAAATTCTCTGATATACTTGTACTCATTTTTATCTCTATAAAGGAGAAGGTACTATATAATATACAACTCTTGATGTCTTCGATGCTTTGCTCTTTGGGTTTCATGATGGAATCGATTACTGGTGCCAGATAAGATAACTACTCTTACTATGGGTAGGGTTGAATTTGAATGGATCTTCCTGAAGTCAGTCGGTCGGTCGGTCGGTTGGTCGGATGGTCGATTGGTTGGATGGTTGCTGGGTTGGTTGGTTTGGTTCCGCAAACCTAAGTAAATGCTTCAAGTGAATTCTATCAGTGTGTACATATCTAAAACATAAATATGTATGCAATGAAATTGAGTTTGTTATAAATTCTTATTTAATCTGTTTGCCATACGTCGAGAGTCAGCTATATAGGATGAGTGTGTCCTTTTTTTCTGACAAAGGACAATACTGCTGACTAAGTAAGAATTGGTTGTTGCCACAGGATCAAGTTGAAATCATATTTTAACGATATGACCAGCAAATAACACACAATCGTCTCCATATCTATAGTATATAGATAGATATTTTGATATCACTTGGAATTATTTGACTTTGAGTATCATAAGATATCTTCTCAACAAAAGTGTATACTTAGGTACTTCTATACAAACCTAAACTCAACTATACATATACATATACATATACATATGTATACATATACATATACATATACATATAACAGCAGGAAGAAAGTCGTTTCCTTTTCATTAATTATGTATTCAAGTTGTTCCTTTATTCTCTTGTTATTCTGTTTTTTTTTTTCTTTCCTTTTATGTTTTTCTGATGCTGTGATTGTTGCAGTCAAAAATATCTACAGTGCAGATATTATGTCGAAATTGTTCTCGGGCAATAATGTGGTTGTCATTTTGAGAACAACCATCATGGAAGTGGAAGTTTTTGTTTTGTTTTGATGGCAGCAATTTATATAAATTTGAGATTGGAAGTAAAAAGCAATTTTATTGTTTTTCGAGATTTTTGGTTTCATTATGACGCAGGAAATTCAAGAAGTTGTCTTATTTTTGGCTGACCATTGTATAGATTTTGAGAGAATATAATTTGATATGTCAAATAAAATAGGAGTATTGATTAATTTAATTAACTCTTAAAATCGAAAAAAGGCAAAAGACTGAGAAAACAAAATATAATTTATTTCTAAACTGAATATTTAAAGTACAATTTTTATCACAAAAACTTTTTTAAATATTTCAGTAAAAAAAACACAGTTATTTAGGATTATACTGTAGAATTTATTTTTTAGAACAACTGTCAAATGATTTTTTTAAAAAGTGGTATTTAATATTTTATTAATAATATTCTGAATGAACTGATAGCAGTTTAAAATCAATACGTATATTTGTATCCAAGATAATCGAGTTTAGTATTTTTTCCGATTTTTTAAACGCTAGGCTAGAGGATATGTTTGTACCTTAATTGTATTCGCAAACTAGGCTGCTGCGGCTGTTATGGTAAATAAATAGACGTTTTGTTATGAAAACGACGACGGTGGCGCTACTGGAAAAACAAGTAATAAAACATTTTTAAAGTTAAAAGAAAAGTTTTATAAACGGTGTTATTTCTCGAAGAAGTGGTCAAATTTGTCCACCGAAATCTTTTGATCTAAGATTTTTCGAATATGTTCTCTGAATCGAAGTGCAAGATAAGGTCCATATCAATGCTCTATAATTGGGATACCTGTTATTGGAAAACACTTGACTTATAAAGGGTGGTTGAATTTTAAGAGCCGATGTTGATCTTAAATAAAAAACTAATTATTTAATAAATTATTGCCGTTTCTTTTTGTTATAATAATATTGGTATGGTTTTAATATGTATGGAACAAAATATCGGCCAAATAGCCGCAGCGACCTCGGAGGCAAACCCATGGTCCAAATTTTCAAGGTGTAATTGAGGATCTATGGTATGGTTTCAAATTAACCTAAATAAAGAAATCCAATGGTGTCAAACCACATAATCTTGGCGGAAAATTGACATCGCCACCACGTTAGATAATGTACCTCATCACTGGAAATGATTTTCTTCGAAAACTGATCTTCCACTGTTGCCATTTCTTGCCAACATTCTGACCATTGAGACTTTAGTTTTTGAGTCAATTGAACGTTGTAAGCGTGTAAATGCAAGCCATTTATGCATAATGTTCATCAACAACGAGCGTCAGAAGTGAAATTGTTGGGAACTACGACGAGTTGAGGTGGTCGGCTTTTTAGCCATGCATGTTTTCAAATCTTCTACAGACCTGGTTTGCTCAATTTTGAAAGATTTTTATGATTCTACACACATTTAGACGATTAAATTGACCGAATAAATCCTGAAGTGTACGATATGAGTTTTAATTTGAAAGCCCGTTTTCATTATAAGCCTGAATAACATTAACGCGTTGGTCGATTTCGTACGAGTATCTTTCCATCATTCAAATTGAGTGCCTAAGTCTAAAATTGGGAAATTTCAAATAAAATGCAAAGACTTGATGTTTAGATGTGGTTCAGATTCGACATCGGTCCATAAAATTTAACCACTTCTGCATGAGGAGGTTCTCTATGGCGTATACGCAATTTTTTATGAATTTTTAAAAAATAATGTTTTTTTTTATTTGTATATGGCAAGTATATGATATAATGTATATTTTCAATAATCAAAATTCATACTTCGCTACAACTGTTTTCATCCCAAAATATAGTTTTAAGATAATGTTTAATGCAAGTGCAAGAGCAACCTAAGAGAAAATAGTTTCATTATCGTTCACCATCATTATGTAAAATGAATTGAATTATTAATCCCAGGTTTATTCGTTTAGAAAGTTCTTCAATACTTCTAGATGTCACTGTAAGTCTTGCCAAAATATAGTAAACAATATTTTTATATACATATTTCATGTGGGCCACTGATGTAAAATACATAACTAGTTTTTCTTATCTTCTTGAAAAGTCTCACTTTAGTTACATACATAAATTAATGATCTTTGTAAACATAATAAATCTTATATGTATGTAACATCTTTTTAAAAGTTTTTATATGATGTTAATATTTATAAATCGAACTTAAATTTGGCTTCGAAATAATTTAAATAATACCACGTATTACAATTAAGTGAGCGCATCCATTTGATATCTACTTTCTTTTATATAAATTAAGTATATTTTTATCACATCGATGATTTTCTTAGTCAAACTTAAATACATTAAAAAAGCCTGTAAAACTATATGCCAAGGCATTAAACTACTTCAACTTCTTTATTTTGCTAACATCAACATTCAAAATAATAATTTGCATTTCAGGTCTCTCTGTTTATAGCTACATAAGCCTTAAAAACTTTCAGAATAATATTTTTCATAAGAGAGAAAACTATAAGTATTTATTTAGGTATAGGCATTCGTTCGATATTATTATTTGAATTTGAATTTTCTTTTGAACTTAAATATTCAAAACATTTCTTTTCAAATAAAGTAAAGTATAATTTCATTCATTTCATTTATCCATAAACTTTAAGTTGTATAGGTACACAATTTATGTAGGAATATGAAATATAGAAGTAGGTATGTATCTATTTCTTTGAATAAAAACATTTATGCACATATTCTGAAAATCATCTGACTTAATATTTCGTATTCACAACCTCCCACCCTCTCGTACGAAAACACCACTTTTAAGATCCATCCTGAATCTATCTGCACCCGTACTCAACTCACTCAAGTTGCCTTTAGTATTTTGTATTTATTAAATACAAATCAAAAGAATTTCCTCTTGCAATACAAAATCCTTGACTTAATTGAGTAAAAGAAAAAAACATACACATAAAATAACGATAAAGATTTTAAACACGAGGAAAAATTATTTTAACCATCACAGCCAACTAAGCCCGTTGATTTATTTTTCCAGTGCCAAATTCAAGGTCTCATCCAGCCAAAGGAGATGAGGCACAATTTCCTTGCATACATCATAAACTACTACAACTTTACTTTCAACTCATATACCTACATACATATATGATGCACCATACAACACAGAAACCTTCAATATCCTCTCGTTCCTTTTTGGATGTAATAAAATAGTTTTAAAAAAAATGTGAAATCTCACAAAGTCCTGCATAACACAGTTTTCCCTATACCTACCTACCTACCGACCCCTATAACTATGTATATTTGAGTTGGTATAGCCGTCGTCCTTGTGAAGAAATCACTTGGAAAGGATATTTCATTGTCAGGTGAATTTCATGGGGTTCAAAGTGGTGCATGAAGTAATTAAATTGCAGAGTGTTGAATAATTTGAGGTACTAAGTTTATATTTATAGTCTTTTTATTGCCGCTAATATTTCTGATAGCAGCAGTTTAATAGAAGACTTACATAAGTTTCAAAGTCACATGCAACTCTTCTTATTTTTCAAGAGACTTTAAGCCTTAAAAATGTTTTCTTTAATATAAAAAATAATTTTAAAAAAATTCTAAAAGCGACAAATTCATTTAATATTGTTTAAAGAAACGATACACAAGAAACACAGAGGGAATAATCTTGATTCAGTGTTGTGATATTACTTACTAATATTTTTACAAGAAATCTAATAGTTAAATGTCTAAAAAGCTAAAACTAAGGAGAAATATAAAGATTTCAATATTAACATTGAAACATTGAAAAAATGTTTCTTGAATTAGAATATATGCACATATGTATAATCTTGAGTCATAAATTCATTCATAAGGATTTATGTATATAAAAACTCGATTTACAATACTTTGATGTCTTGGGTTGTCATAGAAACCATTTCTATAACTCAAAATTTTGTGCTTTTACGCAATTTTTCTTATGATTTTTCTTGAGTACATCTTTTTGAAAATATTGTCAGTTTCAATGTCGCGAAATTTAAAACAATTTAGTAAAATTTAAAACTACTTTAGTTACGCTCGAAAAATTAGTTTGCTAATTTTAATCGATTTTAGAATCTTTTTATGTCTTGACTTAAGTTGAAATCACGAAACAGTTACTAGAACTATAAGTTTGTTGAATACATATTATTTGTGTGCTTTTGACATTTTAAATTGCTTTTTATAGCAAAATATAATAATTTTTGGAAGTGTTATTTTTACTTGAGGCATAAAGGAACTAAAAATGGCTAGTATTGCATTCGTAATTCAATTCGAACTCGATTTCGTCCGTCTGTCTGTCATCTCCGCTACATCCCAAACCATTGTTTCGATTCAGTTAAAACTTGGTTTAAGCAGATACGAGCAACATTAGACTCCATACAATGTTTTTGATCAAAAATCAAAATAACAAAAATGACTACTAATTTGATTTCGTGTTTCTAATATCCTGATGGAAAACAGCTTAAACATCAACTAGTGATTGCAAACTCTTCCAAATTCTTATAATGACAGTTTGATTTATAACATTAATGGAAAATTATCACTATAATAATTAACGAGGTTTTATGTAAGTCTTAAATAAACTTTCGAGAAAAGTTATTAAAATAGCGGTAGCTGTCTTCAAGGTCAATCTCACTTTTCTAACATTCTATGCCATCGAGTTTGATTTTAAGACTTTAAATCTTAGGTTATATTTAAAAATAAATAATACTTTTTTATTACATTCAAAATTAATTATGTTTCAAAACAAGAGACAAATTTGAAAAATACCCTACTAAACTTAAAAACGTGCTTAGCAATAATCTTACAAATAATATAGAAATTTGCAAAAACATTTAGTGGTTCATGACACTAAATTAATTATGTTTAGAATTTTAGAACACACTTAAAAATACCTCGTTAAATGAAAACTGTCATCATTATTCGTAAGTAACTTCGACTTTTATGAAACGATTGTTTTGAAATACTAAGCATATAATTATTGAAACAAAAATTAAAATTTCAAAAATCTACAAGTTCTTAATCCCTGAAAAAAGTTGATTTTTTATATTAAAATAAAAAAAAAATAAAAAACAAATATCAACACAAATTGATTCTTTTTGAAATGCCTTGAAAAATATTCTAACAAATTGCCTTTTATATTTTTGTTATAAGTTGCAATTCTTCGTATTTAGAGAAAATTTTGTAAGAAAAAAGATTGGCGAATTCTTTTCCTTGAGTTCTTTTAAATCGCAGAAAGAAAGCGAATAAAAAATAAATAAATTTTGCGTATACGCCATGGCAAACAAATCAGTCGCTCATTGTCAGGTGTGTCTTGAAATGTGGTATTTGCGACGGAAGTGCAGCAGAGGCAGGTATAAGCACATGTTGCACTTGCTATAAATAGTAGTTGTTATAATACACGTCAAGGATGAATTTATGTGCCTCATGTAAAATACATTGCAACATAAACATATGTATGTGTGTTTTTATCGTGAATGTACGTATGTGGATGCATTCATATCCTGGTGATTCAGGTAAGCACCCCAAAGACATTTGTACATCAGGACAAACGATTCAAATATTGAATTCTGCCTGTGAAATCCGCAAACAAATATAAACAAAGTCGCCCACCTCTCGCTCTCTCTTTTTGGTGGCTTAACTTTTCTGATGGCTATACCTTATGGCTTGGCTTGGATTGGTGTGGCTCGGCTTGGCTATGGCTATGACTATAAGGCAATGAAGCTATATGACTTTAGCTTGGTTATATGGAATTTGAAATCTCGAATGAATATTCTCGTTTTATATTTCTATTAAAAACCTGATGGGCCTGGTGCGGATACAGAAGCTCTGGGATCTAGGTAGGATCTATAGATACCTGATGGTATCTGATGTGGTACATGTTGTATATGGAATGTGCTTACTTAACTATTTGAGTGTGAAGAGAGAAAGAGAGTAGCATAGGCATTAGGTGAAGCAAGGCATGGTTTGGCATAATGCAACAGACATGCAGTTTGTATTAAGCCTGACAGCAAATGCTATTGTTTATTTGGATTGAGGTTCAACGTCAACGGCACATCACACCAGAAAATCCACACACAAAACTCTCTTTGGAAAACTCATTCAATTCAATTTTAATCCTTTTCTTCAGTAGCTGATATTCACATACAATACATACAGAATACTATAACATACCAAAACGAATATCAGATCAGTATACACCTACATATATCTGTATGAATACAAGGGTTTTTGGGGATTTTGAAATTTTTGTGATTATTTATTAATTTTCAGGCGAAATGAATGTTTATGTATAAAGTTTGTCAATTAAGTGATGGAAAATATTTTGTTCATTTGGCAGGTCTCTACTCCGACTGGTGTCATTTCGCATTTTGTGAATTTACAAGTGGTCGTGCCGGAGGCGTTTATACTTGGTTCTGGTGAACTTCATGTGGATATGGGATCAACCATTAATTTAGTATGCATCATCGAAAAGGTAAGTTTTATACTCTCATGTATTTTATTTCATAAATCGTTACGTTACGTAGTCGTATTATCTATCTATTGTGAAGTGTTTTGTTAATGTTTCTACATATGTAACTAGATATATGTATGTAGTATATGGATAAAGGTTAAAATAATTGTTAGAATTTAGCTGTCAATGGATTTTAATAATTGAAAAGTTGAGGTTTATAGTTGGTTGTTTATTTTGAAAAAATAGTTTAGAATTAATTATTGATTTTGCTTCTATTTTGAAGCTAAATTCTAATTTTCTAATTTTCAATTAATAATAAAATTGTAGTAAGGGGAAAGAGAGAACAAGGATACAGATATAGTGTGCAAGTGTCGTTTTGTATATATTTTTAGTAACCACAAATCTAACATCAGTAGATATATACATTTGGTTAGTCCTCGTGTGGTTTAAATTGTTTTATTATATGAGTTTGTATACAATTTATCGACATGTTCATAATCAATTTGAGATATATATTTTGATATTATATGTATATGATGATAATATTCATTACGAAAACTTTCCCTAAAGCAGTTTATTGACCGCCAGTAAATGAAGCAATGTTAGTTTTTCTCTTCAACTCACATTTCAAAAATGATATGGTTTTGAATAACTAAGTTAAAAATTAATAAAATTATCTCATGTCATAACATTAAATCATTTTTGATCGTTAGCAGATCGAGTGAATCTAAAATAATTGAATTTATAATTTCAACTATTTTTAAATAACAATTTTGGATATTATACTGATGAGCAGTGCGGTGGCAAGGCTATGACATTAAAATTGTCTTAGGGGATTTTAACACCAAGCTAGGAAGAGAAGACATCTTTGGTGGCACAATCGGAAGATACAGCCTGCACGACACCACCTCCGACAACGGATTCAGGCTGATCGATTTTGCTGTGGGGCGAGACGTTCTGGTAGCTAGTACGCAGATCAATATCCACAAGGAGACATGGAAATCTCCTGATCAATCAACCGTCAACCAGATTGACCACATTGCGATCGACGCACGACACTTCTCCAGTATACAGGATATCCGAACATTCCGAGGGGCCAACATTGACTCGGACCACTACCTCGTTGTAGCCAAGGTACGGCTACGGATATCCCGATCCAAACCAAAAAGAAGGAAGTACTGTGAGAAGTTTTGACGTTAGACGGCTACAATCGCAAGAGACTGCCATGTCCTTTTCCGATCGAGTTTCTAGTAACCTCTTAAGGAGTCCTATGCTGCATGCATTAAGCATTGAAAACCAGTGGCAACATTGCCTTGCAGCCATCAGAGATGCTGCCTTCTGAAGTGCTAGGCCACGCCCACCACAGCGAAACCCCTGGTTTGATGACGGATGCCGTAACCACTCAACCTAGGCGACGCAGATCAACACTTCTGCCTACCCGACCTAGACGAAGTGAAGATAGCTATATCTAAACTGAAGTCAAACAAAGCTGCTGAGGCCGACGGCATCGCTGACGAACTATTGAAAGCAGTAGGCGATGACTTGGTAGGGAGCATGCCCCAACTCATCTGCAAAATATGGTCGAAAGAAAGCATGCCCGATGAGTGGAATCTCAGGATAGTGTGCCCGATACAAAAGAAAGGTGACCCTCTAAATTGCGCCAACTACAGTGGCATCAGTCTCCTTAACATTTCATATAAGATCCTCTCTGCCGTATTATGTGAACGTCTGCAGCCGTTCGTCAACAACCTGATAGGTCCTTATCAGTGTGGCTTTAAACCAGAAAAGTCCACTATCAACCAAATATTTACACTACGGCAGATCTTGGAAAAAACCCAGGAACTTCAAATCGATACTGACCATCTCTTTATCGATTTTAAAGCCCCGTATGACAGCATCTATAGGGAAGAGCTCTACAGAGCAATGTCCAGTTTTGGCACCCCTGTCAAACTTATCCGTTTGTGCAGAATGACGATGGAGAATGCACACTGCTCTATCAAGGTCGGAAAAGATCTCACCGATGCATTTGATGTCAACAAAGGTTTTAGACAAGGCGATGCACTGTCATGCGACTTCTTCAACATCGTTCTGGAAAGAATTGCGCAAAACTCAACCGTCAACACTAAAGGCACAATCTTTCAAAGGTCCATCCAATTACTTGTATACGCAGATGATATTGACATAATTGGAAGATCAAAGCGTGATGTCAGTGGAGCGGTGACAAAATGTCACCATGGACAGCTATAACTTTGAGGTAGTTAAGGACTGACTTTGTCTACCTAGACACCGCTATTAACACAGACAACGACACCAGCGCAGAAATGAAACGAAGAATAACTCTTGCAAATCGCTGCTTCTTTAGGCTTGTTAAAAGGCAATTGAGTAGTAAAGTCCTCTCTCGAGCATCTAAAATCACCATCTATAAGACACTCATCATCCCGGTTCTCATTTGTGGCGTCAAAGAAAGATGAGAGCGTCTTAGGATGCTTCGAGAGAAAAATTCTTCTGGTGATTTTTGGTCCCGTGTGCATAGATGGAGAATGGAGGAGAAGATATAACAACGAACTGTGGTTGTACAGCGACACTGACTTAGTTAACAGAGTTAAAGTCCAACGGCTTAGATGGCTAGGTCATGTAGAGCGAATGGACATCAACGCTCCAGCCCGGAAGTTCTTCGAATCCAATCCGGAGGGACGGCGCGGTTGCGGCTCAGTAGAGGAAGACCGCGACTCAGGTGGCACACGCAGGAGCGTGAAGACCTCAACCAACTTGGCGTGCGAAGCAGGAGACAGCTAGCTATTGAATTTTAGCTTTACTTTTTAAAGTTGTCATCTTTTTTAGTTTGTAATTCAAATTAAGGTCATTGTTAAAAATGATGATAAACGTTTCAACAATGCATTAAAATGTGTTTTATTTCACTAGAAAACGTTGAATATTTTGCAGTGACAGTTTTAGGTATGCAAATTTCCTGAACGTGTTATTTCTCAAAAAATTTGTTACTCACAATTGGCCACAGAGATCTTGTGATTTGATACTTTCAGATTTTTTTGTCGGGGTAATGTGAAAGATAAGCTCTTTTTAAATGCTCAGTAATAAAGACAGAATTCTTAAAGTTAAAGCAAGGTTTCCTTCTATTCAGAAGAGTCAAAGTGACTAAACTAATACATCAATATGTAATTTAAGAAGACATTTTTTTAATATTTCAGAACATAATTAAATAAGCAACTTTTACAATAAATTAAAAACAAAGTTTAAAAATGTCGTGTGCTAATCTGGTATGAGTAAAGTTTATGCCAAAATATAAAGCCTCGTCTTGGTTTCGTACCGCATGAGTCTTATTAGAACTCTCAAACTGTGTTATAGTTTAGGAAAAAGATGCACAATTAGTTGTCTAAATCAAATGAAACTAAACATAATTCATACTCAATAGTTATCAGCCCTTATTATTATATGAATTTATGAAATGATTTTTGTTTTCTATAGCACTGGGTCTTCTTCTGCATTTTGGTGTATATTTTAATTACCGTAACTTGATAAATAATCATCGCAATAATTCTGACAAAAAGATTAAATAATTAAAATTGAATTTCATACAGAAAACCATTTACACATTTTTATTGTTTCCTAAGTGTGAATGCAAAGCAATAAATTCCGTTTAATTTTAATTAAAATCTTTTCTTTACAAAATCGCATTTATACATATTTTCAAAAACAACCTGCATTGTGTAAATTATATGCAATGTATCTCAGAGTTCTTTGTTTCACTCAGTACAGATTTTTGTCAAGCAAAAACAAAAAAAAACACAAATAGACCAAAACATGAAATGATATTTTGTGCAAAACTAACCAAGGTAACAAGCTTTCTGCATTTAGAAAATGACAATGCAAAAATGTAATGCGGTTGTTTTTGGTGAAATTGATATTTTTTCTTACCTTACCTAAAAGACACTCCTTGATAGCTATAATATGCCTTTACTATGTAGGTACATAGAGTTTCTATACAAATTCATAGTTGTTTGTTTGTTTCTTACAAGAAGTGTATTGTTTAAAATTTATAAGAAAATATGCATCTTGAAGTCTGGGCGAGGAATGAAAATAAATATTAATATTTCTATTGTATTGTAATACTTCCGAAAAGGTAGGTATTTTTGGTATTTTCTAATTTAGAAGAAATTAACAGAAACAAGAAAAGCGATAGGTATGCAACATGAGCTATGCAACATTTTCAAGAATACGGATTTTAATTAATGATAAATTTATGGTTGAAATTCTAAGAATGGTCATATATTTTAAGACAGTAGACACAAATATAAACGTTATTTGATATTATTATTTGTAGGTCCTTTTATTATCTCAATATTTTGAATTGCCCTTATCTTAATATAATAAAGCAAATGCGTAGATATTATTCAAGAGGAATCACCTGAAGTTATTAATTTAAACCTTTTGTTATTTCTTAATAAGAATGCATTTTGGATTTAATTAATTTTCAAAGTATAAAATCATTGAATATGATTTTGAGGTATATAGATATTTATTTGTTTCATTTAAAATAAATCAATAGGTGAGTATTGAAATATACTCATCAATTAATTTGATTAAATTATATAAGTAAATATAAATATGAATTTGTATTAATTATTTTTAAGATGGACTTACCACCTAATAATAACTATAAATGTGAATCATTTAATTGATCTAAAAATTTATTTAGATAGATAAAAAGCAAGCATTCGTTCATAGCTTTATCTGATTTGCTCAGGTTTTTCTATAAAAAATATATGAGTTATTTAAATCAATAACAAACATTTAAACCATATTAACGTATTATTAGTTTAAGAAATTAAACTCTCTAAAATCTGTTTGAATAAGTGCGAAGAAAACGTATATTCAGTTTGCTTGTCGATTTTTGGAATTAACAATTTATTTATTTACTAAAAAGAGAATATCAGCGATTTCGCAGTGTTTTTGGAGGGTTTACAAATTAATAAGTTGTTAACAATCTTCATCAGGTGGTTAGAATAGATTATCAAACCAATTAAGACCGCTGAAAGAAAATCTGAGAAATCTTTGTTGTAAAAACTCAACTATTTGAGAGTGATAGTTCTCATAAAACACCATAAGGGTGGTGTATAGGGATTTAGTGACATAGCGGTTCAAGAATTGTTAAGAACAACGTTTGATAAAACCAAGGGATGAGTTGGCTTTGACGCTTTGTTAATGATATACTCAAAATGTCCTCGCAAACTTAACTGAGTGTCACAAATAACTTCTAGGTCACGAATAGAACAGACATAATCAAGGGAGGGAAGATGTGATCGTGTGACTGTGAGTATTATGAATTGACATTTAGAAACATTGAGTTCTTAGAACTTTTTGTCGCACCAAGTCTGAAATGAGTCAGTATCATTTTGGAGCAAGATAGAACCAGTTAAAGTCGAAATAACTTTTATTATTTTCATATCATCAGCGTAAATACAGACAGTTGAATTATTTATGATATTAATTACGTCGTTGATAGTTAGGAGAAATAACAAAGGACCAAGGTGGCTTCCTTGAGGAACTTCTTTGTTTGCATAAATGGGATCGAAGATTCAAAATAGCGTATTTCCGGGCATAATCTGATTCATGAAATAAAAAATTATGGAAAATCAGGGGCTTTAAGTTGAAGATAAATAATTTGGTGACTGATTTTATGAAAGGGTTTTCTTAAGTCTGTAGTAATTACGTCCACTTCAATTAATTTCTTTAATACATTTAGAGTTATACAAGTGAATTTACATAGTTAGAGTCGTAAACAATTCTTTCGAAAAGCTTGGGAATTGAAGAACGCTTGGCAATGGGCCTGAAGTTCTTTTTTATGAACAGGATTAATAAATGAGTCTTTCTTAAGCTTTAGAAAAAATGGCTTGAGAAATGGAAAGATGAAAAAGTGATAAAAAAGCTTTACATCGAAAGATGGCACACTTTTTTAATAATATTGCAAGCAAAATCTAGAACAGAAGGGAACTCTTCCATGCATGTTAATATTATAAAGCTGAAGATTTAAGCCCATTTATTGATAATTATTAAGGCTAAAGCTATATAACAACAAGCTAAGACTTATATGAACGAAGGACCAATAAAGAATGTTTCAAAATCGGTGATTTATATCCTTTTTGAGAGCTTCCTTTTGCTTGCGCTGCGGAATCGGTCAAAGTTTTGCTAAAACAATTTATGACAGAATTGTTCACTTTTAATAGTTCTAAAAAAAAGTCCGCGATAGCATATGTCTGTTTTTAAAAGTTGGGTCCTTTAACCTTTTTTATGCTAACCAAATTTGTTATAAAACAAAGATACTAAGGAATTCACAAAGAAATGAACAGCAAGTTTAAGAATTCAACACCGAGCCCGATTTTCAAAATATCTTTTCAACAGTGTATTTCTGACATTTCGAAGGGTTCGTAGATCTTCATTATTTCAGGTAGGGAAATTAAGGAAGACACATTATTACTTGGGACATATTGTACTGATTAAAGGAGCATTTATAAAAGAGACAATTAGAAAAATGTGCGGGCGATGTCTATTAACCTGTCAAAGAACGAATTAAGATCAATATTGTTGATCAGGTGGCTTAAATTGAAATAAAATAATTGTTTCAGACGTCACCGAATCACTATCGCATTCAAGTGAAAAAGTTAAGGAAAGAGTGGAATTGGTCAAGGTATTAAGAGAATTACAGGTATCTGATAAGAAAATTAAGTCGAGTTGTCTACATAATTTGTTGGTAATGCTACTAAATTGAAATAAGAAAGATTCTTTTTTCATAGGAGAAATTTGTAGGTGCTATGTTATCACCCGAAGAACTCCATTTTACAGTTGTGGAAGGTTGAAGACACTGACCATACTTATATCGTCCAGAGTATGTTTGATTTCAAACAGGCTGTCGATTTCATCAACAGCAAGTCGATGTGCTTAGGTAGGCTGTGAGGCACGAATATAGCAAAATATAAAGTATACACTTTCTATTTTCAACGATATTTCGACAACGATAAATTCCAACATTTGATCTTTTAATTAGACTGGTACCTTAGCGGATGTGTACAGCCAAAAGGATTCTGTGCCCTTTATGATCCCTATCATTACATCGTCATCCAGGAAGACAACGAATTCATTTTCAATAAAGACTTTCATCTTAATCCATATTCAACCCAAGCCAGAGTGGATCACCATCAAATAGTTTATAGGGTTCATGAAATGTACATCGAAACGAAAGTTCTCAAATTGAGCGTTCGGAAATTATTTTCATCTTTCACGTATCAGTTTTTGATGTTGGAAGGAAATGATAGTAATTTAAAAATAAAAAATGAAGTCAAAATATTTCACATACATGCGTGAAATTTTAAGAAAAAAAACTCAAAAGTATTCATTCCTAATATTAGAACAGAAGGTTTCTGTATTTTTTATTTAAAAATATTAAATGAAAAACAAAAAACTAATATGAATTTTTTCTCAAAATATTGAATATAATATGTGTATATTTTTTTACAGTACATTGTACATGTACTGTAAATATTATATTAATTTTTCGACAGTTCTCGACTTCTTGTATTTTAAATTCATAAATGCATCCAGACAATTAGTCCCCATCTGAGAACTCTATTACAACTTGTCACACTTTTAAAATGTTTCGTCTACAGCAAACGAGGTTTGATAAAGCAACAGCTGATATATGTGATTTCACTGCTGATGATGATGATTTTGATTTTCCTTTACCTGACAAAAATTTTCTTTTCTATATTCAATGACACAAACAGGAAACAGTTGTTTCGTGTTGTAGTCGAAGTTGCTCGTATAATAATTAAAATCACTATCTCATTTGCTTGACTGACATTGTCGCATTTCACAAAATATTGTATCCAAGGACACATGTTGTTCAGATTGGAGTACCATCATCAGTTCACTGAGATGAAGGACAAGAACATCCAGCACAAGTGTTTTTTTGTGTGGTATAGAGTAGAGAGAGCGTGTGTGGTGTATGGTGTATGGTTTGTGGTGTACGGCGTATGGCATATGGTGTGATGCTTTGTTTGTCTATCGGAGGGACATTAGCATGTGGTGCCATCGTATGTATGTATGTATGAATGTACACATTTTTGACACCACAAGAGATCTATTGTTTAGCGGAAGGATATATATGAGCGACATTGTTCTTGAGTTCAAGTTTTCTTTTGTTTGCATTAAACACACATGACCTTTCCGCAACAAAAGCCAGTTGGTTAGAATTTTAACAAAAAAAAAAGAGACAGAAAGAGAAAATTAGAAAGAGAAAAGGGAAAACACTCCTTGAGATGAAACTTTTGTCCTGATGTGTTTTTTTTTATTTTTTGATTAATTTACGTAGCTTTAAGGTTAAACGACATCACAAATTCACAATCTTGACATTGATTTATATGTTTCCTTTTGATCGCATTTTGTTCTTCTTAAATTAATTGATTGAACAGATGTTTTAAGTTTTGACAAGGACTTGTTTTCATGGGTACTCTTATTTTACATAAAACTAAAGACATTCAAATATAGCTAGTAACAAATAACAAGGACATTTTCACTTAGTCTAATCGTAAAGTGTCAAATTCTAAAAACCGAACGTGGAAATTCTATTAAAAGAAAACTACTAATCAACAACGAATTTCAGAAAAACAATATCAAAGTATTTCAAGCCATGAAAAGCACACACCAAACGGGTATTGGTTTTAATTAGTTTGCTCAAATGTTGACATTTACGCAGAATTTTGATTTGTAGTACAAAGAAATTTCTCGTGATTTGAGATAGGGCAAATTTTGTGTTCTCTTGTAATTGTTTGAATTGATTTTTTTGTAAATATATTGTATATATTGAGCGTGCACTCAAAGGGTTATGCATATGCATACCCTTATAATGATTAGACACAATATTGCGAGCAATCAGAAAAAGATGATAGGAAAGGAAAAGAACATTGTAATGAGTGGAAAATATTGAGAGCGGTAAAGCATAATACTCATTTGAGTAATGCGTTTAAAGATAGAACATCTAAACTCAACATTACGTCCGAAATTGGGTTCAAGGGTAAAGGATGGGAATTCTTAAAAGTACGGGCATATCGGTTGAATTGTTTAAGGGGAGGAAGGCAATTAGCTATTTCGCTAAAGGATTGTTTATAAAAATAGCGATAAGACAATGATAGGCATGAGACCTTGCGATGGTTATCAAGATTAGCAAATGTCTCAGTAGTAGAACGATCGCCTATCATTTTAAGACCTCTTTTTCAATTTTATCCAAAAGACTCAATTACGTTATTCTGGCACCAGCCCGAATATGAAAATTATAAACTCGAGTTTTGGACGAATAAAAGCCAGATTAAAAAGGATACAAACTTTTTGCATCGTCGGAGAAAACCTTAACACTAAACAGCATTTTTGGCAATGTCAAATATGTGATTACTCCACAAGAGATTGTTTGTAATGCAATGCCTTGATCTGAAAGCTGTTCAATCTCTTCGATAAAAAGAACCAACAATGGATATTGGTTTTTCGGGAGATTTAAGCTTTTTCCATAGCGATTTTTGAATTCCCATGAACAATACTGCCATTATCAAAATATAATGAGCTTATCATAGATCATTTATAAATAAGGAAGAGTGTCGGAGACAAAACAGAGCCCTGAGGCACACCAGCATTTATTTTGTGAATGTCGGATTTGAACCCGTCCAATAATAATTAATAATTGAGGTACAATGACGATATATAAGAGCTTGATGCCAAACTCTATCAAATGTCTATCTTACTCTATCAAATGTTTAGCTTTAGTTCTTTAAGATATTTAAATTTAAGTTGAAAATTAATCAGCGTTTCCATGACCATTTATTTTGTGAATTTCGGATCTTAACCCGTCCAACAATACCTCAATGATGATAAAAGAGCTTGATGCCAAACTCTATCAAATGTCTATCTAACTCTATCACCTCTATCAAATGTTTAGCTTTAGTTCTTTAAGATATTTAAATTTAAGTTGAAAATTAATCAGCTTTCCATGACCTTGCAAAAGAGGGACGTAAGTCCAATTGGACGATAGTTGGAAGGAGGAGGAGGAAAGGACTGACTGGAAAAAATGCTGATTTCCATATACTCAGAAAGAGAGTTGTTGTGTATAGTTCAGTGCTCTTGCACAAATGTGAAAGAAAATTTCTCTTGCAGAATCGTTTATGTTTACAAGTACAGGAGGAGTCATGTCACTCATCGGCAGTTTCGAATTAGCAGCAAACTGTGATGCAAGCAAATTGGCTTTAACATTCGAGCTTACAAAAAGAGTGTCAAGTGGGTATGGTTCAATTAACCAATACAACGATATTTCAAATCATTTTTTTATATTTTGTTCTTTTGAACATGTTATTAGTTAAATGGGTTGTACCCGTGGCATGATCGTTAATGTGGAGGACTGTCATGCCAGAGGTCTAGGGTTCGATCCATGCCTATACCATCCAAAGTTTTTTTCACGCGTACTGCCTTTTGCGAGGAATTGACAAATCCTCCAAGAGTAATTCTTGTCATGACAAGTGCTTTCACAAATTATCCGATCAGATTCGGCTTAAAAACTGTAGGTCCCCTACATACCTGACAACATTTCTCGCACACAGGAACGGTTGAGAGTTAGTTGTAAGTCACTAGGCCCTAGTTCTCAAAGGACTGTTGCGCCACATAATTTATTTTATTTATTAGTTCAATGGTGCCTTTACTGGACTTTAGGCAAATAACTAAATGAATCTGTTCTCACTACATATATCCAATGCGTCAATTTGCTTCAAATAAACTATTTTTCAATTAAACGAAAACGAAAAAACAGTTTACAGACAATTTAAAATACATTTTTCGACTTTATTTTAACTTGAATATCAAAAAAGCTCAAATTAAAACTTCGTCATTATATTTTTCGTTTGAATTTTTGTCTGAATGAAGTTGTACATGTTAAATTCTACTTAATTTTGCAACACCGCATATTTTTCGTTAAACTTCAATGTAGAAATACATGAATTTATTGGTTTACAGGACAGCAGTTAAACAAAAATTAAATGGCGCCCAATAAAAGACCTGATCAAAAGCAATAATAATATCGCTTGCTATAATTTGATTTAAATTCAGAATAATAAATTCACGGGCAAAAATATTTACCACATTTTGCTCTCTTTAAATATAAAGAGCAAAATAAGGTATTTTTATATATATGTATGTACATGCACATGTGCTGTGTAGGTATTCGAAGGTATTTAAAATTTATTTCACTACAATCCTTGACAAACCAGTGCTACATTTTAAATCACCAATAAATAACCTCAGTTTTTACATATATCATTTTAGTGAACGGTTGTTGTTTTTTTTTTTGTATACAATGGAATGAAAACAACGTCTGATATACAAATTGAGTACCTACATACGTTGTGGCAGACTTCCGTTTAAATGTGTGTCCTTGCTTAACTAGATCTGACCAATTTCAAAAACCACATATGGTTCACTTTCACTAAACTAAAATGCAATCGAATCGAATATCTGCATAAAACGCGCCACAATATGTTCATTCAACGTGTTCGCTATTCGTTCAAATAATTGAAAATTTAAACTTCGATATAAATTTTTGGTTTAGATTTTATACACAAATGTACATTGTTTAGATTAAATTTATATCCCTAGTCAAGTTATGTTAGGGTTCAGGATTTTAATTGAACATTTTTTCAATTTTTCAATTTAACTCTGAAAAAATTTTTTCTTATGAATTTAATTTTTGTATGTATTTATTTTTCTCTATAAAATTCAATTTTTTACAGAGTCCAACCCCACCACAATATGTTTATTGGCAGAAAAATGATCGGCTCATTAATTATTATGATGCGAGACGAGATATTTCAATTGAAACAACACCTGGTACTAGAACACAAAGTCGATTGATAATACGAGAACCACAAATTGCCGACTCAGGAAATTATACATGTTCAGCTAGTAATACAGAACCAGCTAGCATATATGTATTCGTCTCAAAGGGTAAGTTTTTTTTTAATAACTTCTTAAATAAATTTTAAAATAAAGTAAAATATGTATGCATAATATAATGTTTTCTGCAACTTTGTACCCTGCCAAAAACCCAATTTGTTAATGACTTCATTGCCAAGACTCGGTCAATGTTTAAAGATAATCTAAGTTGTATTGGTTTCAGTTAAGGAAACTCTTGTTCAAAAGCGTAACAATTACACCATGAGCGTTCTATTCAGCCCAAAAATTGAGAACTGTTTCTCAAAAAAAAGTGAAGGAATAAAACTCGAGCTAGAAGCTTTTATAAGATATAAACAAGAATGAGCTGAAATTCGACCCACAGTCATAATACTTCCCATTAGAAAATTTATAAAAGACTTTCTTGGAATATGATAAGTTTCGATTTAAAGAACTTCAAAAATTATACAAAATCAAATATTGAAGTTGGAATATTCGAAACATTTAATCGATTAATTAGTATTTTTGGCAAGAATTTATCCAGTCTGCGAATTAGAATTTTTTAGAGTTTATTAAATGTTAAAAATAAAATTTTATTGAAGGCGATATCTCAGCTAGGTATTAAAGAGGAGGAATACAGGTATCTCAAATGTCCTGTGCATAAACGTAAGCATTCATCTTTCTAAAAACCATAAACCTAGATTCTAGGCACGTTGAAACGTAAAGAATTGTAAACATTTTCAATTCGAAAAATAAACAAATTACAGTAACTATCAATGAAAAGTTTGAACGAATGTTTGAAATAAAAAAGTTGAACGTACTTATAATGGTTGGCTCCTGCGCAATTACCCTAGAAGAAATTGTCTTATTTTTTGTCGGTCATAAAATTCTTCATTTGAAATTTTGGAAAAAAAGAAAGTTTTCGTACTTAGGGCCACCCTAGAAAATTTGTTGTACCAAAAGATTATGGCTGGGAAAACCGTTCAGTACTCACAATATTGACCTTTTCAAGATTGCCTGATTTAAAACTCGGACAATTGTCAAGGAACTAACGTTAAATTTGGAATATGTCTTTAAAAGTACATTTTTAATCTAAAACCGTATAATTGTTAAACATTGCATGTTTCATCTGTTATTAACAATTATGTGACAATTTTGTAGGAGAATTTTACATTGTTCACTTTAAAAGAGTCAGTCTTACGTACGCACAAACGCTACACAGCCAACAATAAAAAGCTCAATATAATTTAAAATTACAGGACACACAGCTACACAGCCGCCATTTTAAATTAATCGCTTAAACAAAATACCATAAAACACCATTTCCTTAATTCTGGTATATTTTGAAGTGGCCTAACCCTTTAAAGGAATTTAGAATTTTAGTTTTGAGATATGATTTTTCTTAAAAATGTCTGACCCCTTTCCAAAATGTATTAGTAACACTAGTCAACAAGGTAATGTTGGTTGAATCCGATAAATCTCGAAAAATAACCTTATATTAGGCTTTCTGAGGCTATGCAAATTCATGAAGTAGTTTTTTTATTACTAAAATATGCGATGGTTTTCCAAATCTAAAATCTCTTACTTGGGTATCCCATTTACAAATGTTCAGTATCTTACTTATTTTTCAAAAAAAAAAATACATATTAGTAGTAAGCCTTCACCTCCCATACATTAATCTTAAAAGATAGCTGAAGCATACGTTAAAACTATTCTTAACAGAAAAACACTAACTGGTATAAAAGCAATTTTTGATCTTATTACGAACATTATAACATCAAGTTTTTGGAATGTATTAAAAAATCTATATACTATATAGAAGAAAGTCGTGTTAGTTACATTATCTATACCTCAAGAACGGCTGTACCGATATGGCTGAGAATTGGTGGGTGGGTAGGTAGCTTAGAGCCAGGAAACGGACATAGTATACTATTTATCCCGTTCGAC
Organism: Eupeodes latifasciatus; assembly: GCA_920104205.1. Lineage (NCBI taxonomy): Eukaryota > Metazoa > Arthropoda > Insecta > Diptera > Syrphidae > Eupeodes > Eupeodes latifasciatus. The sequence continues at coordinate 35,706,596 of OV049925.1, read as the reverse complement.
AGCGCACCCTTGTGACTTGACATAACACGTAAGTCACTATAAAACGTTTAAAAAATCATACTTGGAATAATAAAACGCAAATCACAGCTTTGTAATTGATGTCTGGTATGGACGTATGAAACTACAGCTGACAACAAACATGAGAGTTGCATTGCTTAATGATACTTCTGCTGAAGATTTCTCTGAGCAATTGCTGACTATCGGTAATGGTCAAGTACCTGTAGATGAATCGAGCGGATTTATATCATTTCCAAATAATTTGTGTCTCATCAGGAGACGAACTTATCAACAATGTATTTCCAAACATTATTTCTAAGACTTGTTTCACACTATACGGTTTTGACCGTAAGGCAAAAAAAACGGACGGCGACATTTTGTTAGAGGCGCGAAGAAGAGCTAATACGCTTTCATATTATACGTTCACGGCCTCTAACAAAATGTCGCCGCCCGGTTTTTTTGCCGTACGGTCAAAACCGTGTAGTGTGAAACAAGCCTTAGTACTAAAATAGTGAGCGAGCAATTTTAGTGGCTAAGAATAAAGATGAAGATGACTTGAACTACATAATTCAAAATAATATTATTGGAACAATGCATTCATTCAAATCTATTGCTTGTATCACAAATTAAGATGAAGCCACGAACTATCCAATTGAATGTTTAAACTCCTTGGATGTGCCTGGCTTATCAACGCACAATTTACGCCTAAAGGTTGGCTCCGTAGTAATCATGCTTCGAAACACAAACCAACCAAAACTGTGCAACGGTACGCGTTTGGTGGTTAGAAAATTGATGAACAATGTAATTTACGCGACGATACTGAAAGGAAAATTCAAAGGTGAGGAAGTTCTCATTCCGAGGATCCCGATGATCCCAACCGACATGCCGTTAAAATTTAAAAGACTTCAATTTCCGGTCCGTCTTGCATTTGTCATGACCATCAAATCAAATCAGTTTGTAGTTTGAATCTAAAACATCCATGTTTTTCCCACGGTCAATTATGTGTGGCATGTTCACTTTTCTAAAGACCATCTGCGTTGTTTGTTTTCGAGCCTGATAATAAAACAAAAAATTTCGTGTATCACAAGGTACTTAAGTAGAGCAACCTATGTACTAAAATACAGATACAATAATGAATGATTAATGTACATAGGTATTTGTTTTTTTTTTGTATTTTCTAATAAAAAGAAAAATATGAAGTTAAAAAATCTGCTTATTTATTGCCTTTAAAGCGGAACAGAGTTCGCCGGGTCAGCTAGTATATAATTAAAAATAATTTTGAAAACTGGTACTTTTCACATATAAATAGTTAAAATTAGAGTTTGATTTCAGAATCTTAAAAATTAACTCTAAAACGAATTATTCAAAAATGTAAAGGAATTACATTCAAGGGTTTTCAATTCTTCAGATAAAGTAAATTGAAGAGCCATAACCTAGGAGAAATTACGGAAACTATTTGAGATACTAAAATAATTTTAACCCCATTGCATGATTTTCTCATGAATAAAAAAACCTTTTTAATATTGTTATCATTTGTCATTTGTACTGTGGTTAACAGTTGGCATTTGACACCTCTCAAACTTAGTTGCCATTTGAAGTGTCGAGTTTAATACTTCCCATCGGTAAAATTATGAACAAGTTTCAAGAAAATAGAAACTTCTATAAGTCCAAGTATTGCATAAATTATCTAAAACTATTTATTTCACTGCGTTCGGAGTAATTAAAAGTGTCCACAGCTGCTTTTTGGCTGACAATGGAATACCATGACTTGCACGATATGTGGTTCCAACAAGAAGAGCAACAAGCCATATTCCCTAGGATGCCATTTGAATAACTTTTCCATACATAATGTGGCATGATAATGGCAAAGTCCAAACTTTATAGTGAAATAATCAAAACAAAAAAAATAGTGACCCTTTAAATGCAATTTTTGTATCTATACAGAAGTGTGAACGTCTTTATCCAGACTGATTTTCATCTATTAACTTAATAAATCTAGAACCTTTAATGTTTGACCTGCTTTAATTATCTTATTGTATTTATGTATAATGAATAAAATCTCTGGATACCAATATAACTTTCAAAAGCCCATAATTAACAGTTCCAGACACTTAAGATACTTTTCGTATAAAAAGATATAAAGCCGATTAAAACCAAACCAGGCCTATCATGAATGTATACACATTTTTATTTGCTTTTAATATCAAAAAAAAAAATGCTTATTCTCTTTTTCAAAGATATTTCAAGTCTGTAAGAACAGACTTTATATTCTTCAAAGATATTGCATTGCATTCCAACAATATTTTTTTGCAGTCAAAAAAGGATTGCGCAATTAAAACAAAACTATTTAATAATTAATAAAGTTCTTTTTCTTTTGTTGGTGTCTTCAATTTTTTCAACATTCCGAAAGCCAATCATAAAAGAAACGTATAAAGATAAAACCTAAAAAAAAAGAATTATTGAATTTGAACTCCTCTGCTGATTACTTAAGTATTTTAAACCCTTTTTTTGAGTCTAAACAACACAAACAAAATTCTCATACCTACCTACCTACCTACTACTCACTCACCATTACCACTTGTCTTCATTCTTTCAAACCCTATTTGCTAGTATCCTTTGCTAAGGACACCGACGTACACAAAAAAAAAAGAAGTTAAAAACTGAAAATTTATTTTAATGGAAATAGTTTGAAAATACTTTTTTTCCCTTTTTAACCCCAAAGAGGGAAAAAGTCCTACGGAGAGCTACTGAATTACAGGGCGCAGCAAAAATGATTGCAAAAGATGATACGATGAGAAACCAAGATGAAAAGTATGAGATAAAATCCCTCAGGACTCCTATTGGATAATTTTTTTTTTAGTTCGTTTTCCTTTCTGTACAGAAGATACTACTTGTAGGTATATTGTAGAAGATACATAACATAGATATACAGATAGTAGAGCAGAACAAAGTTAAACCAGCTCATGAATATTTGTTGATATAGTTTTATAAACCACACAAACTCAAAGATTTACCGTTTCAGCTACTCTTCCCATTTCCATCATACTTGTAGTGTACAGTAGAGTCCCCAGTCCACACGAGAATAATTAAAATAGGGTAGTTGCTAAGGGACATAACGCTGAAGGCTTTCAGACATTTAATTGCTCTGGGAATCGTTCCTGAAATTATTTATCGACAAACTATTCTATAAGCATATTGTATTGTATCCTGTTTTATGTATGTATATGGAAATAGAGGATGTATATGTATATTTATGTATGTATATAGAATGACCGGGACCTAGAACTTTTTTTTCATATTATTATAGTCGTAGTTGTTAAATGCATTTCCGTGTCAAATGGCTTAGAAATAATTTTATTATCGAGTACATATTGAAAACTCCATCGGCTATAATTTGAAGGTAACGAAATGATATGACTGCAATGTGCTGATTAGTTTTAGTTTGTCATTGATGGAGGAATTCTAATTCTCTGCGTTTCTTTCGTTTAATTGAATCTATATTTCCTTGGAATTTCTGTTTAAACGAAAAGGCTTTAATTTTTTTGAGTGTATTTGGCCATTAATATTAAAAAGGTAAGAAGGTATGAATATTCCGGAAAAATAGAACTTTCTGCGTTATGAATATGATCGATGGCCTCATAAATTAGGTTAGCTTCCAAAGTTTTAGTTTAACTCTTAACAGCTTGCTAAATTTTTACTTGTGATGGCCTTGGGTTGGAAGGCCAAGGCAAGGTGTCCGGTTTGTTCAAACAAAAACTCATTAACAATCACTACCGCATGCTTCTTTTAAGACATTTTGGTGCTATTAAATAATTTACTGCTGCATCTGTTCTAATGAAGAAGAATGTTATGAGTAATGATACACTCCTCACTTCACTCTTCATATACTTTCAAAGTCCATAGAAAATAACTACCTGAGAATGTGATAGTGATAGATTCATAAAAAAGAATAAATGAAATTAAAAAAAGCGAGGCTAAGATGCAACCCATACTGAGAACTTCCCCTTGATGCATTTAAAAACGATTAGACTATATTTTTTGTAAGCCAAATTTCTGGTAAGACTTTAATTTCTGCAAAAAGAAAATTAAATTGGATTTCTTATGAAATTATAGGTCCAAATAATTAATTAATAATCAATCGAAGCAGGATGTCATCCTAAGCAACACGTATAAAGTCCCCAAAAAAAACCCTTATTGGCTTTTTGTAAAATGACTTTTTAAGGGGAGTTGATGGGGGGAGGTGTAGATAAAACAAACTGATATTATATTCACTTTAGGTGTTTGTTTTTGGAAAGAGGCATGTGAAGCATAATTTGCCATACAATTTTCCAATGACTTGATAGAAACATAAAATTTGCTTTAAATGTTTCCGTTTTCATGGCAGCCAGGAATCAAAAGTCTCCTTTTAAAATGCCATTTTACAAAAAGCCAATAGGGGATTTTGCAATTTTTTACGTGTCGCTAAGAATGACATCCTCAGTTGATTATGATCATAAAATTTCATGAATTAATTATTTCGAGATTCCGATTATATTTTTGCTACAACTTGGTTTTCAGGATGTTTGGGTCCAATGTCAATTTGTACAGCAATTTTTAGTGCTTTTTTGCAAGTTACTGTTCAATGAATTGTTGTTAACATTTTATCTGATATCAGATAGGTACAATATTCTCCAACACATAAAATATTACAAATGAATTGTTTGTTCTGAATTGGAATCTTAACTTATAATTTTTATATTAGGTCACACTCTTGGAATATATAACTCTCAGAAAATCCAAAAAATTAGACAACACTCTGTTTTAAAGGCTAGGGTAAAACTCAACGAAGTTCTTAAAAAAATATTGTACGATGGTTTTACAAAGTACATACATATTTTTATCTTCTAGATACAATTTAAATCATTGAAATACCTTACCCAGTGCTTAAATTCAGAAATACCAGTTTCAACAACTTTTTTTTATAATTTTCTTTTATTTTTATTTTATTTATTTAGTTTATTACCTTATGGATTTAATTTCGTAATGAGAACACAACATTTGCTTTTACACTGTTTCTCATTCTTATGTTGAGAGTCTTCAATCTTTTGGGAAAACAATCATTATAAATCATTTTTTGATTTCAACTCAAAGATTGCATTCATTGATTCTACCTAGAGAATGGGACTTTAAATTTTGTAATCACAAATAATTTGAACTTAAAAGACTGAAACCATTTTTCTCCAATCATTTAAGTGAAATCAATTGATTGTAATCATTTGAGACTTCATACATTCTTTGAAGTCTTTGCATTCACTAAGTGAATATAATTTAAATTTCAAAAGTACTCACTTAAGAATGAAAAGACTTCAAATGAATGCAAAGTATGCATGAAGTCTAAAATTATTGCAACCAGTGAAATAATTAGAAAACAAATTGTTGCAATCTTTAAAAAAAAAAAAGTCCTAACCCTTAGCTAAATTCAATGAATGTAATCTTTATATTGAAGTCATAAAAGATTACATTCCCAAAAGTGTTCATTCTTGTACAAGCTTACTTACTTACTTAAGGTGGCGCTACAGTCCTGTGTGAACTAGGGCCTCACCCAACAAACTTCTCCATCTAGCTCGGTCCCTAGCTAGATGTCTCCAGTTTCACGCTCCGAGTTGGGTGAGGTCACCTTCCACTTGTGCGCGCCACCTGATTCGCGGTCTTCCTCTACTGCGCTGTCCTGTGGGTGTGGATTCGAAGACTTTCCGGGCCGGAGCATTGGTTTCCATGCGCTCTACGTGACCTAGCCATCTTAGTCGTTGGACTTTTACCCTTCTGGCTAAGTCTACGTCGCTGTACAGCCCGTACAGCTCGTTGTTCCATCTTCTCCTCCACTCCCCTTCGATGCATACGGGACCGTAGATCACACGAAGAATCTTTCTCTCGAAACGACCCAAGGTGCTTTCATCCGCTTTTGTCAAAGTCCATGCTTCTGCACCGTATAGCAGGACGGGGTATATAAGATAAGGGTCTTATATAGCGACACTTTGGTCCTTCGAGAGAGAATTTTTCCACTCAATTGCTTTCTTAACCCAAAGAAACAGCGGTTAGCAAGAGTTATTCTTCGTTTGATCTCAGCGCTGGTGTTGTTTTCTGCGTTTACAGCGGAGCCTAGGTAGACGAAGTCCTTGACTACCTCAAAGTTACGTCTGTCGATGGTGACGTTTTGACCAAGACGTCGGTGTTGTAGGTCCTTTCTTGATGACAGCATGTACTTTGTTTTGCCCTCATTAACCGTTAAACCCATTTTTGCCGCCTCTGCCTCAATACTCACAAAAGCCCCATTGACATCACGCTGAGTTCTTCCGATTATGTCAATGTCATCAGTATATGCTAGTAATTGGACAGACTTTTGAAAGATAGTGCCTCTCGTGTTGATGTGTGAGCTCTGCACTATTCTTTCAAGTACGATGTTGAAAAAATCACATGACAGCGCATCACCTTGTCTAAAACCTTTTTTGACATCGAAAGGTTCAGTTAAGTTGTTTCCAACCTTTATGGAGCAGCGTGAATTCTCCATGGTCATCCTGCACAAACGGACGAGTTTGGCAGGGATGCCAAAACTAGACATGGCTCTATACAGTTCGTCCCTGTAGATACTGTCATATGCGGCCTTGAAATCGATGAAAAGATGGTGGGTGTCGATTTGGTGTTCTTGGGTTTTTTTCAGGATCTGCCGTAATGTGAATATTTGATCGACTGTGGACTTTCCTGGTCTAAAACCACACTGATAAGGACCTATCAGGTTGTTGACGATGGGCTTTAGACGTTCACATATTACGGCAGAGAAGATTTTATAAGCGATGTTAAGTAGACTGATTCCTCTATAATTGGTGCAGTTTAGAGGGTCTCCTTTTTTCAGGATCGGGCAAACAATACTGAGGTTCCATTCATCGGGCATGCTTTCTTCCGACCATATCTTACAGATAAGTTGGTGCATGCTCCTAACCAACTTATCTCCAGCTGCTTTAAAGAGCTCGGCATTCCAGCCATCCGCTCCAGCGGCTTTGTTAGACTTCAGCTTAGATATAGCAATCTTTACTTCGTCTAAGTCGGGAGGACGGGATTGTTGGCTTTCGTCGTCTATGTTGAATGGATCATCCTGCCTGACAGCGGAATTCGGTTCGTCGTCGCCGTTATACAGTCTGCAGAAGTGGTCCTTCCATATCCTCAGCATTGACTGCGGTTCCACTATGATGTTTCCACTTTCGTCTTTGCAGCCTTCGGTTCTAGGTTTATGTACTTGTGAATTTCGTTTCACCTGTTCATAAAACTTTCGAACTTCGTTTCTGCTTTTAAACCTCTCAACATCTTCGACCGCACGCTTCTCATGCTCTCTCTTTTTCCTTCTGAGAAGTCGGTGTTCCTCTCGCCTCTTCTGCTCATAGAGCTCATGAGCAGCTCTCGTCCTTTTATGCAGCGCCGCCTTGCGTGCCTGTTGTTTGGCTGCATTTGTCTGCCGACATTCCTCATCAAACCAGGGGTTCCTTGTTGGTGGTCGCTTGAAACCCAGCACGTCAGAGGCGGCTTCTCTGAGTGCGTCTTGGCAATGTTGCCACTGGTTTTCTATACATTGTGTTGGCGGCACAGAACTTCGAGAGAGGTTACTTGTAACTCGGTCGGAGAAGGATTTGGCGATCTCTTGCGATTGTAGCCGTTCGACGTTGTACCTTCTCCCAACATCTCCCTGTTTTGCCTTGGGCCTGGAAACCCGAAGTGCTACCTTGGCTACAACAAGGTAGTGGTCCGAGTCAACGTTAGCTCCTCGGAAAGTTCGGACATCCATGATGCTGGAAGCGTGTCTGGCGTCGATCGCAATATGGTCAATCTGGTTGACGGTAGATTGATCTGGAGATCTCCAAGTTGCTTTGTGGATGTTGAGGTGTGGAAAACGCGTACTGGCTACCATGACGTTTCGCCCCGCAGCAAAATCTATGAGCCTGAATCCGTTGTCGGAAGTGTTGTCGTGCAGGCTGTTTTTCCCGATTATTCCACCAAAGATGTCTTCCCTTCCTAGCTTGGCATTAAAATCGCCCAGGACAATTTTAATATCGTAGCTAGGACACTGCTCGTATGTTTTGTCTTAGAGCTCGAAGAACATATCTTTGGTGTTGTCATCCTTCTCATCTGTGAGGGCGTGCGCGCATATCAGGCTAATGTTGCCGAATTTAGCCTTGATGCGGATGGTCATGAGGCGCTCGTTGATGCACCTATAGCTTAAGACTTGTTGCCTCCAATGACGAAGCCGCATCCAAATAAGCGCTGTTGGTTTTCTCGGTAGCAGTCACCATAGTAGATATCGCAGTTTTTCATCCTCTTTTTGCCCGGCCCATCCCATCGTATTTCCTGGATGGCGGTGATGTCTGCTTTATAGCAGTCTAGGGCCTCCGCTAATTCTTCGGCTGCACGTGGTCTGTTAAGGGACCTAACATTCCACGTGCATATCCGAAGTTCGTTGTCCTTAATTCGTTTGCGTTGGTTGTCAGCAGTAAATCCGTCCGTATCCGAGGCTTGTTGGTGCTTCGCAACTATAAGATTTTTACGTCACCCTGACGGCACAACCCCCAACCTGGAGGGCCAGATCCTTAGTATAACTCCAAGGACGGGGAGCCGGATAAACCGCTCCTTATAGGCCTGGGCTCCGAATAAGTCGTAGAAGCCCTATAAGGTGTTCACTAAGTAGTTCAGCCTTACTGGAACTGTAGACGCCACCGTTGATTCCATCTCGGGAATTCCTCCGCTGCCGTCTGGATAAGGAGAGGTGCCTTAGTGGACGCACCTCTCCCCCCCTCTCTCGTTTGCTGCCTCCAACAACTTTCCACTGGGGTTGGAACCCAATCTCCAGTTGAGGTACTAGGCACCCGATGTTCACCACGGGGAGGTGAGAGTAGGAGTTGGTAGACAGAGGTTGGTTTTGAGAAAAACCTGTGGACGCTTGTGTCCTCTTGAATGCACATGTCTACCATTTGAACATTCTTGTACAAGCATGGCTGGTAAAAACCTACAACTAATGAGATTTTTTAGAAAAATAACTAAAGCAAGAAGTCACTTTAAAACTAAGGCCATCAAAAACTTAAGAAACATTGATTTGGAATCTAGAGACCTTGAAACGTCAAGAAATGTAACTTCCTATTGGGAGTTAATTTAGTATCTCGTTAAACTAGAAGAATAAAATGTAAAATTTGTGGGAACCTGGTCTTGTTGTTAAAACCTAAAGGATTTTCCAATAAGAGGTTTCATTTTAAATACTCGTAGCTCGCTGATAAGCTGGCTGTCACTTTTGAAACTGTCATGTTTTCAAGTAAGGCTATGACATTACTAAAAGCGAAACGAAAAACATATCAAAAAAGCATTAAAATTGCTAATATTCACTAAAAACATTGCGAAACAGTTCCCAAAAGGATATCACTTTTAATTCTTTACAACAACAATAACATTTAAAACAATAACAAATTAAATTGTTATATTTTAGATCATAATAATATCATATATATTGTTTATTTTCCAGGAGATAATATGGCAGCTATTTCCCGGCGAAAAACCTCTTCAGCTGATCGAATTGCAACGATATTAGAAAGTTTATTGGTTCCATGTATTTTATTTAATACACTTACATTCAGGTAAATATATTTTTAGTTTTTACATTTTAATATTAATATGTCCATCATTTTCAATAACAATTTTTTATTTTGTTATTTTAAAAATTTTATAAATAATACAAAAAAATTTACTTTCATTTTCAGACACATATTTTTCACTTAGGAAGAAATACTGTAATATATTAAATTTAAATTATAAGACCCTTAGATAAAACACTAGAAAATATAAGACTATTTTTAGTTCAAATAAATTTAAAATGGACGATGTTGAACATCCTAAATAAAAAATGAATATATATATTATAAAGTAAAAAATTTGAGTTAGTTATTTAACTAAGTAATTTAAGTTAGTAAATAGTTCGAAATTTTTGTACAACAATTTTTTGTTTTTGTTAAGAAAAGAAAAATATTACATAACTTAAAAAAAAAAAAACTAAATCATTCTTTGACTGTATATTTCTGGAAAAAATAAATATGCCTAAAATAAGTAGTTTTAAATTATAAAAACAAAAAAAAAATAAAAACGTTTTTGTGTAAAAATAAATAAGTATTTAGTTAATTTAAAGTTTATATTTATAAAATTTGTATAGATAATAATAATAATCTTCATCTACATACATACATATATATAGAAACACATTTATTTGTAGTATTATTAAAAAAAAGTAAAATAATTCTTGAATACAAACTATTATAGATGTAAAAATAAAACACTTTGTATTTTTTGTCAGTTTAATTTTTTTTCTTTTTATAATGTTTTGAAATTGAAATCTTTCCATAATATTACTAAAATTTAATGTTAAAGTCATATCTGATTTCGTTTCACATAATTAATAATATTTCATTTTATTTTGTTTGAATAAAATGTAGGTTTTAATTTTTCTTAAATTATGTGATTTTCTCATATTTGCTTTTCTATTCATGTAAATACTTAAATTTAAAATATATCCTATTCTAATTTAATTTTTAGTTTTAAGTTTTTTTTTTTACATAAAATAAATTTTCGTCTTCTAAAATATTCAACTTGTTGCAGTAAATGATAGTAAATGTATATTTAATAAAATTAAAACATCAAACAAAATAATAAATGAATAAAACAAATTTCCATATCTCATAATTCGCGAAAGTATTTCAAAAAAAAAAAAAAAAAAAAAAACAAGCTAAAACCAAAAATACCAAAAAAGTTCATTAAAAAAAATACGTTTCTTTTTTAAATATTGTAAAAATAATAATTACAAAAAAAACAACTCTTTTAAGTAGGAATTTTAAAGCGAAATATGAAACATTATAAAACACACGTATTAAGCGAAATACTACGAAATAAAACATTACAAACAAACAGGTGAGAAAAAAATAAATAAAATTGATTGTTATATATAAATGTTGTTGTTCACGAATAATTAAGAAAAAATAATAATTAATATAAAAATGAGAAAAAAAAGTATAAATGTTAAATTTAATACTTATTAACTTTATGCAAACAAAAATCACTTTAAAATATATTTCAAAAAACATTAAAGAAAAACTCAAAATATATAATTTGAACAATGACAACAAAACAAAAAAAAATGTAAATAAAAAATTAAAATTAAATTTAAAAATAAAAACAAATCGTGAAAATATACAAAAACTAAATGAATTTAAATAAATCACATAAATATAATTAAATATATTTCGTTGTTTTATTTGTTAGGTATAAATAGTATCAGGAAAAAAATGGCGACGAGTGTATCGACTGCACTTTAATACTTTATGGTTGATTTATAATTTTAACTAATTGAAAAGCAATTTTCTATTGATTTACTGCGTAACATTCACTATTTTTGCTACAAAATGGAAGATTAGGGGCGCGGGCGGTAGGAAAAACTACTCTCTTTTACAAGTGTGGACTCTGAAGTGTTTCTGTATTTTTTGTAGACAATTTTTCAAAAACGTAAGAATGTTTTGGTGTTATCAGGGAGAAGAATTCTATTGTTAATAAATTCTAAAATCTTGAAATAAGACGAACCAATCTTCAAAATGATTATTATAAAAGAAGTGATTAAAAAGAAGTGAAAAATTGGAATCGGTTATGTAGTAAATAGCTACGTGTTACAAGCAGCGCTGTAAAAGCTTAATTCACTTTTAGCTTAATTCATGGCTTTAATTCACAGTTCACCAACTGACTTATGAATTAAACAAAATTTAATTCAAAAGTCACCAACTGACTTATGAATTAAATAAATTCAATTCACAAATCATCAACTGACTTATGAATTAAATAAATTCAATTCACAAATCACCAACTGACTTATGAATTAAAAAGAATTAAATTGCAAGTCACCAACTGACTTATATGCATATTTTATTTTATAAGTACATTGGGTTAACTAATTTTATTTAAAAGTGTAAAATGCTAAGTTTTTTTGTATGAACTATTTCTTAGAAACACCATATTATATATTATAAAATCATATATTTTTTTATCATATATATTAACTTCCCATAGGAAGTTATTGTAATGGGTCCGATTTGTCAAATTGAAAATTTTGACATTTCTCGACGTTTCAAGGTCCGTAGAGTCGAAATAAAAGATTTTTAGAAAGATGTCTGTGCGTGCGTGTGTACGTACTTTCATACGTCCGTATGTCCGTATGTCCGTATGTCCGTACGTCCGTACGTTCGCGACGTTTTTTTTGTCGTCCATTGCTCAAGAACTAGAAGAGATATCGACTTCACATAAATTTTGTTATACAGATAATAAGGCAGAAAGATGCCGAAAGGGCTCTCAAGAAAATTGCATGGGTGGGTTTTTTACCATAGCAGTTTAAAAAAAGGTGAAAATTTTGGTTAAACCTAAATATCTCATGAACCAATAACGCTAGAGACTTGAATTAAATTTTATATTATATATTGTAACGTGATACAAAAGAAGTATATTTTTGGAAAAAATCCAATTAACGGTTTTTTTATAAATCAAAAAAAAAACTGAAAAAAAATGTGTCCCCTCGAAAATTTTACGACTAAAATATGATTTCATCTCTAAAACAATTTTGTGCAATGAAGAATAATGTTTTTGACATATGATATAATTTTGACAAAAATCTAATTGACAGTTTTTTTATAAAAAATAAAAACCTAAAAAAAAAACATTACTCAAAGTTGGTAAAAATTGAATTTCGACTCAAATAACTTTTAAAAAAAACTTGAGATTAAGGCTGCAAACTTATTTTATCTTATAAGAAATGTTGTTTTCAACATTTTGGAAAATTTTGAGAAAAATCGAATTGACAGTTTTTTTACAAAAAATAAAAACCTAAAAAAAAATTAATACAAGTTGGTAAAAACTGATTTTCGACTCAAATATCTTTTCAAAACTTTGAGATATAGGCTTTAAACTACTTTTATCTTTCAAAAAATATTGTTGTCAATATTGAGTAAAATCTTGAAAAAAATCTAATTGATAGTTTTTTAACAAAAAATTAAAAACCGAAAAAAAAAATTCACAAAAGTTGGTAAAAATTGATTTTCAACTCAAATATCTTTTCAAAAATTTGAGATAACGACTTCTAACTAATTTTAACTTATAAAAAACTAGCGGCCCCTCCCGGCTTCGCACGGGTAGACATAAATAGGTACAGATAATATAGCTTGCTAATGAAAAAAGAATTATTAAAATCGGTCCAGTACTTTTTGAGTTTATTCGTTACATACAAAAATACAAATCTTTCCTCTTTATAATATTAGTATAGATATTGTTTTCAACATTTTGAAAAATGTTGAAAAAAATCGAATTGACAGTTTTGTTTACAAAAAAATAAAAATCTAAAAAAAAAATGTATAAAAATTGGTAAAAATTGTTTTTCGACTCAGATATCTTTTCAAAACTTTGAGATATTGGCTTCAAACTAATTTTTTCTTTTAAAAAATATTGTTTTCAACATTCGATAAAATTTTGAGAAAAATCAAATTGACAGTTTTTCTTACAAAAAATAAAAACTTAAAAAAAAAACAATACTAAAACTTGGTAAAAATTTACTTTCGACTCAAATAGCTTTTCAAAAATTAAAAATATTGGCTTCAAACTTATTTTATTTCACAGATATTATTATTTGTTTTCGATATTCAGTAATTTTTTTTATAAAAATCCAACAGTCCGTTTTTTCATAAAAAAATAAAATCTACAAAAAAAAAAACGCAAATTTGGTAAAAATTGATACATATAGACTAACTTTAAAGTTATCAGTGTGGGTCGCATCCCAGCCTCTTTTTTTTTATAACTACACCACATTAATAATAATTTATCAAACTGTGTTTATTACATATAAATTCAGTTTAACAAAGTGCATATTTGGCTAAAGAAATTTTTAGAAAATGCTAAACGAGGAAGTTCATAGCACCCATTTTCATGTCAAGGAACTTTTCACAGTAACTTTGTTAAAAAGTAAGTATTTCTTTGTGAGAGGTTACGATATATTATAATCAATTTTAAGGCGTTAAATATTTCTTTAAGATAATACAAAGAAAATGTATGTATGTCATCACTGATATTTCTGAAATATTGATGGTTAAAGGGTAAGTTAAAAACACTTGATTTCCAAGAAGTTAATACTAAATATTTAAGTAGGTATATTTTATTGTTAGAAAAATAATATTGAATTTATTTGAAAGATTTCGTTTGATAGCAAAGTTATATTCCTACAGCAGGTTAAACAAAAAAGAAGTAAAATTATCTTTCTGTTTTAATCAACTTCAAACGCAAATATCTAAAAAACGCCACCAACTATGTTCTGCTATATGTCACCTTTTATTTGATACCACTTTCATTATTGAACGAACTGACGCTCCATACAAAAATAGGCAACATCCTTCAGCGATACTGCGACGATTGGAAACTGAAAATAAATGTCCAAAAGTCGGAGACAATCTTGTTCCGGACTCCGTTGGCTAAAGCCTTGTGGTTCAACATTGCCCCTTCCCAAATGGAGAAGTTTCGGGTGTTCGAGAGACAGTGTCTTCGGCGCTGTCTCGGTTTGTATCGGACACCGGAATCTTCTTATCTGCATTATTATTCAAACGAGGTTCTATACAACGAGGCTCGAATCAATAGAATTGGCAATTTCGTGATAAAACTTGTTCGGGGTCACATTGCGAGGGCTATGACTTCGACCAACAATTTGATTTTCGGTCCGTTCTATCCGAACGACAACTAATTACTCCGACAATGCACGCTTGAGCGGCTTTATCCCACCAGAGGCATTCCTCTATCTAGACCAGTGCGGCATGATACAGGATAGATTGGCAGTACCGCTTATCTACCACGTCAGGCGAAAAACCGTAGACCGGCGGCTCCTGTATGAACAGGGCATCCTCGCTCGTGATGGAGCGGAGCTGCTTCGGTTCAGTAGGGCTGTGTCCGAAAAGGACCGCATTGATAGGGTGAAGCAGGAGAACCAGTTTTGGTGGCTTCAAACTGCAACTGATAATGGGTAATCCGGGATGGGGTATTTTTGCCTTGGCCGGCTTACATACTTGTTTTAGTCTTAAGTTTTAGGTTTAAGTAGAGCAGGAATGGTGGCACAATAAAATAATAAAAAAAAAAGAGGCTGGGATGCGACCCACACTGATAACTTCCCATCCCGTCTATCGATTTGTCTTGCTTAAAAGTTTGTCTAAATGTATCAATTCTTACCAAATTTGCGTTCTATTTTTTGTAGATTTTATTTTTTTTATGAAAAAACGGACTGTTGGATTTTTATAAAAAAAATTATTGAATGTAAAAAACAATATTTTCTGTGAAATAAAATAAGTTTGAAGCCAATATTTTTAATTTTTGAAAAGCTATTTGAGCCGAAAATCAATTTTTACCAACTTTTATTAATTTTTTCGGTTAGGTTTTTATTTTTTGTAAAAAAACTGTCAATTCGATTTTTCTTAAAATTTCTCCTAATGTTGAAAACAATATTTCTTATAAGTTAAAATTAGTTAGAAGCCATAATCTCAAATTTTTGAAAAGATATTTAAGTCGAAAATCAATTTTTACCAACTTTTGTTAAATTTTTTTTTCGGTTTTTAATTTTTTGTAAAAAAACTGTCAATTCTATTTTTTTCAAAATTTTACTGAATGTTGAAAACAATATTTTTTGAAAGATAAAAGTAGTTTAAAGCCAATATCTCAAAGTCTTGAAAAGATATTTGAGTCAAAACTCAATTTTTACCAACTTTTTTTTTATTTTTTTTTTAGGTTATTATTTTTTGTAAAAAAACTGTCAATTTGATTTTTCTCAAAATTTTATCAGATGTCAAAAACATTATTCTTCGTTGCACAAAATTGTTTTGGAGATGAAATCATATTTTAGTCGTAAAATTTTCGAAGTGACAAATTTTTTTTTCAGTTTTTTTGATTTATAAAAAAAACCGTTAATTGAATTTTTTTTCAAAAATATAATTGTTTTGTATCACGTTACAATATATAACATAAAATTTAATTCAAGTCTCTAGCGTCATTGGTTCATGAGATATTTAGGGTTAACCAAAATTTTCACCTTTTTTTTAAACTGCTATGGTAAAAAAACCACCCACGCAATTTTCTTGAGAGCCCTTTCTGCATCTTTTTGCCTTATTATCTGTATAACAAAATTTATTTGAAGTCGATATCTCTACTGGTTCTTGAGCTATGGACGACGAAAAAAACGTCGCGAACGTACAGACGTACGGACGTACGGACGTACGTACACACGCACGCACAGACATCTTTCTAAAAATCTTTTATTTCGACTCTAGGGACGTTAAAAAAAAAGAATAAAAAAACAAAATCACATAAAATACAAAAAAAAAAACAAAAATAATAACAAAAAAAAAATGCAAACACATATCACAGACAATATTATAAAAATCCTCGATGGAATTACAAATAGAAGGACATAGTTGTTTTGCCGCTGTGGTTGTTCTAGTTTTAAGTAGTTTGTAGGTAGATTAGGTAATTTTAAGTTTTATTTTAAGGACTTTAGTATGTAAGTAAAAACCCCAAAAAATGATAAAGATTTTAGTTTTTAAACTTTTCTAAAAAAAAAAAAAAAAAAAACATAAATTGAAATAAATAAAACAATTTTAGTTCGTAGGCCGAAAGGCATTAATTTTAAGAATCATGAATTTCTTAGAGCGCCCGATTTTGTCTAGCATGTAAGTAGAGTAAGTTTAAATGAATAAAAAAATTAATTTCGAAAAAAAAGGCAACATCCTTTTTTAATCCATAAATCAGTAGGTAGATGATTTGTGAATTAATTCTTTTTAATTCATAAGTCAGTTGGTGGCTTGCGATTTTATTCTTTTTAATTCATAAGTCAGTTGGTGATTTATGAATTGAATTTATTTAATTCATAAGTCAGTTGGTGATTTGTGAATTGAATTTATTTAATTCATAAGTCAGTTGATGATTTGTGAATTGAATTTTTTTTAATTCATAAGTCACTAACTTGCTTATGACTTAATGATTTTTCAATTCACAAACTCGCAACCCTGGTTACAAGTACACTTGTTTGTATTTTTGATAAATGTTGTGTTTTTCTTAAGCTTTAAAATGTTATGCGGCATCTCTCCTTCATTTCGGGAAAAGTTGCCGCAGTTTAATTTAGAGAAGATGTCGCATGAAAAAAAAAACTACGTTGAGTTTTTAAAAAGCGGGGCATCTCTCCCGCAACTACCCTAATACCAACATGATATGAAGTTATAAAAAATAAAACGAACGTTTTTTTATAAATTAAAGAAACTAAAAATTATATTTTTCACCTTGAATATTTCAAAAACATTAAATGATATACATAACTTCCAAAATAGTTTTGTGCAACTTAAAGTAACGTTTATAACGTTTTTTGTTTAAAACAAAAATACCTCTAAAAATTGATTTACGGCTTGAATATCTAAGGAACAGATAAATGTATTGACTTCAAACTTTTTTAATTTTATATCAAATATGTTTTGAAACCTTTATTTAAGTTAAAAAAAAAGAAAATACATATATAAAGGTTTTCTTACAAATAACTACAATTAAAAAATATCACATTAAATTGGTTAAACTTCCCGAATATCACACTAAAACAGCTTAGGCTTCAATTACTGATTGCATTCTTTTCGAAATTCTTAAAAAGATAATTTCTTTTGTTGCATGAAAATAATCATTTTAAATGGGAAGTTATTTTGAATTTTTTTTTCAGGTTTTTCGAAAAAGTTTCAAACAAAAATGGGTTGTTTTTCAAATAACAAATTACAAAACATTAAAACAATAATATTGAATTTTCTTTACTTTAAAACAAATTTAAACATTTAATTTAAAAAATATATTAAACGATATGCTGCATAAAATAAACAGTTTAGTTTTAAAAACTTTCAATCTTATTAATAATAATAAAAGATTAAGAATTAAAATTTGCTAAAATTTTTTAGTTTTTGCCCCAAAATTAGTACCAAAAAATATGCCTTCATGTTTATTTCTAGCCATTTTCAAAAAATTTAGCACAAGATTACTTTACATAAAGTTAAACAAATATATGTATCTTAATTTTTGCTCTGAGGCGTTTACTCATTTTTTTATTAATTTTTATTTAATATATTAAATTGTCTATACATATTTTTATAATTTCTTTGCTTCACTTTATTCACTTTAAATTTTAATTGTATTGAATCACTAATTTAGTATTATTTTTTTTATAAGCTACAATAAAATGAATGTAAAATAAAATAAAATATCTATAAGATGTATATTATTAATGAATTGTTAAGTATCTTCTAATATTTTTTTTATACAGTTGCTAGCAAGCTTTTTCATTTTCTTATATTTCATTTTTTCGTTTTTTCTTGTATTTTAACTTACACTGATTGTCACCCTACATCAGATACCAATGAATTTTCAATGGATGTGTCATTCACCACTAACTTCTAGTTAAAGAATGAACACTATTATTCACCTTTCTTATTAATTAATTGTTATAGATATAGTTTTAAGTTTAAATGAATGAATAAAAATACAATGCAATACAAAATTCAACCATGTTTTGTTTTTTAAAATATTTCTAATAGTCTTCAATTCAATTCAAAAAGTAGTCAAAATTTAGAAAGTTGAATGCAGATTTAAGAAATACAAAAATTCGTTTATGTTTCATTTGAATTTCGGACGCTTTTAAAAAAAGAAAACAATTCTTGTAAAGTTTGTTAAAAAGCCCCTAATACCGCGAGTTGAGCTTGCATCCAGAAAATTGATCAACTTTCAGTTCTTGGTGTATGTATCATAAATCATATTTTATGGAATAATCACAAGTTCAATATTGCCAAAATGATGATAGGATTTCTCCGACGCGACGGTGCAACAATTGTTTCACTCCTTTTGATCTGGCTGTAATTTACAAAGCCTTCATTCGTCCAAAAATCTCAACGGGTGACATTTGTCGCTGAAACAAGTTTAAGTCTTTTGGATAGATATCAAGCTTTAAAAGTGAAAGGTGACCTATGTACATGTACATATAACCGAAAAATGTACATCACTTAAACACCATCACAATGTTTCTTGCTATTCGTCTTTTTATTTATATCTGTACAAACACTGTTCTATTAAATTAGCCAGTTGCGTTCCACCTTCAAACAATTCAATCGTAATGCTGAGTCAAGACCAAATGACTAAAGACTAAATGTCAACTATACAAAAATAAATTAAGTGGAGCAACAGTATGTAAAGAACTAGGGTCTAGTGAATTACATCTCTTAAACATTCCTGTGTGAGAACCATGTCGCGGATGGAGGAGACCTACACTTGTATGCCGGATCCGAACATCTTATTTGAAAAAGCACTTTTAATGACAAGAATTACTCCTGGATGATTTTTCCTCACAAGAGCCAGTATCCGTGAACAAATTTTAGGTGGCACAGGTAGGTATTGAACCCAAGACCTACGATCTGACCATCACGCCACGGTCAATGTGGTATGCTATAGGTACTTCACTCTGTTTCTACCTTCCATTTTAATATTCAACACTTTAAAACCATATTAAAAATCCAGTGTTCATTTTTTGATACTACACTAAATTCAAGTATTTATAATAGCTATGGGCACGAGTACGATAACTTTGGCGCCAAGGTATAATAACGGTTTTTGGTAGAGGGTCTTAATACAAGCATTTTTTACTATGGGAGGGGGCGGGGTTCTATCTCCCCCCGTTTAGGCGGGAGGGGCAATTTAAAAAAGTTATTATTTAAAATGGAAAAAAATAATTAAAAAATAACGGTGACACTAACAATAAAGTTGTATACATTTTTTTAAAGCCAACATTCTGTTCTATTAGCCAGTTTTTAAATCAAGTCAAAACTATGCGTAGTTTTTGAAAAATTTAATTTTAAACTCAAAATTTGAGTAAAAAAAGTTAAAAAAAGGTTTAAAGTGTAACTTTTTCAATACTTCAAGATTATCTACCATTGTTTTTATTTCAGAATTTATTGCTCTTATTTGTTTTTGATCAAAAACTGAAAACTAGATGATTTTATGTCTTTTAGTTTTTGAGAAAATTGAAAATAACCACAACTACTATTTTAATTTAATTCTTTTTTTTTTGCTTGAGTGGTCTTATTTTGATAGTAATAATGGTATTTGCATATGCGTAATGCGTGTTTGGGTGTATGCAACAGTAAGGTGTGCGCGAGTTTGGGTGTGTGCAACAGTGGGATCTGTAAGGGGGGCATGCTGCCCCCCTGCTTGGGAACACTATAGGATTTGGGGTGGGTGCAAGTTGGAGTGCGTGCAAGGTGGGGAGGGTGCAAGGTGCGGTGGGTGCAAGATGGGGTGCATGCAAAGTTTCTTTTGCATTTAAATAAGCTGGATTTAAGAAAAATTAATTTACCTCTTAATCCATATTCGATTATTACTATCAAAATAAGACTACGTTAATACTTAAGCAAGGAAAAAGTAATTTAATTAAAATATTTTGTTTTGGTAATTTTCAATTTTCTCAAGAACTAGAAGACATAAAGTCATCTAGTTTTCAGTTTTTGATCAAAAACAAATAAGAGCAATGAATTATAAAAAAAAAATAGTAGATAATCTGAAAGTTTTGAAAAATTACACTTTAAACCTTTTTTTTAACTTTTTTTATCACAAATTTTGACTTTAAAACAATTTTTTTCAAAAGCTATGCATAGGTTTGACTTGATTTAAAAACAAGCTAATAGACAAAAGTGTTGGCTTTAAAAAAAGGTATAATACTTAATTATAAGTATTACCGTTATTTTTTAATTATTTTCTTTCACATTATGTACATATTTTTTTAAACTGTCCCTACCGTCTAAACGGGGGGAGATAGACCCCCCCTACCATAGTAAAAAATGCTTGTTTTTAACTGTTCTATACAAATCCGTCATTAAACTTTGTCGCCAAAGTTATCGTACTCTCCCCTAGCTATGTATGTATGTGCTTGATAAAACTTGAAATCTTTTCAATCGCTGTTTAAAGACTTGAAATCTCTTGAAAAGTTTGCTATTCCTTAAGATTCCCTACAACCATACCTATTCGTATAGACCTATGAATACCCATCCACAATTTATAGAACTTTCTTCAAAGATGTACTTGCAAAACACTTGAAAAACTTAATTCCAATCAATTATTAACCATAATACGCGGTCACTTTTGAAGGCTTTCTCAATGCTCACTTGAAGCGGAAAAGTAATTGGAGGGATCGTTAGGGTCAAAGTTTACGAGCATCCAAAAAAAAATGAGCAAGCATTAATAAAGAAAAATAAACACACACACACACAGAAAAAAAAATACAAAAACTGAACTTAATTTAGAAGAACGATTTTGATATTGATTGGGCAGCTGTTTGCTTTCTAATGCTTCAAACAAACCCTTAAAACTTCCGTCAAACTTTTGTTCACAACACAAACTATATCTTCTACGAGTATGTACATTGTTCGTTCTCCCTTCGAAAAAAAAAACTGATATTCCTTTAAAAACCCAAAAACTTTATAATTTGATGTGCGGCTAAAGTTTTTCATATACATACATATATTTACACATAGGTACATATTATATACATAATATATGTATGGTTGAATGTATAGTGTGTAGGTATGTATATTAGATTTACCGATAGTTTAGCCCTAGATACTGTTTGATCAACTGGCAATAATATTTTCGATGGAAAGTTACCCTCTGGATGGGGGGAAGGGGTATTGAAAATTCCTATCCCATCAACTCTTTATAGGATGCATCGGGCCGGAATTCGAGTACCTATGAGTTTTTTGGTAAAGGTAGGTATAGTTTGCTCACCTTGCTTGAGGTTTACCCCCGAATTCAATTCATCCATGTAAAAAGTAAAATGGGATTTTCTGCTGAATTGGGCAAGTTTTTCTCTATTATTTTTGTACAATTTGAATAAAATTATTTTTTGTTGTAAAAATTCTATAGGCTTGCACGAGTAGTCCACGAGTATAGAGGCTAGTAAGCTGTTATTCGGTACAGAGATGAAAGAGTATACTACCCATTGGACCCTCAATCAGGTGGATTGTAGGTAGGTAGAGGGTTTAAAAAATTGATGAAGTACTCAGTTTAAAGTTTACTTTCCGCACTTTTTTAGATTGATTACCAAAATAACTAAATTTGAATTTTATTAATAAAATCAGTTCAGTTTAGTGAATAGAATTTTGTTTGTACTCTTAAAAGCCTTGTTTGGATTTAATTCTTTTTTATAACAGAAATGTATTCAATTGGTTTTTGAACTGATAGAGTTTATTCAATAGAAAAGTAGCACATTAATTACCTTGACAAGCAATCTGGAATGTAGAATGGTAAATATATATTTCGTCAAAAATTATCGACAGTTCAGTTTTTATAGGATAAATGTTAACAAGAGGGAAAATTTAAAAAAAAAAATTAAAACATATATGTACAGTACATACTTATTTAGAAAAACGATTTGGATTTCAATTTTTTAGAAATAGTGCGACACTTAAAACATTTGAATTGTAACGCTATTGGGATTTTTGCATAGTTTGGGCCAAGTAAATTTTGTTTCAAATGAAATAAAACTAAAAAATGGCCTGGGATGCAACTCACACAGATAACCCATTCGGTTTGATAATTAATTGGTCTTATAGATATTAAGCCCAATCATATTCCTAGTGCTATTCCTGCTATTGTCATACAAAAAAAATCCATTTCTAATTATTTTCGACTTATCTTTATCGTCCTGATTATTTTTTTACGAATATAAATGTATCTTTCTGATCTCAATCAACAAGTTTGTTTCGAAAAACAAGGCATTTGTAAGCTCTCCACCAATCCTAAATTGCTCGAAATGTTAGTAAGGAGAAAATTCGATTTTTTCGTAATAGAACATTTAAGTGATTCCGAACATGGTTTTATTTCTTGTAGATCAACTGTCACTAATCTGGGGTGGAATCGGCTAAGGTGATTGTTGATAAATGACAATCAAAATGATCGAATTTGATCTACGTAAGGTGATAGTTAAATTGATACCTAAAAAGCTGTAAAAAATGTAATAGTCAATTTCAAACAAATATGTTTATTCCGAATAGAGCTACCAGACGCTTACACAAAGGACTGGAAAATGTTCTTAGTTCACTTTGTTTCTTAAAAAAAAAACATTCCTGTGACCGACAAAGCTTACGACATTCGAAAAAAGCAAGAAAAGTAAGAATTTTATTCAAAATCAGCCAATTTGATACTTTTATTTAGATATTTTATAAGAATCAATTTAAAATTTCACCAAGGCAACAACGAATTTTGACAATTTGAATCTGAAATTGTTCAATCGAATTGAATTGAGTTGAATCATCTTACATAGACGGAATAAAAATGATAATCAATTTGACTATCAAAAAAATGATAGTCAACTATCACTTAGCCGATTCCACCCCTGGTTTGTTTTTCCTATTTGTTATCAATTGTATTAGAAGTCAATTAGATGCTATTTACACATATTTTAGTAAAGCTTTTACACACATTATGCCACATCATACTGCTTCGTAAACTCAAAAGCTTTGGGATTCACTCTTATCTCCTTCAGTGGAAATCTTTTTTTCTTAACGGATAGGGTCTAAAAGTTAAAACTAGTCAATCAGACCAAGAGATCTATTAAATTCACCTCAAGAGTCCCTCAGGGTAGTCATCTTGGACCATTTTTATTTATAAAATTTATTGATGATATACATATGCTGATGATCTTCAATTGTTTTTAAAATTCCATTCCATTTATGACTGCTTAAACGGGAGCGGGTCAAAATGCTGTATTTTAGAATACTGTAAGGTCAAAATTCTGTATAATACTGTATGATCATACTGTATAATTAATACTGTGTATTCAAGATACTGTACATTTAAAATACTGTATCTC
Organism: Eupeodes latifasciatus; assembly: GCA_920104205.1. Taxonomy (NCBI): domain Eukaryota; kingdom Metazoa; phylum Arthropoda; class Insecta; order Diptera; family Syrphidae; genus Eupeodes; species Eupeodes latifasciatus. The sequence goes on along the minus strand of OV049925.1, from coordinate 35,682,601 downwards.
AAAATTCTGTATTGTCAAAATACTGTAGCTCATAATACTGTATAATACTCGATGGTTTTGACAGATCAATTAGTTTGGTGCAATTGCTTATCAATTGTTGATTATGATAAGAATAATTCATGTTAAAATGTGAGAGAGAAACAAACAGTTACGGAGATGAAAATGAAAAAGACAAAATACGAATATACCTACCATTTCTTTTGTTTTGTTTTTTTTTTTTTAGTTCAAAGACTTATGAGTTATCATAGGTACATTACATACATGTTTTTGTCCAAGGGAATTACATTAGAACATTATTGTAATGAAAAATTATCATGATATTTTCTTTAAAAAAAGTGTTCTGTTTTTAAAATTCTGTATTTCAAAAACTGCGCACTTTTTTACATTATAAAAACGATTTTTTTTTTTCAGCCTTATTTACAGCATTTTGAAATACAGAAATTTGATATGCAGAATTTTGAAATGCAGAATTTTGTGAAACAGCATTTTGATCATGCAATTTTTGTACATACAGAATTTTGAAATACAGTATTTGAGATACAGTATTTTATATACAGTATTATGATCCAGATCCATACAGTATTTTGACCCAACCCCGCTTAAACATCCAAATACATCTCGATCATTTATCTTACTGAAGTATATTTAACTGTCCTTAGCTTAACATTTAGAAATCTCTGTACTGATAATGCAAATGTCGTATGGAACCTTTTTAAACAAAAGTTTTTAGATAGTATTGAGAAAGTTCAGAATCGTTTCACAAGATTTGTGTTTTTTAAAATGCGATGGAATTTTTGTCCAGATTGTCAAGCTCTACATAATTCTTTGTTTAAAAATTCTAAAATCTTTGTATGTTAACATAAGTAAATGCCATAACCTTTTATTGTTAGTTTGTATCTATGCGTCGATAAGGAAGCTAGATTTAAGATTTCCTATCTTTATCTTTACCAGATTTCAAAAACGTTATTCTTCGATACATGCAATGATTTTGGAGAGAATAGGTTTTCTTTTCAAAAAATACTCATTGTGACAAATACTTTTTTCTTATGTTTTACTATAGCTGAAACTCCCGTAGCGTTACTTGCATGCTTTGTTTTAGAACAAATTTGGTTGGCATAGACCATATGCTGTTATGGACTTTTATTTTAGAACTATTACAGGCAAACAATTCTGTCATACATTATTTTAGAAAAACTTTAATATTTATTTAAATTCAATATATCTGCCAGTCTTGTAATCTATCTCCCCCGACCAATTAAGAGAGGAAAAACGCAGACCGTCTTTAGCAGACAGTTCTTGTAAAATGGACTCTCCTACACTTACCAACGAATCCTTGATACAAATCCTGCGTAATAACAACAAAGAACTTTGTCGGGAGCTTCCTTCCAAAGCCGATTTTCAAATGCTCCACAATGAATTGGCCGGCTTAAAATTGAAGTACGACAACATCACTGCCAAAGTTTTAGAGTTGGAAAGGAAAAATAATGTGTTGGAAAGCCAGATCGACAAAATTCTGCAAAAAAACATGGAAACGAATGTCGTTGTACACCTGCCCGCAGAGCCAAACATGGATATGAATGAAAAAGCCAAGTCTGTTTGCGCGGGTCTTCTTGCCCCCTCTGAGGTCTCTGAAATTGAGAATGCGCATGCGATAACAGGTAGGAACGCGAGAACAGCAATGATTATTGTAAAGATGAAATCGCGGAGTGCAGTGTGGAAAATTCTCCATAACACAAAAGAACTAAAAAATTCACAAATTCACATACACAAAGATTTGCCATATAATGTGCGACGTAGGAAAAGCAACCTTCTTCCGATTTCATGGTTCCTTCGTGAGAGGTTTCCTGCGGTCAAATCACAAATTCAACTAAAGGATGATAAGCTTTTCATTACAAATAAACTTTTTACTTGGGATCTGGCACATGGCTTGAAATGTGGAGTAATTGATCCTTTAGAGGCACTGCGGTCAATTTTTGGTGATATTCCAATTATTTTTTCATCAATCGAAAGTTTCATGAATGAAGTCCAACAAGCGAGTAACGTAAACAATGCCAAAAAGAAAACATCAAGAGGACAAACTGAAGTTGGTAGAGTTTCAACAGAACAAAATCGAGGAGCCGCTGTAAGCAGTTTGAGTGGTTTGGGTGAACACACAAGTTCGCGTTCGAGAGAAGATCCAGGTGTGAGCTTGGATTGAGGTGCAACTGTCTACCAGAACCAAATAAAAACTATAGATTTAAGAATATTATTGTTTAATGTATCAGGGCTTAAAAATAAATTTTGTACTATAAATTTCTTTGATTATATTAAAAGTTTTGATGTATTTCTACTTTATGAAACTCATGTATTAGAAGATGAAAAACAGAAATTTGAAGGTGTATTTAATAATTATGAATTAAAATGGATTCCAGCAGTGAAAGTAAATACTTTTGGTAGAGGTAGTGGTGGTGAACTGTACGGGTATCGCAAATGTTTAGAAGGAATGTCAATACACTTCAAACAGGTGGAAGAAATTAATGTGTTGGAGTTAAATATGAACGGAAGCACACATCACATTATACCAATTTATTTAAACTGCAACCACTGGATGAGAGATTATGATAATCTTTGCGATGCACTTCATTATTTAGGGTCAATGAATTTGTTACTTGTTGGTGATTTCAACGCGAGGATTGGTTTGTCGCAAAATAATTTTTTGAGTGGAACTGCATCAAAGATTTTCAATCCAACTCGAAAATCAAAGGATGAAATTTGTGATGGAAAGGGCGAAAGGATTTTAGAGATAGCGGACGCATTCGATGCAAGAGTATTGAATGGAAATTGTGAAGGTGATTTATTCGAGGAACGGCCTGTTCAGTCATTGACTACTGTTTTATGTCTGGGAACTGGAATTCAATTTTGAGGAACTTCAAGGTGGCTGCGCAGACTTTTTCGGACCACATGCCTCTAGAGATTTTTCGTACAGTATGAGCGTCTGAAGAAACTTCGAATTCAAAATGTCTGGCTCTCTTACCAAAGTTGTTCTGGAAAAATAGTTTTCAGCACATGTATCAAAAGAATTTGAATGAAGAACTGGGTAAGCGAATGGAAGAAAACAACCCCCTACACATAGAAAATCTTACCCAAATTATTAGGGATTCAGTACCACCTAGCAGTACATCAAGTCGTAAAATTAAATTTAAAGAAAAATGGTTTGATGCAGAGTGCCTTAAAGCAAGGAAGAAGTCATTTGCATTATTAAAAATCCTAAGAAAATTCAACTCTTCTGTTTTCAAGAAAATGTATGCAGCAGCAAACAAGGATTACAAGCAACTCTGTTTTTTGAAGAAGAGGCAATATGAACAACAAAATTTAGATACCCTAAGTGCAAGGTCTTCCGCAGAATTTTGGAAAGCTGTAAAAACCATAAATGGTAGAACCAATAGGATCAGTCCCTCATTAAAAGCAGTAGAGCTACGAGACTATTTTGAAAAGCTTCTCAACACCCCGCGGTTCTCACCGCTTCCACAGTATGCAGCCCCTTTTTTCATGGACGAGCTTCTTGATGCACCGTTTTCAACTTTGGAAATGGTGAATGTGATTGAAAAGGCTAAAGCAGGAAAAGCTCCAGGAGATGACCGAATACCAATGGAATTCTACAAGAGCTTTTAATAATCCAGAAAACTACCGGGGTATTTCGTTTTTGAACACCTCAGTAAAGTTATTCAGTGCCCTGATATTCAATAGGTTGAAGCAATGGGTGGATAATAAGGGAATACTTAATGAGTTTCAAGCGGGCTTTAGGAGAAACCGGTCAACTTCAGATCAACTATTTTCATTGATTAATATTGCGGAAAGTTACAAAAGAAGGAGCAAGAGCTGTATGCTTTTTTCGTAGATTTTCGCGCTGCTTTTGATTCCATTGCACGTGAGGCACTTTTTTATAAGTTGTGCAAGATGGGAATCTCAAGTAAAATCATTAATGTATTGAAAGCTATGTATGAAAGCAACGCCTCGTATGTTTGGGATGGTGAATTCATTTCAGAAGATTTCGCAACGGAAATGGGTGTTAAACAAGGCTGCGTTTTGAGCACCTTGCTCTTTATATTATTTATAAATGATATCGTTGAAGCTATTGGAGGAGGAATTGAGCTTGGTCAAATATGGGTGCCATGTCTGTTATTTGCCGACGACATAGTCTTCCTGGCGGAGTCTGTTGATGGAATGCAGAGAATGATTAACCGACTCGAAACCTATTGCGGTCTTTGGAATCTTTCAGTTAATTTGAAAAAATCGAAAATGATGATCTTCAGAAATGGCGGCGGCAGATATTTTCGGAATGAAAAGTGGAAATACCAAGGTCAAAATATTGAAATTTCACGAGAGTACAAATAATATCTAGGTATGTTGATCACCCCAAACCTTAATATGAAAAAACACTTCCAGTTTAAGTTATCGGAGGCGAAAAGAGCAATCTCAGCAGTTTGGGGTCGTTGCATCGATAATAAAAACGTCGACCATAGCGCGAAGATCAAACTGTTCCGAGCAACTGAAGTCTCTATTTTGCTGTATGGTGCGCAAGTATGGGGATATTCCAAATTTGATGATGTAGAAAGGTTTCTGAGATACTTTCTTAAACGGATTTTCCGATTACCTTCGAATACACCTAATTACATGTTGCATCTAGAGACATCGGTTCCACCATTATTTTTGGACGTTCTTAAATTACATTTTGATTATGTAATGAAAATCTTGGAGATGGAAGAGGGAAGACTACCTAAGCTAATCCTGAAAAACATCATTTTATCAAAAGGGAATCTTGTCAGAAAGTGGAAGGAACTAGGAGCTGGATTTGGGGAAAATGTGCGCATTCACTCTGATATAAGCCCGGGTGACTTGAGAAGCTGTTTTCAGAATTTATTGGAAGGAGCAAGTCGCTCTATGTATAAGAGTTGTTTATCGGAAGCGCAATCTTCGCAACACAGGATGATCTACAGTCAGTTAAACTTAAATCTTCATGAAAACACATACTTTTTAAACCGATTTCCACTAAGCATGATAACTTTAATATTAAAACTAAGAGGAGAAATAATTAAAATAATAATTACATTCCACATCGGCCCGAATTGACAATTTTGTGTGACCTTTGTAATCTTAAGGAGAGAGAAGATGTATACCATTTCATTGGAAAATGTCCCATTCTAAGAGAATTCCGAGTAAGACACTTTGGAAAAACTCCTATGGATATAAACGAAGTCCTCTGCGTTTTGAATGGCGAATTAGGCTGGGAAGTATTATATAGATATGCAGTATCGGCGCTTAGATATAGATCACAAATTATTGAAGGCAATTTTTAAAGCAAAATAATAAAAAAAAAACAACAAAAAAACAAAGTCATGAAATTTTAAATTGTATTAAAAATATTAAGTTTAATTAAAAAGAAATGTCAATCTGGTAGACGGCCTGAGGCCAAACCATATTAATCTTAAGTTAAAAACAATTGTTATATTATATTATGCAATCAATAAAGATTTCTACTACTACTATCTGCCAGTTCTTGAGATATGACCGCCGAATAAAGGTTTCCTAAACGTACTGATACTGACGTTTCTAAAGGTCTTTTACGACACATAATTTTTCTTTTTATGTTTATTTTTAACGTCCCTACAATCATTATCTTATTATAATTTTCATTACAATATGTAGAGTGCATTTTGTACAGACGATATGTTTAGACATTTTCAATTTATTATTCCCAACTTTCGTATACTTTAATACGCCACCAGCGACTTCTGGTTCCTTTTGCATTTTCGATTAAAAAAGATAATCAGCTTTATTCATTCTTCTTATGACACTCAAGTGGCTTATAATATTCATGTCTATTTATTTTTCCATTCCCGCTTGATCTACTTATAAGTAAGTAGTCCTTACAACATTTTCATTCCATTTTACTTCTGTGCATATAACCGACTTCCTGTCGTCTTCCTTAGTATACCTACTTACATATATAACGTTCAACAACAACATTGTTCAAATGTACAAGTATATATAGTCTTCTTATAGTGTCATCTTGTCGCTTATGTGCACTTATGTTTTGGTTCCAGACGCCAGAGGATAGTTTCAACAAAGGACATAACATTATCAATTATTTTCTAAGTGCTATTATGTATGTATGGAAATGGAGCATTTGTATACATATTTGCTTGCACCATAGTCCACACAAACATCCTTCTCAATCTTGAAAAAAGGATAACAAATCAACCACTCTTTTTATTTGTTCCCCTATATAAGAACATATTACATGGAAATTGAAGAACAACATCCTTAAATGATCCTATACATAATAGGCATAGATATTGTGTGAATATGAATGTGAATGAAGCAAGAAGAAAGACTAAGAATTCTTCCTTTTATGCAAGAAAAAGGATTTACATTTATCTGAAAACAATCGTTACAAGAAAATAACATGTGCCAAAAGGATTCACGGTTCGGTTGCATCTTGTATCGTTGTATGGTTGTTGTTGTTGTCTTGTGTTGTGTTGTGTTGTGTTGTGTTGTGTTGTGAGAAGTAAAGGAATTTTCTTTTCACAACCATAAACCGACTTTCTCTATAAACACCACCACTCCCCACCTCCGCTCACACTAAACCAATCATATACATAGGTACATTATATACGAGTAACAATATTGTTGCAATTCGCTCTGAGTCTGCAACATGCATTCAACTAGCTGATGGTTGCTAGGCTGCCCGATGCTTGCTTTGTTCTCAGCCGAACTTTGCTTAATTAAAATGTTTCCTTTAGTATTTGACAGGGGTGGTGGATGAATTGTGTTGATACATATGTATTTTATTTGTAAAGGATAGGAGCAAGAGCAACCTCGCACCCGCACATGATGGCAATTCTTTCCGCTTTTGTTTCTTGTCGCTTGTGCTTGCGAGTTTGTATGTGTGAAGGAAGTGTGTTGTTCTTAAACAAAACAAAAGGCGAACAGTATCAAGCTGTCTTTTTTTTCTTTCTTTTTTTAAGTTTTTGTTGTCTTGTTCATTTTTCTTTAGTTTTGATTTCGTTTGTTTTCTTTTTGTATCCTTTGCACAGACACCCATTCCAAAAAGTCCTTATTTCTTTATAAGTTGGGCATAGTGTTTCTGTTTTCTTTGTATATTACTGTTAACACATTTTCTAACAGGGTGTTCCTAAAACTGATCTATAGTAAAAATGTATACTAATTTTTTTTTAAATTTAAAATAATGAGCGCCATAAAAGAACAATATCAGCATCAATTGCGCCAGAAAAATAGGTTATGCAATAAGACGGAGTTAAAAAAGCTGATTGAAATTTGGTACATTGGGTTATTTAGAAGCTCGTGTATGAGATAATTTTAAACTATGTTTTTATTAATTTTCTTAATGTGTATCCATGATTTTTGAGTTTCTGACATTTCTTTTATAAACGATTTTCTAACCATAATTTTAAATAGTCTCTTATTTTGGCAGCTTTCCAAACTTTACAAGAAAAAAAATTTGTATTACTTAAACTAAATAATTTGAGGTTAACGTTAGGAATTGAGGTTCAAATAACGCTATCAAAGTACATTTACAAAAAAAAAAGGCTTGAATGCGACCCACTCTAATAACTACCCATTTATGCCCGCTTGTTGATTTTCTAAAAGTCCTTGCTGCATCTTTTAATGTCATCATCTAGATTTATTTGAAGTCGATATTTTTGCCGGTTCTTGATACAAGGCCGATGAAAAAAAGTATTGTAAACAAACATATGTACGAACGTACGTTTACATAGACATTCTAGGGACCTTGAAACGTCGAGGAATGCAACAATTTGGACCTATTATACAATAACTTCGAATGAGAAGTTAAATATATTTAAATAATAAAGAAATTTTGAATACGCATTAAATTTGTATATGAAAGAAAAATTAAAAAGAGTCCAAATAAATGCCTGGTGTTTAAGAGTTTTTCTTTGGGCGATATGAAAAGCTGTTCAGGTTTTACAAAAATGGTATGTTTTCTATATTTATTTAAAATCTTTAGTTAATCATAAAATCCAAGAACGAAAAGTAGTCTTAAAGTCATAAGGATATTGAAGGTTAAAGGGTGTTTTGATGTACGATACATTATTTTGGGGACTATTTATATCACCTCGATTATGCTTGTTTTGTTAGTATGGTATTATTTTGTCTATCAATCCTGAATTATTCACCCTTATTGTAGTAGGCGTTTTATTTGAACGACAATTGTCACACAAACAAATTGGTATTGCGAAAGGCGTTATAGTAGCGTTTTTTACTTAGCGTTACGCTACTTGACATTTGGCGGTTAGTGGAATCCAAATTTTTGATCGACAAATGTCACTCTCATCACTATTGTAGCTGTCGTTTTAGTGTCCTTTTATGACGAGTAAAACGCCACTTTCTGTCGACGGAAAATTTTCAAACGCCTTGGGAAAAATTAAATAAAAATGCAAGTTTTTCTAATGTTTAATGTTTGTTTTAGTGTTATTAACTTCCCATAGGAAGTTATTGTAATAGGTCCGATTTGTCAAATCGAAAATTTTGACATTTCTCGACGTTTCAAGGTCCCTAGAGTCGAAATAAAAGATTTTTAGAAAGATGTCTGTGCGTGCGTGTGTACGTACGTCCGTACGTCCGTACGTTCGCGACGTTTTTTTCGTTGTTCATAGCTCAAGAACCAGAAGAGGTATCGACTTCAAATAAATTTTGTTATACAGATAATAAGGCAGAAAGATGCAGAAAGGGCTCTCAAGAAAATTGCGTTGGTAATTTTTTTACCATAGCAGTTTAAAAAAAAGGTGAAAATTTTGGTGAACCCTTAATATCTTACGAACTAAAAATGCTAGAGACTTGAATTAAATTTTATATAATTTATTGTAACGTGATACCAAACAAGTATATTTTTTGAACAAAATACAGTTAACAGTTTTTTTTATAAATCAAAAAAACTGAAAAAAAAAATTTGTCACCTCGAAAATTTTACGAATACAAAATGAATTTATCTCCAAAACAATTTTGTGCAACGAAGAATAATGTTTTCGACATCTGGTAAAATTTTGAGAAAAATCGAATTGATAGTTTTTTTATAAAAAATAAAAACCTAAAAAAAACATTACTCAAAGTTGGTAAAAATTGAATTTCGACTCAAATATCTTTTCAAAACTTTGAGATATTGGCTTAAAACTACTTTTATCTTTCAAAAAATATTGTTGTCAACATTCAGTAAAATTTTGAAAAAAATCGAATTGATAGTTTTCTTACAAAAAATAAAATCTTAAAAGAAAATTTAACAAAAGTTGGTAAAAATTGATTTTCGACTCAAATATCTTTTTAAAAATTTTGAGATTATGGCTTCCAACGAATTTTAACTTATAAGAATTATTGTAAAAATTGATGTTCGGTTCTTGATATCTCTCAAATTAATTTAATTCATCTAATTAGTAAAAATTTAAGAAATGCTACTAAAATTGGTAAAAATTTGTTTTTCACTAAAAATCTATTTAACAAAACTAGATTTTCAAACTAAACTATTTCTTTATATGAAAAATATTGTTGGTAATTTTAAAATTTTCAAGAATAATTCAACTAACAACTTTTTAACCCAACACGAAAACCTACAAACTTTTATGCAAGACAAATCGACAGACGGGATGGGAAGTTTTCAGTGTGGGTCGCATCCCAGCCTCTTTTTAATTTTATTTTTACTAAAGGGTGAAAATTACCAAACCAGTGAAATGAAAAGGCTCCCATTAACAACCAATTTTAGGAGAGGCCAAACCAAACGGAACAAAAAGAAACAATTGGGCATCCGTTGCAAACCCTCAATTCCTTGGGGCAAACGGTTAGAATGATAAAGGAGTGGCAAAAGGTATGGCTTGATGCCAAGTTAAAAGTAAAGCTTCGTTGACTGTTTCCTTCTTGGGTGGATTTGAATGGTGTTATTAGAAAGGGTTCCAGGGGATAGCCTTTGTTCAAGCTATTCCTGTTGTAGTAACGATGTTGTTCATCTTTTTTTGGTGCTTGAATTTTTATGTGGCTGCCATCTACGAGTCCAATTGTTCCCGGAATTCCAGCCTTTTCATTAAAAAAAAGCTTAAGCATGTCTTGTTTCTTCGTCCAAATAGTGAGAATCTATTCAACGAGGAAAAATGTGTATACTTCCATAATTTTTCAGCATTTCTTTGAAATTGAGGCTCATCGTTGGTTGTGCAATTCCCTCCTTCAGTGGATCTCATCTTTCTTAACTGATAGAGTACAAAAAGTAAAACTTGATAATCAAACCTCGAGATCTTTTAAATGTACCTCAGGAGTTCCCCAGGGTAGTCATCTTGGCCCACTTTTATTTATAATCTTTATCGATGATATTTGCAAAAACATAAAGTTCAGCCAATGTCTCATATATGCTGATGATCTAAAATTATTTTTAAAAGTGAATTCCATTTATGATTGCTTTAATCTCCAAATAGACCTCGATCATTTATCAAACTGGTGTTTGGTTAACTGTCTTAAACTTAATGTCAAGAAATGCTTCGCTATCTCTGTCTCTAGGAAACTCTCAACTTATGAGTTAGCGTATTCTCTTGATCGTATCCCCCTTCAGAGAACTGCTACTGTAAAGGATTTGGGTGTCTCCTTTGATTCCAAATTTACATTTGTTCCGCACATGGATGCTATTGTTGCTAAAGCCAACTCTATGATTGGTTTCATTAAAAGAAATTCAACTGACTTTTCGGATCCCTATACGCTTACTTCTCTATATAACTCATTAGTTAGATCATTACTTGAGTATGCTGATGTCATATGGAATCCTTTCCAACAAACATTTTCGGATAGAATTGAGAAAGTTCAGAATCATTTCACAAAATATGTGTTTTGTAAAATGCGCTGGAATTTTTGTCCAGATTCTCAAGCTCGACGTAATCTTCTAGGTCTGAAATCTCTCAAATCTCGAAGAACTATTCATGATATAGTATTTGTGCGAGATATTTTATGTTACCATATAAAGTGTCCTAACCTTCTATCGTTAATTTGTATTTATGCCCCGATTAGACCATTGAGAGAAAGATACCTTCTTTTTCAACCTAAACATAGGACAAATTATGGAATGAATGAACCAGTTTCAAGCTCAATTAGGGAGTTCAACGAAGTAATTAGTCATATTGACATAGCATGGCCTAGAAACAAATTCAAAAATGATTTGTATTATCTATTTTTATGAAATTAATCATGAATTGTAAATTATTATTATTATTATTATTTTTTTTTTGTATATACCTATGTATTTATTCTTTTTTACATCTGTTGAGCCTTTAGCTCGTAGATTAAATAAATAAATAAATTTGAAATCATTGCATACACCCTTTTGGTAGCTGCTTTCAGCAAAAAATCTCAAAGTAGCTGCAAGCTTTAAAACTATAGTGGCATCGATAACATGCTTTGTCTTTTCGGTACCTTTTCTTCAATTTCATTTAATAGGTAAATAAAGGAGTCCTTTTTCAACCTAAATTACATTACATGCCTTGAAATATAACAAAATAGAGTGATTTGTCCTATGAATCATCCTTGGATGTATATGTCTGTACTAGTCCGTACTTACTTCAAATCTGGTAAATGTAAAGGATCACAAAAGTTTTATTTTAATTTTAAAATTGAATTTATTCTTTCGAATATCAATCACTCATAGTCAGCTTTTTATGTGAAATGTGTGTGGATTGCAAACAATAGCGTTTAAGGAACGCAATACCGACTCTTAAACGCCAAGAAAGTGACTCGACTCAAAAAGTGACAATTGTCGTTCAAGAAAAACGCCTATTACAATAAGGGTGATTTTTTATTTTTTCAATGTTTGCAATTTGGTATTAGAAATATGGTATTACACCTTATTTCCCATAAAAATTTAAGAATTCAATTAAAACAAGATTTAAGATCCCCAGAAACGACGTATCTTCGATGATTGAGTTCTCATCAAACATCAAAATAATACAGATTTTGAACAAACATTTATCATTGGACCCATTTTCATACCGGAGGTTAAGTTAATAATTAGAATTTTTGCAACTGTACCTTGGCCATGGAGATTTTGTGAATTATAGCATTTAGACAAGCGAGAAGGTCTATGCCAATGCTCCGGGATAGATGATATAGAAATCAAGAAATTATCGAGGACATATCGAGCTCTTTCTGCCAATTTATCGTAAGCGCCAAAATAAATTGTATCGTAAAAGACATAATATCAAAAGCTTACTGCTGGTCCTTGAAACAATTTGTAGTCATAGTCAGTATTAGAAGTTATTAATTATACTTAGTTTAAGACATGACGATAGCCTTTAAAGCTCTTTGTGGTACTAGCCAATTTTAATAATTAATTTATCTTTTTATTGAAAATGTCGCTTGTGATAAAATGGCTGGAAAGGCTCGATATAGCAACAAGTGAGCGAACTTCCCGAAAATAGAATTTTATAAAAAGGATATGGGCGTAGGCGTAGGCGTGGTGTTATTTTTTTTTTTATATCGTTTTCTAATTCTTATTATATATCCATTTGTAATGAAACCTCTTATTGGAAAACCCTATATATGGAATACCCTGTTCGTGTACATAGTCTGAGTGGTGCTAGTGAAGGAGTTGCTGATGTAAAGGACCCATTGTTTCTGTTGTATCTACGTCTATACATTCATATCTTAAATGTACATACATACATATATGGTAATGAAATAAAAAAAGTTCGAAATTGTATTCATGACCGTGTCTGTTGGCAGAAGCCTCTAGTGTTTTCGGTTTAGAGGACATAACATACTGTTATATAACTATTGTCTCCTTTACAGTCCTCGGTGTACTTACAATATACCAAACTATAGCTACCTATAACCATAGATCCTTCTTCATATTCTCGTATAAATACATACATATGTATATTGTCGGTATGCATACTAGGGTGGGCCGAAAAAACAATTTTTTTTTTATTTGATTCGCAATACCTCACAAAAGTTGTTAATTACCTATCTGAGTAAAACTCTGAAAAAAATTTCTAAATAAAAAAATATCTTCCGTTCGCGCATTTCATACAAACTTTCGAAAAGTTGCGAAAATTTGCTCGTCTTTAACTTTTTTTTTATTAACTAAATTCACTATTATCAAAACGCAATAGGTTCTAATGTTGAATTTGGCGTATGAGAAACCTAAAAAAAATTGAAATCAGTAATTTTTCAACATTAACTGACCGCGCAAATCGTGTAAAACATGGTATTTTTACAACTTTTTGCTTAATTTTGAACAAAACTAGTTATGATAAGTACCGCTTATTTCAATCTCCCACCGAAGCTGCGGTTTGAACAGTTCATATGGTCGTATTCTAAAGTAATCATCGAATGTAAAAAATCATGTAAAACCGGTTTCCGCCCGGGCAAAATTTACTTTACGCTGGTTACTATAGATTATATGATCTGTTGGGGAAAACCGGTTCTTCCTAACTCTCCCCACTCTTCACCCGAGTGTTTCTCTATCTCGTCTAACCTTCCTTCCTCAATTACCTACCGTTAACCGAAGTCATATTTGTAAACTGTTTCAAGTTCCTTTTCAACATTTTATTTTGTTCATCGTGTTAGTGAATTTTGGTAAAAAATGTCGTCTAAAAAAGTCACTACAAGAAAGGATTTTGAATGCCCGATTCTTGGTAATCCTCGAGATTTTCCAAAACATAAGCTCCCCAATTACGAAGATGTCTTATTGTGCTGCTTCCAAATAAGGTATGAGATGTCACTCTACACTAACAACAAAAAAGTGAGCTTTAGTGAAGTAGCTAATACGGTCGCTACAAAGATAATGAATTTGTATTCAAAAGCTTCTATTCCTTCGGTGACCAAAGAAAGAATAGTGCAACTTATTAATAAGTACCATGGTAAGTACTACAAAATCAGAAAATCTTACCATCGTGACATTAACAAAGCCGATTTCAAAAAAAAGATTGACGATTTCAAACTTGATTCTGCCTTGCTTTTTGATATGGCTGCGTGTAAATGTCCAATTGTCGTGAACTGCACTTGTAAAAAAACTAAGTTGAGTGAGTGCAAGTGCACGATTTCAATAAACTGTCATTGTGAGAAAGCCAACAAAATTCCAGCTATTGAATTACGATTTATTTATCAAAAAAGAAAGTATGGTTTGGGAAAGATTGGATCGTTGGACTTCCAGAAAACACGCAAATTAGCGAAACGGCTTGACAGAAAAACAGAGAAAATAGTGCCCCAGCCAAGTACGTCGAGAGGAATAATTAAGGAAACTGACGAAAACGTACAGTTTATAAACGTGGAAAAAGATTCTGATAGCGATGATGACCTTGACTTATACGACCCTCCAGTGCGGCACCAAGTTATCAAAAATAAAAAACCATGGCAGATGAGGATCAATCTTAAATCAACATGTCTAGCTAGTGATCGTTTCGGAGTCTCTGATCGAGCCACGGCCGCGATCGCGTCATCTGTCCTTCAAGATTTTGGTATCATTAATGACACAGACACTTCCCAAGTTATTGACAAAAATAAAATACGCAGAGGAAAAACTCAAAACAGAAATTTTTTGCAGTGTCAATCGATTGAGAAATCATTACATGGATTGTACTTTGATGGGAGAAAAGATGAAACAATAGTAATAAAAGAAATTAATTCAAAACGCTTTCGAAAAACTGAGAAAGAAGACCACTATTCTCTCATTCAGGAACCTGGATCAAAATATATTGGCCATGTTTCTCCCACTTCAGGGCTCTCCAAAGACATAGCTTCTTCTATAGTTGCCTATTTGGCGAAGGAAGGCATTTCCCTTGAAGAACTTGATGTGATTGGGAGTGATGGAACGGTGATTAATACAGGTTGGAAAAAAGGTGTCATTCATCAGATTGAATTGCACGTTGGGAGACCAGTGCAGTGGGCTATTTGTCTGCTGCACTTCAATGAGCTACCGTTTCGCCACCTTTTTCACCACTTGGATGGAGTTACCACAGGGCCAAAATCTTTCAGTGGACCAATTGGGAAAAAACTGGTTGGCTGTGAAAAACTACCGCCGGTTCAATTTGAGCCTGTGGATTGCCCCATAACTATTATAGACAGAAAAGTCCTGAGCAAGGATCAAATGTACCTACTTGACATTTCTGTTGCCATCAATACAGGTACTATTTCAGAAGATTTGGCGGCCCGTGATCCTGGCCCCCTTTCACATTCAAGGTGGTTGACTGCGGCTAATCGAGTACTTCGACTTTATGTAAGTATGGAAATACCCTCTGAAGAGGTTAAGCAGTTAATACATTTTATTTTAAAATGCTATATGCCTCTGTGGTTCAAAATTAAAACCAGCAAAAAGTTTACAGATGGTCCGAAAATTGTTTTTGAAACCATCAGAACATCACGGTATCTATCTCAAAACTTGCTGCAAGTCATTGACCCTGTGATTGAGCGGAACGCATTTTTCGCTCATCACGAAAATTTGCTTCTTGCAATGATAGTTGATGAAAGTAGATACATCAGAGAACTAGGGTTGCGCCGAATTTGGAAAGCACGATCGCTTATGAAGGGAAAGCCAATTCGAAATTTCAACACTCCGAGGATAAATTTCGTTGCTTCAGACTACACCGACATGATTTGTTGGGACACATGTAAACTTTCTTCTCCTCCCCTTTTAAGGAGGATCACGGATGAAGAAATTGAACAACTGATACACTCTGGCACACCTCTGGCGCCTGATTTTGATGTTTTTCCTTGTCACACACAAGGAGTAGAACGGTGTGTAACCACCCTCCTGTCACGGTCCATTATGCCTGAATTTTTAAAAAAAATCGGACTTTAAAGTGCAAACTATTTAATGAAATTGTTTGTTCTTTTAATTATTTTATTTTTTTCTAATTATAGTTATTTGAGTAAGATGTAAAAAAATTGGAAAATCGCTCATTTCTGTGAAAAATTATAATATTTAACTGCTTTGCGCGAACGCTTAACAATAAAAATTTATTGAATTCGTTGTTTTTTTGTTTTCTTCATGCCTTAAACTCATCATTAGGACCTATTGCGTTTTCATAATAGTACATTTTGTATTTTTTTTTAAATTAAAGAAAAAAGCAAATTTTCGCAACTTTTCAAAAGTTTGAATGGAATGCGCGAACGGAAGATATTTTTTTATTTAGAAATTTTTTTCAGAGTTTTACTCAGATAGGTAATTAACAACTTTTGTGAGGTATTGCGAATCAAATAAAAAAAAAATTGTTTTTTCGGCCCACCCTAATGCATACACCTATAGAACACATTGCCTGGCGGTCATACATATGCTTAGCGGGAAATTGGGCCAATTTGTCTGCTCCGTTTTCTCTTTTAGCGGTTCATAAATAAGAGGACAACTTTAATTGGTGACAGGTTTCCTTTATGTTGTATATTTTGTCCTATGTTGTGTAGGTATATGTATGTTCTTATTCAATCTGGGTTAGAAGAGATGATGGTGTCTACTACATATGTATATAGGAACAAGGAACTAACAACTCAAGGTTAGTCTATCGTCGTCGAGTTGGAGTGGTTTTCATTCTGTGTACACCTTCACACATCCTTTTGTAGCATTTTGCAGATAAGGACACTTTAATGTATTTAGAAATAGTGTGATATTATGTACACATCCGTCTTTGCTTTGTTCTTTTATGCGGGTAATATAAGCTGTCAGACTTTTACACCACAAACAGTTGCCAATTAATTAAAAAGAAATTTCAACAAAAATATTGATTAGTGAAATAAGGAAAATGTCCCTGACGGAAAACTTTTCATTAAGTTCAAGTAAAGCTGTTTTTTTTTTCTTAAGTAATATTGAGAAACCAACAATACTCAACGAAAAAAAGAAAAAACATATGTATGTACCAAAATTCTTGTGACACTTTCCTTTTTTTAAATTAAATAAAAACTTCAAGTAAAGCTGCACAAAAATTACAAGATTTATCCCTTAAGCCTTTCTAAAAGTTTCTTTTTTTTTTTAATTTATTTCTCAACTTCTATTCATCTCATTAACAAAATCATAAGTAAGAAAAAGAACAAAATTATTACGATTATTTTGTTTTCTATGATAACTTTACTCCTTTGAAATGTTCATTTTATACATCATCCTCATCCTCAATCCAATCCTTATTTCTCTCCTCTTCTTTTCCTTCGAAGTCCTTTTTTTTAAACCTCAACAACAAAATTAATATTGTTGAAAGTATGTCAGCTCAGGCTTTATTGCATCGCATCGTCCAAATTTCAACAAAGACTTTGTAGTTCTTATTATTTCGTGTTGTTGTTGTTGTTGTTTTCCTTTTTTTTTGTATCTATTATTCTCTATGTTGACGATTGCTCTAATTTTAATTTCTATCTTCTTTGGTTACTTTCTCTTTTCGCATTCAGTTCCAGTTCCAGTCTATAATATTACAACTGTAGTCAACATGAACAACATAGAAAGTGAGGAAGAAACAAGAGAGAAAATTTCAGGATTTTGATGAATATTATCCTTTCCATACTGAATATCTAACTTTAACAAAGAAAACAAAAACAAAATAAGAAAAATTAACTTTTTCTTCTTTTTCCTCTTCTTCTCCAAAAGTAACTGAGTTATGTGCAATTTAAAAAAAAAAAAAAAGGAACAACTTCATGAAACTAAAAAAATAAAATAAAAAGAAAACAAATCCAATGAAAAAACTTTTCTCTTTTTCCATTAAGGAAATGAAATAAAAGAAAATGTTTTCTTTTCTTTTTTTTGCGGAAAGAAAACTGCAACTCAAGGTATTTTACTTAATTTTGTATTTTATTTGTGTGTTCGTTTTACACGATTCGCCATTCTATTCGTTGCAATTAATGTTGCATAATGGAGAATGCTGTTGTATCGACGATAATAAGATTGAGTTGATCGTTATTCTGATACAAAATTATAGATTATAGAAAAATATGGAAATTGAGGCACAGGACACTAAAACATTGGGTATAATCAAGGGGGATATAGACTTTTAATCAGAGGGGGGGGGGGTTCACACACTTAACATATAAACGAGTTTTTACTCACCGCTTAAAAATGTTCTTTAATGTTCTGTAAATTAGGCTAACAAAATTTAAATAACATAATGTGTATCTTAACCTTAAATGTAAACATTTCAAGGGCTTAAGTGACAACTTAAGTTATTAAATTATTTTATAACGCTGTTGTCAAGCACGGTACACAATGTGTACTACACATATAGTCTAAAGTGCCTTGCACATGAGCAACGAACTGCGAACTGCGAATGGACGAACAAACGTGATTTTACACATTTCAAAAAGTCAATTCCACACAAAAACACATTTAAATTATAAGAAACCAATTGACACTAATATTAGGATAATAAAATTTGCATTTTGTTCTCTAAAGCTAGGCATACACGATTAACATGCTCAGCGAACATGTTCGTTTGCGTTAGCCCACACACGACGAACATTCATTTCGGGACGATTGTTCAAGAAAGAAGGATGTCTGAAAAACAAGCGCAAGTAGATGGCCTTATGGCAATTTACTTATGTGAAAAAAATATTGGCTTCAAACTTATTTAATTTCACAGAAAATATTGTTTTCAATATTCAGTAATTTTTTTATAAAAAAAAAATGGTTGCCTGTAAAGTCGGTTTTACGGGCGAAGATTTTACGTGACAACGTCTTTTTCTCGGTAGAATATTTATTGATATGAATATAATTAAATTGCACAATAGGAACAAGGAATTGAATGAAAATAAGAATTGCACAAATTTTTTAAACTAATAATTTACTTAACACTATCAACATTTATCAATAGTATGACATAACCTATAAACTCAGTTTCTCAACTTTTGTGTCAATCTAACAATTAATCAATCAATCATAGTTTACGATAATGAAATATCAGTGTACAATTATTTACCTTTATTGTTGTAGTTGTTGTAAATGACGAATCTAAGCACTCCACATTTTCACTACAGACACAGCTGACGATACTTTAACCACACGTGTGAACTTGTATTATGACGCTTTCTTGTTTTTCCAACGCCAAGAACGTTCGAGAAAGACAAAGACAGAGACACAAGCATACGCCGATTCAATGCGCCTAATTCTCTAGTGCTGCGCGCGCGGCAGACCGATCATAGTTGAGTGGGAGAGAGACGCAAGGCATTCGGCGGGCCTCTCTCTCGTTCGGTGACTCATCGTAACGTTACCGGGCGTTACACTTTTTCATAAGTGACTCCCAGCCGCAACCTAATTTAAGACGTTGTCACGTCAAAAAAAAATAAATAAATAAAATTAGTTTAAAGCCAATGTCTCAAATTTTTGAAAAGTTATTTGTGTCGAAAATCAATTTTTACTAACTTTTATTAATTTTTTGTTTTATTTTTTCATTTTTTGTAAAAAAACTGTCAATTCGATTTTTCTCAAAATTTTAACCGAATATTGAACACAATATTTCTTATAAGATGAAATTAGTTGGAGGCCATAATCTGAAATTTTCGAAAAGATATTTAAGTCGAAATTCAATTTTTACCAACTTTTAGTAATGTTTTTTTTTTAGGTTTTCATTTTTTATAAAAAAAACTGTCAATTTGATTTTTCTCAAAATTTTACCAGATGTTGAAAACGTTATACTTCGTTGCACAAAATTGTTTTGGAGATAAAATCATTTTTTATTCGTAAAATTTTCGAGGTGACAAATATTTTTTTTTTCAGTTTTTTTTTTTGATTTATGAAAAAAACTGTTAATTGGGTTTTTTTCCAAAAATATACTTGTTTGGTATGACATTATATTATATGTATAATACTAAATTTAATTCAAGTCTCTAGCGCTGTTGGTTCATGAGATATTTAGGGTTAACAAAAATGTTAACCTTTTTTTAAACTGCTGTGGTAAAACACACCCACGCAATTTTCTTGAGAGCCCTTTCTGCATCTTTCTGCATTATTATCTGTATAACAAAATTTATTTGAAGTCGATATCTCTTCTGGTTCTTGAGCTATGGACGACGAAAAAAACGTCGCGAACGTACGGTCGAGAAATGTCAACATTTTCAATTTGGCAAATCGGACCCATTACAATAACTTCCTATGGGAAGTTAAATAGGTTGTGTATGAAAGACTGGCTTCCGAAACCTTATATTCGTTCTTATGTTAATTTATTGAGAGAACTGGAGATAACATCACACGAAGATTTAAAAAAATCTATAAAAGTATGACTTACAGTTGCCATCTTCCGCAATGCTCACTCGACGACATTCATATGAGAAATGAGAATTTGTTCGCGAACATCGCCATACACGACAAACATGACAGCTAACGAACATGAAAAAATCAAAAATTTTCGCCAACAACGAGCGGTTCGCATACAATCAGTGTTGGGACTTCTACCACTTAAGTGGTATTTCTACTACTTTTTGGTGTTCATGAAAATCTACCACCTAAAAAGCTAATTCTACCACTTTTTGCAACTCACCGTTCACCTATCATTAAACTCTACCTTTTAATATTTATAGTATACATATTTAAATTTTTTGTCAATAAATCTTAAAATTATAAACGAGTTAAATAAAACATTTCGATCTGAGAACACAAAAATACACTTGATATTCGAAAGAATGACTACATTAAAATTAAATTTAATGAAAAATTTTGTAAAACCAGAAAATATGAATGTAAACACAAATATAAAAAACAGTGAAAACTATTTACCATATTCTCAAATGTATTTTGGCCTTTACTTTAAAAGGTACTTACTTGAAAATGATATTGTTGAACAAGATGTAATGCAACTACGAAAAGTTATGTGCAGCTATTATATTGAATTATGTGTTCAAATTGGAGAAAGGTTTAACCTTTCAAACGATGAACTAAAATTTTTCAAATATTTAAACCCGAAAAACGTCATTGATGGAACAATGCCATCAGTTTTAGGTCTCACGAAACATTTTTCACCCACTATAAATAACTCAGAAATAGAGTTAATTAATAATGAGTGGAGAAAACTAATTGGAGAAAATCAATTACTCCAAATTTTTAAAACTGATGACGGAATGGACAATTTAATTTTTGAAAACATATCTTCTTATATGTTGGAGCTTTGTTGCTTACCGCATAGCAGCGCTATTTTCAGATTTAAAAAATATAAAAAATGAAAAAAGAAATAAATTAAAAACTACAACCGTTCACAACATTTTGGCTGCAAGGGAAATTTCAGTAAATTTTCAGAATTTTAATCCTCCGGAAGCATTACTGAAATATGCTTCAAAATTTAAATTTTCCGGCGGTCTATATAGCAAAAAATAATTTTAAGTTTTTCTAACTAATTTAATTATTGTGAATTGTGATATTTGAAACTGAAAGAACTGAATTATTGTTTATTTAATTTTTTGTATTTTTAATAAGTTATTGAATATAAGATTTACTACATAAAAATGCGTTTTAATTTCTACCACCTTTTTGACATCATTTCTACCACTCTTTTGTTTCTGCGAGGTCCCAACACTGCATACAAGCCCATACACGAGAAAACAAACAGCGAACACGAGCAGGTTCGCCGAACATGTTCATCGTGTATGCCTAGCTTAAAACCAAAAACACTCCATTACCAAGACCGGAATCTTTCGTACGTTTCACTCTCCAAAACCCGTTTGTTTACATTGTTGTATTTGTAATTTTGACAATTAATCCATGAATAGATGTGAGCACAAACAAAAAAAAACGATGCCGTGGGATAGCGGCATTTTGCACAGCAAAAACAAAATGGAGGGGTTAATAAGTTTTTTTCAAGTTTTTCTTTTTACTTTTTTTCGATGAAGAAGTCAGTTTTAAGCTTTAATTTTGCACTCATTTTGTTGATAGCGAACCAATGTACATTTTTGTCTTCAAAAAAGCATGTTCACCATCAGTTTAATATAATTAATTCACTCATTTACAGCAATCACTACGAAATTCTTTAAATTTCATAACTAACCCTGAATTATTGTATCAAAGATGCGTTCGAAGAACCATCAAGTTAAGGGTGCGAGCGCAATTTTGTATTAAATTCTAATAAATTTTCGTTAACGAACGGTCCAAATATTTTGTTTGCAACTAATTAAAATCTGTATCAATTTAATTTATCCAAGTATATTTATAGTTTGTTTTTAATGATTTAAGCTTGCAACTATTTTTCAATTCCATTTTGATTAATAAATATTAAATTAAAAAAAAGAGTTATAATCGACAAATACCTTATCCATAACATTCTTGATTGATGGAAACATGCATGTATTTGCTATCAAAAAAATAATCAGAACGATTATAGCGAACCTGTTGAATAAATACAGAGCAAATAAAATACAAATTTTGACATATATCACAAAATGAAAACGTCAAAAAATCGTTCTGAATTCATGCACAACTCATTCAATAGATCATGTAATCGACATGAATTTTTATTGTTGACGTACAGAAGTTTTTTTTAGTGAATTCCCACAGTTTAACGCAAAATACAATTTTCATTCATTTCTTAAAAATGTTTAGTTACCAAAGTTCAAGTTTACTTATTATTGTTTGAAGGGTATGTTTAGTAAAAGTGCTGCTAAAAATGAAACAAATTAATGAGTCTTACGTACATGTTTTTCTTAATATAGTAAATACTTCCATAGATTACATTTTATAAATGCAGAACATAGAAGAAAATATACATAAACAATAGTTTTCAGGTATAAAGCATAGGTTAGTGTAGAAAAATATTTTTGAGAAAGCCAATAATATTTTAGAAAAGAAATTTCCGCTTCGGCTAACCTTCATCAACTTTTTAGAAAAAAATTAGCATTAATAGCAGCCAATTATTTCATAGCATAATTAATTTTTCAGATTGTAAAATGTCTAGAAATTTTCATACGCTACAAAATTCGTAATTTTATGCGTAATCATGGAAGATAACATTATTTAGCCAAGAAGTCTCGATTTTGTCGCGTTTACCGGTTTTTTTCTATCGGGTGTTCGGTTTCCCCATACTGGAATAAAAAAAGTTACTTAAATCTATTTATTTCACTCATTTAGTTGGTATTGTTTGTAACCATATTGCCTATTTCTATTCCTTAAAGTTGCTTTACACAAAGCAACTTATTTTTAAAACATGGTTCCCTCAAATTTTTATTCCAAAATCTAACTACAAACAAAATTCTAACTCTAACAAAGTCCCTTAAAAAGAAATTTTCAGGAATATTTCTGCAACAAACAAAACTAAAATTTGGTCTTGCAACCACCGAACTGCTTAAATGATGAAAATACTAATCTAATTGAGGAATCTGAACTAGCTAAAGTTGGCAATGGAACTTCACAAGTATGCTTCTCGTAGCATTGTCTGTACAAAAAAAAAATACGGAGGCACCCGCCTATTGTTTCCACCTGAACTTCTAACGTCGCCAAAAATGCTCTAAACAAACTACACCTGAAAAAATTGTCTGTTTTGTTGTTTTACAAAGTATTGAGTTACACTTTTGTCCATTTGCAATTACTTAACCGGTGGCAGCGCATGTTGCGTTCGCAAATAATTTAAGTAAACAAAATAAATAATAATAAACTAATAAATCATTAAATAATATGTATTTGGTCAATTTTATTTTATTTAATATACATTAACAACATTTATTTGGATTGAAATTAAAAAGCTATACAAATCTTCCAATTTAAGACCATGTCAGCACTTCAGATTCTGTTGGTAAGGATTGTTTAGTTTTTGAACGAGGCCATGAAACATTCAAAATGAAGCATTTAGATTACTATAATGAAGCATTTTGATGGGCCAAAGCACTAATTGTGAGAATGTGTTTGGTTTTTTGCATCATTTCACGCACACTTTCTCACATTTAGTGCTTTTTAGCTTGTAGGCAAACCGAAATGTCAGTCTGAGATTCCGGTCTTGGTAATAGAGTGTTTTTGCTTAAAACAAGAGAATTTTGTAAAAACAATTTGGTAGTAACGAATTGCAGTGTGGTTGCTACGAACTGTCAAACTCTATTCGCGTTCCACATACCATCCACACTGCAACGAATAAATTGTTCGCGCTCAACTTAACCTCAAAATTATACCGCTATCTTGTTTTGTTTTTGTGTGAAAGATCATGGCTGAGGAAAATATGGAGAAAAGGGTTGACAATTCGTCGCTGTCTGCGAATAGAAATAAAGCTCATGTGAAATAAAAGTCAAAATATGCGAACATCCACAGTTCGCAGTTCGTAGCTCATGTGCAAGATGCTTAACTTTTTAATTTGGTCGACACTCTACATAATATGAAAGCATTCCAAGATTCCAGAAGTTTTCTAAATAAGCCTTATTTAAGAGCAAAACACAATAGTTAAGAGGGTTTTTGTTGAAATGAAAGAAATTGTTATTAAACGTAGCTTTTTCCAAAAAACGCTACAGAAATCGCTATAAGTCTGTTTACTCGTAGATTGGAGCTGATGCTAGAAAATATTTTGATCTTAAAGGAGTAAAGAAGACTTAAAAATTGTTGAAAGAAAAATGTTAGCTATGTAGTTAGTTTCAAAAGTGTCACTATTGCTATTTTTTGGATATTTATATTCTTGAAATTCGTGTTTAAATTTTAGGTCTAGAACGTCTGAAGCAAATTCACTTTTAAAAGTAGATTTATTTAATTTTTTAAGATCTTAAAAGTTTTATGCAACAGAAAATCGACTGGGTCGCTAGAACTTGCTAATTTCTTCAAAAAAGTCTGTTTAAAAATATTTCCTATACAGGGTCCGGCAAAAAGAACTCCCATATTTTAAAAGGCAATGACAAATAAATAAACAATTTAACAGAAAAATTTGATTGAATTTTTTAAATTAAATACTATGCCATTTTACATTAAATAAAATAATTAGTTTTAAACATTATATCCGTTAAATATTGTCGTCTATTATTAATACATTTACGAAGCCTTTCCCGGAAGTTTTCCATTGCTCGTTGAGTCATTTGTGCTGTGGCTCCATCTTGTGGTTCCTAGTAAACTGATGAGGGATGCATATGAAGATGTGTGTGTGCAAAATTCGTCTTACACTCCTATTAGACAATCCAAGGGCAGCTGCATGTTTAAGTGCTGAACGCCTCGTAGACGCAACGCACTTACACGTGCCACATTATCCGGCGTTGTTGCGGTTAAAGGTCGGCCTGACGATTTTCTCTTTAGCGCAGAACCCTTTGCTCTAAAGTTTGATAACCAAACTTGAATTGTTTTTCTGTCCGGAACAGGATCACGTCGTCCAAGTTGAAACCGAATGCGAAATGTTCGCTGAGTAGTAATCGCTGAACCATCATTCCGGATATATTCCTCTACGACAAATGCGCGATGCTCACCGTGCCACGTCATTATGATTACTAAAAACGGCACGTAGGACGTAGACCTCTATCTATCTATACCCGGAATACCATTTTATCTATAAATAGCTTTAAATATAAACGTCTAAAAATACGGGAGGTTTTTTTGCGGGACCCTGTATTTTAAGATTTAAAAATGTAGGTACCTGCAAAATAAGTTTTTCTCAAAAGTTTAAATTCTATTTTATTTCGCAAACATTTTATTTTCGTAAATCATTAGAGCGGGTTTTTTTTTTAATACATTTTTATATATGCAATTTTTAAATTTTGTCTTTTAAATATTTTTGGTATGCAATTATTTAGTGCTTAAAAATACCCTACTGGAGCAAAACCAAAATATGTTTTTCTTGTAGAAAGAAGCCGAAATAAGAAGTAAAAATTAGAAAAAGTTTTAAAAAAATCTATTGGTTCATTTTTGAAAAAAAAAAAAAATGGAATTTTCGATTCTAAACAAAAAAAATTGTGTGGGGACTGCTGTTATTTTTCGTATTAGAAAAATGAAAAAGATCAATGGTTTAGACTGAAGGGTCCAGGACAGACAGGCAGATGGGCGGATTCGGGAGACCTTTTTTCGACTTTTCTACCATCGTAATGTCATTTTTGATTCGAAATTTTTTACAAATGCAATACTTGCCATATAGTTTATGTATGTCTCAAGTAAGTATCACTTCAGTGTTCACTATATACGTATGTATGTGCATCAAAAAAATAAGATGGAATTGAAGGCTAGTTTCAGGAATTTAAAGGCAACTTAATATAAAATTGAAGTGGGTGGCGCAACAGTCCGTTGAGAACTAGGGCCTAGTGACTTACAACTCTCAACCATGTCTGTGTGCGAGTACTGTTGTCAGGGATGGAGGGGACCTACAGTTTTAAACCGAATCCGAACGGCCAATTTGAGAAAGCACTTTTCATGACAAGAATTACTCTTGGAGAATTTGTCAATTCTTCGCAAGAGGCAGTAGCCGAGAAAAATACTTTAGATGGCATAGGCAGGGATCGAACCCAAGACCTCTGGCATGACAGTCCAACGAACTAACCATCATGCCACGGGTCGGGTACTACTAATATAAAATTGACGATCTCTTTTTCTTAGAAACAAATTTTATGAAAATAATTTAAGGCATTACTAAAGCTTTTAGTTGTTTTTGACAGCATATCACTTTTTGGTGAATGTCGTTAAATTACTAACAAATCTTTACATGAAATCTTTACTTTTATAACTTAACTGTATAAGCTTTATGGCTCATAAGAACCCCCCTGGATCGTACACTGGTCAAAATTGGATGAAATTGTGCTAAGTTTTTGGAATAATGCTGAATTTCCGATTCATATTATCTTCTTGGTTCAGTTAAAAGTGGTACTTTTGGCAACAAAACTTTAGGAAGTAAAATACAAATTTTGTTTTCATATACCTAAAAAAAGTAAATAATTCAAAATATAATAGGGGTCATATCCATGAACTCAATACGATTAGTTTTGAATTGAAGGGAATTCCTACAAAAATACAAACAAATTATCTCCCAGGGGGGGGAGGTGTCATGACCCCTACGATCATGACCCCTCTGGATCAGCCATTGGGTCTAATATATTTTTCTGTGTAGCCATACCTCAATCTACTGTCTGAGAAAATTCAATTATACTTTTTCTAAGATATTTGATAGCTTTAGTTTGAATTCAACTTAAAATCAGTCAATCACGTTAGATGTTTGAGATACAATTTCTTATGATTCGAAAAAAATCTAATGTTATCCTTTTTGAAGATTCGTATATAAATTCATGAAGTAGTTTTTTTTTCAATAAAATTCGCCATGGTTTTCGAGATCTATGATTCTTTTTTTCAGTATTCAAGTTAAATACTTATACAGGGTTATCAATTTTGAGGTTTCAAAAGTAAACATAAATAAAAAAATGTATACAATATTTTTGTTCATGATATTTCTTTTTTACTGTGAAGTTTGAACGTTGACATTACACCACCACGCGAATTGTTGCAAATGTTGATTTTTAAGTAGCCATATCCTCGTGGTGGACTTTTCGGGCCTTGAAATAAGTTTTTAATATTTCCCAACGATGTTCAAGCGTAAAGCGAGTTTTTTGTTCCGCGGAAATATATAACTCACTCTTTGTCAAGATTTCGAGCAGGAAACTTCTGTCACTGTTCAAAAACCCAATGTTATAAAAAGATAACCCTTTCGCCTTTCATAGGGGTGAAAAATTTTTGAAAATTCTAGAAATGTCAACACTTTGAGTTTTCAAATCAAAATGGTTGCAATAACTGCAATGTGAAATAACTAAAACATTCAAGGATCAAACAAAAATTCCAAACATGTATTTAGATAATCGTGATCCTTGAGATATGATTTTACTTTTTTTTTAACAGACTCGCAAATTGCATTTTTTTAAGAAATAAAAAATCAATAACGTTTAATTTGTTTGATTTTGCCGCAAATAATGTAAACGCATTTACCTGTGAAGACAGATTGTTTTAAAGAATTCATTCTCATAGTACGGCTAAAGATCGAATCTCTGTACTTGGCAGTACGACCGAAGTCGGACTCAAGGGTATACTGATGAGCATTCCTAGAAGCGCGAGTATTACGGTTGAACTGTTTAGGGGAGGAATGTAGCTGGATATTTCTCTAGAGCTTAAACCGTTAAAATAACGACAAAATCATATCATTTCAAAGAGAAAAAAAAACGGAGCTGTTCTTACAAATAATAACAAACAATACTTCGATTACCAAAAATTGGTTTAGAGATTGAACGGTATTTCCAAATTAAATTTAAGTAATTTCAAATTTTATCCAAACCATCAGACACTTACTTTAATAGCTAAGCTTTATTTTGCATTACCGCAATGAAATATTTTTTTTTCTGTTTATTAATGAATATATGCATTAAATTTTGAAGCTATTAATTTCAAGAACTCCAAGCCTTGTTCATATGACAGCTCATTATAACATTCAATATTATGCATGAATGAATGTATTCAATTACCTCGCTCAATAACAACTCCTCATATTCAAAACCATATCATCAAAGTAATTATAATAATTCAACCATCAATGATGATGTTGATGGTGATGATGATGGTTATTATGCAAACCCAAACAAACATAACCAACTACCTATACATGACTACGTATATGCAATACGTGAGGCCTTGCCAATCAGCACCTCAATCAATTGACATATTCCATCAATCACCTAATTGAGGTTCTCATTATCATCAACTTAATACCATTTTGTCAGAAATTCCATTCAATCGACAAGAATCATTCGATTTCGGGTGTCGATTGTCGAAAGTGTATATGCAATGCACAGCTCCATCTCCAGCTCAAGCTCAAGCACTATACACTACATAGCACGTCACATCAACACTCATCGAATTATATTCCAAGGCATGCACGCTTCTTCAATTTGGAATTCACTGTGCCACAACCGAACCGCTAAAGAGGAGACAAACATCGCCGTCAAATGTACACACACAAAAATAAAAACACCAAATCGACAACCTACAAGGAAGCCAATTTCATTTCGCATTAAATTCGCTAGAATCCTGCAAAAGCAAAAAAAAAAAAGAATTATATTTGAGAAGAAGATCCCAAAAGATTCTCTTCTGATGATGCTGCCGGAACGATTCCATAAACATTTTCAAATTAAATTGTATAGCCTCAGAGAATCTTTTTGACGAGGATCGCAGGCGTTTAACGATTTTGGTAGCACTTGCCACGAACCGACGATGAGTAAAAGAAAAAAACAACGAAACGATAAATAGCTTTTTTTGTGGAAAACGCGAAAAGTCTCCTTGTTGCCAACTACAATTCATTCACTCTTTCCCATTCTCCTTCGTTTTGATCCATCCATTTTTGTGCCATGTGACCTTGGGGAGAAACAAGCTCTGAAACCAATTCGGTTTACGAAGACTATCAACATAGACAAGGGGTAAGGCTGGGTCGTAGGAAGTTGCACCTTTTATAATACTTTTTATATTATGAAATGTATCATTTTTGAATATACATATGAGTACATACATACATGTGTTAAAAGTAAGCAGAGCCTATACGTTTTCCAATATCATACAAAAGGCAAGTTAAAGCCATGATGCAATTTTTTTACTAATGACGAGACACTGTACAGCTCGTACAGTTCATGGTTATACTGTCGTGTATTATTTTGCCAATTGAACCTTTCTATAGAAGATACGAGTAGACCATAAAAGAGGTTACATGCTTTTGCAATATATATACAGCAAGACCGTGATGATAAAGGTTTTGTACAACGTTTCATTAGTGCTTGGCCACAGGGCCTTAAAGAAACAGCGATTGGCAAGAGTTATTTGAGTGACCTACCACTGGTCACGTTCTGACCAAGTCTGCGATGGGAAACTACGCTCATTGATGACAAGACTAATTTTTTTTCTCAGACTCGATATTGGAAAGGACACCCATTGTGCACCAGTCACTCAAGAAAATAAGCTGTATGACAGCGTGTCGCCTGGTATTTGTTGAGTTTCTACCAATTTTTACGGAGTAGCAAAGCATGGCAGCCTGGTACGGTATAGCTCGTCCCTGTTGACACAATCGTAGCCTGCTTTTAAATCGATGATGAGGTTTATCGATGTTTATATTTTCGGGTCTTCTCCAGGACTTGGCATACATACATTTAAATATTTGTCGATGCTAGATTTTCCAGCCCTGAAGCCACACCGGTAAATGCCAATCAATTCGTCAGGCATTCACATAATACACTTGACAAGATCTTGTATACGATTTTTAAAAGACTAATACTACATACGTCTATAGTTGGAGTAGAGTAGGCGATCTCCTTTTTTATATAGATTTTTGTCCGACTTCAGCCTAGTTATGACCATCTTGATCTCATTCAAGCCCGGTTAGTAGAACTCCTGATCCTGAACAAAATGAATTTGGTCTTCATTACCGTTAAGCGTATGTTTGCAATAATCTTTTCATATTTTAAGAATCAACTACGTCACCATCTCCACTATGGTATTTCCTTCCTTTATTGCAAATCTTAATTCCTTCTTTTTTTTCTTTTTTTTAGTTTTCATCATTTTCCTTTTATCTTCTATCATCTTTTTTTTTGCTTTCTTCTGTTTTCGGTTTTCTTCTGTCTTCTGTTTTCTATTTTCTGTCGTCTGTCTTCGGTCTTATGTCTTGGGTCTTGGGTCTTGGTTCTTGGGTCTTCGCCCTTCGGTCTACTGTCTTCTGTCTTCTGTTTTCTGTTGTCTTTCGTCTGTCGTCTGTCGTCTGTCGCCTGTCTTCTGTCTTATGTCTTGGGTCTTTGGTCTTGGGTCTTGGGTCTTGAGTCTTGGGTCTTGGGTATTGGGTCTTCGGCCTTCGGTCGACTGTCTTGTCTTCTGTTTTCTGTCGTCTTTTGTCTGTCTTCTGCCTTCTGTCTTCGGTCTTGTTTCTTCTATTTTGTATTTCCTATTTCCTATCTTCAGTCCTTTTTCCTCTAATATGGTATGTAACATCTTTTATCTCCTATCCTATAATTTTTTACGAATCCAAAACCTCCCCTTTAAAAAAATTATTCCCACCTATCTATGTCACTAGTTAGAATAAGATGAATAAAAAAATGAAACAAGTGTAGCGCTTCTCTATACCCGGAATACTCAAAAAAGCAAAAACAAAAAAAGCTCCAATTCTCGAGGAGGCCCACTAGCAATATAGCAAAATCATAGAAGCTGGAGGAGTAGCATCTCTGCTCGGAGCAGTGATGAAAGTGTTTCCAGGGCAATTTAATTTATTTTAAGGTTTGGCGGTGCGAGGATGTAATATCCGCCCGGTCGGCAATTGGAAATGGCATGGCGTAAGGCACAAAAATTTCAAGCCTGAAGGGGTGCTTTCTATGTTCTAATAGAGGTTGTACTGAGATTTGCTATGTCTGCTGATGGTTCAGCGACGAAGTGGCGTGGCGTACGGGGGGAGGGTTTAGTAAGTCACGGTATAAGGTACCGTGGTACAACCAAAGCAACGGTAACAAAGAAAACAACGACGACGACGATGGCGATGCCGACTACGGTGAAGACTGAAGATATGGCACAATAATTAAGTTCCACCGAAACAGTGACAATGCGAAGTCGGTCACAGTTCACAAACACTTGGGAATATTTCAATGACTATATAATATAGATATATCTATCTACATAAAATGTATTCAATGCTACCAAAATACATATAATGAAAGCTATATAACTGTTCCTGAGCCTCGAGGTTATATGTTTTGGTATATATTTATGTATCTATCTGAATGGGTCTTACTTTAATGGTGTTCAATTTGGTTAGATTGTGTAAGATGTCCATTTCGGATGGCACAAAATCATGACCCTGAAAGATTATGATTAAACGATATCATTTTTTTAGATTAAGGGTAACTCCTTTTGTTTATATTGGCTATACACAAATACATACATACATTTATATGAAAATTGTGATTTAGTTTGATAGTTCCCTATGGTCATATAAATGCAAAGCCAACAGCATACGAGCACAATAATGTAAACAACACAAATAATATCGTTTGATAATTTAATGCATATTATTAGATTGTTTATATATGAGTACCTATACATATTATAGTTGACCTTCGTTCGTATCCTTGAATGATTGAATGAAACGATTTTAGAAAGATTTATGAGTATTATTATATCAAGAATGATTTACTTTCTGATATTATTTTAAACAAAATCAAGCTTTAAATTGGAGTCAGGTCAATGTAGGAATGTGTCTCATTATTAATGGTAAAACTTTAAGTTTGTATATCTCTGACATGGTCATCAAAAACAACCATCATTTTCTATAAATGTAGACTCAGGTGCTTGGAAATAGAAATCATTTGTCACATTTTTAAGTTGGTATCAATAAGAAGAGTGTTTTCGTTGTAAAATGAGAACAAAAGGACAAAAATGTACGAGTACCTATCGATTTAAACGATTTCCAATTAAGATGGGTTGATATTAGATCTCAATAAAAATAGTTGTCTTGATATAATAATGTCATAATTTTTGTTTTTATAAAAATGTTCTTTTGAACGGAGTTGGAAAAACTAAATACTTTTAGTGAATGCAGTTAAGTCGTGACTTTTTATTAAATTCTTTTGACTTCCAAAATAACTTTGACTTTTAACATAAAAGTTAAGTCATTTTCAAAAGTCATGACTTGAAGTCAATTTAAAAAGTCAATTAGACTGTAGTCTCTTTGACTTTATAAAGTACATCAAAAGCCAATTTTAAATGCAAGTCAATTTTGAAAGTCAATAAGTCATTTGAATGTAGTTCTTGATTCTGTAGTGGTCGATTTCTCATCGATGTTTGGAATTAGATATTCCACAAATGATATTTTATCGTATTTTGCTCTCCGGGCTGCTGGTAGCTACACAAATCCTACCTACTTTAAAATTGTATTAAACTTTAATATTCAATAGTTCAGTTTTGAACTTTTTTTTAACAATTTTTGTTTTTTTCTTTATATTTAGTACTAGCGGCACGTCCTGGACGCGTCCTGGCTTCGCACGGGTAGACATAAATAGGAACAGATATTTAAGTTATTAGCATGCGAATTAAAACGACCATGAATCACTAAATTAGAAAACCTTTTGTTGTCCTATCATTAATACTCTTCGTAGCGTATGCGGTGAAAGACATTTTATGGCTAATTTTTTTACACCTTCGGTTGCTTTTAATAGGAATTTCTAAATATTTATATCGTAATATAGTACTAAATACAGCCTATGTTACTCAGTGATAATGCAGCTTTCTAATGAAAAAAGAATTACGAAAATCGGTCCAGTACTTTTTGAGTTTATTCGTTACATACAAAAATACAAATCTTTCCTCTTTATAATATTAGTGTAGATATATCAAAATGAAGTAAATATATTAGTTGTTAAATGTGTTTCTTGTTTTTATTAGTGGTCAAGTCTCGACGTCAAAGTTCAATTAATTCAAAAAACTAACCTGCGGTTGATCACCATGCTGATTGAAAAAATCATCTTCAGTGATGAGTTCGAATTATTATTATGAATGATTATTGAAAAACAGAAAACATTGTTCTGAAGAAGAAATTATTTAAGGGTTGATAAACAAAAACAAGAGGAAGTTCAAAGCATTCCAAACTTCTCCCACCCTCGACAGAAAAATAGTTAGAGAAGTTCTTTAGGATCCATTTGCAAACATCCACCCTCAGATTTGTCATTGGATTTTTAGCTCCCTCGACTTTCGCCGTCGCGTCGTTTGCAATTAAAAAAAATGTACATAAACGGAAGAATAGCTATGAAAGTTCCATTGCTTAGTAAAATAAACATAAAGCAAGGCGTTGAATTTAAAAACTTCAACCAAGCATCATTGAGTCCAAGAAACTAGAAAAATATTTTGCACAGCGACGAAACAAAAATAAATTTGTTTGGATCTAATGGCCGTAGTTATGTTAGAAGGAAAAAGAATGAAGAACTAAATTCTAGAAACACCATAAAGACGGTAAATCGTGGTGGTGTCTTTTTCTCATGGTAGATTAGGCCCTATCTTTTTGATCAAAAATATTATGACCAATTAAACTTACCTCGCGAATATTGGAAAACGTAATGCTTCCATAGTAGTACCCGTGGTATGATGGTTAGTGCTTTGGACTGTCATGCCAGAGGTCTTGGGTTCGATCCCTGCCTATGTCATCTAAAGTTTTTTTTACGGGTACTGCCTCTTGCGAAGAATTGACAAATTCTCCAAGAGTAATTCTTGTCATGAAAAGTGCTTTCTCAAATTGGCCGTTCGGATTCGGCTTAAAACTGTAGGTCCCCTCCATCCCTGACAACAGTACTCGCACACAGGAATGGTTGAGAATTGTAAGTCATTAGGCCCTAGTTATCAACGGACTGTTGCACCACCCAATTTATTTATTTATTTAATGCTTCCATTTGCAGAAGATAATCTGTCATTAGTGTAGACATTCCAGGAGGACAATAACCCCAAACACACTGCTAACGTCGCGTCGCGTCGTGCCAAAGTTGTTTGAACAAAAGAATGTGTCAGTTTTACATTGGCCTTTGCAATCGCCAGATTTAAACCCTATAGAAAATCTTTGGAAAGATTAGAAACATAGAATATCGTGCAACAAGACCGTAAATACGAAGGCACTTTGGAAAGAAATCCAGGAACAATGGTAACATATTTGGAAACATGTCAAAAACTAGTTGACTCTATGCCAAGAAGTTGTGAAGCGGTTCTTAAGAACTAATGCCACGCCACCAAGTACTGACGTCTTGAGGTAAACCATTTACTCATTTTCCTTTAAAAATTTAATTTTAACTGATAATTTGCCTTATTCTTAGGAAAGCTCTGGTTAACTCTTATTTTTGTTTATATTTTTTTTTTTTGGAAAAAGACGCATTAAAATAGTTTTATCTATATTTCGGGTTATAAATTTCGTTTTCTTAATTCATTTTTAATTAACAATTGGAAATAATATTAATATTATTAATATTTTCAAAGAATAAATTTTTTTGATAAAACCGTAGTAACAGGATTTCACACTCTTATTATTTTGGCCACCACTGTATGTATTATTAAATCAATATTCAAACCTCTGGAGCGCAATCTCCAAAGGTTTGAATATTTTTTTTTTTTCGGAATTAAAAAATATTGATATGGACGTTTGTTTTCAAACAGGAGATTGTTGTGCTACGTGCAACACAAGCAACGAAACAATCTCTAATTTTCAAACATATTTTCCTGATCGTGTTATTTCTCGAAGAAATAATCACAAGTTTAACATCTTTAGACATTTTTCTCCGAAACTATCTGAAAGATTATGTCTTAAGCATTGCTCCAGAATCTATTCAAGACCTCAAAATTGGAATTAGTGAAGTTATCATGAACATACAGCTGTAAATCGTTCAGCTTATCATTCTACAATTCTTAAAAAAAATTAAAATATAATTTGGCTATATATCAAATGTAGCAACAGATTGCTGGAAGGAGTCAATGGTGGTTCCTATCGCCAAAGTCAATAACTCTTCGTATCAGGGGGAATATTGTCTAGAAAATATGTTGCCAAATGATGGACAAAATAGCAATATAAAAAATACAAGTTATTGGTGAAATAGTAATCAGGATTAAGGGAGACACAGCTGCGAATATTATTTAATCAATCTTATATATTGCTGCCTGGAAGACAGCAGTACTTCAGAAAACAGTTGCTAGTTGCCTTGCTTATTGACCTGAGGAAAGCATTTAAAGCTTAAGACAGAGAAATTATTTTAAGAAAAACTGTACAAATATAAAGAGATTGGCTAGATTCAATTACATCTGGAGAGATGTACCCAAAGAACTAAGCTTGAAGAAGCTGTCTCAAAATCGACATTGGGGTATAGAATGAAGTTAAAGTTGATAACCAAGCGTTAGAAGTTGTAGGGAATATGAAATACCTTTTAACTTTATTCGAATTGAATACACACATGTACTATAATTCAAACAAAATTGATAAAAAAAAAACTTGAAAAGAATCGAAAAGTCTATAATAACAGGTGTGAGTACCTACTGTTCCTCCTTAATTCATCTTGGTAATATAATAATGTTAGATAAATTGCAAAAATTACAAAATAAAGCAATGAGAATAGTTCTAAAATTTCAATGGTCTCAAAACCTATAACAGTAATTATGATAAGTATGTTAAAACGGCTTAGTATAAATTAGAGAACAATTATGAATACCTAAGTTAATGTTTTTAAAATGAAAAATTCATTACCTTTACTTAAAGAGTGGTTAAATTTTAATGACCGATGTTAAATATGAGCCACACCAAAACGTCAAGTTTTTTTCTGCATTTCATTTGACATTTCTCAATTTCAGATTAATTCAAGTTGAACCATGGAATTTTACACAATCAACCAACGCGTTAAGATATTTAAGCTTATTATGAAAATGAGAGTTCAAATCAAAATGCATATCGTGCACCTTATGGTTTTTTTGATCAATTTAATGTAAAAAGAGCAGTGGATATTCGTACAGCTCGTTTAATGGTCAGAATAGTGGCAAGAAATAGCAACAGTGGATGATCAGTTTGCGAAGAAAATCATCTTAAGTTAAAGATAACGTTTTCGCCTAATTGGATTCGTTAATTATGCAGAATTGTCACATTTGGGAGAATGATGATCTAAGAGTGATTGTCCAAAAACTGAAACAATACAGATTGTTTGGTGCGGTTTATGGGCTGGCGGCATCATCGGGCGGTATTTTTTTCGAAATTGACGCAGTTACTTTGAATGGTGTTCGCTATCGTGAGATGATAACTCACTTTTTATCGCCCAAATTGGAAGACATGGATGTGGACGATTTGTGGTTTCAATAGAACGGTCTCACTTGCCACACAACTAGCGATGCAATGGCTCTTTTGCGCAACAAAGTCAATGGTCGTTTTATCTCAAGAGGTGGAAATGTCAATTCGCCACCAAAATCATGTGGTTTGACTTCTTTCTTTGGAATGAAAGAAAATTTGTACGTCGATAAGCTAGCAACAATTCAAGAGCTAAAAGATAAGATAATTCGGCACATTAACGGCATATAAGCTCAATTATGCCTCAGCGTCATCGAAAATTTGGACCATCGGATGGAGGTGTGCCGCCGAGGTCGCGGCGGCGCGCGGCCATTTGGCCAATATTTTGTTTCATACATAATTGAACCATACCAATATTATCACAATAAAAAGAAATTACAGTAATTTCTTAAATAATTTGTGTTTTATTAAAAGTCAACATCGGCGTTTAAAATCTAATCACCATTTATGTTAGTAGCCATAGCGTATGAAATGGATTTCATTTTTTGTCCATATTTAAGAACTCAATCAGCGCAAAATATGCTTAAACAAAATAACCTTAAAATATTAAATGTGTTTCCAAATATTGAAAATATTTAGGTAATACAAATGTTGTACGTTCTGTAAAATTTAAATATGCATATTTTAGAATTAAATTGTATTATTAGATAGATAGATAGATAGATAGATTTCTTTATTTTTTCCAGTATTAATTACAATATTTTATAAAAGAATACGGACGTGGCTACCTGAACCGTCTGCCGGTATTGACATTTGATTACATTAACAAAATAATAAAGAAAATGAAATACATTTAAACAATTTAAAATAAAAAGATTTAAAAAAATAAAAAGATTTGGGTTGAAAATAAGTCATATACAATATGTACATAGAAACTGAGAATTACTATTTCAATGGACAAATTTGAATTTGCTTTTTAGTATGAGATGCCAAAGCGAGAAAGATGGAAGAGCAAGGATATTGAGTGAGCAATTTTAATGAATTGCAACATAAAGTCGATTAATTTTGATATGATTTAAAACACAAAAATATTTAGAAGCTGTTGCGGTAAGATAAGGCGTGCTTGCAGTATTTGAACAGACACTCCCAGCCCCGATTGCCATTCAGAATCTCGTAAAGACCGTTTTGGTTGAGGAAGCTTTCGTTGAAATATAATCTTCTTATCTCTTGCAGGATAGGACAGACTGCGATGAAATGATTCACATTCTCAAGTTCTCTTCTGTTACATAGATTACAAGTTTGCTGTCTATCATTGCGATGCGGGATAAAATTGAGATCCAATAGTTCAACTCTCGCCTTGAAAATCACACTGATAATTTCCGCAGAAAAACAGTTATTGAAGTACTTGGTTTCTGTTAGCATTTGATGATTAAGATTTTTGTAGACTGCTCTGGACTCTGAAGAGCAGGCTCTGATGATATGTTGATTGAATATTTGTTCGTCAACCTTAGCAATCACCCTGTTAAACATATTTGTCCATTCTCCCACGTTAGCTATAGACGTTGGCATTGCAAGGTTATGTGATAAGGCCATCTGATTCCATTCCCTGAAAGGAGAGGCGTTAGTTACCATTAGTCTTTCTAAGATTTTTCTGTGAAGACTGTTTTCATTTCTACACATAACTCTGATAAGGTAGTCCGAGTGGGCTTTTAAATTTCGGATGTATATAGGTGGCAAACCCGATTCGACATGAATGGCATACGTTGGTGTAGAGTTTGGTAGTCTAAACAAACGCTTAAAAAAGTATCTCTGCGTCTTCTCGAATTCCTCAATCGGTGAGATACCAAAGGCTTGCACTCCGTAGCACAAGCATGTGTTTACAGTTGCATCGAATATTTTGTATTTAGAGACAAGGTCAATATTTGGATTTGCGAAGAGCTTTGGCCACATCAGATTAAGAGCAAGCTTGGCGTCCTGACTTTTCTGTCTGGCATGGGTATCAAAGTTAAGATTGGAAGAGATGGTTATGCCAAGATATTTGATATTTTGAACTACTTCGATGCTCTCACTTCCGATTTTCCAGTTTTCTTCCCGTTGCCTAGTGCGATTCCGACTTTCGAATATCATGACTTTTGTTTTTGAAGCATTGATTTTAAGGTCCCATAAGTTGCAGAAAGATAAGAGTTTGTTTAATTGTAGTTGTAGCGAGAAAGGATTATCCGCTAGCAGAACCAAATCATCTGCATAGAATAGCACTTTTATAAGCTGGCCAGCAAAGCTGACTCCTCCTGACAGGATATCTACTATTCCATCAATATATAATGAAAAGAGTAAGGGGCTAAGTATACATCCCTGAGGAACTCCTGCAGATGTGCTAAACCATTCAGACATATTCGTGCCATCCCATACAGCTGCAAGAGCTTCCTAGAGATTCCCAGTGATGCCAATTTATATATTAATGCTTGCCTGTTCACTGTGTCGAAAGCTGCTTTGAAGTCAACAAAACAGACGTACATCTTCTTTTTGTTTTCGATGAATTTTCTCGCTATGCTAGTCAGTGCAAAGATATGATCTGTTGTTGAAAATTGTATTATTAATATTTTAAATAAAGTATAAGTTGTAAATAGCTAAAATATTACTTAATAAATAAATAAACTAAGCTTAACTGTTTTGCATTGTTATTTGCAATTTAATCAACATACATATTATAAGTTTCTTCAAAATGAAACCTTTTATTGGAAAATAGTGTTCAGTACATCTTTATAAAAACCGAAACATTGTTCAAAATCAAGCAGTGATGTGTAAAAACGATAAAATAGTGTAGGAACCTACACCTACAACTTAATGAATTATTTATAAACAGTTTTCCACTTCCACAAAATAGATACACCTCAATTTTTCATTCCAGGGTAAAAAATTATGCACAATTTATTATCATCAACATTAGATATAAGATATATCCTTCAGCTGTCAAACTTCATCTTTCAAAAACAAAACAGCAACAACAACAATAAAAACAACAACAACAACAAAAAAAAAACTGTTCTTATAATATTAATCGTTTTATATTTGAAAAACATTTTGAATTATTTATTATTTTATATCGAAGCAAAAAACAAGTTAAACACAATAAATCAATGTCGAGTTTATATGGAGATTTAGGATATGCTTTTCGATGATGGTGATAATAAGCATCTCATCCAGCATAGGAGAGAGGACACTAGCATACAATTTCCATCTTAAATTGCCCAAAGAATATTGACTTCATTAAGATACAGTAATAATAATAATAATCTGTTGTGTTTATTATCTTTATCTATGGTTCTATCATTTTTTATGGGAAGGTATGATTCTTTGTGTCTTTGTTGTCTGTAGAAAATATGATTCACGAGTTGTTTGTGTTGTTTTTGTCTATTTTGGTTTTGTTTTATAAATAAAATTAACATAATCGAAGAATTTTTGAGTAATTCGATGTCAAATCAACTGCGAATTGGTTCTGAAATGTTGTGCTGTGATGTCCTTGTTAGGGCTTTAGGAAACACAAGAGGATTTAGATACATAGAGTGAAAGAAGATGTCTAAGTTTTGTTGTATTTTTTCTTTTTTTCTAGGAATATCTACAACGATTATATTAGCTACGTTTAACATTTGTCTTTTTGAATCAAGTGCGTTCTTGGTAGATGGTGAATAATTTGCAAGGATTTTCAATGTAAAATTATTTATAATTGGTATGAGAATATAAGAAATGTATAATTTATTACAAATTTTAAGCTATGTATATTTCCAGTTAACAATATTTTTCAGTTTAGGACTGTTTTTATAATTCTGTGGCCCCGAGGCAGAACCGCTTAAATCTGTTTTTAACATTTTTCAGGAGAGCAGTTTGAAGTTTTAAGAAAAAGTTGCGCATTTACAAATTGATGTAGAAAATTATTGGATCGTCTGACAGTATTGATACTAGTATGGATTAAAAGGTATTAAACCATTCTCTTGATCCAAAATTTAAAAACAAATTAAACATTGAAATTAAAAGCGTGGGAGGCAAAAGAAGCAGTTTAGTTGTTTTGCCTCGGGAGAAATGTTCATACAAAATATCTTAAGTCGAGTTAAGCTGTTTTTCCTTGAAGTAAATTGAATTTTTGGCACGAGTACGATAACTTTGGCGCCAAGATATAATAACGGTTTTTGGTAGAGGGGCTACCAAAATAGCATAGTTTTGACTTGAATTAAAAACTGGTTAATAAAACAGAATGTTGGCTTTAAAAAAATATATAAAACTTAATTGTAAGTATCACCGTTATTTTTTTCCATTTTAAATAGTAATTTTTTTAAATTGCCCCTACCGCCTAAACTGGGGGAGATAGACCCCCCTCCCATAGTAAAAAATGCTTGTTTTTAGCTGTTCTATACAAATCCGTCATTAAACTTTGTCGCCAAAGTTATCGTACTCTCCCCGAATTTTTAGTTTGCCAAAGTCGACTTAAGTTGTTTTTCCCTAATTTAATGAAACATTTTGCTCCGCTTAACTCGACTTTTGTTGTTAATTCATAACTACATATATTGAGTGAGATATATGGCAACAAAATTTTGAGATAAGATTTTTACACGTTTGAAATCGAAAATAAAATCTTGTTTTTGTATTAGAAAATTATTAAATTTATTAAAAAATATCTTACACAATATTGATTAATAAAAATAAATAATACATCAAGATAAAACAATTGAAAAATATAAAATTAACAAAACAAAAAACCAACAATAAAGGTAGAATTCACACTTCGCGATTTTTTTAACTATTAGAAAAAATATGTATTTAACGTTTTATTAACGTACTAAAATTAAAAATCTTTACAAATATTGAGATCATAAATAGAAAAAAAGGTAATAGATTTTTTAAGTTTTGCAAATAATAGCAATAGTAATAGTATGGAATAAAGTGAATATATAAAAAGAGCTTTAATTTTCATCATCTTCACTTTCTAAATCAGGATGTGTGTTTAGTGCACTTGAAGTTGTGAAGGCTTCGGTAAAACTCGTGAAATTCGGGATTAATATATTGCATCAATTTCATAAGATCCTTCTTTTTTTCTGCAGATATATTTGGTACATCTTCAATAATTTTAAGCTCACTTAATGAAAAAGTAGAAGATCCTCTTTTTGCCAATGATAATATTTTGAATGGTTCTTCTGGATTTAAAGTCGTTTTATAAATTTTTTTTTTTACTGTCACTGGTGTATCGAATCCACCTCACGGTGTTCCAAAAAAATTTTTCTCTTTCTAAATTAGATCGTTTCCAATTCAAATTGGTTTTTGAGATTTCACAAAAATTGAAAAATTCAGCTTGTTGCATTTCATATACCTTTATTTTGGAATTAATACCACCAATAAACTGGTACCAATCTCTAGGGACACTAATTTCAACATTTGACTTTTTCTTTTTCCTTTCAATTAGGGCATGACTAGAATCGCATTCCATATGAGTATGGCCAGGCTCTAAGAACTTGTGATCAATATATTCAATTGATGAATTTTCTTTTAGAAAAAATAGAAACATAGCAGCCACGAACGAGTTTTTATTTTGGCCAGAGCATGAATCGCTGTAAAATGTTATTTTACGATCACTTGGTGGTAACGACCTAAGGAGTTTAAAAATGCAGAAAGAAATCTCATTCCCACCCCTGCGCGCAATACCTTCGTGCCACGTATAGCAGCCAGAAAAATTAGTCTCTAAATGTACCGTAAGATTGAAAGTCCATAGTTGCCTTTTGTAAAAACTTACGGAGTTTCTTAGAAAAGGCGTTGGCAGACATTGCTGTAAGTCAAACGCAAAGGCTCTCATGCTTTGATTTTGCTTCGCGTTTTCCTTATCAATCTTTTTTGGTCGTAGACGATGTATTTTTTTTTGCTCAAATAATATCTTTTTCTCTTCATCGTCTTGAGCAACTTTAATTTTATAAATATGTAAAGGGTGTCCCAAAATTAACGCAAGATTTGAATTTGCCGCCATTTGTGCAGTGAAGTGTTGGCAACCCTGAAAAAAAGCAATTTGACAGCTAACAGTATAGGGTTATTAAAAATGGAGCGTTACACGAGAGAACAACGTGTCTTCATTATTAAAGAATATTTCAAAAATAGTGAAAGCTTGGCGGCTGCAGTTCGAAAATTTCATACAAAATATGGTCGGAATAGTGTTTTAACTTCGTCAACTGTGAAGGGATTAATTGAAAAATTCATTGAGACTGGATCCGTTGGAGACGCCAAACACAAACAAATGCATCCACAACGCGTGACTGTATGGTGTGGATTTTGGGCTGGAGGCATAATTGGGCCATATTTTTTTGAAAATGATGCTGGTCAAGCAGTGACTGTTACTGGTGCTCGATATCGCGACATGATTACACAGTTCTTTCTGCCAAAATTGGATGATATTGATGTGTCCAATATGTGGTTTCAACAAGACGGTGCCACATGTCATACAGCCCGTGAAACAATTCAATTAC
This sequence comes from Eupeodes latifasciatus, assembly GCA_920104205.1. Lineage (NCBI taxonomy): Eukaryota > Metazoa > Arthropoda > Insecta > Diptera > Syrphidae > Eupeodes > Eupeodes latifasciatus. Next base: position 35,639,433 of record OV049925.1, on the reverse strand, counting down.
TGCATGAGGCATTTCCAGGTCGTGTACTCTCTCGTTTCGGTGATCAAAATTGGCCTCCTAGATCGTGTGATTTAACACCATTAGACTTCTTTTTATGGGGTTATTTGAAATCACAAGTCTATGTCAACAAGCCGACAACCACCCGTGCATTTAAGATTTAAGCTCCCATGAATATATTTTTGGGATGTATCCCTACGGCTATAATGACTTTCATATGCGGGAAATTTTTGTATGTGCGGCTTTATTTCTTTTTCTTTCTCTTGACTAGTTTTGTTGGGAGGAGTTCTTTTTCCACGAACATTTTTAAATGGCAAAGTCGGATATGACAGTTTTTTACAAATTACACTTCTAATAAAACTTTCAGTTTCATCAAAGCATTGTGTAAAATGTTTTCGACAAATTTTACAACGTTTGCCAGCATGCTCCAAAAAATATAAAACGGTATTTTGGCGATTACGTTTTCGTTCAGTTGAATTTGTCCGTGTATCACTTTTTTTTGTCAATAACTAATAGGTTTCCAATATATAGAATACGTTTATCATAAGATCCCAGGAACCAATAGTGATTGAAAATGGATTGAACGTTCTCAAATGAAAATTTTACCTGGCAATTAAATCGACACCTACCAAACGGTTGACAAATTCTGGAATGCTTAACTAGAACTAGATTCATAAGCTTTACCAACATTTCTAGATATCTGTCTGCAGTCTTTTATTTTCACGTTTTGATTCTTTTAGGACAGTTGGTGGTTGGGTTGGGATATTTTCAATCTCTTCATCATCGGTGCATGAATCATGGGAAGTAATTTCTTTAAAGTAATCATCAGAATCTTCCCATTCAGGAAGATCATCACAGTTAATAGAGACATTTTCCTTGTCTTTGTTGCTAACTGTTGCCAAATATTGGGCTACAAGTGTAATAGTGAAATACTAAGAAATAGTAACTTTTGAATAAAAAAATAGGATTCTTACTGTAAAACAAAAACATCTTATATCGATGTCAAATCCATTCATTGAAGATTTTGTTTCGAATTCGTTGTATGGAATTGATTGAAAATAATAATCTGATTCAATTGTTTCATTTGAATAATCATACGATGAATATTTTAGTGGCCATTGGTTTATTGATATTTCATTATTATGTTCATTAAGAGATTCAACAGCAACAGGATGTGTAGACGTGCAAGCTTCAAGTATTATTATGCCCTGGGCAATCATAAAGAAAATATTCGTTTCATTTTTTGCCTTTTAATCTAATATGTACCTTTTTTGGTTACCACTAAATATATTATTTTCTGGTGTAGAACTTCTCTGCATTACAAAATTGTATGATCGCTTCGATGTTTCTGTAAATCATAAAAAAGTATTCTTCAAACCAACATCGGCATAGGCAGATTCAAAACAAATAAGGCATAAGGATCAAACATATCACCACATACATAAATACAGATCGACACAGCCAACATTGCAAGAAAGGAAGACAGACAAGCAAAAAATATCCCTCACGTCAATTATATAAGTAGGGAAGATGCAGGTGCGCACGTGTCTCATGGAAAGTCAGACAGACAGATAACCACTCTAGTAGAGATCGACACAGACATGCAATACGAATATAGACAGGCAGAGTAACACTGGCACACAAAAACGCCAGGCAGACAGACAATCACACACACACACAAAATAAAACACGAAATATCGACCGTGCCTAAAATCTAAAGTCGAGTTATGACAAAACTATTTATTATTTTTATTTTCGGCAAGAGTACGATAACTTAGGCGACAAGATATTATAACGGAATTTTTTAGAACAGTTAAAAATAACCATTTTTTACTATGGGAGGGGGGTCTATCTCCCCCGTTTAGGCAGGAGGGGCAATTTAAAAAAATTATTACTTAAAATGGAAAAAAATTCTTAAAAAATAACGGTGATACTTACAATTAAGTTGTATACATTTTTTTAAAGCCAACATTCTGTTCTATTAGCCAGTTTTAAAATTCAAGTCAAAACTATGCGTAGTTTTTGAAAAATTTAATTTTAAACTCAAAATTTGAGTAAAAAAAGTTAAAAAAAGGTTTAAAGTGTAACTTTTTCAATACTTCAAGATTATCTTCAATTGTTTTTATTTCAGAATTTATTGCTCTTATTTGTTTTTGATCAAAAACTGAAAACTAGATGATTTTATGTCTTTTGGTTTTTGAGAAAATTGAAAATAACCACAACTACTATTTTAATTTAATTCTTCTTTTTTGCTTGAGTGGTCTTATTTTGATAGTAATAATGGTATTTGCGTATGCGTAATGCGTGTTTGGGTGTATGCAACAGTAAGGTGTGCGCGAATTTGGGTGTATGCAACAGTGGCATCTGTAACCCCCCTGCTTGGGCACACTATAGGATTTGGGGTGGGTGCAAGTTGGAGTGTGTGCAAGGTGGGGAGGGTGCAAGATGGGGTGCATGCAAAGTTTCTTTTGCATTTAAATAAGCTGGATTTAAGAAAAATTAATTTACCCTAGGTGTATCTTAATCCATATTCGAATAATACTATCAAAATAAGACTACGTTAATACTTAAGCAAGGAAAAAGTAATTTAATTAAAATATTTATTTTGGTAATTTTCAATTTTCTCAAGAACTAGAAGACATAAAGTCATCTAGTTTTCAGTTTTTGATAAAAAACAAATAAGATCAATGAATTCTAAAAAAAAAAAAACAGTAAATAATTTGAAAGTTTTGAAAAATTACACTTTAAACCTTTTTTTTAACTTTTTTTTGCACAAATTTTGACTTTAAAACAAATTTTTTCAAAAACTATGCATAGTTTTGACTTGATACAAGCTAATAGACAAAAGTGTTGGCTTTAAAGAAAGGTATAACACTTAATTGAGGGTATTACCGTTATTTTTTAATTATTTTTTTTCCATTTAATGTACATATTTTTTTTAACTGCCCCTACCGCCTAAACGGGGGGAGATAGACCCCCCCCCTCCCATAGTAAAAAATGCTTGTTTTTAACTGTTCCAAACTTTGTCGCCTAAGTTATCGTACTCTCCCCTTATTTTCTTATCTTCGTGCAAAAATAACTAAAGTTTACTTATGTAAGTACACACTTGTTTTTGATTTGGTCGCGCAATAACAACTAAACTCTACATTAGATTTTTATGAACTGACTCTTTGCCGCGGAAAAAGGACTAAAGTCGAATTTAGATTTTTTATGATCAATATTTCCTTGTGGAATAATGACTAACTTAAGACACGACAAATTTATTTATCTTTTGGAGAATAACAACTAAAGTCGAGTTAAGTTGTTTTTCTCCAAATAGAAATTTAAAAAATACAATAATTTCATTGAGGAAGAAAAACTAAACTCGACTTAAGCGGTTTTTCCCCAACACAAAAGTAGACTAAAATCCATAATTTTCTCGCGGAAAAACAACTTAACTTAAGTTTAGTCGTTATTCCTTGAGAAAAATTGAAAACAATTTAATCTTAAGTCAACTTTAGATAATGTGTAAGGACTTTTTCCAATTTTGTTTAAGTTTAGTTGTTTTGCCTTGAGGAGGATGTACAAAACTGACTTTAGTGGTTTTGTTTTTGTAAAATTGTGGCTACATTTTTTATAATTAAAATGTAAAAAAAAAATGTACAATATAGATTCGAACGCGCTGAATCTAATGGTATCAAAAACTCAATTTTGTCTTAAGTCGACTTTAGCGGTTCTGCCTCCTGGGCACAGAATTGTTAATGCATAGTTTTTCTTAATTCAAATGTATTTTTATTAACTTTCATAACATTTTTTAGTTGTAAGATATATTTTAAATATCAAATCTCTTAGCAAGCTGCGTACTACGCAAATTTTTGTAAAGCCTCTTCTACGAAAAAAAAAAAAGTATTTATCTATCTATCTATATTTGTTACTGATTGCTAACAAAAAAATTGTTAAAACGAATAGAGATATAAAGGAGGTAAAATATATTTTCTTAGTCAAGAAGACGTTGCACAGTGAACAAAAGTCCTATTTGATATAATTATTGAAATGTTTCAAATACAACAATCAATTTATAATGAATTAATTTTGATGAGAATGAGAAAAGAATGATGATTTAAAATTGAAGAAAAAATATATTATTCATTTATTTGAAAACGAAGAAATTAATTCTTTTCTTTCTTTATCTTTATTGTAGCATCAATGTTATAATATTTTTTCTTAAACTAAATTGCACAATTTACAGAGACATGGTATAAGGCTAGCTTACTACTGTCAATATTATAATTATTACATCAATCAACCAAGAATACAAAAAGAAATAATATTGAAGGAAAAAGCTACATAAAAACCTTCATATAAAACAATAAGAAAATACTCGTAGAATGAAAGAAAGGTGGGCGGTGAAAAAAAAAGATTCAAGCCAAACTTTGAGTCTTACAACAAGTAGGTTAAAATATATATAGTATAGATATAGAACAGAAAAGAATAAATTAATTAAAATAATTAAAATAAATACATCAATAAATAAATAATAAAATAATTAAGAAGATAAATAAATAAATAAAAAAGAGGCTGGGATGCGACCCACACTGATAACTTCCCATCCCGTCTGTCGATTTGTCTTGCTTAAAAGTTTATAGGTTTTCGTGTTGGGTTAAGAAAGTTGTTAGTTGAATTATTCTTAAAAATTTTAAAATTACCAACTATATTTTTCATATAAAAAAATGGATTTAGTTTGAAAATCTAGTTTTGTTAAATAGATTTTTAGTCGAAAACAAATTTTTACCAATTTTAGTAGCATTTCTTAAATTTTTACAAATTAGATGAATGAAATTAATTTGAGAGATATCAAAAACCGATCATCAATTTTTACCAAATTTGCGTACTATTTCTAGTAGATTTTATTTTTTTATGGAAAAACGGACTGTTGGATTTTTATTAAAAAAAAACTAGCTACTGAATATCGAAAACAAACAAAAGTTTGAAGACAATATTTTAAATTTTTGAAAAGCTTTTTGATTCGAAAGTAAATTTTTACCAAGTTTTATTGTATTGTTTTTTTTTAGGTTTTTTGTTTTTTGTAAAAAACTGTCAATTAGATTATTCTCAAAATTGTATTAAATGTTGACAACAATATTTGTTAAAAGATAAAAGTAGTTTAAAGCCAATAGCTCAAAGTTTTGAAAAGATATTTGAGTCGAAAGTCAATTTTTACCAAGTTTTATTAATTTTTTTTTAGGTTTTTATTTTTTGTAAAAAATACCTTCAATTCTATTTTTCTCAACATTTTTTAGAATGTTGAATACAAATATTTCTTATAAGATAAAATAAGTTTGAAGCCTTAATCTCAAGTTTTTGAAAATATATTTGAGTCGAAATTCAATTTTTACCAACTTTGAGTAAAGTTTCTTGTAGGTTTTTATTTTGTATATAAAAAAACTGTTAATAAGATTTTTCTCAAAATTTTATCAGATGTCAAAAACATTATTCTCCGTTGCACAAAATTATTTTGCAGATGAAATCATATTTTAGTCGTAAAATTTTGGAGGTGAAAAATTTTTTGTTCAGTTTTTTTGATTTATAAAAAAAAAGTTAATTGGATTTTTTTCCAAAAATATACATACTTGTTTGGTATTACGGTACAATATATAATATAAAATTTAATTAAAGTCTCAAGGGTTTTTGGTTCATGAGATATTTAGGGTTAACCAAAATGTTCAAAAAAAACCATAGAAGAGAGTACGATAACTTTGGCGACAAAGTTTTATGACGGATTTGTATAGAACAGTTAAAAACAAGCTTTTTTTACTATGGTAAGGGGGTCTATCTCCCCCCCTTTAAGGGGGTAGGGCCAATTTAAAAAAATATGTCCATTAAATGGAAAAAAAATAATTAAAAAATAACGGTAATACAGTAGACGCTCGATATAGTGAAGTAATAAAAACCAGCCATGTTCACTATTTCGAGCGGGAGGCTAGAAACGCTTTCCAAAGTTAAATTTGATCAAAAGTGCAAATTTTGTTCAGTATGAAGATAATTATATTGATTTAATCGATACACAAACATTTTAAACGCCTTCGTTAACATGATTGAGAAGATTAATCACCTCTTCAGAAATATTTGTGATGTCCTGTTGCCTAAGAACACTAAGGGGAATATCATCTTCCCCATCAAAACTTTCGTTGGATTCAAAAATATTTTTCCATCACTTTGCAATGACCGCACCATCTAAGTTATCCCAAACCGATCGTAAATGAACACCGCATCCTTGAGCAACATAAGAAAATTTAACGTTTTGTATATTTCTTGCATCTTTGTTATCATTTTACTACTACATTTTTTAGTTGCAATAACTGACAATAACAAGCTTTTTCTATAAAAAAGTTTTGTAAGCCGGATTACGTTTTGGTCCATCGGTTGAATAAGTGGAGTAACATTTGGTTGCATATACATAGATGATTGTTATGCAGCCATGTGATTTTCCGGAGGGTGATTAGGAGCGTTATCCAAAATAAGTAGGGCTTTGAGTGGCAAACCATTATTTCTTAGAAAGTTTCGCTTTTCTGGAACAAATAAATTATGAAACCAGTCTGTTTTGGTAATGTACAGGCAAGCACACATTTCTAAATGGTAGAGGATTTTTGGCTCTTACAATTACAAGAGGTTTACTTTATGGCGACCTGAAGCATTGGTGCAAGCTATGAACGTAATCCTTTGTTTTTCGGATTTTCTTCTTGGAGCAGTCTTCTCAGCCGACGAAACGTATGTATTTCCAGCAAGAAGCTTCCAATATAAACCTAACTCATCAGCGTTATATATTTGATCTGGCTTGAGATCCATACTCTTTATTTTTCCTTCAAGAATTCGTTTAAAAGGGCAGACCAGTTCTGGTTGAGAAGAAAGCCTCTCTACGGATATTTTCAGATATCGAACTCTATACCTTTTTTTTTTTAATTTTTGTAGCCAACCATCCAAAACCATATCTGTTACCATTTATTTTGTCCAGTATGGAAATAGCTTTATGTTTCAATATCAGTCCACTCACAGGCAGATTCTTTCTTCGTTGCTCCAAGAACCATTTATGCAGCCTTTTTTCTACATCTAGAAGTTTGAATGTCCTCAAAGTCTTTCTTTTTCCAGGGCCACAATAAGTCTGAGTCGCCGTAGCTCTTATACTTTCCCTCTTTTTATATATGGAACTTACAGTGGATCTGGCTGTTCCATATTGTTTGGCGAAAAACGTTGCCGAAGTACCTGTTACAACACTACCATTTATTTTTAAAGTTAAGAAATTTATATTACCTGCTGACAGCTTCTTTAATACATCAGTTTTTTCAAGCGATGTTAAATGCTTTCGGGCCATTCTAACTTTACAATGCACTAAAATTAACCAGATATGGGTTCACGCACAGAGAATCCAAACAAAAATTAGAATATTACACACATTTCAGCATTTGGTCGAATTTGTTTTCACAATTACAATGTTGTACAAACGTAAGAACACAGAAAGAACTTGTGTTTAACTGAGTCATGTCAAGCTACTTTCTTTTGTCATACAGTGTGAGATATATGTATGCACATGAATGAACAGTAAAATTTGCTCAAAGGCGGTCGAAATGCTGTAGACGCAATGCAGCTGCAATATTCTTGTTCAAACCTGAGAAAAAATATGTGTTCACTATATCGAGATTTTTATTGTTCACTATTTAGAGTAGTGCATGAACAATTTTGGGTGTTCACTATACTGGATAGTTCACTCTTCCGAGATTCGCTATATCGAGCATCTACTGTACTTACAATTAAGTATTATACCTTTTTTTAAAGCCAACATTTTTGTCTATTAGCTTGTTTTTAAATCAAGTCAAAACTATACATAGTTTTTGAAAAAAATTGTTTTAAACTAAAAATGTATGCAAAAAAAATTAAAAAAAAAAGGTTTAAAGTGTAGTTTTTCAAAACTTTCAAATTATTTACTGTTTTTTTTTTAGAATTCATTGCTCTTATTTGTTTTTGATCAAAAACTGAAAACTAGATGACTTTATGTCTTCTAGTTCTTGAGAAAATTTAAAATTACCAAAAAAATAATTTAATTAAATTACTTTTTCCTTGCTTAAGTATTAACGTAGTCTTATTTTGATAGTAATAATCGAATATGGATTAAGATGCACCTAGGGTAAATTAATTTTTCTTAAATCCAGCTTATCTAAATGCAAAAGAAACTTTGCATGCACCCCATCTTGCACCCACCGCACCTTGCACCCTCCCCACCTTGCACACACTCCAACTTGCACCCACCCCAAATCCTATAGTGTGCCCAAGCAGGGGGGTTGCAGGGCGGCAGCATGCCCCCCTTACAGATCCCACTGTTGCATACACCCAAACTCGCACACACATTACTGTTGCATACACCCAAACTCGCACCTACCATTGTTACTATCAAAATAAGACCACTCAAGCAAAAAAAAAAAGAATTAAATTAATAAAGTAGTTGTGGTTATTTTCAATTTTCTCAAAAACTAAAAGACATAAAATCATCTATCATAAGAGCAATAAATTCTGAAATAAAAACAATGGTAGATTATCTTGAAGTATTGAAAAATTACACTTTAAACCTTTTTTTAACTTTTTTTGTTAAAATTTTGAGTTTAAAATTAAATTTTTCAAAAACTACGCATAGTTTTGACTTGATTTAAAAACTGGCTAATAGAACAGAATGTTGGCTTTAAAAAAGTGTATACAACTTAATTGTAAGTATCACCGTTATTTTGTAATTATTTTTTTCCATTTTAAATAATAACTTTTTTAAATTGCCTCTTCCGCCTAAACGGGGGGAGATAGACCCCCCCTCCCGTAGTAAAAAAATGCTTGTATTAAGACCCTCTACCAAAAACCGTTATTATATCTTGGCGCCAAAGTTATCGTACTCGTGCCCAATCCATCATTAAACTTTGTCGCCTGAGTTATCGTACTCTCACTTTCAAAAGCTGTCTTTCCCAGCATAAACAGTGATTTTTTTTAAAACTGTCAAAACTGCTTGTTACCTAAAACCAGCCGTCAAAAAATGCATGCTTATTTTAAGTACAAAATTAAAACCTACAAACATACCTATACATCGAGAATGCTTAAATTATTTTGTAAGTTCTTAATAATTTGAAAGGAGGAATAAAGTAACTCACCCATATATAAATTAATAATTTCAGATTGATGCCGGCATCAAAAATGCACTCTTTTGCTCTAACACTACCGAGACCGACCGCGAGATGCGACGTGAACATACAAGTCCAGACAAGCTTAGACAAGTCCAGACAAGGCCAGACAAGGCCAGACGAGGCCAGACAAAACGCGACACGATGAGATGAATGTATGAACAAATTTAACTAAATTTAATTTTCAAAACAATAAGAACACATTATTTCACTTTTTTAATGCACAATGAAAATAAATAAAATACTTTTTGTTTTTGTCGCGACGAAATTCAAATTTTTAAAACTAAACCGCCAATCTACAAATCAACACTACCGTTACCGAACCGACCAACCGCGAGCGAGCTACGCTACGCAATGGATGAACGAAAACAAAATAAATTGATTTATTAATTCACATTCTACAAAAAGCACTCAATTTTGGAATTAACTGATATTTTGTACGTGAAATGAACTCTACCACTTACTTAATATTTTATTTAATTTTTTTCACCGCACGCACATTTAAAATAAAATTTAATTAATTCGCTGCTTTTTAATTCGAGACGATCGCGAGCACAAGAAGAAATTCACAAACTGAAACTGTTCTCCCGATTACCAAAGAACAAAAATAAAGGAGACAAACTTGCTGAATGTCATGGCGATGGCGGTTTACCTGATGCATTGAACCAGAGATGAATGCACTGTATGGAATGGATGCAATGAAAACGTTGTTATTTGCCTTTTCTTTCTTCCTATTTGTTTACATGGGCTATTGATCAACTATGAAATGGTAAACAATTAATGGTTTGCGTTTTGGGTTAAATTAATATGGTTTTGCATAGGTAAATTCAGATTTCCGTCAGAAATTGATTGTTTTTTCGTGGCGCATGGAACACGATTGGAATTGTTTTTGGTTTGTTATTGTAATATTCTCAGCTAAACATTTTTTAAAATTATATTTGAACTTGATATAGAGAAAAGCCTAAATTTGAAACTTCTCTGTATGAGTCTTTATTATCAGCAAACCTATATATATATTACGTAGTACCCGTAGCGTGATGGTTAGTGCGTTGGACTGTCATGCAAGGGGTCTTGGGTTCAATCCCTGCCTGTGCCACCTAACTTTTTTCACGGGTACTGCCTCTTGCGAGGAATTGACAAATCCTCCAAGAGTAATTCTTGTCATGAAAAGTGCTTTCTCAAACTAGCCGTTCGGATTCGGCATATAAACTGTAGGTCCCTTCCATTTCTGACAACATTACTCGCACACAGGAATGGTTGAGAGTTGTAAGCCACTAGGCCCTGGTTCTTCATGGACTGTTGCTCCACCTAATTTATTTTTTTTTTTTTTTTATATATATATTACAATTATTCATAAGTTTTGTTTATTTGTATTATATTTATAATGTTTACCAAATGAATGATAAACATTGTTCCTTAAAATGTCTTGAAGTTGTGCATTTGTTTATTAATTTGTTACAAGATTCTGTAGGAAGTCTGCAATTTCTTCATCAAATCAAAAAAAAATCCTTACCACTTGATTCATTTTCAGAAGAGGAAGATGAAGTTGATGAATCTACTAAATTGCTAACATATTTTTTTTTAATTTGTTTGTTTAATATTTATTTAATAAATAAAAAGAAAAACTGTATTAATATTAGTGAAAATTGATTTAATATTGTGAAAATTGAAAATTGCAGATTTGATCTTAAGTCAAAAATAAATCAATTTATCTTTGTCCATGGTAAATTTCTGTTATGTTATGACATATTTAGACCAAAAATAAATTAATTTATTTTTTTAAATTAATTTATTTTTCCCATGGAAAACCCCATTTAAATGCATGAATTCTAAACTCTTTGAATTATGGCGAATTAATACTCTAACGTCGTTTTCAGTTGGCAATCTGGAAGTGAAAAATAGCATTCTGAATGCGTTCAATTGGGCAAAAGTGACAGTTCTGATTCTGAAAAGAAGAGAATTTCCCTTCTGGTTTTAAAAACAGAATCAGAAGCAGAATCACTCACACAGTCATAAATTTTAAATGTCAGATGTCACACTTGACAAATGACATTTTTTTTTGTAACACATTTGGTTGCATAAATTATATCAGCAGTGAAGTGATTTCTTGAAATTGATATAAAAATTATAAAAAAATATAATCAAAATGGAAAACAATATTGAAAATATTGTAACAAGTGTTCCTAGTTTGTTAGAAACATTATTGGAGTCGTCTTCCTCATCTTCTTCATCAAGTGATGAAGATATTATTGCAGTTGATTTTCTCCTGCAGGAGTTTGCCAAAAAACCAAAAGTGCAAAACTTTGTGGAGGATGTAGTGGACAAGTATTCGGAGGAACAGCTAAAATAATATCGCAGCAATCCAAATTCACTTCCTCCATGTTTGCAGCACAAAAACAAAATAAAATTTAGCGCGAATACACATATATGTGACACATGTCATACTCAACCAATACATTCTCACCAAACTTCAGATTCTTCGGAATAAAAAAAAAACTGTTCAATTGGGATTCCGAATCGAAGAACAATTCCAGATTGCCAATTGAAAACGACGTAATGATGGATTAAGCAATCGAATCCCAACTTTAATTTCGATCCATTTCAGTTGTATTTGTATGGCTATGCTGGGTTGAAAGTTGAATGAAAGATTGAAACTAAATGGAATCGTAGTGATGTCCTCCATTATAGATACAAAATATTTTATAATTTTACATAAGAAACCAAGTTTTAATAAAATAAGAACAAAAATAAAGAACATATGGAAAAAGAAAAAAGTATGCAATAAATAATTAAATTTTTTCTGTTTTCGAGTTATTCGTGACTTTCGCCAATTTAGTGTAGTATTTTTGCGGTTTTTATTTTTAGATAGAAACTGTCAATATTTTTTTTTTCTTAAACTTTTCTCAGTTTGAAACAATTTTATAAGATGAAATATGTAAGTTTTAAGACGATGTTATTATTTTTAATAATAATTTTCTAAAGTTTTTTCCTAAAAAAAAAACTGAGAGTTCGATTTTGTAAAAATTTCAAACAGATGTCAAAAACATTATTGTTTGTTGGATACAATTTTTCTGGAGGTAATATCATTTTTTGTTCGTAAAATATTCGAAGTGCCAAATATTTTTTTTTTTTAATTATCACAAAAATTTGATATGACCTTACATTGTTTAATATAAAATCTAATTTGAGTCCAAAATGTTATTGGTTGGTGAGAAAGTTTTTTACTTTTTTTAAATTGCTATAAATAATAAAAATCAGCGTCTTAAAACATTTTCGGGCTTTTGTATCTGCCGTATACAATTCCGTCTTTCTAAGAAACATGGATTTAGAATCTAGGTACATAATATTGAAATTGTTACGGTGTAAGAAATGTACTATGAATAATGATTTTGTATACAGCCAGTATTGTAAGGAATTGATTTATACAAAGTTTATTTTCAATTAGACACCTGTAGCTCTGTTTAATTATCAAAAATGATCCATATGGGTCATCTTGTAACACTTAATACAACAACATTTTGTGATAACAGTTTCTACATGCGTCAATTTCAGAAACCTAAAAAATAGTTTTCATTGTGAAGGGTAGATGGCTATTTTTTCTACTATTTTTCAAATAGTAAAGAAGTGTCAATTGTAGTTGAAAGAAAAGAGACATTTATATTTTGAAAGTAAACAAACAAAAGAAAGAAGGAGATAGATGTATGAACTTTTTATGTCTTGAATCTACATCGTGGTCATCGTTTCATATTCGGAGTCCGGATTATATGGGTCATTGGCGATAATAAAACGCAACTTGTGTTATTTTCGACACAAACTTATTTAAAAGAAAAATTTACTGACCTTGGCATTTCACAAATAGGCGATCAAAATTAGCTACCCAGGTATTGTGATTTAAAACGTTTAGACATTTGTATGTGTCTTATTGACAAATATATACTACGAAGAAAGATATTTTTGACATCAGTTGTAAAATTTGTTTTTAAATTCAATAGACTTTTTTGTTTCAGAATAAAACAATAAAAACTATGGAATCTTGCGAGGAATCGACAAGTTTTCCAAGAGCAATTCTTGTCATGAAAAGTACTTTGTAAAAACTATCCTTTCGGATTCGACATAAAAACTGTAGGAGAGCTGTATGTAAGTCATCTAGGACCTGGTTCTTTACGGACTTCTGCTCCGCCTTATTTATTTATTTATTTATACAAAACTGCCAAATTTATTCAGAGAAGACTCGAGGGAAAAACCACAAACAACAACTTAATTTAACGAACCGTGCAAAATTTTCCTACAATATTTTCGTTGGTTGAAGTCCTTTTTGAACCAACAACGCTTATATCTACCTTAGCTTCCAAAAATTCTCAATATACAAATTGTTACCAATTAGATGCATTGATTTGAAGTAAGCACCTACTTATAAGCAGACATAACATTAATAATACATAATAGTGTTTTAAACGCATTTCCAACTACGAACCAAACATACATATACTCGTACCTAATCAAATAAAGCACAAAACACAAATTCAAAACCTCGATTAAGTCTCCCACGAATCTAAACCATATTACGACAATCATCATTCATATCCTTTTGCACCATCTCTTCAGCTATAGGTATGCTATTATAGATGAAATGTACAACACTTGTACAGCCTTTGGGGAATATTAAATAAAATACCTAAACAAACTATGCTTTTCGAGGCACGAGAAACAAAAGCCACCGGCAAAACCACAAAATCCATATCTAGTATTTTGTTCTCCATAAACAAATTTGTTGTTGCTGACATATCGAGTTTAATAATCCTGGATTGCATTTAGAGCATTGGACTGGACAGTGGACATGGCTATGGCCAGTCCAGGCTAGGCTAAGCTAGGCCAGGTGCCGCAGGTCTACCTACATAATAATGTGGATTTTCAGGTAAAATTGTATTTGATATCATTAACTGTGGTACTTTGCAGTACTGTGGTCCTGTGTTTTCGTGTGGTGTGTGAAATGTGCTTATCCAATGTGCATTTGGTGGCGGGCGGGCGTTGAAAAGCACAGATAAAACTCTACACTACCTTACCTACTGCTGCACTATGAGATTATTTCAAAATATTAACACCTCATCTGTGGGTTGATATGGGTAGGGTATCGGTATAGTTATAGAAGTCACCCTAGCCTAGTCTGGCCTTAGCCGGGATACCTATGTATATAGAAACAAAGCTTAGAAAAACCTATGGAAAAAGGGGTTTGGTTTGGTCTGCCTTTGGTGTATAGGATGAGCTAGACTAATCTGGAAAACGGCATGCTTGGGCGACCATTAGCGTCCGGCTATAAATAACCATATTTTATCATGAGTGTTAGCACATGAAAATTTCATAGCTCTGATAATGGAAAAAGTTTATTTGTGTTCCTTGATTTTTTGTTCTTTGTCTTGCTGTTTCTTATAGGAAAGTTACCTACCTACTCATATACTAGACTCGTTTCTATAACCTGAAACAAAGTGGTAAGGTTTCACTGTTTCTGATGCGATGCGATGCGATGCGCCCGTCCATTCAAAAGGAAGGCTGGATTGTTTAAGTTGCTCGGTTGGTTGGTTGAGTTTTTGTCCACTTTTGCATTGCAACTGGCTTTGTGTTCTTGTCTTTAATCATTTTTACTTGTTGGCTAAACCAACCAAGCAAAAGATGAAGGAGGCTTTTTGTATAAGTTATAGCTATGAATGCGGGTATATATGTATAGCTATTACCGTTATATTCCGTCCTTTTCTTTTGAGAATAAAGGTACTTGTATATCCCCTGTGGGTGATCATCAGAGACCCCTGATTCTTGAGAAACAATTTCGGGTGTGAGTTTAAAAAGAATAAATTCGGTTTCCAGGTATAATATATGTAGGTATAATACGAAGGTCGGTATAAACCTCTTTTTTCCAGAAACGTAACAAAAAATAAAATAAGAGGAAATAAAAGACGAAGGAAACAAAAAAATAGAAAATTCTGTTAAGAGATTAAGGGTGATTTATTATTGTGTGGTAATTTGCTAGGAGGGTTTTTGCGAGCAAACTCGCTATTTTTGGTATCCTTATGCTTGTGCATATACAATTTCGGGTCCTTTGTGTAATTTTTGTTGTTCATTGTGAAAGAAGATAGTCTAAGGGACTGGGACTAGAACCGGGACTGAAGACTGAAGACCGAACGACTTGAGAAATGTGACCGGGGTCAACTTGTTTGAACTATACCTTTCCGACGAGCGACGATGTGCTGGTGAATAAATTTAATTTGAGGAATGAGACTCAAATAAATCTTTTGTCCCGTTTAGAGTTTTTTTTCTTTTTGGAATTTGTTTTATTTGTAAGTGTGCATAATTGTACACCTTTTTGGCTTTTAGTTAATGTTTGTGTTTAAGCTACCTTTGGTTGAAAATTTAAATTCTTTTTATATAGATTATACATTTATTTAATCGTTTGAGTTTTTTTTTTTTTTTGAGAGAGGTTTAATTTTAAATTTAAACTTCCTTCGAATAAATTTCTATTTATTTTATTTATTTACTCTTTTTTGGCCCAAAAATTCATGAGATATATGTAAATGAAAATAATTTGATCTAGTTTTGGTATATATTGAGTCCTTTATATATGTATATAGGTATAAGCTATATCGGATATCCTGATTCAATAAAGTTCAATTAATTCCGTAAATTTAATGTTTTTCACAATATATATTATAGCTCCTGTACCTATAGAGGGCTATCTAAATTTTAAAAACGGAAAAGACTGAATAGGTAAACTAATTAAAAATTTAGTTTGTATTCAATTCAATTCATTTTATTTTGTTTGTAGTTGTTTTTGTTGTTGTTTTGTATTATAGATTCAAAAAGTATTAATTCAACAAAAATAACTAGATTATTATTTTATCAATAACAACGCATTCATTATTATATAATTAAGAACTATTTCATTAGTTGAGTTTCTGTATGTTTGTGTTTTGTTTCTATTTACGCATGTACTATATGTAGAAAAATTAATTATTTGTTTTTATACGCGCAAGTGTGTTTTTTAGTTTGAACCAATTCTATTATTTTGTTTAAATTAATAGATCAGATTGCAAAGGACGTCTAATATACTTAAGTTGTTGATGTATTATAATTTCCATTGAAATTGAAAATGTTGACACTACTCCAAGTTTTCAGGTCCCTATAATCTAAATCAAAGGTTTTTAGAGTGACATCTGAGTAAAATATCGACTTTAAATAAATTTTATTTTACAGATAATAAAATCAAAAGATGTTTTTCAAAAGGGTTTCTGACAGCTCGGGTCGCCATATTGTTTCATTTACTTTCTGTCAAAATATCTTCCGATGTTCAGTCACTAAAGTCAAAATATTCATGATAAGTTACAGCGTTTTGCAACAAGTTCAAAAATGATAAACAATTAATATCAAAATGGGTGCTCATTAGTAGTAACGATGCGAGCCGTCCTTGCAAGTCGACTTTTTAACGTTTGGTGGCCTGATTCGAATCTACCGGCACACTGAACAATATACAAATACACGTACGGAAACATCGCCGCTGTTCGTGAAAGTATGCAACAAAATCCAAGGCTGTTAATTCCACGTAGCTTACAAGAACTTGGCCTGTCACACACCGCCCACAACTTAGCGAATTTTGCATTGTGATTTAGGCCTGCATCTATACAAAATTCAATTTCAATTTTGTTTAAATCAAGAAAAATTGAAAAGAAAAAATACTTGTTACATCGAATATTGGCGAGCAAAAAATGATATTACCTCCAAAATAATGGAGGTAATAGCGTTGTTGAAAAATGGTAACATTTTTAGAGAAATTGAAGTGACAGTTGTTTTTACAAAAAAAAAATAAAACCTGAAACAAAATTACTTCTAAAAGTTGGTAGAAATTGATTTTCGATTCAAATCAAAATATTGTCTAATCTTGTCTAGGCGGATAGGCGTATTCTCAAATGACTTTTGCAGAAGCTGTATGGATGAAGAAGAGGAGAAAACAGTTCTTCACCTTCTCTGTACATGCCCTGCGCTAGCTCAAAAACGCAAGAATTACCTAGGAGAATTCTTCTATAATGATCTCAACGATCTAAATCATATTAGCATAACCAGCTTCTCACGTTTCGTAAAGGACTCAAACTGGTTTCATTGAGCTTAGGAGAAAGCTTCAAGATTCATGTGATATCACAATGGGCCATTAAACTGGCCTAAGTGTGTCCTATTCCATCAAGGACAGCCATTTTAAGCTAACCTAACCTAAACTTATCTTATAACAAGTATTTTTTTAACATGCGGAAATATTTTTAGAATAATCTAATTGACAGTTCCTGACAGAAATACAAACCTAAAATATTGCACAAAATTGGTAAAAACTAATTTTCGACTAAAATAATTCGGGAATCAATTAAGGTATTGACTTCAAATTTACTATTACTTACTTTACTACTATAAGAAAAATTCAAACTGACAATGTTTTTACAAAAAAAAAAAATCTACAAACTAAGAACTGATAAAAATGGTTTTTGACCCAAGCATCTTAAGAACAAAGAAAGATATTGATTTAAAACTTTTTTATATCTTTCCCAAAATGTTATTGATAATATGCAAAACGTTTAGGAACATCGACAGATGGGTACGAATGGGATGTTTTCATTGTGGGTCGCATCAAGCCTCTGTTTTGATAAAACAATTTTATCCCGCAGCCTAACAGTTAAAATGTTTCAAATCACATTTCCTTAGAAGTAAGCTTAATAAGCTGGTGACATGATTTGAGAATTTAGTGCGCAATTCTGCATGTGAATTAAGCATACAATTCTGCTTGTTTTTGAGGTTGTCCAAATCCATATATGTATTCAAATTCATTAAAAAAGAAGAAGCCCCTTAATTTTGCCCTGTTGCACCAGCCTTATGTCAAAACACTGTTCCCAGCTTTATATTGAAAAAAAAAAAATGGTCGAATGAAGCCATGACTTTACAATCTGCAACAAACTGTCACTGGTTTCTCGACAATAATGTGCTACTGAAATAAAGGTGCGTACAAAAGTCACACAGAATTTTTGGAGAAACTTATAGGTATCATTTCGGCCAAAACTTCTTTAAAAAAGGAAAATACTGAATTTTGACAAGATTTTGAGTGGAAAATGGTTGTCAGTTTTAAACAACCTACGTTTTAAAAATATGTAAATTACTGTATGACTTACCCTGGTTCGAAAATAATAGGTTCAAAAATATAAATAAGAGTTGATAAACTCATCAAAATTGTAGACTTAATTTAAAGGGACAAATTTCCAGTTAACTTGTGTTGCGTATGCATCATGTTTTATAGGTAACAAAGTAACATAAAAATTCATAAAAGACTCCAATTGTGTCTCACTATAAAGAGGATTTACGAGTAGTACCAAAAATTATTTATTATATTTATGAATATAAATTTTATAAAACGCATGACGCTAGAGGATATAGGGTTTGAAAGTATAAGAAGATGATTTCCATAAAAAAAAGAACAATAAGAATCTTATGTGGATTTATTTATTTGGTAACTAGAGGACACCCCCAAGGAGCATCTTTTTTAACAAAGATCCCGAATGGAGAGAGTGCATTTTTTATAAGGAGTGTCCTTTTAAATTTTTCATTTTTGTATTTTGTCTTTCTTATTCGTTCTCAGATGTATGTATGTACATGTATAATGTAGATACAAAAATATATGCATTGTAATATTCTTGAAGTTTTGGTTCTTCTTTTCGAGTCAACAATCAATTCCCAATCCCAATGCAATTCAATTTTTGCATCATTTATATATTTTTTTAAAACTCATGTCATATACGACGAATGAACAAAAATAGCACATATATTTTTATAGATACATTATGTATAAATAAATGTGAGAGAGTTCTGTTGATTTCTTTGTTCCAATTACCGCAATTCCAAGAAATCATTTTTTGAATTAAGTCATGCAGAATTTTCTTAAACAGTAAAAATAGATGCATAAAGAATATGGTAATTGTACTTTTTCTATAACAAACGTAGATTCAAGAAGAATATAAAACAATTGTTATTTTTTGAAAGGTGAATGAAATTCAAACAACAAGAACCCGAGTATCGTACCAAGTTCAAAAATACCTATTTAAGAACTGCATATTTTATAGGTCGTTGACAAGCATCATTGACGTAAGAGACATTTAAGAAATATGAATGGATAGAAAACAAGAATTTGGTAAAAATTATTATTCGTAAAAGTTTTTTTTTTCACAATCAGTGGTCTAATAACTTTAACCAAAAGACAAATAATTATTATTTTTTATGACACAAATCAAACTTGTATCTTAGGAATTGGAAGGACATGGCTTGGATCTTATTTAATAATTCTTCATTTATTTATCTTTGACGTTTCCAAGAACGTACCAAATGGATAAAAGAAAAAAAGAGGCTGAGATGCTACCCACACTGATAACTTCCCATCCTGTCTGTCGATTTGTCTTGCTTAAAAGTTTGTAGGTTTTCGTGTTTTGTTAAAAAAGTTTTCAGTTGAATTATTCTTAAAAAATTTAAAACTACCAATAATATTTTGCATATTATAATGAAATAGTTTGATTTCGAAATTAGTTTTTTGTTAACGAGATTTTTAGTCGAAAACCAATTTTAACCAATTTAAGTAGGATTTCTTAACAAAATTATTTAAATTATTTCTTATATAAACAAATACAAATTGGATGAATGAAATTAATTTGAAGTCAATATCTTCTATTTTCACTAGATATCGAGAACCGAACATCAATTTTTACCAATTTTGCGTACTATTTTTTGTAGATTTTAATTTTGTATGAAAAAACTAACTGTTGGATTTTTATAAAAAAATGTACTGAACGTCGAAAAAAATATTTTCTGTGAGATAAAATAAGTTTGAAGCCAATATTTTTAATTTTTGATAAGATATTTGAGTCGAAAATCAATTTTTACGAACTTTTAGTAATGCTTTTTTAGGTTTTTTTTGTTGTTAAGAAACTGTCAATTCGATTTTCCTCAAAATTTTACTGAAAGTTGAAAACAATATTTCTCATAAGATAAAATTAGTTTAAGGCCAATATCTCAAAGTTTTGAAACGATATTTAAGTCGAAAATCAATTTTTACCAACTTTTATTAATATTTTTTTTAGTTTTTTATTTTTTGTTAAAAAAACTGTCAATTCGATTTTTCTCAAAATTTTACTGAACGTTGAAAACAATATTTCTCATAAGATAAAATTAGTTTAAGGCCAATATCTCAAAGTTTTGAAACGATATTTAAGTCGAAAATCAATTTTTACCAACTTTTATTAATATTTTTTTTAGTTTTTTATTTTTTGTTAAAAAAACTGTCAATTCGATCTTTCGCAAAATTTTACTGAAAGTTGAAAACAATATTTCTCATAAGATAAAATTAGTTTAAGGCCAATATCTCAAAGTTTTGAAACGATATTTAAGTCGAAAATCAATTTTTACCAACTTTTATTAATATTTTTTTTAGTTTTTTATTTTTTGTTAAAAAAACTGTCAATTCGATCTTTCGCAAAATTTTACTGAAAGTTGAAAACAATATTTCTCATAAGATAAAATTAGTTTAAGGCCAATATCTCAAAGTTTTGAAACGATATTTAAGTCGAAAATCAATTTTTACCAACTTTTATTAATATTTTTTTTTAGTTTTTTATTTTTTGTTAAGAAAACTGTCAATCCGATTTTTCTCAAAATTTTACTGAAAGTTGAAAACAATATTTCTCATAAGATAAAATTAGTTTAAGGCCAGTATCTCAAAGTTTTGAAACGATATTTAAGTCGAAAATCAATTTTTACCAACTTTTATTAATATTTTTTTTAGTTTTTTATTTTTTGTTAAAAAAACTGTCAATTCGATCTTTCTAAAAATGTTACCGATTGTTAAAAACAATATTTTTTTTTAAAGAAAATTAGTTTAAAGCGAATATTTCAATGTTTTGAAAATTTTTTTTGCGTCGAAAATAAATTTTTACCAAGTTTTATTAATATTTTGTCTAGCTTTTTATTTTTTGTAAAAAACTGTCCATTAGATTTTTCTTAAAATTTTACCGAATGTTGAAAATAATATTTCTTATAAGATAAAATTTTTTTGAGAGCCCTTTCTGCAACTTTCTGCCTTATTATCTGTATAACAAAATGTATTTGAAGTCGATATCTCTTCTGGTTCTTGAGCTATGGACGACGAAAAAAAAACGAAGCGAACGTACAGACGTCCGGACGTACGAAACGTCGAGAAATGTTAAAATTTTCAATTCGACAAGTCGGACCCATTACAATAACTTCCTATGGGAAGTTAATAAAACTTTATTTATTCAAATCACTCCAAAATAATATTTATTATTTTTCACATGGCAGCTAAGAATATCTTTAAAATTTAAATATAATTTGTATAATCTGGATGTGTATGTGTGATTTCATTTGAATTGAATTTTTCAATCGATCGCCAAAGTATCCATAATCCTGGATCGAAGTTGAAATTCAGTTTCAATTCAATTCATCAATGCACTCTTCTAATCGGTGCATTAGTGCGAAGAGCTTATACTTTAACCAAAAGACCATTTCTTTCTGTCATTTCATTTACAAATAACCCAACACAAGTAAAGAGATGAAAGAAAAGGCTAATACCAAAGTTTTTATTGCATCTATGCAGTGCATTCATCTCTGGTACAATGCATTAGGTGAATCGCCATCGCCATGACATAATTACATTTTCATTCTTCTTTATTTTTGTTCTTTAGTAAACAACAGAACAGTATCATATCAGTTAGTTTTAGTTTGTGAAATTTTTGTTCTCGCGGTCGAGATCGTTTCGAATTAAAAAACAAAATATTAATTTAATTATTTTATTTTTAATGTTCGGTGGAAAGAATTCAAACAAAATGTTGAGTAGGTTGTGAACTTAAAGTTTATGCAAACAAATATCAGTTAACACAGAAGTTAAGTGTTTTTCTTTTTGTGTAAAATTTTAACTAAAAATTAATTCATTTGTTTTCATTCAACACGTAGGTAGGTATATGTCTGTACATAGCTCGGTCAGTTTGTTGGTTTTTTTCCGTTTTGTTCGGTTCGGTTTGGTTCTGTTCGCTATCGGTAGAGTTGATTTAAAGATTGGCGGTTAAATTTGAAAATTTAAATTTTGTTTTCTTTGGTGAATAGTTCGCTTTAATTAAATAAAAAATATATTTTAAGTGCATTAAGTTTCATTGTTTAGTCAAAAAGTGAATAAAAATAATAAATTGTGTGTTTTTTAATTTAAATTTTTAAGAAAAATGGTTTTGTTGTAATTTTTGGTAATATTTTCTTTTAATTTGAATTTAATTAAATTTGTTTCGTCGTGTTTCGCGGTCGGTTTCGGAAGTGTTGACAAAGACGTACATTTTTAATGTCAGTTGTTTGGCGGTATAAACTGACAATTATTAATTCAAATGGGTAAGTTACTTTATTTCTCTTTAAAAAAGTATTAAGAATTTAAAAAAATAATTGAATATTAATTTATTTTCTGTTGAAATATTCAGCATACGAGTACATTAAGCATTTTCGAAGTGTTTTTGCAGTTTTATAGTTTGGGCTTAAAATACGTCGATTAAATTGAAAATACGATATTTTATCCAGCTGACGACGATATGATTTTATATGTATCTACCCTTTTCCGCCATTTTATCATAAGTGATATTTTCAACAAAAAGGAACATTAATTAAGATTTGTTCGTAACACTTGAATTCGTAAAACCTTTTGTCAAGTCTTAGCTTAAGTGCATTTTATATTTTTTAATACTGACTTTTGTCATATACGGTTTCATGGACCAAGAGTAAGCTTTTAATTTTTCGCTAACGAAAAAAGTTTTGTTGGTGCTGGTGCTTACGAGAACTCTGATCAACGCAAGTTAATGTAGGTGGCAATCAGATTATGATTTTTCTAAGTCTTTATGAGACTACAAGTTAATGAAATAGTTTTTATTTTCAATAAAATTTTTGGCTTCTTTCTAAATCTACAATCTCTTAATACAATTTAAAAATGTTCACTATCATAGTTATTTTCCAAAAAAATCGTCATATAAGACCCTAAAAGTACGCTGAAACCTGAAACACCTATTCTAATACGGATCTTAACAGAAAAACGGAAAACGGTATAAAATCAATTTTTGTTCATATTGAGCATTCGTATATTTTGAAAGAATATTTACAAATAATGTTGAAAACGGGTTTCTTTTTTATCTTGAGCACATTATCTAAACTGGAGTTTGGATTCGGCATTAGCACTAAACATTATCTTATATATAAAAATGAATCGCAAAATGTGTTGGTAAGCGCATAACTCAACAACGCCTGGACCAATTTGGCCAATTCTTTTTTTAAAATGTTCGTTGAAGTTCAAGGATGGTTTTTACGGCAAGAAAAATTCCAATAATTGCAGGAAAACCCATAAAAACAGCCCTTTTCTTTTTCCCATATAAATGTTTTCTTACAAACGTAGTCGGCTTAAAGAATTTGACTTCAAGTCATATCAAATTTAAAAAAAAAGTCGATTTGCTGTTGTTTTTCTTAGATTTTCTGTTATCTGAGTTTGATTTTGTCAACTGATAAACGGCTGAAACAAATCCGTATAACGTGTATTGTGCAGTGTTAGTGTTTGTTTAGTTAGTATTTAGTGACAAAATAATTTATATGTATTTGATATGCCTCTTATAAGACGAAGCAATTTAGGTAGAAGAACCCGAACTGCTACAAAACAAGCTAATTACCGATCTAATCGATCGTCCAATGCATGATGCTTTTAACCAAGAGTTGCATCGAGAAAAACTGTATGATCTCAACACTTTGAAAGAATTGATTTAAACAAATCTTCCACTGTTGAATGAACGACAGAAGTATGTACATATGTATGTATTTGATACTCTTATGAAAGTACCAAATGATGAAACTGGAGGGATTTACTTCTTAGATGCACCTGGTGGTACAGGAACAATTTTTTTGATTTCAATAATAATAGCAACAATTCGCACTCGCTTCGTCGGGAATCGAAAGTTGGTCGAACAGCCCATTCAGCACTAAAATTGACATTAAATATGCAAAGCAATGAAACTCTAACCTGCAACATTTCGAAGAACTCTGCAATGGCAAAGGTTTTGCAGCAATGTAAATTGATTTGTTGCGTTATAATTGAACGCAACAAGTCTTTTCACAATAAATTTTAATTTTATTAAAATGATGCATTTTGCATCCACTCTGGTTTGTTTACTACGTTTGATTTGACAAATGTCACACCCTTCTACACGAGGATGAGAGAGAGCGGGACGGCCATAGTCCTTCTGACCATGGTTCTCTCTGTCATTTTCGTGAGGGAAAAAATACCAAGTTTCGTTTCAGGGTACAATTGATGGGATGGTTTCCATAGAAGTGAAACCAAACCAGACGGACGGTCTGGTGGATACGTGCAAAAAAAAAGTTGCATGCGAAGTCACTCCGAATGGAGAATGGCCTAAGGCCCAACGAAAAATGTTAACAATATTTATGTCAATAACTTGGATTAATCATATTTTTGCTTCATATTTTCGTTTAAATGATGTAATGATAATTAATTTTATTCTCGGACGTATGTAACTTAATCTATGTTAATGGACGTATGGACTTTTAAGTTTCCAAAAACTTAGTTCAAGACCAATTCTATTTAAAGTATAGTTACAGATCCCGAACGTGTCATTATTTTTCCTTCTTCCTTTTAAATTGATAGGAAAGTTGTGTAAAGTATTATGTTTTTCGCAATTTTTGTGTTTCTCAACTTTTGTCGAGGTGGAAAATGGGGGTGGCTGAATGCAGCTTCTGGAATCGTCGTGACTTGGAAGTGAATCCAGCGGGCGGCGAATTCCAGAATGACTTGCATTTAGCAGTGAGAGTAGAGCGAGTAAGCGGGATCGCGAGAATCTCATCACAAGTTGATATCAACAAGCCGATCTCCGATTGGCTGTTGATGATGTGAATTGAGATCCGCCACTCCAGATTGGCTGAAAGCTCAAAATGGCGGGAGTTGGGAAGGATGTGACTTGACAGATCGAAGAATCTGGAAGTCAATTCTTCTCGAGCATTCAAGTGAACAGGATACAATTTTGTGAACAAGAGTTGAGAAAAAAAAGAGCGAAAAAGATAAGAAAAGTGGTTGACTACTTTTGTGAAAAGAAAAATAAGTGGGAAGAAAATTTTGATAGAAGGAAGGAAGATAAGGACTAGTTCGGAATTTGAAGCTGAAGAAACAAAAAAAAGATAAGTAAAAATATTTCGATTAATTGTATGTATTTTCTTTGAGAATCCCAATTTCTTTTCTGGGAACCGAGACCTTAACGGTCCATCGTCCATTTTTTTTTCTAAATCATTTTGTAAAACTTAAATTAACGAAAAGATCCTGAGTTTTAATCCTGCTAGTAAGGTTTCTCAGGCACTTTCAAAATAAAACAAAGTTAAATTTCGATAAAACTTTAGTTGTTGTATTTCTTTCTTTTGTGGTTGGATTTTCTTTTCTTTGTTCTCGTGTTTCTTTAGAAGGTTTGCAATTTCCTTTTTTTTAATTTCAGAAAAAATTGCTGGCGCCCTTTTCTTACTATACGTCAGAACGCCCCTGTGGCAATCTCAATTAAAATATATCTTTCTGATATCAAAATAAATCGCGAGCAACTTAATTAATCGACCCTTCGATTAATTAAATTGTGCATTGAACCCACCCCTTACTGAGCTGTCGTGGTGGCAGCACTTAACCTGCTGCGTGTTGCAATTTTTGCCTTTCGCTTCTTCGCCGCTGTACTTTGACAGATCGGCACATTTTATTTCCGCGGTATTTAATTCGTGTTCAAGTATTCTTTTATTTTCGTTTTCTTTTTTTATAATAATTATTATCACAAAGTGTGATAAATTGGGCAAAATATATTGCAACAGATTGTTTGGGATAAATGTACGGTGGCACATAAAAAATCTTTGGAGGCTTTAGACAGAACCTTAATAATCTACGAAGCAATAATATCATATTTGGTGGTGCAATGATTTTATTAGCAGCAGATTTTCGTCAAACATTGCCAGTGATTCCATGTCTAAAGTCCTCCAATTTGTGGAAATATGTCAAAGTGCTTCATTTAATCAAGAATATGCATGTCGAGTTGCAAAATGACCAATCTGGAAACATATTCTCTAAACAACTCATTGATATTGGCAATGGCAAATTTCCTATAGACATGTTGACTGGCTGCTTTCCTCAAAGATTTTGTCATTTAACGCAATCAAAAGATAAACTTATTCAGAAACCAAACCATGATTGGTTGAGCGAACAAACTACATGTATTGGCTGCAAAAAAACATTGATGTAAATGAATTGAATTTCAAAATTCAAGAACAAATTACAGGCGAATCGAGGATATATAAATTAGTTGCTTCGGCTACTAACCAAGATGAGTAGTCAATTATCCACCGGAATTTTTAAACTCGCTGGATTTGCAAGGATTGCCACATCACAATCTTCAATTAAAGGTTGGATCAATAGTTATGGTGTTGCGAAATATCAACCAACCACGTCTTTGCAACGGTACACGGTTAGCGATAAAAAAATTACTAAACAAGGTGATAGAAGCAACTATAATCAAAGGTAAGTATAAAGGAGAAGATGTTCTTATACCGCGCATCCCAATGATTCCGACTGACATGCCATTTGAGTTTAAACGACTACAGTTTCCAGTGCGGCTTGCTTTTGCTTTGTACATAAACAAGTCCCAGGGACAATCATTAAGAGTTTGTGGTATTAATCTAGAACACTCATATTTCTCATATGGTCAATTGTAAAGGGTAATTTTTTTGAGGTTAGGATTTTCATGCATTAGTATTTGAGATCACGCAGGATTTCAGACATGGTGTCAAAGAGAAAAATGCTCAGTATATAGACTTACTAACGAGCAACGCTTGCAAATCATTGAATTTTATTACCAAAATCAGTGTTCGGTTCGAAATGTGTTTCGCGCTTTTTTATCGACAAATTTTGTTCAGCGATGAGGCTCATTTCTGGTTGAATGGCTACGTAAATAAGCAAAATTGCCGCATTTGGAGTGAAGAGCAACCAGAAGCCGTTCAAGAACTGCCCATGCATCCCGAAAAATGCACTGTTTGGTGTGGTTTGTACGCTGGTGGAATCATTGGACCGTATTTTTTCAAAGATGCTGTTGGACGCGACGTTACGGGTGAATGGCGATCGCTATCGTTCAATGCTAACAAACTTTTTGTTGCCAAAAATGGAAGAACTGAACTTGGTTGACATGTGGTTTCAACAAGATGGCGCTACATGCCACACAGCTCGCGATTCTATGGCCATTTTGAGGGAAAACTTCGGAGAACAATTCATCTCAAGGAATGGACCGGTAAGTTGGCCACCAAGATCATGCGATTTGATGCCTTTAGACTATTTTCTGTGGGGCTACGTCAAGTCTAAAGTCTACACAAATAAACCAGCAACTATTCCAGCTTTGGAAGACAACATTTCCGAAGAAATTCGGGCTATTCCGGCCGAAATGCTCGAAAAAGTTACCCAAAATTGGACTTTCCGAATGGACCACCTAAGACGCAGCCGCGGTCAACATTTAAATGAAATTATCTTCAAAAAGTAAATGTCATGGACCAATCTAACGTTTCAAATAAAGAATCGATGAGATTTTGCAAATTTTATGTGTTTTTTTTTTTTAAAAAGTTCTCAAGCTCTTAAAAAATCACCCGATATGTTGCCTGTTCCCGTGTTAGAAAACCATCACATTTGTTTGTCTATGCGCCAAGTAATCAAACAAAAAACATCGTATATCACAAAGCACTATAATGATAAAAAACTGATTTCTGTTACTAATTATGATTCACATGCTTAACAATAAAGCGATTACTTACTTTTAAATCATTATATGTTTCATTTAACTATTTTTTATTCACAACGCCCTATCACCAGGGTGACGCGACGCGACGGTTCTGTTCAGGAGAATGTTTATTGTTAAGCCATGACTATAAAATACATAAGAACAAAAACTGCCACTTTACAAATCTTTATGACAGGACGAAGTCTGTCGGGTCCGCTAGTATTTTATAAAACGAGGCATTCAAAAACATACAATTGCATGAATTACATTCAAGGTTTTTCAAAACTTTAAATATAGTCAAATGAAGACCCATAAGTCTTCATGATATAAATTGTATCTAGAAGATAATGATTTTTACTTTCAAAAATCATCGTAAAATTTATTGTTGGTTTTTGGTTGTCTTTAGAATTTTTAAAATGGCATATTTTAAAACCTGATGTGATAGAAAAATTTAAGGGCTAGATTCGAGTTCGATATTAATCCTGGCACGAGTACGATAACTTTGGCGCCAAGATATAGGTAATATAATAACAGTTTTTGGTAGAGGGGTTTAATACAAGCATTTCATACTATTGGAGGGGGTCTATCTCCCCCCGTTCAGGCGGTAGGGGCAATCTAAAAAAATGATCATTTAAAATGGAAAAAAATAATTAAAAAATAACAGTGATACTTACAATTAAGTTATATACATTTTTTTAAAGCCAACATTCTGTTCTATTAGCTAGTTTTTAAATCAAGTCAAAACTATGCGTAGTTTTTGAAAAATTTAATTTTAAACTCAAAATTTGAGTAAAAAAAGTTAAAAAAAGGTTTAAAGTGTAACTTTTTCAATACTTCAAGATTATCTACCATTGTTTTTATTTCAGAATTTATTGCTCTTATATGAAGACATAAAGTCATCTAGTTTTCAGTTTTTGATAAAAAACAAATAAGAGCAATGAATTCTAAAAAAAAAACAGTAGATAATTTGAAAGTTTTGAAAAACTACACTTTAAACCTTTTTTTTAAATTTTGTTTGCATACATTTTTAGTTTAAAACAATTTTTTTTCAAAAACTATGCATAGTTTTGACTTGATTTAAAAACAAGCTAATAGGCAAAAATGTTGGCTTTAAAAAAAAAGGTATAATACTTAATTATAAGTATTACCGTTATTTTTTAATTATTTTTTTCCATTTAATGTACATATTTTTTTAAATTGCCCCTACCGCCTTAACGGGGGGAGATAGACCCCCCCCCTACCATAGTAAAAAATGCTTGTTTTTAACTTTTCTATACAAATCCGTCATTAAACTTTTTCGCCAAAGTTATCGTAATCTCCCCTTAATCCTTTATTAAACTATTGTTTTTTCTGTGCATCACAAAAAGAAATTGTAACTTTTTTGATCAGTGTTATTTGCCGCAAAGGCTCGATATTGTCCTCGTGTATTTTTGTCGTATGGGTTTTAGTAACAAGCAGTTTTGAAAAAAAATTGTCTTAAATCCTAAAACCCTGACCATATTCGGAATGGAATCTTCCTAACCTGGTTGCCACGGCGGCGGCACCCTGTTTTTTATTTGAAATTATTTATTAAATAGATGTCTTTTAACATTTTAAGCATTATTTGTACTTACTTTTATTAATATTTAAATAATACAGGGTTATCCATTTTGCGGTTTCAAAAGTAAACGTAAATAAAATACTTTTTTCATGATATTTTTTTTTACTATAAAGTATGAACGTTGACAATATGTGGGAAACTTACTTAAGGTGGCGTTACAGTCCGGGGCGGACCTGGGCCTCAATCAACATGCGTCTCCATCCAGCTCGGTCCCTAGCTAGCTGTCTCATGTTTCACAGGCCAAGTTGGTTGAGGTCTTCACCCATCTGCGTGCGCCACCTGAGTCACGGTCTTCCTCTACTGCGCCTTCCATCGGTATTGGATTCGAATACCTTCCGGGCTGGAGCGTTGATGTCCATTCGATATACTTGACCCAGCCATCCAAGTCTTTGGACTTTAATTCTGTAAACTAGATCAGTTTCGCTGTACAGCGCGTAAAGTTAGATTTTATATCTTCTCCTTCATTCTCCATCTATACGTACGGGACCAAAAATCACCCGAAGAATTTTTCTCTCGAAGCATCCTAAAACGTTCTCATCTTTCTTTGACAGGGTCCAGGCCTCAGCGCCATAAATGAAAACTGGGATGATGAGTGTCTTATAGATGGTGATTTTAGATGCTCGAGAGAGGACTTTACTACTCAATTGCCTTCTAAGTCCAAAGAAGCAGCGATTTGCAAGAGTTATTCTTCGTTTGATTTCAGCGCTGGTGTCGTTGTCTGTGTTTATAGCGGTGCCTTCGTAGACAAAGTCCTTAACTACCTCGAAGTTATAGCTGTCCATGGTGACGTTTTGTCAAAGACGTCGTTGTTCAATGTCGTTTTTCGATGACAGCATATACTTGGTCTTGCCCTCATTGACCACTAAACCCATCTTCTTCGCTTCCGTCGCAATGCTCAAAAACGCTCCACTGACATCACGCTTTGATCTTCCAATTATGTCAATATCATCTGCGTATCCGAGTAATTGGATGGACCTTTGGAAGATTGTGCCTCTAGTGTTGACGGTTGAGTTTTGCACAATTCTTTCCAGAACGATGTTGAAGAAGTCGCATGACAGTGCATCGCCTTGTCTAAAACCTTTTTTGACATCAAATGCATCGGTGAGATATTTTCCGACCTTGATGGAGCAGCGTGCATTCTCCATCGTCATTCTGCACAAACGGATAAGTTTGACAGGGATGCCAAAACTAGACATTGCTCTGTAGAGCTCTTCCCTATGGATGCTGTCATACGCGGCTTTAAAATCGATAAAGAGATGGTGGGTATCGATTTGAAGCTCCTGGGTTTTTTCCAAGATCTGCCGTAATGTGAATATTTGGTCGATAGTGGACTTTCCTGGTCTGAAGCCACACTGATAAGGACCTATCAGGTTGTTGACGAACGGCTTCAGACGTTCACATAGTACGGCAGAAAGGATCCTATATGCAATGTTAAGGAGACTGATCCCTCTGTAGTTGGTGCAATTTAAAGGGTCTCCTTTTTTATGTATCGGACAAACTATGCTGAGATTCCACTCATCGGGCATGCTTTCTTCCGACCATATTTTGCAGATGAGTTGGTGCATGCTCCCTACCAAGTCATCGCCTGCTGCTTTAAATAGTTCGGCAGCTATGCCGTCAGCTCCAGCAGCTTTGTTTGACTTCAGTTTAGATATAGCTATCATCACTTCGTTGGGTCGGGTACGCGGAATTGTTGATCTGCTTCGCCTAGGTTGAGTTGTTCTATCTCCCATACAACGGAATTCGGTTTGTCATCGCCGTTATATAATTTGGCGAAGTGGTCTTTCCATATTCTCAACATAGACTGCGGTTCTACTACGATGTTCAACTGATCGTCCTTGCAGGCTTCGGTTCGTGACTGGTACCCTTGGGAGGTATTTTTTACCTTTTGTTAAAATTTACGAACCTCATTCCTGTTGTGACATCCCTCTATCTCCTCGATCGCGCGCTTCTCATGCTCTCTTTTTTTCCATCTAAGAAGCTGGTGTTCCTCTCTCCTCTTCTGCTCGTAGAGCTCGTCAGCAGCTCTGGTCCTCCTGTGCAGCGCCGTTTTGTATGCCTGTTGTTTCGCTGCATGCGCTTGCCGGCATCCGTCGTCAAACCAGGGGTTTCGCTGTGGTGGCCATGTGAAACCTAACAATTCAGAGGCGGCATCTTTGATGGCTGCCAGGCAATGTTGCCACTGGTTTTCAATGCTTATGCAGGCAGCATAGGACTTCTTAAGAGGTTATTAGAGACTCGATCGGAAGAGAGCATGGCAGTCTCTTGCGATTGCAGCCGTCTAACGTCGAATCTTCTCACAGTACTTTCTTGTTTTGACTTGGGTCGGGATATCCGTAGCCGTACCTTGGCTACAACGAGGTAGTGAAACACAACATTATTTAAATGACCACTACGCGAATTGTTGCAAGCATCGATTATCTTGAGGTAATTTTCGACCCCTTTTTGAAACATATTTCGCGGTATCTCAGCTATAACTTGACAAATGTTGGTTTTTAAGTGATCAAGAGTGTAAGATTTATCTGCATAAACACAGTCTTTCGCGTAGCCCCACAAAAAAAAGTCCAGCGGTGTCAAATCGCATGATCTTGGTGGCCAGTTGATATCACCGCGACGATAAATTACAAGGCCTGGAAAGCTCTCTGGCAATAAAAATAATAATAAATAATAATAATATAAAATAATAAATAATAATAAATAAAATAATCTATACTTCTATACTAATATTATAAATTCGAAAGTAACTCTGTCTGTCTGTCTGTTACTCAATCACGCCTAAACTACTGAACCAATTTGCATGAAATTTGGTATGGACATATTTTAATACCCGAGAAAGGCCATAGACTACTTTTTACCACGGGAAAATGTCGCATTCCCATGGGAAAATTGAGGTGGGCCGATCGCTTTTACGCCTAAACTACTAAACAGATTTAAATAAAATTTGGTAAGGAGATAGTTTGAGACTTAGAAAGGACACGAGTTACTTTTGACCTCGGGAAACAACGCATTCCCATGGGAAAAATTACTTTCCGGGGAATCTGATCGCTTACGCGGTAGACGACGCAGGTGGCGGCGCGGGGGGAGGACATCACTGAGTGGGTCTACCCGAACGGGCACACACGTGAGGGTACATGCCGTTGTCGGACGTATGCAAATTACAGAGAAATCCTGCAAATATTTTATTTGTCGTGTAAATTTAATTGTTTCTTTAATACTTAATGATTTACTCGGTTTGTCTTTGATCATTTAATTTACAAGAAGTAGGTAGGTAGTTTTAAGTCAGTTTTCTCTTAATATTAATACGTGTTTATTTTTAAGTTTTAAAATAATAATTTTAAAATAATAAACGGTATGTAAACCTACTTAATTTCTTTTTGTTTTGGTTCCTTTAAGTCTTACTTAATTTAAATAGAAGCTTTTAAATAATCTCCCTTTCGTTTACGTTTCTAAAAAATCTTGGTTTCGTTTACGTTTAGCTTGATATTACGCTAATATGCCTGGAAAACGTAAATCTAATCTAGCGCGTAGTTCTAGCAGAGCTCGAGCTGCGAAAATAGCTAGAAGCCAAGATTCCGAAGAACAGACCCAAACCCGTTTGGCTTTAGATGCTGGGAGCCATAGGGCTCATAGAGATTCTGAGACTGAAGAGCAGGGTCCATCACGACGTCTTTTAGATGCTGAGCGCCATAGGGCTCAAAGAGCTTCTTAGACTGAAGTTCAGAGTGAAACCCGTAGATCTTTAGATGCTGAGCGTCACGTAACTCAAAGAGCCGCTGAAACTGAAGATGAAAGACAGTCACGAAGACTCTTAGACGCTAAGCGACATGCATCACTAATTGCGTCAGAGTCCCATGATGAATCACAAAGAAGAACTGCTTTTACACGAAATACATGGGATGCATTTCAAGATGCAGCTTTTGATTATGACCTTATGATTGATTACATTAATCATCGATTAGTTCTCATTGGTCGGATGGATAATAAGTAGAGCTGTAGCAAACCGTATGTATTCGTTACTTAGTAATGGGTATTTTAGTTTGTACCGAGTAACGTTTCGGTACTCTAAAATAAATGTCGATACTGGTATGATCTAGTTACTTTTTTGTAGGTAGTTATTTCATACTATATGACGCATTACATACCAGCATAGAAAGTGGTATTACACGTACACCGGCCATCATATAATGTATCCATTGATAGTGTGGTGTGTTTCGTTTTACTGTGAACTGTGTGTTAGCATACATAGACATTTACCTAAGTAGTTGAGTAGTATAAGTTAAGTGTGTGTTTTTATTGTAATGGGTAATGTCTCTTTTCATTTTTTGTATCTGTTGTAGGTTGAAGGATGAGAGAAAAAGACTGCGGAGTTGAAATTGAAATGAGAAAAAACAACATTCCGCTCGACTAGCTTCTAGTTGTAGGCATTTGTTTTGACAGTTTGGTGTTCTATCTGATTTCTCTGATCTATGGTATTGATATTGAAATTATTTTTTCTTTCTTTGCTGTTATTGTAATTTGTATGTTTTACATTATTTACTTATGTTGCCGTTACTTTGTGTCAGTATTGATATTTTTTGAATTTAGTTACTTTGAACGTCGTTACTTTTTTAGTTAGTGGGAAATCTCAAACTGAATTTAGGTACTTTGGTTTCTTTTTTAGTGGCAAATCAAATTTAAATTAGTAAGTGCATTCAAATGGAGCGAAAAAGAAGTAAACTTTTCTTTGCACTTGAAAATGACGCACATATTCCTTCAGCGGATGAAAACGAGGATGTTTATATTTTCCACTGTAGCTGCAAGTATAATTTCATTCCGTCAATATATGGAGGAAAAAGAGCTACCAAGGAGAGAAGATCCCTAAAAATGGTGGAGGGCACGCAAATTGTTGTATCCGGAACTTGCTCATCTAGTAAAAAAATATTTATCTGTGATGGCAACATCAGTACCATCAGGAAGAATCTTTTCAAAATCCGGCCTAATATTAAGCGAAAGGCGTTCATCGTTGAAACCAAAGAGAATGGAAAAAATATTGTTTTTAAATGCCAACCAAGATTTAATTCCGTAAATCGAAAAATATTATATAGTACATTATAAATTAATATATTTATATTTATGTATATGTATGTGTCATATTATGAACTAAATTTTAAGTTTGTTTGTTTTGTTTATTGAATTGTGATATTTTTTCCTAATTTTATTTTTTTGAGTAATGAATTTTAATTTTGTTAGAGTATTATGAATTTGATTCAATTATTTTTTTGTTATAAAAGTTTTAGAAGTATAATTTTGCCTCTTTAGAAGAAAAAATATCAAAAACATGAAATGACAAAAATATAAATATATGTTTTCCAATATAACACATTTGATGTCTTTAATTTAAATTTCTCTCAATATTTACTTCATATTTTCCGCTCATTGTACTGAGAAAATTAATATCCTGATATCAGCCGCATTCAAATTTACACACACACAAACTATCTTTGTGTTTACGTACAATTTTAAACAAGAATGTATCATATGGCTTGTGCTCTTGTGCATCGGAAATATATACCTACATACATTTTTAACGAAAATACCAGTTTCAATGAAAGTAACGAAAGTAACTAGTAACGATACATTTGTACCGAATATTTATACCAAAAGTAACGTATACATACGGGTACTCATTTTAACGTTACTTTGACAGCTCTGATAATAAGTGCACACATTGTGAAGCACTAAAATGGAAAGACGAAACTCCGGGCATGTGTTGTTGTGGTGGTAAAGTTTCACTCCCATTACTTGGCGAGCCAGAAGAACCTCTAAAATCTCTGTTTTTATATGACAACAATGAATCACGGCGATTTTTGAGCCGTATAAGAAAATATAATTCGTGTTTCCAAATGACATCTTTCGGAGTAGACAATGAAGTTGTTATGCCTGGATTTTCACCTACTTTTACAATTCAAGGACAGATTTATCATAGGATTGGCTCTTTAACCTGCCAATGGTAACCTACTGGTCTGTGAGATCGAAAAAATGCAAATAACTTTCTTCTCCGTTTGTTTTTTGTTGAACTTGAATTTGTATATTGTAATAAAAAAGCTTCTGTTGATTTAATTAATCATTAATATCATTTAACACCAAACATTAGTAACACATTTTGAAAAATCTTCAATTGAAAAACCCAATCCGTGAACCGGCGTCACCAATGGCGAGTTAAAATGTATTAACCTAACCTAACTTAACCTATGACAATCACACTTAGTATGGCCTCATCCCATCTCGGCACAATTCAAACATACGTACAAAAAAGTACAGCTCAGCTCAAAAAAACTATCTAATGCGGACGAAGTCGCGGGTAAAAGCTAGTAATAAATAAATAATAAATAAAATAATAATAAAACCATATTCGCTCGAGTTGTTGAAACAACATATTGTCCGTCATATTCTTCAATAGCAGGCAAAAACAAGTCGTTTATCATATTACCACAACGCCAACGCTCCGAATTGACGGTGACAGTCGTTACATAGTCGTTTTCGAAGAAGTAAGGTCCAATCACACTTCTGGACCAAAGAGCGCACAAAACAGTGACTTTTTATGGATGTAATGGTCTATCTTCAATTATACTTGAGGATTCTCAGAACCCCAAATACGACTATTTTGTTTATTAATAAACCCACCGAGTGAGAAGGGGTTAAGTCGCTGAAGAAAATGTTGTTCGAAAAATCGCTGTCCATCGCCTTTTGTTCAAACACCCTTTCGTATCTTAGACGTTGTGAGTGGTCAGTGGCTTCAGTTTTTGTGTAAGTTGGACTTTATATATGGATGTAGGTGTAGACCCAAACAAAAATTACGCCATAATGTGCCGTAAGCCAGTCCTAATGCCAATTGCTTCCGTAGTTGGACGATTATGTAAACCATAATCTCCTCTTAAAGCACGATATGTAGCTGTGGCAGAATCACCATTTTTGTAGTAGGTTTTAATAATTTGTATGCGTTGTGCGATAGTTGAGCGATCCATTTTCATAAATGTCAGGCTTTCAACTGAACTGAAAAAAAAAAATGTCAGCTCTATACTTTTGAAACCGCAAAATGGACTACCCATTATAACACACAACTTTTATTAAAATGTCTATGTAACACATTTGGCACACGTTTTAATGTAATGGTCTCTACACATGGGTGTTTTGCACTTGTTACTGAAATATGACTCAAAAGTGCTTTGCTTTAGTTTTGAGAACTGTGACTGACTTGTCACATGTAAAAAGATGAAAGCCGACTGAATAGAAGACTGTTCTAAATTAAATTTTTAATTGTAATATGGTTTATTAATAAGTAATTTATTAAAGTTTGTCGCAGCTCTATTGAAAAATGATACAAAGGATTTAAGATTATTTTCTTTTTGTAATATTATGAAATTTCTGTGAGTGGATTATGGTTTGTTACCTGTGTCTGATGTCATTCCAGAAACTATCAAAACCTACATATATTTGACAGCAGTGTATGAAAAACCTTTTAAAATTCATAATTTTATAACGAAATGAGAAAAATAATGAATATTTTCACAAGGAAATTTTCATTGTTAAAGAAACAAAATCTAATCATAGAAAACCATTACCGAAAAAGAGTTCAGGACGGATATTTTGAGTTTGGACAAAATAAAATAAAATAAAAAAAACACTAACCCCAACCTCCTCCATATGCTCCTATCGCGTATAAGTATCGTAATTTTAAATAAAATTTGACTAACTTAATACGTCATCATTACATTTGGTGTGGTCATAAACCAAAAACCATAACCGTTTTGGTTTATCAAAAACTAACTGTATATTCCACACACGATGCGATACTCATAATTTCAGATATTTCCATTTAAATGCATGGCATTCATAAATATTGCAGTAAAAGTAATTTCCCATACTAGTAATATATTATGTAGGATACGTTTGTTCGTCCTCGTCGTCGGCGTTCGTCGTCCGGTACAAGTATATACATATATATCCTTGTGTAATGTATCATTTTTGCTTCTGTCCGACAAATTCCGCGACCTGGATAATTTAAATTTTCATCTTACTCAGGCAAAAACTATTTCGACTGGCAGAATAATTTGTAATACCTACATACCTCAAACCTGATACATAATTATGGTGACCATTTCTATAATTCATTTTTTTTTTTTTTTTCAAATTTAACAAATAGAAAGTTTTTAAAAGATTTTATGTGATCCATCAATGATGGTTTCACATTGTGGTTTTTCATTTACATTTTCCTATTTAGAACGTTAAGTTTTAATATCACAGGACCTCTACGAAAATTAAGAAATTTGAATCAATTCATAAAGAAACATGGTTTAAAAAAAAAAAAAAACATACATACCTTAAAGAGATTATATTTTTAGCTTCGGCACGACTAAAAGACTTTACTACCTCTAAATTGCTAAGAAACTTAACATAATATTTAATTACATCTAACTGAAACTACTCTTAACTGAAACTACTAACTGAAACTACTTAACATTGAGAAAAATCATATAGTTTTTAATTCTGTTTAAATTGAGATGGTCACCTTTAAATTGATATACTTATAGGTAGACTCACATTACACAACCCTATAACAAGGACACGATGCGCGACATGGAAGTGAACGTGTTCAACTCCTAACTTTTCATTACTTGCATATTTCTATTTTATGCTAATTGCAAAGGATTCTGCTGTATATTGTATATAATATTATATATACAAACATAACATAGTAATATACTGATGGTTCAAAGTATCAACGAATGAAAATGAGTCTTGGTCCCCAAGAAAAGACCAAAATTATATAAACCAACAACGCAACGCAACGAAAGGAAGCTCTATGCCTCGAGGGGGGTTAGAGATATTATCATCAAGATTCGGATGTCATTTAACATAACCACTTGACAGGAAGGAAGGCGTTTAGAATCTCCGTGTTTCGTAAAACTTTACTTTTCTATATAGGTACTAGCTATGTATATTGTATAGGTCTGGTATAGTCATATATGTATATTTGTATACTATGTTGTACGTGTACCAAGACTAACCTAGGAAATACTATTTGGCCAAAAATAAACATCACAACTTCAAAAGGAAAAAGTCGTTCATCGTAGTCATCGTTTTCATTTTCGTTTTCGTTCTCGTTCTCGTTTTCGCTGTCGTTGTCGGCAGAGCCAAGCGTTGTCGTTTTGTTGAAGTTGTCCTTGATGTCAGTTGATTGTCCCCATGGTGACTGAGTTTAATTTTTCCAAGTGAAATTTTTGACATCCATGATAATGCAATATAATAACCGTTAGTATTAATAGCATTGACGTAATAAGACGATATTCGCTGGAGGCGTTATATGCGACGGTAACTATACCTATTTATAATGTTGCCTGTTTGATATTTTGAACAGGTTGTCTAAAAATTCATGGTTATGGTATAGAAAATATCTTTAACATCACATATTTATACCTTTTGTATAAATAATGATAAAGTTTGAGAATATTGACACAAACAAAACAACTAATTATAATTTATCTATTTACTCAATTAATCTTCTTTAGTTTTTTTATTTTCTGTATAGGTACTTAGTTTTAGGATGTTGTAAGTTATTATATTCTGCTGTCCTCTCATTTTTGATGCCCATCACTACTTTTGAATAGTAACCAAGGTCAAAAATTAATTAAAATTGTATGTGATTGAATTATAACGTCTGGAGCTTGAAGCTTAGCATATTTCAATATATTTTGTTTTTATTTTCTGGAACAAATAAACGTTTAAAAGATTCTTTATAAGTTAAAATAATCGCTGAGAGAGGTTCTATCTCATTTGTTTGATGATTAAATTGAAGAATGCCAAAATCCATGAATTAAAACTCAAAGAAATTTCAGAGAAATCTTTCATTTAGTTAAATTTTTTGTATACCGAAAAATCCTGAGTTTTCATAGTCTAAGTCAATAAAATACATAACACTGCTCTTTTACTTTATCACATAAAGTCAAATCTTTAACCTTTTTATATCGAATGATATATGAATATCGAAAACAATATTTTCTGTGAAATAAAATAAGTTTGAAGCCAATATTTGTAATTTTTGAAAAGCTATTTGAGTCAAAAGTAAATTTTTACCAAGTTTTAATATTGTATTTTTTTTTAGGTTTTATTTGTTGTAAAAAAAAACTGTCAATTCGATTATTCTCAAAATTTGTCCTAATGTTGAAAACAATATTTTATATGAGTTAAAATTAGTTAGAAGCTTTTATCTCAAATTAAAGAGATATTTGAGTCGAAAATCAATTTTTACCAACTTTTGTTAATTTTTTTTCGGTTTTTAATTTTTTGTAAAAAAACTGTCAATTCGTTTTTTTTTTTAATTTTACTGAATGTTGACAATAATTTTTTTTGAAAGATAAAAGTAGTTTAAAGCCAATATCTCAAAGTTTTGAAAAGATATTTGAGTCGAAAATCAATTTTTACCAACTTTTATTAATTTTTTTTTAGGTTTTTATTTTTTTGTAAACAAATTGTCAATTCGATTTTTCTCAACATTTTTCAGTATGTTGAAAACAATATTTTTTATAAGATAAAATAAGTTTGAAGTCTTAATCTCAAGTTTTTGGGAAGATGTTTGAGTCGAAATTCAATTTTTACCAACTTTGAGTAAAGTTTTTTTAGGTTTTTATTTTTTATAAAAAAAAACTGTCAAATCGATTTTACTCAAATTTTATCAGATGTCAAAAACATTATTCTTCGTTGCACAAAATTGTTTTGGAGCTGAAATTATATTTTATTCGTAAAATTTTAGAGGTGACAAATTTTTTTTTTCAGTTTTTTTGATTTATAAAAAAAACCATTAATTGGATTTTTTTCCAAAAATATAATTGATTTGTATCACGTTACAATATAAAATTTAATTCAAGTCTC
This sequence comes from Eupeodes latifasciatus, assembly GCA_920104205.1. NCBI lineage: Eukaryota > Metazoa > Arthropoda > Insecta > Diptera > Syrphidae > Eupeodes > Eupeodes latifasciatus. The sequence goes on along the minus strand of OV049925.1, from coordinate 35,598,844 downwards.
TAGAGTCATTGGTTCATGAGATATTTAGGTCTAACCAAAATTTCACTTTTTTTTTTAAACTGCTATGGTAAAAAAACCACCCACACAATTTTTTTGAGAGCCCTTTCTGCATCTTTATGCCTTATTATCTGTATAACAAAATTTATTTGAAGTCCATATCTCTTCTGGTTTTTGAGCTATGGACGACGAAAAAACGTCGCGAACATACGGACGTACAAACGTACGTACACTACACACACACGCACAGACGTCTTTCTAAAAATCTTTTATTTCGACTCTAGGGACCTTGAAACGTCGAGAAATGTCAAAATTTTCAATTCGACAAATCGGACCCATTACAATAACTTCCTACGGGAAGTTAACAAGTGATCTAAAATTGAAGATTGAATGGTAAAATCACTGATAATATTTCATTCTGTATTACAAAAAAAAAAAAAAAAAAAAAAAACAAATCAAAAAATAGAAGTACCTATTTATATATACATATGTAACGTAAAAGGGTGTTTTTCAAACTTATGAAAATGTTCAAGTTTTAGGAGAACCGAAAATCATTTTACTTTTTGACCCAAAGCCAAACTTGAATGTTAAAAGTTAAATTCTTTTTAAAAAATACAAAAAAAATACTACAACTGGTAAATTTTTAAAATTTGTTTTATATGTACATTTGGCATGAAATAAAAATTAATAGTTTTAATAATTTTTACGACTTCAATTAAATTGTTTTGTATATGTTATGACGTAATTCCAAATTGGTATATAATTTTAATCATTTGCAAAACATTGTTGTAAGGTTTTAGTTAATATTTTAGAAAATACATTTTACAATTTTTTTTACAAGAAACAAAAATTTACAAAAACAAATAAGAACTGATAAAAATGGTTTTCGACTCAAGTGGCTTAAAAATAAAGAAGATTTGACTTCAAACTCTTTTAATCTTACACAAAATATTGTTATTAAAATTTTTGTACGACTTTTAGAAATATTGACAGAGTGTTATTTCTTGGGACACAATTCTCAAGTATTTCAATGAAGCATACATATTGTTTAATCAAATAAGTTCTGACAAAGCTGACCTTTGGTTGAGTATGAGTACTTCAATTACATATATGTTGTCTTAATACATCTAAAAAAAGTTCCCTAAGCTGGGAAGAAATGAAGTGCATTTTAACTTTGATTACTCTCGAATATTTGAAACATAAATGACATTCTTGTAATGCTCCTAATAACTTTTAAAATTAACCTTAAATCATAAATATCAGATATATTATGGCCAAACTAAAATTCTCCCCACTGTCTCGTTAAGAGCCCTTAAAATGTATATTCAAAAAATAACAGTAGTCTTTGAGATAAAATGAATTAATTGGGCGGGCGCGGCGGCGCGGGCGGCGCAACAGTCCTAACCTAAGTAAGGTTTCTAATTTCAAAAGTCTAACTACTCGTTATGCCAGACCAAAACCCTTTTTATTTTCAGATTATGTATAGTTTCTTTTTATTACAACTTTATTATAACATGGCACTACTATCCAAAGTGCTTTTAAATTTTCAACTGCATTAATCATTGTTTGTATGTTGTATGTATCGTCTGTCGTACGATAAACATAGTTTAAAACAAAAAACCTTTTCAACGCACTTCAATGAGCTCGCGCAAAGTAAAACTTCTAAGAAGCTTATAAAGGAATACTCTTTTATCCTCGGCGTCGTTGTCGTTATCGTTTCGCTTCTCAATTCAAAAATGAAAGTATTCTTGAGACATTTTTGTATTTATGTTATACCAAAGATTCAAGCTTTCAATAGCTTTCAAGTAGTTTTTTTTTTTTATTTCTTTTCTACCCACCATCAGTATTGACAAATATATTCAATTTCAAAAAAGGAAAAAATACATCAAAGGTGCGACAACCCTCGCAAACGTTATTTTTTGTTGTCGTTGAAGTCATCGTTGTCGTTTCGTCGTCGTAGTCGTCGTCCTGTCGCTTGTTGACGTCTAGACGGATTTGTTTGGATATAAAAACGATATTCTATTTTGCATCTAAAATAATTGATGTTTACATAGTCAGCTGAGTTCGCCCAAAAAAAAAACAGGGCTTAAGAGTTCAAACAAGTTTTGCCATAGGTCAAAGATTGTCATATTATAAGCTCTTAAATTCCACCATCATGCAAAGCCAACACAACTTATCCTTCTGCTGCGATGTGATACGACGCGACGTATATTTGTTAGCTCTTAGAACTGCAAATACTAGGTTTATGTCCTACAAAAGGGAGAAGGGACACACACGTTTGCGTGATGTATATTTCAGTTGGAATTTATGTCCATGCCTCAATCTGATACAAGTTATAGTCCATTTAGACGAGTTCTCGCCTTAATGTAATGAGAACGTTTTTATTGAGTAATTTCGTTGCAAATTAGGTCCAAAACGCTAATGGCATTAATAAAGTTTCTGTCTTTTTGGCTTGCTGGATGGCCAGTTGGTGCTGGTATGGAAAGGCGGTTCTTATGGTGCTAGAGCTGTTTCTGCTGCTCCTGTTTCTGCGGTATGCTATATAGCTAGCTGCTGGAACAAATGGCAGTGGCAAAATGTAGATATAGTAGCATAGTTGGAAGGATGGAATTTCCTAGGGGCTAAAAGAGTTATTGCCCAAAATTGGTTGGCACACTCAATTATTTTCAGATTCGTACACACACACTTTAACATACACAAAGCCTATTCATTCAGCGAGGCCTGTGTGTTCTTAACTTTAACGGGAAGTGTGACGTCTCAATTACTAAAGTCGTATACATACACAATGGCGGGCGGTACAATGGTAGAAGTGGTAGAAGCGGCAGAAACAGTATAGCAGCGAGCGTATAGCGTGGTATAAGAATCGAGGTTAATTGCATGGAAGACGAATGGTGTGGCAAGTGTCTGGCAATATGTAACCAAGTCGTTAGTCAATCGATTTCAATATGATTTCTCTCTTTTTCTTTCTCCTTCCCTTCTATATTGGAAGGCGGTTTTTGTTTAATTGGCTGCACAAAGGTTTCCTCTCACAGTCTAAGTTCCAGAGTGAGGGTGATAATGAAAATGAAACATATCGTCGTGTATAATTTCGGGGCTCACAATTTATTTTCGAAATAAATTTGATTCTTTAGTTCAGTGAACGAAATGAATTTAATTGCTTGGACTGTACTGTAGACTTTTGTGGATTCATTCCACCTACCTACGCTTTGTAAGTATATGTATATAGGACCTACATATTGATGGGTCCTTCTTTTCTATATAGGTACGTATAATTCTAGTCATTTCGTGGAATGAATTATTATTTGATTGGAAACTATGTAATTCTAGTTTATTACTGAAAATGTGGGCGAACAAAATTATTGGTTGTTTTCTATATGAGAGGGAATTGTTAGGATTTATCATACCATAAAATGCCAATGAAATATTATTGGTCTTACATCGATTTTATTTCCGGTTATATGCGCATATAAAATAGATGTGACTCATGAAATATATTTATGTTATTTGATTTTTAGTATAGATATCACAGCATTCCAAAGTACCATTTTGATGCGATGCTTATTTTTATGTGGTTTTCTTTCAAATGAAAAGGAAGAATCTAAAAATATGCAACTTTATCGTCAAAAAATGATAAACAAATTTTTCAAAATGTTTCCCATTTAGTTTCAACTTTTTCCATCGTCGATTAAATTAATTTTTTGATGCTTTCAGTTGAGTGGAACTCCTGATAATCCATCTACCGTTCCAAGCAAAAACAGCTCAAGATCTTGTACTAGGGCGGGTGTAGTAGGACTTCTCATTTCAGTGTTTTCAAGTTCCTTTCCTACGATGTTTATGGATTCTCTTGTTCTAGCCGTTTATATAGGCTTTTATAAAGCCTAATAGGCGGTTTGCTGAAATACCTTTCAGTTCTTCAAGATTATAAAAGAAGTGCCTGTCTAAGAGTTTGTTTCATAGTGCTGAGAAGTGGCATAAGAAGCCTGCTATATCTTCCTGCTCTGTATTTTCTTTTTATAGTATCCCAAAAGGTTATGACCTGTTAATATGCTTACAAGTATCCGTAGAGATCTTTTGTCTAGGTAGATGCATAATCGAACTTGATTTTTTTTAAGCTTTCCCATCTTTTTGGTCGTTGCCATTGCTTAGGAGCGAAAAACACTTTTCAATCTACCTTGACCATTCAATTCGTACAGGGTGGACTAGGATTTTAAAAATCCATAACTCCAACTATTTAAGCTAAAGAAACAAATCATGATTTGTTAGAAAGAGGAAGGATGCAAAATTAGTTCAACACTATTATAAACTACAATGGATGATATGCCTTCCAAAAAGCACGAATTTGCAGTGATTTTTACATTGCTAAATCCCTCTAGACGCGATTATGATTACAAATAAGGTTATTTTTTACCCAAATGGGAACGTATTCAAACAAAATCTTAAAATCAAAATTTTTCGGCAGAACGGTTAACTGTGAAAGCTACAAACAGCTTATAAACACATTTTTGTATCCAGAAATGGATCAAAGGAGGAAACTATTACGTACTTAGTTCCAGCAAGACAATAAATTAATATCGCATAGCACAGAAATCGAAAACGTAGTGCTCAACTGCGATTAATCCGTGTGCGACTTTTGTTATGGTGCTAATTTGAGGTCCAAAGTATACATATAAAACTAAACCCCAGGAAAAGCTGGAAGGTTCAAATCGATAACATTCTGTTGGCATTTCAAGGGTTATGTTAGGCAAGTCTACGAAAATATTGCGAAACATCTTGCGTCAATGCATACAAAATCAGAGCCGTCATCTGAATAACGTTATTTTAAAAACCCACTAATTTTCGAAGCAAATGCGTAAATCAAAAAAAGTGTGCTTTTTTTCGTTTTAACGCCGCAACATTCGTTTTTCTAACTCAATTAAAAACTCCATTTTAATTTTTGTTATTTGTTTATTTGCTGACCCTGACGTAACCTGCATAAGGAACCAATGTACTCTGTTTTTTTAATCATTTCCATAGCGTGTAATCACTTAAGAATGGCTTGCCAGGTAACTAATATTGCTACAGAAATCTCTTCATGAGTTTGACGAGGTCTTCATCAAGCAATCAATGTTTTCGATGGTTTGCAAAACATCAATAGAATAGAATAGAATAGAAATGACTTTATTTACATACAAAATTCAGTTATACAATAAATAATTACAAGTCTTTTAAGACCTAGTTTTAAAACCGTCGGTCAGATTGACAGAATATGAATTCTGATAGCGAAAACAAACAAAACAATAAAGATAAAAAAGTGAGATTAAATGTGTTAATAAAATTAAAGTACTGGAAATTACTTTTAAACAAGTTTAAATAAAACAAATTTTTTAAATTTAAATGAAAAGATACAGCAAAAAGAAAAGAAAAAGAACAAACAAATTTAAATGCACTGGAGAAATTAGAAGCTCTCTGTAAGAATTCTTTTCCTGTAAGCCATTGCGCATTGGAGGAATTTGTAAAGTCTATCCCAGCCTTTTGCTCCATTAAGGGTTTGGATTACATCTTCAGCTTCAAATTGGTTCTTCCCAAAAATGTCCCGACGAATTTCTTGGATAATTGGACAAAATCCTAAAAAGTGTCCGATATTCTCTCTCTCATGGGTGTTGCAGAGTTGGCACTCGATAGGCAGGTCTGGTCTGTGAGGTATGTAGTTCAGAGAAAGTATCTCACCTCTGGCTTGTAGAATTGAAGAAATCATATCCGTTGAGTTCTTGTCGTCAAAGTAGTTTGATTCTCCAAGATTAAACTCCAACTTACTATAGAAGTCTCTATACTGCGATGCTTTGGCCTGGTTGATGAAATTTTGCCGATATTTCTCATCCAATTTCGCAACAAGGGAGTAAAGACTTCCTTTAAAACCCGTTAGATTATCCAAATCAAATTCGATCGATTCACCCGTCAAATTTGCAAGATCGATCCAAGTTTGTACAAAATTAAGCCGATTTATGATGATAAATTTCAATACTCTATTGACCAGCCTTGATGAATCCAATCGGAGTATTTTGACAACGTAATCGAAATGAATCTTGAGGGTGTCGATGAACAACGGTGGCAAACCTGTTTCGATATGAAGCAAATAGTTAGGCGTTTTTATTTATTCTTTGTAGCCCCACACTTGCGAGGAGTAAAGCATAATAGATTTTGCCACAGCTTGAAACAGTTTATATTTTGCTGAGTGGTGGATGGATTTATTTGCAATGCAGTTTTTCCAGGAAACGCAGAGAGCAGCCTTCGCCTCTTGAAGTTTTAAGTTAATATGTTTTTTCATACAAAGGTTACTTGTTATGGTCACACCGAGGTATTTAACTTCCTTAACAACTTGAACCTCCTGATCCTGGTACTTCCATTTTTCATAACTAGCGTATCTTCCGTGTCCTTTTCTGAAGATCATTATGTTAGATTTGCTTAGGTTGACTGATAAATTCCATGTATCGCAGTATTTTCCAAGTTTGACGATCATTTCTTGGAGTTGGTCTGGGGATTCCGATAAAAGAACGATATCATCAGCATACAATAAGCCTGGAACATTTTCTCCCGCAAAGTTCACCCCTCCTCCCGTGTGCTCCAATAAATCCTCAATAAAAAGAGTGAATAAAAGAGTACTCAACGCACATCCTTGTTTTAGGCCCATTGTAGAACTGAAATCTTCGGAAAGGCATTCTCCATCCCAAACGGCTATTGAATCTTTAGCATAAAGAGCTCTTAAAATACTCATAATTTTGGAAGATATGCCGATATTCAAAAGTTTAAGAAAAAGTGCCTCTCGATCAATGCTGTCAAATGCTGCCTTAAAATCTATAAAAAAGGCATATAGTTTTTGTCCACGATTTAAGAACACATTTGCAATATTAAGTAGCAGAAACACCTGATCAGTAGTTGAATATCCAGAGCGAAATCCAGCTTGCAGCTCACTGAGCTTGGAGTTCACGTTCACCCACGAAGTAAGTCTACTGAATATCATACTAGCAAATATCTTCATAGACGCGTTTAAAAACGATATCCCTCGATAATTCTCTGGAACAGATGCATCTCCTTTTTTAAATAATGGGAAAATCACCGAAGACAGAAAACTAGGAGGAATGACTCCAAACTCGAGGATTTCATTATAACAGCAAAGAAGTTGGGCTATTAAATCGTGGGAAGCATACTTGAAAAATTCAACTGGAATTCGGTCTGTTCAAGCTGCCTTGTGTAGTTTCGCTCTGTCTATCGCTGCAATCAATTCCTCTTCCGAAAAGGTTGAATCCAGAAAATTATCGTTGATATATGGCGCAGCATAGTGGAACTTTGAGGCCTTGCATACCGTATTGAGCAACGAAGCAAAATGATTCTTTAAATCAGACGCCTTAAGACCGCACCCTATAGTAAGCTTAGCCCCACTTACTAACTTCATTCCTTTCCAAAATTCAGCAGACGATCTTGCCATTGACAGTGTGGTGACTACGCTTGTATTATAGTCTAGCCTTTTTTGCAAGCACAAGGTTTTATATTTTTTGTTTGACTCTACGTACCATAGTTTAAAGTTCTCATTATTAGATGAGCGAAACAAGGTTAGGAACGAAAACGATAGATTTCGAGCCGTTTCACACTCCTTATCAAACCAGATTTGCTTGTTTTTTCGAGTTTTAAGCAGGTTAGATTGATATGGATATGCTCTCTTTATAACAGCTAGTAATTCTTCCATGGATGGACTTGGAGATACTTCCTTCAGCAAATATAGTTCCCTATTCAAGCCTTGCTGGTAACTCTGCAAAAAACGATCATTCCATTTTAATTTTGGGGGCAGATTCAAATCCTTCGTTATATGTGAGGCAGCTATATTAGTCTCAACTGAAATGACTAAAGGCATATGCTCGGAAAAAGTTTTAGCACCTACTTTAAAATCCGTTATCATTCTCAACCAATTTCCTCCGGCTATACCATAATCTATAACTGAGTGACCTGAAGATCTAATGAACGTATATTCTCCTGTAGTATCCCCTGCACTTCTACCATTTAAAACTGTTAAGTTGAACGAATCACAAAGCTCTACTAATCTGGATCCCTTACTATCTTTTCGATTATCTTTTGAGACACGGTGCTGTTTCAAACATGATGATAACACTGAGGAGTACGTGGGGCACCCAAGCTCGTTTCCAATCCTTGCGTTAAAATCTCCTAGCAACAGAAGATTTGTTTCATTCAACTGCCCCAAGAGATCATCCAGATCCTCAAAATCATCACTCCAATGGTTACAATTAAGATAAATTGGTACAATTGCGTGTTTTTCGCCCTGATCTTTATAGGAAATGATGGAGGTTCCGCCAATACTCTTAAATTTTAAAATGTGTTTAAGATGACTTTTGAAACCTATCACCATTCCGCCACTTGCTCTTCCAAAATTATGGACTCTACACGCAGCTGTCCACTCAAGTTCGTATCCTCTAAACATATTGTTAAATATTTCATATTCGTTTTCTATTAAAAAAGTTTCTATTAAAATGAAAATATCGAATTCTCTAATATAATTAAAAAAATCGGGGTACATAAGCTTATTTTTCAATCCAGTTGTATTATAACTTAAAATTTTAATGTTTAAATTGTTATTACTATTGTTATTAATTTTAGTTTTGTTTAAAAATAACTGCTGACCGACGGGCGGAAATCATTGGGATGAATTTCCGGTTATACGATGGCTTGGTAACTCTGCAATAGATGGCGCTAGATTATCATGGGAGATTGAATTGACAGCTCCATAGGCATTGACAGATCTGTTGACAGCAATAGCAGGTGACGTTTTGGTTACACGAGTTGAATTTTTGTGTTGATCAATTTGCGTTCGAAGTTCACTTAAAAAATCAAATTTCTCACTCAAAATTAAATATCCACATCTGAGGCTAAGGTTGTTGTCCCAGGTATATGAAGTACCATCAATATCAAGACGATCATCTCTAAGTGAAGTTTTAATGCTGGGGGCCTGTCGCTTGATCGCTGCTTGTATTTGCACCAGGAATCTTCTTTTCTGACGGATACGGAACGGCAGGTCCTTATGTATGAAGATATTCGTTCCCTTCAATTTGTTTGCCTTCTTAAGAACATTTTCAACTGCAGAGCGATTGACTAGTTGCACGATAACATTAGCCATTCCCTCCTTGTTGCATTTGACCGGGTAAGTCTCCTTCACCGCTCCAACATAAACACCGTCTAAAAGACCATCACACACCTCTTTTGCCTTCACTAAAGATGTCTTTAAATCAGAACTAGGCAAGTGAACGATAAGATTATTTTCTGATTCCTTTTTTAATAACCTTTCAACTTCCGATTCTAAACGCGCATTTTGTGCTTCCAAAAATGTAATTTTTTTAACACACTCAACTTGGTTGGCTCGCAGTTCAGCAATCTCATAGCCTAATGATGCAATGTCGTCTTTTGTGGCCAGTTTGCTTAAGTTTCGCTCGAGGAGACTATTCAGTTCGGTAATAGTCATAGTGCCTACGCTGCTCATAGTGCAACTAGTTTGTTGACGTTTTTCTGCTCCAAAAGACTCGGGCGATGTAGCGGCGATGCCTCTTTTATACATTAGCCAGTTGAACAACACGCTTAAGGTTATGTACAAAGCGTAATCTTTTTTTTTTTTTTTTCCTTTTTTTTTTGTGCTACCAGTTAGTAACTTAATAACTATTACTTACTGAAAAAGAATGTTATAAAGAGAACTATTTAACGATAACTAATTTACTATCTATTTTCTTTTCTTTAATTTTCTGTATTTTGGATGATTTTTTAACTTTTTTCGAGAGCTTATTTTTATTTTTTATCTGTCAATCTCAAAAACATCAATATCACTTGAAACGAGGGCTAAGGGCTATATTTCTATAAACTTTTTGCAGCTTTTGTTGCAGATAAGCCACCGCTTCGGTTTCTTTAATAATTAAAAAAAAAAAAAAAACAGCAAAAATTCACAAAATCATTTATTTCAAAACTTTTACAATATGCCTTAACATGGTTAATGAAAGTTTGAATATGTCAAAATCAAATCAGTTATCAGTAAATTGCCAAATAATTTTAAATTGTAATAACTTACAGCTGTTTTTAATTTTGTTCCCATAAAAATTTACTTATAAACAATATATTTTTGAATATTCCTTCACTTCTTTTTAAATTTTGTAAATACAATTTAGCAGACACTTGGAAAAATCCTCTGATTACTCCTGTGCATAAATCTGGATCTAAGGAATCTATGGAAAATTATAGACCTATTGCTAAACTTCAGTTTATCCCAAAAGTATTTGAAGCAATTGTTAAAAATAAACTGTATAGTTTAGTTCGAAATCATATTTCTCAACATCAGCATAGATTTATGAGTGTTAGATCGACGGCAACCAATTTATCAATATTTATACGAATTATTGTGTGGATTGTTTAGAAAATCGATTGCAAGTCAAAGTTATTTAAACAGATTTTTCAAAGTTTTTGAAAAAAAAACTTGAGCTGCTAGGGTTTCACTCGGCTGTCGGACTAAAAGTTATTTAGTTGGACGTAGTCAATATGTTAAAATTGGTGATGTTTTATCAAATGAAATAATAAACTTTTCAGGTGTACCACAAGGCAGCCACCTTGGGCCACTCCTTTTTATTATTTTTATTAATGGTTTTCCAAATTATATTTCTTATACAAAATGTCTCTTATATGCCTATGATCTCAAGATTTTTAGCTGTGTAAGATCTCCATTAGATGCCAGTAAAATTCAAACTGATATTGATATTGCATTGTTAACTGGTGTACTATAAATGGTTTATATTTAAATATTCAAAAATGCAGTGTTGTTACGTTTTTTAAGATACTAAATCTAATTACTTTCAATTACAAAATTGATAATCGTCTATTATTATTAACGAGACAAAAAGATGTTGGAATTATCTTTGACTATAAAATGAGTTTTTCACTTCAAATTTACTACGTTATTTCTAGAGCTAACGCGATTTTGGGTTTTATTTCTAGAAGTTCTAAGACTTTATCTATCCCTTGTCAGACCTTTGCTGGAGTATTGTTGCATTATATGGAATCCCTTTACTCAATCAAGTATCCTTAGAATTGAAAAAGTTCAGAAAAGATTTACCAAAGAAACTCAGATATTCCATCTTATGAGACCAGATGTATATTAGTGCTGAGAAGAAAGCTTTATTCGATACTCTTTGCTTTCGATGTTTTCAATTCTAATATAGATTATTCTACTTTGCTATCAATGTTTAATATTTACGTACCTTCTCGTAGTTTGCGACCTACGTTAGGTTAGGTTGGAGTGGCTGTCCAGATGTCATTGACTCACTTAGACCTCAAGGGTCCATTGTGATACCACTAATGAGGTTACTCATGGGAGAGTAATGAAAATTAAACAAACCATTTTGTGCTTTTAATAAAGTTCGAGAGACACTTTGTGTCAATCGTTGCCAGTTCACTGGTATTGTCGAAGAAGGGATTACCAAGAAAGTTATTCCTTCTAATGGAGAGTGCTGGACATGTACATAGAAGGTGTTGGACTGTTTCCTCTTCCTCCTCGTCCATGCAGCTTCTACAGAAGTCATTTGTGTGAACCCCTAGCCTCAGAGCATGTTTTCCTATGAGGCAGTGTCCTGTTATTACTCCAATTGTAGAGCTTATGTTTTGTCTGCTCAAGGATATCAAGCCTTTTGACCGATTTAAGTCTATGCTTGGCCATATTTGCCTGGTTGCTAGGCAGGTGGTACTCCGTGACCATCTAGCATTTGTTGCTTCTAGAGCATATTGTTTGCGACCTAAAGATGGTAATTTTTTACATGTTCCTTTTCTTCATACAAATTATGCGTGTATTGCTTTTAATAAATTTGATTTTTCAATTGAATTTAATAATAGTAGGTTAGATATTAAGACAAATTTATTAAATTTGTTATAAACTTTATTATTTTAATTATATTGAACTATTGAACTAATGTATTATAAATTTTATTATTATTTGATTTAAATGTAGTCTCCATAAAGTCATGTTTCTTGAAAGACGAAAATATATAAATAAATAAAAATCTATTTACGGAAAAAGCTTTCAATTTTTTGTCAAAAATACCTCTAAAGAAAATTAAAATGTTGACATTATACCTTCCATCTATTCTGCATTGTTTTTGAATGTTCAAAAAACTATAATTTGTACGATTTTGTTTTTAAATAATTTGATTGTATCTTTACCCTTTAAAAAGATAGGCCACATCCAGCCAATTTGAATTCTCATTATATATGTATGAAGGCGCATATGATTATATAATTCTCGGTAACGGTTTTCTCTGCTCGAACACCAATGAAATGTATCACTTTTGCTCCTGATGCATTCACATTTACCATCTGTACATAGTATAATATTGGTGCAGCTAAATATAGCTACAGCGAAGCCTGTCCTTAACTATGAACTAAATTCAAAATCAACATCCTTTTGAAATTCATGCCACCATAAATTTCATGTTAACAAACAGAATTAGCGCATATATTCGTACTACACTACATATATGCGCCACAGAGGACTAGAGAGCTAATGTATATATATGTATGTGTTTGAATAGCACACAGAGCCACTCATATTATATTTTTCCTCTTTTTTTTAAATATTTTTCCAACAAGGAACTAGCGGAAAACATGTGAACAAAAATTTTGGAAAAAGATATGCAGTTTTAACCTACACTCCTCCATCCTAGAATCTACACCAATTTCTATTCAAAAACATTTTGGAGCAGCAGCTGATTCTGAATATATATGCATGTGCATATAAAAAAGATCCTAAAAGCCTCCCCCACTTATGATGTGTAGCACTGAATGCAGTCATATATGCTCCCTCTTTCCCTCTACCCCCTTTCGACACCCCTTGCTGTACAATACTTAAGTTCTTGAAGCTCGTATTTTATTTGCTCGAGAACCTTTCACTGGATGCTTGGTGCCATTTAGCATGCATACACTTCTTGCCCTTTGGCTGTGTTGAGAGTTGAATGAGATTGTGTTGGAGGCTGGTAGTAGAAAACGATGATGATTGGCAAAAAATTGTAGAAAAAATAAGAGAAAGAAGCAAAATAGAAAAAAAAAAGAACTATTTGGAAAAACGCACAAGAGGAACTGGCAAATATTTTGCTACTTCAACTCAATGTTTTTGTATTAAAAAATTCTATTATGAAGCAGAAAGTATATGCGCGCACTGATGCAGCTTCATGCCTCGAAGAGAAGTTCCATAATGTCCGCATATATTACACGGCACCGGGTTCAGAGGGACTGAGACTGAGACTGAGACCGGGACAAGGACCAGGACAGAAACTGAGAGATAGTACGTGTATAGTTGATGTACATAAATACATATATTATGTTACGTATACGCCACAGTATCCCGCAATTCTATTCTGTACTCTGTACTCTCGACATCCAATTGGACTTGTATTGCATATTATACGACCAGAAGAATATTGAATTTATTCTGGGTATGGGCACTTTGCAGGGTCTGAATCGCGACCAATGTTCACTGGTGCACTGTGCAGTGTGCAGTGCAGTTTTCATCAACATCATCAGGGTTGATGGTGCTCCCTCGGTCGCTGTGCTCTGATGCTTGGGGTGTTTGCTCTGAGTGGCAATTCAGATGAGTTTGCTTATTATCTACCCCATAGTTATTAGGCTGTTGGTTCTTTGATGTGCGAATACAAAGTTATGTAGGACAATGGATTCTTTATATGTATGTATGTATATTGTATAGTATATAATTTACTAGTGCATATAGTTTTGGATGCCTGAATCCTGAATTTATATACGACAGACGTACCGCGCTGTTGAATTTAATCAAAATAGCGGGCAATGAATTTGCAATTTATAAATAATTGTCCAAACGATATTAATGAAACAACAGAAATTCAATTTAAAAATGTATCTAATTTGGAATTTGAAACATTGTTTTTTTGGAAAGATGATTATTTGCAAATATGAAGCAGTGGCGATTCCTCTCAGTTGGCTAGGTTGGCTGCGCCAACCCTAAAATTTCAGCTTAAATAGACAAACAAATTATTTTTATAAAGGCTTGAATACATAAAACAAAAAAACATAACATCCCAACGTGCTTAAATCATTATAAAACCAGCAAAACCTATATAAATAGAGCCATTTACTGCAACCCGTACGTGCTATATTAATCCCATACAAAGTTACTTTTTAATGCTTTTAATTTCAGTCTAGAGTTGGCGATAAAATTTGTCGCCATCAAATGACATTCAAAACTCTACTATTATTCCCGATGTGCCGATATGCTATCTCATTCTATCTTTAAGAACAGACCGAAAAAATATTCACAAAAGTTGGCGCTACTAATAAGCGCCAACGCAACAAGTAGAAAAATGCGAGAAGAAAATGTGTGTTTCTGCTTGGTCGTTTGTAGCGATACAGTCTCAGTGCGAAAATCATGAACACTAGGCATGCTGCCAGATTGCCAGAGGCCAAATTGCGCGATATATCCTTTTTTTTTTAATGCGATATAGGCTTATAAAAAAATCTGGCAAGCCTGAACCTGTGGAGAAAAACATGCGAAAAAATGCATTGGGATTGTAGCTGTGGGATATGGTTTTCTCTACCTGGGTAGAAAAACCCGAGAAAAAAATTGATGGTGTGTGCTTACTGCTTGGTCGTTTATCCTAAACCTAATTTTCAGTTAATGAATGTTCTGTTTGAATGAATTTATCTTGAAACTTGAATTGTAGTTTTCTTTTCAGTGGCGGAATTAATTAAAAAAAAGAGGCTGGGATGCGACCCACACTGATAACTTCCCATCCCGTCTATCGATTTGTCTTGCTTAAACGTTTGTCTAAATGTATCAATTCTTGCCAAATTTGCGTTCTATTTTTTGTAGATTTTATTAACTTCCCATAGGAAGTTATTGTAATGGGTCCGATTTGACAAATTGAAAATTTTGACATTTCTCGACGTTTCAAGGTCCCTAGAGTCGAAATAAAAGATTTTTAGAAAGATGTCTGTGCGTGCGTGTGTACGTACGTCCGTACGTCTGTACGTCCGTACGTCCATACGTTCGCGACGTTTTTTTCGTCGTCCATAGCTCAAGAACCAGAAGAGATATCGACTTCAAATAAATTTTGTTATACAGATAATAAGGCAGAAAGATGCAGAAAGGGCTCTCAAGAAAATTGCGTGGGTGGTTTTTTTACCATAGCAGTTTAAAAAAAAGGTGAAAATTTTGGTTAAACCTAAATATCTCATGAACCAATGACGCTAGAGAATTGAATTAAATTTTATATTATATATTGTAACGTGATACAAAACAATTATATTTTTGGAAAAAAATCCAATTAACCGTTTTTTTTATAAATCAAAAAAACTGAAAAAAAAATTTGTCACCTCGAAAATCTTACGACTAAAATATGATTTCCAAAACAATTTTGTGCAATGAAGAATAATGTTTTTGATATCTGATAAAATTTTGAGAAAAATCGAATTGACAGTTTTTTTTTACAAAAAATAAAAACCTAAAAAAAAATTAATAAAAGTTGGTAAAAATTGATTTTCGACTCAAATATCTTTTCAAAACTTTGAGTTATTGGCTTTAAACTACTTTTATCTTTCAAAAATATTGTTGTCAACATTCAGTAAAATTTTGAAATAAATCGAATTGACAGTTTTTTTACAAAAAATTAAAAACCGAAAAAAAAATTTAAAAAAGTTGGTAAAAATTGATTTTCGACTCAAATATCTTTTCAAAAATTTGAGATAACGGCTTCTGACTAATTTTAACTTATAAGAAATATTTATTTCAACATTCGTAAAATTTTGAGAAAAATCGAATTGACAGTTTTTTTTTACAAAAAATAAAAACCTAAACAAAAAAAATAATAAAAGTTGGTAAAAATTGTTTTTCGACTCAATTATCTTTTTAAAACTTTGAGATATTGTTGTCAACATTCAGTAAAATTTTGAGAAAAATCTAATTGACAGGTTTTTTACAAAAAATAAAAACCTAACAAAAAAACAATACTAAAACTTGGTAAAAATTTACTTTCGACTCAAACAGCTTTTCAAAAATTACAAATATTGGCTTCAAACTTATTTTATTTCACAGAAAATATTGTTTCTGATATTCAGTAATTTTTTTAATAAAAATTCAACAGTCCGTTTTTTCATAAAAAAATAAAATCTACACAAAATAGTACGCAAATTTGGTAAAAATTGATACATATAGACAAACTTTTAAGCAAGACAAATCGACAGACGGGATGGGAAGTTATCAGTGTGGGTCGCATCCCAGCCTCTTTTTTTTTTATGAAAAAACGGACTGTTGGATTTTTATAAAAAAATTACTGAATATAAAAAACAATATTTTCTGTGAAATAAAATAAGTTTGAAACCAATATTTTTAATTTTTGAAAAGCTATTTGAGCCGAAAATCAATTTTTACCAACTTTTATTAATTTTTTTGTTTAGGTTTTTATTTGTTGTAAAAAAACTGTCAATTCGATTTTTCTCAAAATTTTTCCTAATGTTGAAAACAATATTTCTTATAAGTTAAAATTAGTTAGAAGCCATAATCTCAAATTTTTGAAAAGATATTTAAGTCGAAAATCAGTTTTTAACAACTTTTGTTAAATTTTTTTTTCGGTTTTTAATTTTTTGTAAAAAAACTGTCAATTCTATTTTTTTCAAAATTTTACTGAATGTTGAAAAACAACATTTTTTAAAAGATAAAAGTAGTTTAAAGCCAATATCTCAAAGTCTTGAAAAGATATTTGAGTCAAAACTCAATTTTTACCAATTTTTTTTTTTTATTTTTTTTAGGTTATTATTTTTTGTAAAAAAACTGTCTATTCAATTTCTCTCAAAATTTTATCAGATGTCAAAAACATTATTCTTCATTGCACAAATATTGTTTTGGAAATGAAATCATATTTTAGTCGTAAAATTTTCGAAGTGACAATTTTTTTTTTCAGTTTTTTTGATTTATAAAAAAAACCGTTAATTGAATTTTTTTCCAAAATATAATTGTTTTGTATCACGTTACAATATATAATATAAAATTTAATTCAAGTCTCTAGCGTCATTGGTTCATGAGATATTTAGGGTTAACCAAAATTTTCACCTTTTTTTTAAACTGCTATGGTAAAAAAAACCACCCACGCAATTTTCTTGAGAGCCCTTTCTACATCTTTCTGCCTTATTATCTGTATAACAAAATTTATTTGAAGTCGATATCTCTTCTGGTTCTTGAGCTATGGACGACGAAAAAAACGTCGCGAACGTACGGACGTACGGACGTACGTACACACGCACGCACAGACATCTTTCTAAAAATCTTTTATTTCGACTCTAGGTACCTTGAAACGTCGAGAAATGTCAAAATTTTCAATTTGACAAATCGGACCCATTACAATAACTTCCTATGGGAAGTTAAAAAACTTTTAATTATCATAAATTAAATTAAACGTATTAACATTTTCGACGTGAGTGGTACATTTCTTAATATTTACAAGCATTTTAAAGGCAAAAAAGTGGTCAATGAATCTGTTTAATTTTATTTTTTTCAATTTTTTTGATAGTTCGTTATTTAAAAGTTCTTATTAGCGTGGCGATTTCATGTGGCAGTATTTTATAGGCGAATTTGAACTTTCCTTTAAATTTATTATCAAAAACTTTTTTCTTAAAATAAATAAGCTTTAAGGTATAGATAAAACCTACGTAACGTGTTTTAAAACATAATTCAATTGTTACAAAAAAATGGGTGTCAATGTGTTTCATGTAAGTTTTTTAACATACACCATTTAGTCCAGCAAAATAAGGGTTCTTATATTGACAAACAAAAAATTATATAGGTACCTACCTACCGAGCATAGATTTCATAATTTTAATTTCGATGATTCTTTTTTACTTTTGATAACCTACACTACATAGGTACATAGCTACAGTGCGATTTTCATACAAATAATCTATCCAAAATGATGTGTATGGGCGGGTGGGGTATGTGTTAGTAGCGTACGGCTGTATTTTTCTTTGGGGTTATGCAATCTTTTACATTGTACATTACTGCTCTAAAATAAGAAAATATCATTTGATCTTTGCTGGGTTTCATAGAATATTCGGCATAGATAGTCAAGTCAATGAAATAATTTTGCTTGCAAGAAATAATGCTCTCTTGGCTATTTTTGTATATGCTAAGCGTTACCTCCAGGTATGCATAACATTCCCAAAGTCCTCACCCCAGGGGCCGGAAACTGGACCTAAGAGGGGGGTAAATGTCTACCTTTTTAACTTGTTGTGAATGCTTGTTAAACGAATCATATTAGCGGAAAAGTTAAAAGCAAGTTACTAGAAAAATGAGCAAGTTCTTGAAAATTTTTTGAAAATAGAGCGACGACTTGATTTTTTATATAAATAAATAAGTTTTTAATTAAAAAAAAAAAATTGAAAAAATAAATAAAATTGTATGTTTTTATTACGTTTAGCTTTGATCAAAGTAGCCAACCCAGAACTGAAGACCAGGAACCGCCACT